>CM075064.1:52966495-54166495 GCA_037428765.1 Rubia yunnanensis | reverse complement strand
ATCATCAACAAATTACTCAGGACAATGTTCTTGTGCTTTTTAAAAATTGATTGATGGATTTTTATTTCTTTCTAAATTAATATATAATCTAAATTATACAATTTCAGGCAAATCTAAGAGGTTTAAATTATCGTTCTCATGTGTAACGCTTATTGTAAGGGTAATAATGGAATATTAACACAATTGATAGACGGTTACTTCGGGAAGGATTTCATACGGGACACTTGAAATTCCAAGTCAAACTCTTTAATACTGTATTTGATTAACAAACTTGCATAGTCCCAAAGAGATTTTAACAATTTCCTTACGAATGATCATTGTATACTAACTAGTCATCATCGACAATTTACTAAGGACATTGTACTTGGGCTTTTTAAAAATTGATTGATTGACTTGTATTACATTCTAATTTGATAAATAACCTAGATTATAAAATTTCATGTCATACTACGCAGTGATAGTTATCGGTCTTATATGTAACGTTTATTGTAAGGGTAATAATGGATTGTTAACACGATTGATTGACGGTTACATCGGGATGGAATGCATATGGGACATTTACAATTCCAAGTAAAAACTCTTTCACACCGTATTTGATTAACAAACTGTCATAATCCCACAGAGATGTCAACAACTTCCATATGAATGATCCTTGTATACTAATTAGTCATCATCGACAATTTACTAAGGACATTGTACTTGGGCTTTTTAAAAATTGATTGATGGACTTGTATTACTTTCTAATTTATTAAATAATCTAAATTATATTACTTCATGGGAATCTAAGCGGTGGAAATTTTCGTTCTCATGTGCAATGTTTATTGTAAGGGTAATAATGGAATATTTACACGATTGATTGACGGTTACCTCAGGATGGATTGCATACGGGATACTTGCAAATTCAAAGTCAAACTCTTTAACACCATATTTCATTAACAAACTTGCATAGTCCCACGGAGATTTTAACAACTTCCTTACGAACGATCATTTTATACTAATTAATCGTCATAGACAATTTGCTAAAGAGATTGTACTTGTGTTTTTTTAAAAATCTATTGATGAACTTGCATTAACTTCTAAATTGATAAATAACCTAGATTATATAAATTCATGCGAATCTATGCAGTGGATATTATCGTTCTCATATGTAACGCTTACTGTAAGGGTAATAATGGAATATTAACACGATGTTCTGACGGTTACCCCAGGTCAGATCGAGGACGGGAAACATGCAATTCCAAGTCAAACTTTTTAGCACCATAACTGAAAAAGAAACTTTCATAATCCTATAGAGAGTTGCCCAACTTCCTTACGAATGATCCTTGTATACTAGTCATTCATCATCGACAATTTACTCAGGACAATGTACTTGTGCTTTTTAAAAATTGATTGATGGATTTGTATTACTTTCTAATTTAATATATAATCTAAATTATATAATTTCAGGTGAATCTAAGCGGTTGAAATTTTCATTCTCATGTATAACGCTTATTGTAAAGGTAATAATGGAATATTAACACAATTGATAGACGGTTACTTCGGGAAGGATTGCATACGGGACACTTGAAATTCCAAGTCAAACTCTTTAACACCGTATTTGATTAACAAACTCGCATAATCCCACATAGATTTTAACAACTTCCTTACGAATGATCATTGTATACTAACTAGTCATCATCGACAATTTACTAAGGACATTGTACTTGGGCTTTTTAAAAATTGATTGATGAACTTGTAATGCATTCTAATTTGATAAATAACCTAGACTATAAAATTTCATGTGATACTATCCGGTGATAATTATCGTTGTCATATGTAACGTTTATTGTAAGGGTAATAATGGAATATTAACATGATTGATTGACGGTTACATCAGGATGGATTGCGTATGGGACATTTGCAATTCCAAGTAAAAACTCTTTCATGCTGTATTTGATTAACAAATTCACATAATCCCACAGAGATGTCAACAACTTCCTTATGAATGATCCTTGTATACTAATTAGTCATCATCGACAATTTACTAAGGACATTGTACTTGGGCTTTTTAAAAATCGATTAACGGACTTGTATTACTTACAAATTTAATAACTAATGTAAATTATATAATTTCATGTGAATCTAAGCGGTGGAAATGATATTTCTTATATGTAATGCTTATTGTAAGGGTAATAATGGAATATTTACATGATTGATTGACGGTTACCTCGGGATGGATTGCATACGGGACTCTTGCAAATTCCAAGTCAAACTCTTTAACATCGTATTTGATTAACAGACTTGCATAGACCCACAGAGATTTTAACAACTTCCTTACGAATGATCATTGTATACTATTTAGTCATCATCGACAATTTACTAAGGACATTATACTTGTGTTTTTTAAAAATCTATTGACGAACATGTATTACCTTCTACTTTGATAAATAACCTAGATTATATAAATTCATGTGAATCTATGCAGTGGAAATTATTGTTCTCATATGTAACGCTTATTGTAAGGGTAATAATGGAATATTAACACGATGTACTGACAGTTACCCCAGGACAGATCGAGGATGGGAAACATGCAATTCCAAGTCAAACTTTTTAAGCCAATAACTGAAAAAGAAACTTGCATAATCCTATAGAGAGTTGCCCAACTTCCGTACGAATGATCCTTGTGTCTAGTCATTCATCATCGACAATTTACTCAGGACAATGTACTTGTGCTTTTTAAAAATTGATTGATGGATTTGTATTACTTTCTAATTTAATATATAATCTAAATTATATAATTTCAAGCGAATCTAAGCGGTTGAAATTATCGTTCTCATGTGTAACGCTTATTGTAAGGGTAATAATGGAATATTAACTCAATTGATAGACGGGTACTTCGGGAAGGATTGCATACGGGACACTTGAAAGTCCACGTCAAACTCTTTAACACCGTACATGATTAACAAACTCGCATAATCCCACATAGATTTTAACAACATCCTTACGAATGATCATTGTATACTAACTAGTCATCATCGACAATTTACTAAGGACATTGTACTTGGGCTTTTTAAAGATTGATTGACTTGTATTAGATTCTAATTTGATAAATAACCTAGATTATAAAATTTCATGTGATTCTACGCGGTGATACTTATCGGTCTTATATGTAACGTTTATTGTAAGGGTAATAATGGAATATTAACACGATTGATTGACGGTTAAATCGGGATGGATTGCGTATGGGACATTTACAATTCCAAGTAAAAACTCTTTCACACCGTATTTGATTAACAAATTGGCATAATGCCACAGAGATGTCAACAACTTCCATATGAATGATCCGTGTATACTAATTAGTCATCATTGACAATTTACTAAGGACATTGTTCTTGGGATTTTTAAAAATCGATTGACGGACTTGTATTACTTTCTAATTTAATAAATAATCTAAATTATAAAATTTCATGTGATACTATGTGGTGATAATTATCGTTTTCATATCTAACGTTTATTGCAAGGGTAATAATGGAATATTAACACGATTGATTGACGGTTACATCAGGATGGATTGCTTATGGGACATTTGAAATTCTATGTAAAAACTCTTTCACACCGTATTTGATTAACAAACTCGCATAATCCCACAGAGATGTCAACAACTTCCATATGAATGATCCTTGTATTCTAATAAGTCATCATCGACAATTTACTAAGGACATTGTACTTGGGTTTTTTAAAAATTGTTTGATGGACTTGTATTACTTTCTAAATTAATAAATATTCTAAATTATATAACTTCATGTGATTCTAAGCAGTGGAAATTATCGTTCTCATATATAATGCTTATTGTAAGGGTAATAATGGAATATTTACACGATTGATTGACGGTTACCTCAGGATCGATTGCATACGGGACACTTGCAAATTCCAAGTCAAACTCTTTAACATCGTATTTGATTAACAAACTTGCATAGTCCCACAGAGATGTTAACAACTTCCTTACGAATGATCATTGTATACTAATTAATCATCATCGACAATTTACTAAGGACATTGTTCTTGTGTTTTTTAAAAATCGATTGATGAACTTGTATTACCTTCTAATTCGATATATAACCTAGATTATATAAATTCATGTGAATCTATGTAGTGGAAATTATCGTTCTCATATGTAACGCTTATTGTAAGGGTAGTAATGGAATATTAACATGATGTACTGATGGTTACCCTAGGACAGATCGAGGATGGGAAACATGCAATTCCAAGTTAAACTTTTTGACACCATAACTGATAAAGAAACTTGCATAATCCTATAGAGAGTTGCCCAACTTCCTTACGAATGATCCTTGTATACTAGTCATTCATCATCGACAAGTAACTCAGGACAGTGTACTTGTGCTTTTTAAAAATTGATTGATGGATTTGTGTTACTTTCTAATTTAATAAATAATCTAAATTATATAATTTCAGGCGAATCTAAGTGGTTGAAATAATCATTCTCATGTGTAACACTTATTGTAGGGGTACTAATGGAATATTAACACAATTGACAGACGGTTACTTCAGGAAGGATTGCATACGGGACACTTGAAATTCCAAGACAAACTCTTTAACACCCTATTTGATTAACAAACTTGCATAGTCCCACAGAGATTTTAACAACTTCCTGACGAATGATCATTATATACTAACTAGTCATCATAATTTACTAAGGACATTGTACTTGGGCTTTTTAAAAATTGATTGATAGACTTGTATTACATTCTAATTTGATAAATAACCTAGATTATAAAATGACACGATTGATTGACGGTTACATCGGGATGGATTGCGTATGGGACATTCACAATTCCAAGTAAAAACTCTTTCCCACCGTATTTTATTAACAAACTCGCATAATCCCACAGAGATATCAACAACTTCCATACGAATGATCCTTGTATACTAATTAGTCATCATCGACAATTTACTAAGGACATTAAACTTGGGCTTTTTAAAAATCAATTGATGGACTTGTATTACTTTCTAATTTAATAAATAATGTAAATTATATAATTTCATGCGAATCTAAGCAGTGGAAATGATCGTTCTTATATGTAAAGCTTATTGTAAGGGTAATAATGGAATATTTACACGATTGATTGACGGTTACCTCAGGATGGATTGCATACGGGACACTTGCAAATTAAAAGTCAAACTCTTTAACACCGTATTTGATTAACAAACTTGCATAGTCTCACAGATTTTAACAACTTCCTTAGGAATTATCATTGTATACTAATTAATCATTATCGACAATTGACTAAGGAAATTTTACTTGTGTTTCTTAAAAATCGATTGACGAGATTGTATTACCTTCTAATTATATAAATAACCTAGATTATATAAATTTATACAAATCTATGCAGTGGAAATTATCGTTCTCAAATGTAACACTTATTATAAGGGTAATAATGGAGTATTAAAAGGATGTACTGACGGTTACCCCAGGACCGATCGAGGACGGGGAAACATGCAATTTCAAGTCAAACATTTTAACACCATAACTGATAAAGAAACTTGAATAATCCTATAGAGAGTTGCCCAACTTCCTTACGAATGATCCTTGTATCCTAGTCATTCATCATCGCCAATTTACTTAGGACAATGTACTTGTGCTTTTTAAAAATTGATTGATGGATTTGTATCACTTTCTAATTTAATAAATAATCTAAATTATATAATTTGTGGCGAATCTAAGCGGTTGAAATTATCGTTCTCATGTGTAACGCTTATTGTAAGGGTAATAATGGAATATTAACACAATTGATAGATGGTTACTTCCGGAAGGATTGCATACGGGACACTAGAAATTCCAAGTCAAACTCTTTAACACCGTATTTGATTAACAAACTCGCATAATCCCACATAGAATTTTACAACTTCCTTACGAATGATCATTGTATACTAACTAGTCATCATCGACAATTTACTAAGGACATTGTACTTGGGCTTTTTAAAAATTGATTGATGGACTTGTATTACATTCTAATTTGATAAATATCCTAGATTATAAAATTTCATGTGATACTATGCGGTGATAATTATCGTTCTCATATGTAACATTTATTGTAAGGGTAATAATGCAATATTAACACGATTTATTGACGGTTACATCGGGATGGATTGCGTATGGGACATTTGCAATTCTAAGTAAAAACACTTCCACACCGTATTTGATTAACAAACTCGCATAGTCCCACAGAGATGTCAACAACTTCCTTATGAATGATCCTCGTATACTAATTAGTCATCATCGACAATTTACTAATGACATTGTACTTGGGCTTTTTAAAAATCGATTAACGGACTTGTATTACTTACAAATTTAATAAATAATGTAAATTATATAATTTCATGCGAATCTAAGCGGTGGAAATGATCGTTCTTATATGTAATGCTTATTGTAAGGGTAATAATGGAATATTTACACGATTGATTGACGGTTACCTCGGGATGGATTGCATACGGGACCCTTGAAAATTCCATGCCAAACTCTTTACCATCGTATTTGATGAACAAACTTGCATAGTCCGACAAAGATTTTAACAACTTTATTACGAATAATCATTGTATACTAATTAATCATCATCGACAATTTACTAAGGACATTGTACTTGTGTTTTTTTAAAATCAATTGACGAACTTGTATTACCTTCTAATTTGATAAATAACCTAGATTATATAAATTCATGCGAATCAATGCAGTGGAAATTATCGTTCTCATATGTAACGCTTATTGTAAGGGTAATAATGGAATATTAACACGATGTACTGACGGTTACCCCAGGACAGATCGAGGACACGAAACAAGCAATTCCAAGCCAAACTTTTTGACACCATATCTGATAAAGAAACTTGCATAATCCTATAGGGAGTTGCCCAACTTCCTTACGAATGATCCTTGTATACTAGTCATTCATCATTGAAAATGTACTCAGGATAATGTACTTGTGCTTTTTGAAAATTGATTGATGGATTTGTATTACTTTCTAATTTAATATATAATCTAAATTATATAATTTCAAGTGAATCTAAGCGGTTGAAATTATTGTTCTCATGTGTAACGCTTATTGTAAGGGTAATAATGGAATATTAACGCAATTGATAGACGGTTACTTCGGGAAGGATTGCATACGGGACACTTGAAATTCCAAGTCAAACTCTTTAACACCGTATTTGATTAACAAACTCGCATAATCCCACATAGATTTTAACAACTTCCTTACGAATGATCATTGTATACTAACTAGTCGTCATCGACAATTTACTAAGGACATTGTAGTTGGGCTTTTTAAAAATCGATTGACGAGCTTGTATTACCTTCTAATTTGATAAATAACCTAGATTATATAAATTTATACGAATCTATGCAGTGGAAATTATCATTCTCAAATGTAATGCTTATTATAAGGGTAATAATGGAATATTAAAAAGATGTACTGACGGTTACCCCAGGACCGATCGAGGACGGTGGAACATGCAATTTCAAGTCAAAATTTTTAACACCATAACTGATAAAGAAACTTGCATAATCCTATAGAGAGGTTCCCAACATCCTTACAAATGGTCCTTGTATCCGAGTAATTCATCATCGCCAATTTACTTGTGCATTGTAAAAATTGATTGATGGATTTTTATCACTTTCTAATTTAATAAATAATCTAAATTATGTAATTTCTGGCGAATCTAAGCGGTTGAAATTATCGTTCTCATGTGTAACACTTATTGTAAAGGTAATAATGGAATATTAACACAATTGATAGATGGTTACTTCCAGAAGGATTGCATACGGGACACTTGAAATTCCAAGTCAAACTCTTTAACTCCGTATTTGATTAACAAACTCGCATGATCCCACGTAGATTTTAACAACTTCATTACGAATAATTATTGTATACTAACTAGTCATCATCGACAATTTACTAAGGACATTGTACTTGTGTGTTTTAAAAATCGATTGACGAACTTGTATTACTTTCTAATTTGATAAATAACCTAGATTATATAAATTCATGCGAAGCAATGCAGTGGAAATTATCGTTCTCATATGTAACGCTTATTGTAAGGGTAATAATGAAATATTAACACGATGTACTGACGGTTACCCCAGGACAGATCGAGGACACGAAAAAAGCAATTCCAAGCCAAACTTTTTGACACCATATCTGATAAAGAAACTTGCATAATCCTATAGAGAGTTGCCCAACTTCCTTACGAAATGATCCTTGTATACTAGTCATTCATCATCGACAATGTACTCAGGATAATGTACTTGTGCTTTTTAAAAATTGATTGATGGGTTTGTATTACTTTCTAATTTAATAAATAATCTAAATTATTTAATTTCAAGTGAATCTAAGCTGTGGAAATTATCGTTCTCATCTGTAACGCTTATTGTAAGGGTAATAGTGGAATATCAACACGATTGATAGATGGTTACTTCGGGTAGGATTGCATCGGGACATTTGAAATTCCAAGTCAAAATCTTTAACATCGTATTTGATTAACAAACTTGCATAATCCCACAGAGATTTTAACAACTTCCTTACGAATGATCATTGTATACTAACTAGTTATCATTGACAATTTATTAAGGACATTGTACTTGGGCTTTTTAAAAATTGATTGATGGACTTGTATTACATTCTAATTTGATAAATAACCTAGATTATAAAAATTTCATGTCATACTATGCGGTGATAACTATCGTTCTCATATGTAACGTTTATTGTAAGGGAAATATTGGAATATTAACACGATTGATTGACGGTTACATCGGGATGGATTGCGTATGAGACATTTGCAATTCTTTGTTAAAACTCTTTCACATCGTATTTGATTAACAAACTCGCATAATCCCATTGAGATGTCAACAAATTCTTTATGAATGATTCTTGTATACTAATTAGTCATCATCGACAATTTACTAAGGACATTGTACATGGCTTTTTAAAAATCGATTGACGGACTTGTATTACTTTCTAATTTAATAAATAATCTAAATTATATAATTTCAGGCGAATCTAAGTGGTTGAAATTATCGTTCTCATGTGTAACGCTTATTGTAAGGGTAATAATGGAATATTAACACAATTGATAGATGGTTACTTCGGGAAGGATTGCATACGGGACACTTGAAATTCGAAGTCAAACTCTTTAACACCGTATTTGATTAACAAACTCGCATGATCCCACATACATTTTAACAACTTCCTTACGAATGATCATTGTATACTAACTTGTCATCATCGACAATTTACTAAGGATATTGTACTTGTGTTTTTTGAAAATCGATTGACAAACTTGTATTACCTTCTAATTTGATAAATAACCTAGATTATATAAATTCATGCGAATCTATGCAGTGGAAATTATCGTTCTCATATTTAGGGCTTACTGTAAGGGTAATAATGCAATATTAACATGATGTACTGGTGGTTACCCTAGGACAGATCGAGGATGGGAAACATGCAATTCCAAGTCAAACTTTTAAAACCATAACTGATAAAGGAACTTGGATAATCCTATAGAGAGTTTCCTATCTTCCTTACGAATGATCCTTGTATACTAGTCATTCATCATCGACAATTTACTCAGGACAATGTACTTGTGCATTTTAAAAATTGATTGATGGATTTGTATTACTTTCTAATTTAATAAATATTCTAAATTATATAATTTTAGACAAATCTAAGTGGTTGAAATTATCGTTCTCATGTGTAACGCTTATTGTAAGGGTAATAATGGAATATTAACACAATTGATAGATGGTTACTTCCGGAAGGATTGCATACGGGACACTAGAAATTCCAAGTCAAACTCTTTAACAACGTATTTGATTAACAAACTCGCATGATCCCACATAGATTTTAACAACTTCCTTGCGAATGATCATGGTATACTAACTAGTCATCATCGATAATTTACTAAGGATATTGTACTTGTGTTTTTTGAAAATCGATTGACGAACTTGTATTACCTTCTAATTTGATAAATAATCTAGATTATAAAAATTCATTTGAATCTATGTAGTGGAAATTATCGTTCTCATATGTAACGCTTACTGTAAGGGTAATAATGGAATATTAACATGATGTACTGACGGTTACCCCAGTACAGATCGAGGACGGGAAACATGCAATTCCAAGTCAAACTTTTTAACACCATAACTGATAAATAAACTTGCATAATCCTATAGAGAGGTGCCCATCTTCCTTACGAATGATCCTTGTATACTAGTCATTCATCATCGGCAATTTACTCAGGACAATGTACTTGTGCTTTTTAAAAATTGATTGATGGATTTGTATTACTTTCTAATTTAATTAATAATCTAAATTATATAATTTCAGGCGAAACTAAACGGTTGAAATTATCGTTCTCATGTGTAACACTTATTGTAAGGGTAATAATGGAATATTAACACAATTGATAGATGGTTACTTCGGGAAGGATTGCATACGGGACACTTGAAATTCCAAGTCAAACTCTTTAACACCGTATTTGATTAACAAACTTGCATGATCCCACATAGATTTAACAACTTTCTTACCAATGATCATTGTATACTAACTAGTCTTCATCGACAATTTACTTAGGATATTGTACTTGGGCTTTTTAAAATCGATTGAAGAACTTGTATTACCTTCTAATTTGATAAATAACCTAGATTATATAAATTCATGCGAATCTATGCAGTGGAAATTATCGTTCTCATATGTACCGCTTACTGTAAGGGTAATAATGGAATATTAACATGATGTACTGGCGGTTACCCTAGGACAGATCGAGGACGGGAAACATGCAATTCCAAGTCAAACTTTTTAACACCATAACTGATAAAGAAACTTGCATAATCCTATAGAGAGTTGCCCAACTTCCTTACGAATGATCCTTGTATACTATTCATTCATCATCGACAATTTACTCAGGACAATGTACTTGTGCTTTTTAAAACTTTATTGATGGTTTTGTATTACTTTCTAATTTAATAAATAACCTGGATTATAAAATTTCATGTCATACTATGCGGTGATAATTATCGTTCTCATATGTAACGTATATTGTAAGGGTAATAAAGGAATATTAACACAATTGATTAACAGTTACATCGGGATGGATTGCGTATGAGACATTTGCAATTCTATGTAAAAACTCTTTCACATCGTATTTGATGAACAAACTCGTATAATCCCACAGAGATGTCAACAACTTCCTTATGAATGATTCTTGTCTACCAATTAGTCATCATCGGCAATTTAATAAGGACATTGTACTTGGGCTTTTTAAAAATCGATTGACGGACTCGTATTACTTTCTAATTTAATAAATAATCTAAATTATATAATTTCATGCGAATCTAAGCAGTGGAAATTATCGTTCTCATATGTAATGCTTATTGAAGGGTAATAATGGAATCTTTACACGATTGATTGACGGTTACCTCGGGATGGATTGCATACGGGACACTTGCAATTCCAATTCAAACTCTTTAACACCGTATTTGATTAACAAACTTGCATAATCCCACAGAGATGTTAATAACTTCCTTACGAATGATCATTGTATTCTAATTAATCATCATCGACAATTTACTAAGGACATTGTACTTGTGTTTTTTAAAAATAGATCGACGAACTTGTATTACCTTCTAATTTGATGAATAACCTAGATTATAAAAAATTATGCGAATCTATGCAGTGGAAATTATCATTCTGATATGTAACGCTTACTGTAAGGGTACTAATGGAATATTAACACGATGTACTGACGGTTACCTCAGGACAGATCGAGGACGGGAAACATGAAATTCCAAGGCAAACTTTTTAACACCATAATTGATAAAAAACTTGCAATATCCCATAGAGGGTTGCCCAATGTCCTTACGAATGATCCTTGTATACTAGTCATTCATCATTGAAAATTTACTCAAGACAATGTACTTGTGCTTTTTAATAATTGATTGATGGATTTGTATTACTTTCTAATTTAATAAATAATATAAATTATATAATTTCAAGCGAATCTAAGCAGTGGAAATTATCGTTCTCATGTCTAACGCTTATTGTAAGGGTAATAGTGGAATATTAACACGATTGATAGAAGGTTACTTCGGGAAGGATTGCATACGGGACATTTGGAATTCCAAGTCAAACTCTTTAACACCATATTTGATTAACAAACTTGCACAATCCCACAGAGATTTCATCAACTTCCTTACGAATGATTATTGTATACTAACTATTCATTATCGACAATTTACAGAGGACATTGTACTTGTGCTTTTCAAAAATTTATTTACGAACTTTTATTACCTTCTAATTTTATAAATAACCTAGATTATATAATTTCACGTGAATCTATGCAGTGGAAATTATCGTTCTCATATGTAACGCTTATTGTAATGGTAATAATTGAATAATGTAACGCTTGAATCTAGATTGTAAAGTTTATTGTAAGGGTAATAATAGAATATTAAAATGATTGATTGATGGTTACCTCGGGATGGATTGCGTATGGGACAATTGCAATTCTAAGTAAAAAACTCTTTCACACTGTATTTGATTAACAAACTCGTATAATCCCGCAGAGATATGAGCAACTTCCTTATGAATGATCCTTGTATACTAATTAGTCATCATCGACAATATACTAACTTGGGCTTTTCAAAAATCAATTTATGGACTTGTATTACTTTCTTATTTAGTAAATAATATAAATTATATAATTTCATGAGAATCTAAGCTGTGGAAATTATCATTCTCATAAGTAATGCTTACTGTAAGGGTAATAATGAAATATTAACACGATTGATTGACGATTACCTCGGGATGGATTTCATGCGGGACACTCGGAATTCCAAGTCAAACACTTTAACACCATATTTGATTAACAAACTCGCATAATCCCATAGAGATTTTAACAACTTCTTTACTTATGATCATTGTATACTAGTTGATCATCATCGACAATTTACTAAGGACATTGTACTTGTGCTTCTTAAAAATTGATTGACAAACTTGTATTACCTTCTAATTTGATAAATAACCTAGATTATATAATTTCATACTAATCTATGCAGTGGAAATTATCGTTCTTATATGTAACGCTTATTGTAAGGGTAATAATGGAATATAAACATGATGTACTGACGGTTACCAAAGGAAAGATCGCACACGGGAAACATGTCATTCCAAGTCGAAATTTTTAACACCATAACTGATAAAGAAACTTTCATAATCCCATAGAGGGTTACCCAACTTCCTTACGAATGATCCATGTATACTAGTCATTCATAATCGGCAATTTACTCAGGACAATGTACTTGTGCTTTTTAAAAATTGATTGATGGATTTGTATTACTTTCTAATTTAATAAATAATCAAAATTATATAATTTTGTGCGAATCTAAGCGGTGGAAATTATGGTTCTCATGTGTAATGCTTATTGTAAGGGTAATAATGGGATATTACCACGATTGATAGACGGTTAGTTCGGGAAGGATTGCCTACGGGCACTTTAATTCCAAGTCAAACTCTTTAACACCGTATTTGATTAACAAACTCGCATAATCCCATAGAGATTTTAACAACTTCCTTACGAATGATCGTTATATACTAACTAGTCATCATCGACAATTTACGAAGGACATTGTACTTGTGCTTTTTAAAAATTGATTGACGAACTTGTATTACCTTCTAATTTAATAAATAACCTAGATTATATAATTTCACGTGAATCTATGCAATGGAAATTACCGTTCTCATATGTAACGCTTATTGTAAGGGTAATAATGGAATATTACGTGATTGATTGACGCTTACCTCAAGATGAATTGCATACGGGACACTTGCAATTCCAAGTCAAACTCTTCAACACCGTACTTTATGAACAAATTGGCATAATTCCATATATATTTTAACAACTTCCTTACGAATGATCATTGTATACTAATTAGTCATCATTGACAATTTATGAAGGACATTGTGCTTGTGCTTTTTAAAAATTGATTTACGAACTTGTATTACCTTCTAATTTAATAAATAACCTAGATTATATAATTTCAAACGAATCTATGCAATGGAAATTACCATTCTCACATGTAACGCTTATTGTAAGGGTAATAATGGAATATTACAGGAATGATTGATGCTTACCTTGAGATGAATTGCGTACGAGACACTTGCAATTCCCAATCAAACTCTTTAACACTGTACATTATGAACAAACTGGCATAATCCCATATATATTTTACCACTTTCTTTCGAATGATCATTGTATACTAATTAGTCATCATCGACAATTTACAAAGGACAATGTACTAGTGCTTTTTAAAAATTGATTGACAGACTTGTATTACATTCTAATTTGATAAATAACCTAGATTATATAATTTCACGTGAATCTATGCAGTGCAAAATTATCATTCTCATATGTAACGTTTATTGTAAGGGTAATAATGGAATATTAACACTATTGATTGACGGTTTCCTTGGGATGGATTGCGTATGGGTCATTTGCAATTCTAAGTAAAAACTCTTTCACACCGTATTTGATTAACAAACTCGCATAATCCCACAGAGATGTCAACAACTTCCTTATTAATGATCCTTGTACACTAATTAGTCATCATCGACAATTTGCTAAGGACATTGTACTAGGGCTCTTTAAAAATCAACTGACAGACTTGTATTACTTACTAATTTAATAAATAATCTAAATTATATAATTTCACGCAAATCTAAGCGGTGGAAATTATCGTTCTCATATGTTACGCTTATTGTAATGGTAATATGGAACATTAACACAATTGATTGACTGTTACCTCGAGATGAATTGCGTACGAGAAACTTGCGATTCAAAGTCAAACTGTTTAACACCGTACTTTATAAACAAACTCACATAATCCCATATATATTTTAACAAATTTCTTACGAACGATCCTTGTCTACAAATAATTCATCATTGAAAATTTACTCGGACAATGTACTTGTTCTTTTTAAAAATTCATTGATGGACTTGTATTACTTTCTAATTCAATAAATAATCTAAATTATATAATTTCATACAAATCTAAGCGATGGAAAATATCTTTCTCATATGTTACGCTTATTGTAAGGTTATGAATGGAATATTAACATGAATTATTGATGGTTACCTCGAGATGAATTGTGTACGGGACACTTACAATTCCAAGTCAAACTCTATAACACCGTACTTTATAAACAAACTCTCACAATCCCATATAGATTTTAAAAATTTCCGAACGAATGATCATTGTATACTAATAAGTTTTCATTGAGAATTTAATAAGGACATTGTACTTGTGCTTTTTAAAAATCTATTGATGGACTTGTATTACATTCTAATTTGATAAATAACCTAGATTATATAGTTTCACATGCATCTATGCATTGGAAATTATCGTTCTCATTTGTAACGCTTATTGTAAGGGCAGTAATAGAATATTAACACGATTGATTGACGGTTACCTCGGGATGGATTGTGTACGGGACACTTACAATTCCAAGTAAAAACTCTAACACCGTATTTGATTATCAAACTTGTTTCAAAAACCTCCTTATGAATGATCAGTGTATACTAATTAGTCATGATCGACACTTTACTAAGGACATTGTACTTGTATTTTTCAAAATTTATTGACGGATTTGTATTACCTTCTAATTTGATAAATAACCTAGATTATATAATTTCATGTGAATCTATGCAGCGGAAATTATCGTTTTCATATGTTATGGTTATTGTAAGGGAAATAATGGAATATTAACACGATTGACTGACGGTTACCCCGAGATGGATTGCGGACGGGAAACATGCAATTCCAAGCCAAACTGTTTAACACCATAACTGATAAAGACACTCGCATAATCCCATAGAGAGTTTCCCAACTTCCTTACGAATGATCCTTGTATACTAATAATTCATCATCCACAATTTACTCAGTACAGGGTACTTGTACTTTTTAAAAATTGATTGATGGACTTGTATTACTTTCTAATTTATTAAATAATCTATGCGGTGGAAATTATCGGTCTCATTTGCAATGCTTATTGTAAGCGTAATAATGGAATATTAACATGAGTGACTGAAGGTTACCCTAGGACAGATCACGGGCGGGAAACTTGCAATTCCAAGTCAAACAGTTTAACACCATAGCAAATAAAGAAACTTACAAAATCACAAAGAGAGTTCCCCAACTTCCTTAAAAATAATCCCTGTATACCAATAATTCATCATCGACCATTTACTCTGGACAATGTACTTGTGCTTTTTAAAAATTTATTGATGGACATGTGTTACTTTCTAATTTAATAAATAATCTAAATTATATAATTTACGCAAATCTAACCGGTGGAAATTGTCGTTCTCATATGTAACGCTTATTGTAAGGGTAATAATGGAATATTAACACGATTGATTGACGGTTACCTTGAGATGAATTTCGTATGGGACACTTTCAATTCAAAGTCAAACTCCCTAACACTGTACTGTATAAACAAAATCGTATAATCCCATACACATTTTAACAACTTCCTTACGAAAGATCATTTTATACTATATAGTCATCTTCGACAATTTACTGAGGACATTGAACTTGTGGTTTTTAAAAATTGATTGACGGACTTTTATTACATTCTAATTTGATAAATAACCTAGATTATATAATTTCACGTGAATCTATGCGGTGGAAATTATCGTTCTCATATGTAACGTTTATTGTAAGGGTAATAATGGGATATTAACACGATTGATTGACGGTTACCTCTGGATGGATTGTGTATGGGACATTTGCAATTCTAAGTAAAAACTCTTCCACACTGTATTTGATTAACAAACTCACATAATCCCACAAAGATGTCAACAACTTCCTTATGACTTATCCTTGTATACTAATTAGTCATTATCTACAATTTACTAAGGACATTGTACTTGGGCTTTTTAAAAATTGATTGACGGACTTGTATTACTTTCTAATTTAATAAATAATCTAAATTATATAATTTCACACGAATCTAAGCGGTGGAAATTATCATTCTCATATGTAATGCTTATTGTTAGGGTCATAAGGGAATATTTACACGATTGATTGACGGTTACCTTGGGATGGATTGCATACGAGACACTTGTAATTCCAAGTCAAACTCTTTATCACCATATTTGATTAACAAACTCACATAATCCCACAGAGATTTTAAAAACTCCCTTAAGAATTATCATTCTATACTAATTAGTCATCATTGATAATTTACTAAGGACATTGTACTTGTGCTTTTTATAAATCGATTGACGAACTTGTATTACCTTCTAAATGTATAAATAACCTAGATTGTATAATTTCATGTGAATCTATGAAGTGGAAATTATCATTCTCATATGAAATGGTTATTGTAAGGGTAATAATGGAATATTAACACGATGTACTGACGGTTACCCCAGGACAAATCGCAGACGGGAAACAAGCAATTCCAAGTCAAACTGTTTAACACCGTAATAGAAAAATAAACCTGCATAATCCCATAGAGAGTTCCCCAAATTCCTTATGAATGATCCTTGTATACTAATAATTCATCATTGAAAATTTACTCAGGACAATATACTCGTGCTTTTAAAAAATTGATTGATAGACTTGTATTAGTTTCTAATTTATTAAATAATCGAAATTATATAATTTCATGCAAATCTAAGCGGTGGAAATTATCGTTCTCATATGTTACGCTTATTGTAATGGTAATATGGAACATTAACACAATTGATTGACTATTACCTCGAGATGAATTGCGTACGAGAAACTTGCAATTCAAAGTCAAACTGTTTAACACCGTACTTTATAAACAAACTCACATAATCCCATATATATTTTAACAAATTCCTTACGAATGATCCTTGTCTACTAATAATTCATCATTGAAAATTTACTCAGGACAATGTACTTGTTCTTTTTAAAAATTGATTGATGGACTTGTATTACTTTCTAATTTAATAAATAACCTAAATTATATAATTTCATGCAAATCTAAGTGATGGAAAAAATCTTTCTCATATGTTACGCATATTGTAAGGTTATGAATGGAATATTAACACGAATGATTGATGGTTACCTCGAGATGAATTGTGTACGGGACACTTACAATTCCAAGTCAAACTCTATAACACCGTACTTTATAAACAAACTCTCACAATCCCATATAGATTTTAAAAATTTCCGAACGAATGATCATTGTATACTAATAAGTTTTCATTGAGAATTTAATAGGGACATTGTACTTGTGCTTTTTAAAAATCTATTGACAGACTTGTATTACATTCTAATTTGATAAATAACCTAGATCATATAGTTTCACATGCATCTATGCATTGGAAATTATCGTTCTCATATGTAACGCTTATTGTAAGGGCAATAATAGAATATTAACACGATTAATTGACGGTTACCTCGGGATGGATTCTGTACGGGACACTTACAATTCCAAGTAAAAACTCTTTAACACCGTATTTGATTATCAAACTTGTTTCAACAACTTCTTTATGAATGATCATTGTATACTAATTAGTCATCATCGACAATTTACTAAGGACATTGTACTTGTGTTTTTTGAAATTGATTGACGGATTTGTATTACCTTCTAATTTGATAAATAACCTAGATTATATAATTTCACGTGAATCTATGCGGTGGAAATTATCGTTTTCATATGTAATGGTTATTGTAAGGGAAATATTGGAATATTAACACGATTGACTGACGGTTACCCCGAGATGGATTGCGGACGGGAAACATGCAATTCCAAACCAAACTGTTTAACACCATAACTGATAAAGACAGTAGCATAATCCCATAGAGAGTTTCCCAACTTCCTTACGAATGATCCTTGTATACTAATAATTCATCATCCACAATTTACTCAGTACAGGGTACTTGTACTTTTTAAAAATTGATTGATGGACTTGTATTACTTTCTAATTTATTAAATAATCTATGCAGTGGAAATTATCGGTCTCATTTGCAACGCTTATTGTAAGGGTAATAATGGAATATTAACACGAGTGACTGAAGGTTACCCCAGGAAAAATCATGGGCGGGAAACTTGCAATTCCAAGTCAAACAATTTAACACCATAGCAAATAAAGAAACTTGCAAAATCCCATAGCGAGTTCCCCAACTTCCTTAAAAATAATCCCTATATACTAATAATTCATCATCGACAATTTACTCTGGACAATGTACTTGTGCTTTTTAAAAATTGATTGATGGACATGTGTTACTTTCTAATTTAATAAATAATCTAAATTATATGATTTCAGGCAAATCTAACCAGTGGAAATTATCGTTCCCATGTGTAACGCTTATTGTAAGGGTAATAATGGAATAATAACACGATTGATTGACGGTTACCTTAAGATGAATTTTGTATGGGACACTTTCAATTCAAAGTCAAACTCCCTAACACCGTACTTTATAAACAAAATCGTATAATCCCATAGAGATTTTAACAACTTCCTTACGAAAGATCATTTTATACTATATAGTAATCATCAACAATTTACTAAGGACATTGCACTTGTGGTTTTCAAAAATCAATTGACGGACTTGTATTACATTCTAATTTGATAAATAATCTAGATTATATGATTTCACGTGAATCTATGTGGTGGAAATTATCGTTCTCATATGTAATGCTTATTGTAAGGGTAATAATGGAATATTAACACGATTGACTGACAGTTACCCCGGGACAAATCACGACCGGAAATTCGCAATTCAAAGTCAAACAATTTAACACCATAACTTATAAAGAAACTCGCATCATCCTATAGAGAGTTCCCAAACTTCCTTACAAATAATCCTTTTATACTAATAATTCATCATCGACAGTTTACTCTAGACAATGTACTTGCGCTTCTTAAAAATTGATTGATGGACTTGTATTACATTCTAATTTGATAAATAACCTAAATTATATAATTTTACGTGAATCTATGCAGTGGAAATTATCGTTCTCATATGTAACGCTTATTGTAAGGGTAAGAATGGAATATTAACACGATTGACGAACAGTTACCCACCGGCGGATTGCGGACGAGAGACTTGCAATTCCAAGTGAAACTATTTAACACCATAACTGATAAAGAAACTCGTATAGTCTCACTGAGAGTTTCACAACTTCCTTACGAAAGATCCTTGTATACTAATAATTCATCTTCTACAATTTACTCTGGACAATGTACTTGTACTTTTTAAAAATTGATTAATAGACTTGTATTGCCTTCTAATTTGATAAATAACCAAGATTAAATAATTTCACGTGAATCTATCTGGTGGAAATTAATGTCTCATATGTAATGCTTATTGTAAGGGTAATAATGGAATATTAACAAGATTGACGGACGGTTAGCCCGGGATGGATCGCAGGTGGGACACTAGCAATTCCATGTCAAACTGTTTAACACCATAATTTATAAAGAAACTCGCATAATCCAACAGAGAATTCCACAACTTCCTTAGGAATAATCCTTGTATACTAATAAGACATCATCGACAATTTGCTCTGGACAATGTACTTTTGCTTTTTAAAAATAGATAAATGGACTTGTATTACTTTCTAATTTAATAAATAACCTAAATTATATAACTCCATGCAAATCTATGTGGTGGAAATTATCGTTTTCATATGTAACGCTTATTGTAAGGGTAATAATAGAATAATAACACGATTCATTGACGGTTACCTTAGGATGGATTGTGTACGGGACACTCGCAATTCCAAGTCAAACTCTTTAACACCGTATTTGATTATCAAACTCGCATAATCCAACATAGATTTCAATAACTTCCTTACGAATGTTCATTGTATACTAATTAGTCATCATCGACAATTTACTAAGGACATTTTACTTGTCCTTTTTAAAACTTGATTGATGGACTTGTATTATCTTCTAATATAATAAGTACCCTATATTATATAATTTCACGTGAATCTATGCATTGGAAATTAACGTTCTTATTTGTAACGATTATTGTAAGTGTAATAATGGAATACTAACACGATTGACTGATGGTTACCTAAGGATAGATCGCGGACAGGAAACTTGAAATTCGAAGTCAAACTATTTAACACCATGGCAGATAAAGAAACTCACAAAATCCCATAGAGAGTTCCCCAACTTTCTTACAATTGATCTTCGTATACGATAAATTTATCATCGACAATTTACTCTGGACAATGTACTTGTGCTTTTTAAAATTTGATTGATGGACTTGTATTACTTTCTAATTTAATAAATAATCTAAATTATATAACTTCACGCAAATCTAACCGGTGTAAATTATCGTTCTAATTGTAACGCTTATTGTAAGGGTAATAATGGAATATTAACACGATTGATTGACGGTTACCTCGAGATGGATTGCATACCGGACAATTGCAATTCCAAGTAAAACTCTTTGACATCGTACTTTATAAACAAACTCGCATAATCCCATAGAGATTTTAAAAACTTCCTTACGAATGATCAGTGTTTACTAGTTAGTCATCATCGAGAATTTACTAAGGAAATTGAACTTGTGCCTTTTAAAATCAATTGATGGACTTGTATTACATTATAATTTGATAAATAATCTAGATTATAAAATTTTGCGTGAATCTATGCCTTGAAAATTTTTGTTCTCATGTGTAACGCTTATTGTAAGGGTAATATTGGAATATTAACACGATTGACTGATGGTTACCCCAAGACAGATCTCGGATGAGAAACTTGTAATTCAATTTCAAACTCTTTAACACCATAACTGATAAAGAAACTCAGATAATCCCATAGGGAGTTCCCTGAATTCCTTACGAATGATCCTTGTATAGTAATAATTCATCATCTACAATTTATTTTGGAAAATGTACTTGTGCTTTTCAAAATTGATTGATGGACTTGTGCTTTTCAAAATTGATCCCACGGAGAGTTTCACAACTTCCTTACGAATGATCCTTGTATACTAATAATTCATCATCGAAAATTTACTCTGGACAATGTACTTGGGGTTTTTAAAAATTGATTGATAGACTGGTACTACCTTCTAATTTTATAAATAACCTTAATTATATAATTTCACTCGAATCTATGTGGTGGAAATTACCGTTCTCATCTGTAACCTTCATTGTAAGGGAATAATGGTATATTAACACGATTGGCAAACATTTACCCGGGGTCGGATCGCGGATGGGACACTTACAATTCCAAGTCAATCTAGTTAGCACCATAACTTATAAAAAAACTTGCATAATCCCACAAAGTGTTTCACTACTTCCTTACGAATGATCCTTGTAAACTAATAATTCATTATCGAGAATTTACTCTAGACAATGTACTTGTGGTTTTTAAAAATTGATTGATGGACTTGTATTACCTTTAAATTTGAAAAATAACCTAGATTATATAATTTCACGTGAATCTATGCGGTGAAAATTATCGTTCTCATATATAACTCTTATTAAGAATGGAATATTAACATGATTGATGGACGGTTTTCTCTAAACGGATCACGGACGGGACTTTTCCAATTCCAAGTCAAACTCTTTAACACCGTAACTAATAAAAAAACTCGCATAATCCCACAGAGAGTTCCACAACTTCCCTAAGAATTATCCATGTACACTAATAAGTCTTCATCGACATTTTACTCTGAACAATGTACTTGTGCTATTTAATTATTGATTGATGGACCTGTATTACCTTTTAATTTGGTAAATAACCTACCATAGATAATTTCACGTGAATCTATGCGGTGGAAATTATAGTTCTCATTTTTAACGCTTATTGTAAGGGATATAACAGAATATTAACACGATTGATGGACGGTTACCTCGGGATGAATTGCAAAAGGGACACTTTCAATTCCAAGTGAAAATGTTTACCATCGTAAGTGATAAAGAAACTATCATAATCCCACAGAGATTTACAAAACTTCCTTACGAATGATCCTTGTATACTAAGAATTCATCATTGACAATTTACTCTGGACAATGTAGTTGTGAATTTAAAAAAATGATTGATAGACCTGTATTACCTTCTAATTTGATAAATAACCTAAATTATATAATTTTACGTGAATCTATACGGTGGACATTATCGTTCTCATATGTGACGCTTATTGTAAGGATAATAATGGTATATTAACACGATTGACGAACAGTTACCCGGGGACGAATCGTGGACAGGATACTTGCAATTCCAAGTGAAACTATTTAACACCATAACAAATAAAGAAACTCACACTATCCCACGGAGAGTTTCACAACTTCCTTTCGAATGATCCTTGTATACTAAGAAGTCATCATCGACAATTTACTCTGGACAATGTAGTTGTGCTTTTTTAAAATTTATTGATGCACTTGTATTACTCTCTAATTTGATAAATAACCTAAATTATATAATTTCACGTGAATCTATGCGGAGGACATTATCGTTCTCATATGTAACGTTTATTGTAAGGATAATAATGGTATATTAACACGAGTGACGAACAGTTACCCGGGGACGAATCACGGACAGGATACTTGCAATTCCAAGTGAAACTATTTAACACCATAACAAATAAAGAAACTCACACTATCCCACGGAGAGTTTCACAACTTCCTTACGAATGATCCTTGTATACTAATAATTCATCATCGACAATTTACTCTGGACAATGTACTTGGGGTTTTTAAAATTTATTGATAGACTTGGATTACCTTCTAATTTTATAAATAACCTTAATTATATAATTTCACTCGAATCTATGTGGTGAAAATTATCGTTCCCATATGTAACCCTCATTGTAAGGGTAATAATTGTATATTAACACGTTTGAGGAACATTTACCCGGGGTCAGATCGCGGACGGGACACATGCAATTCCATGTCAATCTAGTTAGCACCGTAACTAATCAAAAAACTTGCAATCCCACAGAGTGTTCCACTACTTACTTACGAATGATCTTTGTATGCTAATAATTCATTATCGAAGATTTACTCTAGACAATGTACTTGTGGTTTTTAAAAATTGATTGGTGGACTTGAATTACCTTCTAATTTGATAAATAACCTAGATTATATAATTTCACGTGAATCTATGCGTTGAAAATTATCATTCTCATATACAATGCTTATTATGAATGGAATATTAACATGATGGAAGGATGGTTTTCTCAGAACGGATCGCGGACTGGACTTTTGCAATTCCAAGTCAAACTCTTTGACACCGAAACTAATAAAGAAACTCGCATAATCCCACAAACAGTTCCACAAATTCCTTAAGAATTATCCACATAAACTAATAAGTCATCATCGACATTTTACTCTGAAAAATGTACTTGTGATTTTTCATGATTGATTGACGGATGTGTACTACCTTTTAATTTGGTAAATAACCTATCATATATAATTTCATTTGAATCTATGCGGTGGAAATTACAGTTCTCATATTTAACGCTTATTGTAAGGGATATAACAGAATATTAACACGATTGATGGATGGTTACCTCGGGATGAATCGCAAAAGAGACACTTTCAATTCCAAGTGAAAATGTTTACCATTGTAAGTGATAAAGATACTCGCATAATCCCACAGAGATTTCCACAACTTCCTTACGAATGACCATTGAATACTAAGAAGTCATCATCGACAATTTACTCTGGACAATGTAGTTGTGCTTTTTAAAAATTGATTGATGGACTTGTATTACCTTCTAATTTGATAAATAACCTAAATTATATAATTTCATGTGAATCTGTGCGGTGGACATTATCGTTCTCATATGTAATGCTTATTGTAAGGATAATATTGGTATATTAACACGATTGACGAACAATTACCCAGGGACGAATCGCGGACAGGACACTTGCAATTTCAAGTGAAACTATTTAACACCATAACGGATAAAGAAACTTGCACTATCCTACAGAGAGTTTCACAACTTCCTTACGAATGATCCTTGTATACTAATAATTCATCATCGAAAATTTTCTCTGGACAATGTACTTGGGGTTTTTAAAAATAGATTGATAGACTGGTACTACCTTCTAATTTGATAAATAACCAAGATTATATAATTTCACGTGAATCTTTGCGTTGAAAATTATCATTCTCATATACAATGCTTATTATGAATGGAATATTAACATGATGGAAGGACGGTTTTCTCAGAATGGATCGCGGACTGGACTTTTGCAATTCCAAGTCAAACTCTTTGACACCGTAACTAATAAAGAAACTCGCATAATCCCACAAAGAGTTCCACAACTTCCTTAAGAATTATCCACATACACTAATAAGTCATCATCGACATTTTACTCTGAAAAATGTACTTGTGATTTTTCATGATTGATTGATGGACATGTACTACCTTTTAATTTGATAAATAACCTATCATATATAATTTCATTTGAATCTATGCGGTAGAAATTACAGTTCCCATATTTAACGTTTATTGTAAGGGATATAACAGAATATTAACACGATTGATGGACGGTTACCTCGGGATGAATCGCAAAAGGGACACTTTCAATTCCAAGTGAAAATGTTTACCATCGTAAGTGATAAAGATACTCGCATAATCCCACAGAGATTTCCACAACTTCCTTACGAATGACCCTTGAATACTAAGAAGTCATCATCGACAATTTACTCTGGACAATGTAGTTGTGCTTTTTAAAAATTGATTGATGGACTTGTATTACCTTCTAATTTGACAAATAACCTAAATTATATAATTTCATGTGAATCTATGTGGTGGACATTATCGTTCTCATATGTAATGCTTATTGTAAGGATAATATTGGTATATTAACACGATTGACGAACAATTACCCAGGGACGAATCGCGGACAGGAGACTTGCAATTCCAAGTGAAACTATTTAACACCATAACGGATAAAGAAACTTGCACTATCCTACAGAGAGTTTCACAACTTCCTTACGAATGATCCTTGTATACTAATAATTCTTCATCGAAAATTTACTCTGGACAATGTACTTGGGGTTTTTAAAAATTGATTGATAGACTGGTACTACCTTCTAATTTGATAAATAACCAATATTATATAATTTCACGTGAATCTATGCGTTGAAAATTATCATTCTCATATACAATGCTTATTATGAATGGAATATTAACATGATAGAAGGACGGTTTTCTCATAACGGATCGCGGACTGGACTTTTCCAATTCCAAGTCAAACTCTTTGACACCGTAACTAATAAAGAAACTCGCATAATCCCACAAGAGTTCCACAACTTCCTTAAGAATTATCCACATACACTAATAAGTCATCATCGACATTTTACTCTGAAAAATGTACTTGTGATTTTTCATGATTGATTGACGGACGTGTACTACCTTTTAATTTGGTAAATAACCTATCATATATAATTTCATTTGAATCTGTGCGGTGGAAATTACAGTCCTCATATTTAACGCTTATTGTAAGGGATATAACAGAATATTAACACGATTGATGGACGGTTACCTCGGGATGAATCGCAAAAGGAACACTTTCAATTCCAAGTGAAAATGTTTACCATCGTAAGTAATAAAGATACTCGCATAATCCCACAGAGATTTCCACAACTTCCTTACGAATGACCCTTGAATACTAAGAAGTCATCATCGACAATTCACTCTGGACAATGTAGTTGTGCTTTTTAAAAATTGATTGATGGACTTTTATTACCTTCTAATTTGACAAATAACCTAAATTATATAATTTCATGTGAATCTATGCGGTGGACATTATCGTTCTCATATGTAATGCTTATTGTAAGGATAATATTGGTATATTAACACGATTGACGAACAATTACCCAGGGACGAATCGCGGACAGGAGACTTGCAATTCCAAGTGAAACTATTTAACACCATAACGGATAAAGAAACTTGCACTATCCTACAGAGAGTTTCACAACTTCCTTACGAATGATCCTTGTATACTAATAATTCTTCATCGAAAATTTACTCTGGACAATGTACTTGGGGTTTTTAAAAATTGATTCATAGACTGGTACTACCTTCTAATTTTTTAAATAACTTTAATTATATAATTTCGCTCGAATCTATGTGGTGGAAATTACAGTTCTCATATTTAACGCTTATCGTAAGGGATATAACAGAATATTAACACGATTGATGGACGGTTACCTCGGGATGAATCGTAAAAGGGACACTTTCAATTCCAAGTGAAAATGTTTACCATCGTAAGTGATAAAGATACTCGCATAATCCCACAGAGATTTCCACAACTTCCTTACGAATGACCCTTGAATACTAAGAAGTCATCATCGACAATTTACTCTGGACAATGTAGTTTTAGTTTTTAAAAATTGATTGATGGACTTGTATTACCTTCTAATTTGATAAATAACCTAAATTATATAATTTCATGTGAATCTATGCGGTGGACATTATCGTTCTCATATGTAATGCTTATTTTAAGGATAATATTGGTATATTAACACGATTGACGAACAATTACCCAGGGACGAATCGCGGACAGGACACTTGCAATTCCAAGTGAAACTATTTAACACCATAACGGATATAGAAACTTGCACTATCCCACAGAGAGTTCACAACTTCCTTACGAATGATCCTTGTATACTAATAATTCATCATCGACAATTTACTCTGGACAATGTACTTGGGGTTTTTAAAAATTGATTCATAGACTGGTACTACCTTCTAATTTTTTAAATAACTTTAATTATATAATTTCACTCGAATCTATGTGGTGGAAATTATCGTTCTCATATGTAACCTTCATTATAAGGGAATAATGGTATATTAACACGATTGACGAACATTTACCCGGGGTCGGATCGCGGATGGGACACTTACAATTCCAAGTCAATCTAGTTAGCACCATAACTAATAAAAAAACTTGCATAATCCCACAGAGTGTTCCACTACTTCCTTACGAATGATCCTTGTATACTAATGATTCATTATCGAGAATTTACTCTAGACAATGTACTTGTGGTTTTTAAAAATTGATTGATGGACTTGTATTACCTTTAAATTTGAAAAATAACCTAGATTATATAATTTCACGTGAATCTATGCGGTGAAAATTATCGTTCTCATATATAACACTTATTAAGAATGGAATATTAACATAATTGATGGACGGTTTTCTCTAAACGGATCGCGGACGGGACTTTTCCAATTCCAAGTCAAACTCTTTAACACCGTAACTAATAAAGAAACTCGCATAATACCACAGAGAGTTCCACAACTTCCCTAAGAATTATCCATGTACACTAATAAGTCATCATCGACATTTTACTCTGAACATTGTACTTGTGCTTTTTAATTATTGATTGATGGACATGTATTACCTTTTAATTTGGTAAATAACCTAGCATATATAATTTCACGTGAATCTATGCGGTGGAAATTATAGTTCTCATTTTTAACGCTTATTGTAAGGGATATAACAGAATATTAACACGATTGATGGACGGTTACCTCGGGATGAATTTCAAAAGGGACACTTTCAATTCCAAGTGAAAATGTTTACCATCGTAAGTGATAAAGAAACTATCATAATCCCACAGAGATTTTCAAAACTTCCTTACGAATGATCCTTGTGTACTAAGAAGTCATCATCGACAATTTACTCTGGACAATGTAGTTGTGAATTTTAAAAAATGATTGATAGACCTGTATTACCTTCTAATTTGATAAATAACCTAAATTATATAATTTTACGTGAATCTATACGGTGGACATTATCGTTCTCATATGTGACGCTTATTGTAAGGATAATAATGGTATATTAACACGATTGACGAACAGTTACCCGGGGACGAATCGTGGACAGGATACTTGCAATTCCAAGTGAAACTATTTAACACCATAACAAATAAAGAAACTCACACTATCCCACGGAGAGTTTCACAACCTTGTATACTAAGAAGTCATCATCGACAATTTACTCTGGACAATGTAGTTGTGCTTTTTAAAAATTTATTGATGCACTTGTATTACTCTCTAATTTGATAAATAACCAATTATATAATTTCACGTGAATCTAAGCGGTGGACATTCTCGTTCTTATATGTAACGTTTATTGTAAGGATAATAATGGTATATTAACACGATTGACGAACAGTTACCCGGGGACGAATCACGGACAAGATACTTGCAATTCCAAGTGAAACTATTTGACACCATAAAAAATAAAGAAACTCACACTATCCCACGGAGAGTTTCACAACTTCCTTACGAATGATCCTTGTATACTAATAATTCATCATCGATAATTTACTCTGGATAATGTACTTTGGGTTTTTAAAAATTTATTAATAGACTTGGATTACCTTCTAATTTTATAAATAACCTTAATTATATAATTTCACTCGAATCTATGTGGTGGAAATTATCGTTCTCATATGTAACCCTTATTGTAAGGGTAATAATTGTATATTAACACGTTTGAGGAACATTTACCCGGGGTCGGATCGCGGAAGGGACACATGCAACTCCATGTCAATCTAGTTAGCACCGTAACTAATCAAAAAACTTGCATAATCCCACAGAGTGTTCCACTACTTACTTACGAATGATCCTTGTATGCTAATAATTCATTATCGAAGATTTACTCTAGACAATGTACTTGTGGTTTTTAAAAATTGATTGATGGACTTGAATTACCTTCCAATTTGATAAATAACCTAGGTTATATAATTTCACGTGAATCTATGCGGTGAAAATTGTCATTCTCATATACAATGCTTATTATGTATGGAATATTAACGTGATGGAAGGACGGTTTTCTCAGAACGGATCGCGGACTGGACTTTTACAATTCCAAGTCAAACTCTTTGACACCGTAACTAATAAAGAAACTCGCAGAATCCCACAAAGAGTTAAACAACTTCCTTAAGAATTATCCACATACACTAATAAGTCATCATCGACATTTTACTCTGAACATTGTACTTGTGATTTTTAATGATTGATTGACGGACGTGTACTACCTTTTAATTTGGTAAATAACCAATCATATATAATTTCATTTGAATCTATGCGGTGGAAATTACAGTTCTCATATTTAACGCTTATCGTAAGGGATATAACAGAATATTAACACGATTGATGGACGGTTACCTCGGGATGAATCGTAAAAGGGACACTTTCAATTCCAAGTGAAAATGTTTACCATCGTAAGTGATAAAGATACTCGCATAATCCCACAGAGATTTCCACAACTTCCTTACGAATGACCCTTGAATACTAAGAAGTCATCATCGACAATTTACTCTGGACAATGTAGTTTTAGTTTTTAAAAATTGATTGATGGACTTGTATTACCTTCTAATTTGATAAATAACCTAAATTATATAATTTCATGTGAATCTATGCGGTGGACATTATCGTTCTCATATGTAATGCTTATTGTAAGGATAATATTGGTATATTAACACGATTAACGAACAATTACCCAGGGACGAATCGCGGACAGGACACTTGCAATTCCAAGTGAAACTATTTAACACCATAACGGATATAGAAACTTGCACTATCCCACAGAGAGTTTCACAACTTCCTTACGAATGATCCTTGTATACTAATAATTCATCATCGACAATTTACTCTGGAAAATGTACTTGGGGTTTTTAAAAATTGATTCATAGACTGGTACTACCTTCTAATTTTTTAAATAACTTTAATTATATAATTTCACTCGAATCTATGTGGTGGAAATTATCGTTCTCATATGTAACCTTCATTTTAAGGGAATAATGGTATATTAACACGATTGACGAACATTTACCCGGGGTCGGATCGCGGATGGGACACTTACAATTCCAAGTCAATCTAGTTAGCACCATAACTAATAAAAAAACTTGCATAATCCCACAGAGTGTTCCACTACTTCCTTACGAATGATCCTTGTATACTAATGATTCATTATCGAGAATTTACTCTAGACAATGTACTTGTGGTTTTTAAAAATTGATTGATGGACTTGTATTACCTTTAAATTTGAAAAATAACCTAGATTATATAATTTCACGTGAATCTATGCGGTGAAAATTATCGTTCTCCTATATAACACTTATTAAGAATGGAATATTAACATGATTGATGGACGGTTTTCTCTAAACGGATCGCGGACGGGACTTTTCCAATTCCAAGTCAAACTCTTTAACACCGTAACTAATAAAGAAACTCGCATAATACCACAGAGAATTCCAGAACTTCCCTAAGAATTATCCATGTACACTAATAAGTCATCAAAAACATTTTACTCTGAACATTGTACATGTGCTTTTTAATTATTGATTGATGGACTTGTATTACCTTTTAATTTGGTAAATAACCTAGCATATATAATTTCACGTAAATCTATGCGGTGGAAATTATAGTTCTCATTTTTAACGCTTATTGTATGGGATATAACAGAATATTAACACGATTGATGGACGGTTACCTCGGGATGAATTGCAAAAGGGACACTTTCAATTCCAAGTGAAAATGTTTACCATCGTAAGTGATAAAGAAACTATCATAATCCCACAGAGATTTCCAAAACTTCCTTACGAATGATCCTTGCATACTAAGAAGTCATCATCGACTATTTACTCTGGACAATGTAGTTGTGAATTTTAAAAAATGATTGATAGACCTGTATTACCTTCTAATTTGATAAATAACCTAAATTATATAATTTTACGTGAATCTATACGGTGGACATTATCGTTCTCATATGTGACGCTTATTGTAAGGATAATAATGGTATATTAACACGATTGACGAACAGTTACCCGGGGACGAATCGTGGACAGGATACTTGCAATTCCAAGTGAAACTATTTAACACCATAACAAATAAAGAAACTCACACTATCCCACGGAGAGTTTCACAACCTTGTATACTAAGAAGTCATCATCGACAATTTACTCTGGACAATGTAGTTGTGCTTTTTAAAAATTTATTGATGCACTTGTATTACTCTCTAATTTGATAAATAACCTAAATTATATAATTTCACGTGAATCTATGCGGTGGACATTATCGTTCTCATATGTAACGTTTATTGTAAGGATAATAATGGTATATTGACACGATTGACGAACAGTTACCCGGGGATGAATCACGGACAGGATACTTGCAATTCCAAGTGAAACTATTTGACACCATAACAAATAAAGAAACTCACACTATCCCACGGAGAGTTTCACAACTTCCTTACGAATGATCCTTGTATACTAATAATTCATCATCGACAATTTACTCTGGACAATGTACTTTGGGTTTTAAAAAATTTATTAATAGACTTGGATTACCTTCTAATTTTATAAATAACCTTAATTATATAATTTCACTCGAATCTATGTGGTGGAAATTATTGTTCTCATATGTAACCCTTATTGTAAGGGTAATAATTGTATATTAACTCGTTTGAGGAACATTTACCCGGGGTCGGATCGCGGACGGGACACATGCAATTCCATGTCAATCTAGTTAGAACCGTAACTAATCAAAAAACTTGCATAATCCCACAGAGTGTTCCACTACTTACTTACGAATGATCCTTGTATGCTAATAATTCGTTATCGAAGATTTACTCTAGACAATGTACTTGTGGTTTTTAAAAATTGATTGATGGACTTGAATTACCTTCCAATTTGATAAATAACCTAGATTATATAATTTCACGTGAATCTATGCGGTGAAAATTGTCATTCTCATATACAATGCTTATTATGAATGGAATATTAACATGATGGAAGGACGGTTTTCTCAGAACGGATCGCGGACTGGACTTTTACAATTCCAAGTCAAACTCTTTGACACCGTAACTAATAAAGAAACTCGCATAATCCCACAAAGAGTTCCACAACTTCCTTAAGAATTATCCACATACACTAATAAGTCATCATCGACATTTTACTCTGAACATTGTACTTGTGATTTTTAATGATTGATTGACGGACGTGTACTACCTTTTAGTTTGGTAAATAACCAATCAAATATAATTTCATTTGAATCTATGCGGTGGAAATTACAGTTCTCATATTTAACGCTTATCGTAAGGGATATAACAGAATATTAACACGATTGATGGACGGTTACCTCGGGATGAATTGCAAAAGGGACACTTTCAATTCCAAGTGAAAATGTTTACCATCGTAAGTGATAAAGATACTCGCATAATCCCACAGATATTTCCACAACTTCCTTACGAATTACCGTTGAATACTAAGAAGTCATCATCGACAATTTACTCTGGACAATGTAGTTGTGCTTTTTAAAAATTGATTGATGGACTTGTATTACCTTCTAATTTGATAAATAACCTAAATTATATAATTTCATGTGAATCTATGCGGTGGACATTATCGTTCTCATATGTAATGCTTATTGTAAGGATAATATTGGTATATTAACACAATTGACGAACAATTACCCAGGGACGAATCGCGGACAGGACACTTGCAATTCCAAGTGAAACTATTTAACACCATAACGGATAAAGAAACTTGCACTATCCCACAGAGAGTTTCACAACTTCCTTACGAATGATCCTTGTATACTAATAATTCATCATCGAAAATTTACTCTGGACAATGTACTTGGGGTTTTTAAAAATAGATTCATAGAGTGGTACTACCTTCTAATTTTATAAATAACCTTAATTATATAATTTCACTCGAATCTATGTGGTGGAAATTATCGTTCTCATATGTAACCTTCATTGTAAGGGAATAATGGTATATTAACACGATTGATGAACATTTACCCAGGGTCGGATCGCGGATGGGACACTTACAATTCCAAGTCAATCTAGTTTGCACCATAACTAATAAAAAGACTTGCATAATCCCACAGAGTGTTCCACTACTTCCTTACGAATGATCCTTGTATACTAATAATTCATTATCGAGAATTTACTCTAGACAATGTACCTGTGGTTTTTAAAAATTGATTGATGGACTTGTATTACCTTTAAATTTGAAAAATAACCTAGATTATATAATTTCACGTGAATCTATGTGGTGAAAATTATCGTTCTCATATACAACTCTTATTAAGAATGGAATATTAACATGATTGATGGACGGTTTTCTCAGAACGGATCGCGGACGGGACTTTTCCAATTCCAAGTCAAACTCTTTAACACCGTAACTAATAAAAAAACTAGCATAATCCCACAGAGAGTTCCACAACTTCCCTAAGAATTATCCATGTACACTAATAAGTCATCATCGACATTTTACTCTGAACAATGTACTTGTGCTTTTTAATTATTGATTGATGGACGTGTATTACCTTTTAATTTGGTAAATAAACTACCATAGATAATTTCACGTGAATCTATGCGGTGGAAATTATAGTTCTCATTTTTAACGCTTATCATAAGGGATATAACAGAATATTAACACGATTGATGGACGGTTACCTCGGGATGAATCGCAAAAGGGACACTTTCAATTCCAAGTGAAAATGTTTACCATCGTAAGTGATAAAGAAACTCGCATAATCCCACAGAGATTTCCAAAACTTCCTTACGAATGATCCTTGTATACTAAGAAGTCATCATCGACAATTTACTCTGGACAATGTAGTTATGAATTTTAAAAAATGATTGATAGACCTGTATTACCATCTAATTTCATAAATAACCTAAATTATATAATTTTACGTGAATCTATACGGTGGACATTATCGTTCTCATATGTGACGCTTATTGTAAGGATAATAATGGTATATTAAAACGATTGACGAACAGTTACCCGGGGACGAATCGTGGATAGGACATTTGCAATTCCAAGTGAAACAATTTAACACCATAAAAAATAAAGAAACTCACACTATCCCACGGAGAGTTTCACAACTTCCTTACGAATGATCCTTGTATACAAAGAAGTCATCATCGACAATTTACTGTGGACAATGTAGTTGTGCCTTATAAAAATTTATTGATGCACTTGTATTACTCTCTAATTTGATAAATAACCTAAATTATATAATTTCACGTGAATCTATGCAATGGACATTATCGTTCTCATATGTAACGTTTATTGTAAGGATAATAATGGTATATTAACACAATTGACGAACAGTTACCCGGGGATGAATCGTGGACAGGATACTTGCAATTCCAAGTGAAACTATTTAACACCATAACAGATAAAGAAACTCGCACTATCCCACAGAGAGTTTCACAACTTCCTTACGAATGATCCTGGTATACGAATAATTCATAATCGACAATTTACTCTGGACAATGAATTGAGGTTTTTAAAAATTTATTGATAGACTTGGATTACCTTCTAATTTTATAAATGACCTTAATTATATAATTTCACTCGAATCTATGTGGTGGAAATTATCGTTCTCATATGTAACCCTCATTGTAAGGGTAATAATTGTATATTAACACGTTTGAGGAACATTTACCTGGGGTCGGATCGCGGACGGGACACATGCAATTCCATGTCAATCTAGTTAGCACCATAACTAATCAAAAAAACTTGCATAATCCCACAGAGTGTTCCACTAGTTCCTTACGAATGATCCTTGTATGTTAATAATTCATTATCGAAGATTTACTCTACACAATGTACTTGTGGTTTTAAAAAATTGATTGATGGACTTGAATTACCTTCCAATTTGATAAATAACCTAGATTATATAATTTCACGTTAATCTATGCGGTAAAAATTATCATTCTCATATAAAATGCTTATTATGAATGGAATATTAACATGATTGATGGACGGTTTTCTCAGAACGGATCGCAGACTGGACTTTTGCAATTCCAAGTCAAACTCTTTAACACCGTAACTAATAATGAAACTCGCATAATCCCACAGAGAGTTCCACAACTTCCTGAAGAATTATCAACATACACTAATAAGTCATCATCGACATTTTACTCTGAACAATGTACTTTTGCTTTTTAATGATTGATTGAGAGACGTGTATTATCTTTTAATTCGGTAAATAACCTAGCATATATAATTTCATGTGAATCTATGCGGTGGAAATTATAGTTCTCATATTTAACCCTTATTGTAAGGGATATAACAGAATATTAACACGATTGATGGACGGTTACCTCGGGATGAATCGCAAAAGGGACACTTTCAATTCCAAGTGAAAATGTTTACCATCGTAAGTGATAAAGAAACTCGCATAATCCCACAGAGATTTCCACAACTTCCTTACGAATGATCCTTGTATACTAAGAAGTCATCATCGACAATTTACTCTGGACAATGTAGTTGTGCATTTTAAAAATTGATTGATGGACTTGAATTACCTTTTAAGTCGATAAATAACCTAAATTATATAATTTCACGTGAATCTATGTGGTGGACATTATCGTTCTCATATGTAACGCTTTTTGTAAGGATAATAATGGTATATTAACACGATTGACGAACAGTTACTCGGGGACGAATCGCGGACATTACACTTGCAATTCCAAGTGAAACTATTTAACACCATAACAGATAAAGAAACTCGCACTATCCCACAGAGAGTTTCACAACTTCCTTACGAATGATCCTTGTATACTAACAATTCATAATCGACAATTTACTCTGGACAATGTACTTGTTGTTTTTAAAATTTATTGATAGACTTGGATTACCTTCTACTTGTATAAATAACCTTAATTATATAATTTTACTCTAATCTATGTGGTGGAAATTATCGTTCTCATATGTAACCCTCATTGTAAGGGTAATAATGGTATATTAACACGTTTGATGAACATTTACCCGGGGTCGGATCGCGGATGGGACACTTCCAATTCCAAATCAATCTAGTTAGCACCATAACTATTAAAAAAACTTGCATAATCCCACAGAGTGTTCCACTACTTCCTTACGAATGATCCTTGTATACTGATAATTCATTATCGAGAATTTACTCTAGACAACGTACTTGTGGTTTTTAAAAATTGATTGATGGACTTTTATTACCTTCTAATTTGGTAAATAACCTAGATTATATAATTTTACGTGAATCTATGCGGTGAAAATTATCGTTCTCATATATAGTGCTTATTAAGAATGGAATATTAACATGATTGATGGAGGGTTTTCTCATAACGGATCGCAGACTGGACTTTTGCAATTCCAAGTCAAACTCTTTAACACCGTAACTAATAATGAAACTCGCATAATCCCACAGAGAGTTCCACAACTTCCTGAAGAATTATCCACATACACTAATAAGTCATCATCAACATTTTACTCTAAATAATGTACTTGTGCTTTTTAATGGTTGATTGAGAGACGTGTATTATCTTTTAATTCAGTAAATAACCTAGCATATATAATTTCATGTGAATCTATGCGGTGGAAATTATAGTTCCCATATTTAACACTTATTGTAAGGGATATAACAGAATATTAACACGATTGATGGACGGTTACCTCAGGATGAATCGCAAAAGGGACACTTTCAATTCCAAGTGAAAATGTTTACCATCGTAAGTGATAAAGAAACTCGCATAATCCCACAGAGATTTCCACAACTTCCTTACGAATGATCCTAGTATACTAAGAAGTCATCATCGACAATTTACTCTGGACAATGTAGTTGTGCATTTTAAAAATTGATTGATGGACTTGAATTACCTTTTAAGTTGATAAATAACCTAAATTATATAATTTCACGTGAATCTATGCAGTGGACATTATTGTTCTCATATATAACGCTTTTTGTAAGGATAATAATGGTATATTAACACGATTGACGAACCGCGGGCATTACACTTGCAATTCCAAGTGAAACTATTTAACACCATAATAGATAAAGAAACTCGCACTATCCCACGGAGAGTTTCACAACTACCTTACAAATGATCCTTGTATACTAATAATTCATCATCGACAATTTACCGTGGACAATGTACTTGGGGTTTTAAAAAATTTATTGATAGACTTGGATTACCTTCTACTTTTATAAATAACCTTAATTATATAATTTCACTTGAATCTATGTGGTTGGAATTATCGTTCTTATATGTAACCCTCATTTTAAGGGTAATAATGGTATATTAACACGTTTGATGAACATTTACCCGAGGTCGGATCGCGGATGGGACACTTCCAATTCCAAGTCAATCCAGTTAGCACCATAACTAATAAAAAAACTTGCATAATCCCACAGAGTGTTCCACTACTTCCTTACGAATGATCCTTGTATATTAATAATTCATTATCAAGAATTTACTCTAGACAACGTACTTGTGGTATTTAAAAATTGATTGATGGACTTTTACTACCTTCTAATTTGATAAATAACCTAGATTATATAATTTCACGTGAATCTATGCGGTGAAAATTATCGTTCTCATATATAATGCTTATTAAGAATGGAATATTAACATGATTGATGGACGGTTTTCTCAGAACGGATCACAGACTGGACTTTTGCAATTCCAAGTCAAACTCTTTAACACCGTAACTAATAATGAAACTCGCATAATCCCACAGAGAGTTCCACAACTTCCTGAAGGATTATCCACATACACTAATAAGTCATCATCGACATTTTACTCTGAATAATGTACTTGTGCTATTTAATGATTGATTGAGAGACGTGTATTACCTTTTAATTCGGTAAATAACCTAGCATATATAATTTCATTTGAATCTATGCGGTGGAAATTACAGTTCTCATTTTTAACGCTTATTGTAAGGGATATAACAGAATATTAACACTATTGATGGACGGTTACCTCGAGATGAATCGTAAAAGGGACACTTTCAATTCCAAGTGAAAATGTTACCACCGTAAGTGATAAAGATACTCGCACAATCCCACAGAGATTTCCACAACTTCCTTACGAATGACCCTTGTATACTAAGAAGTCATCATCGACAATTTACTCTGGACAATGTAGTTGTGCTTTTTAAAAATTGATTGATGGACTTGTATTACCTTCTAATTTGATAAATAACCTAAATTATATAATTTCACGTGAATCTATGCGGTGGACATTATCGTTCTCATAAGTAACGCTTTTTGTAAGGATAATAATGGTATATTAACATGATTGACGAACAGTTACACGGGGATGAATCGCGGACATGACACTTGCAATTCCAAGTGAAACTATTTAACACCATAACAGATAAAGAAACTCACACTATCCCACAGAGAGTTTCACAACTTCCTTACGAATGATCCTGGTATACTAATAATTCATCTTTGACAATTTACTCTGGACAATGTACTTGTGGTTTTTAAAAATTTATTGATAGACTTGGATTACCTTCTAATTTTATAAATAACCTTAATTATATAATTTCACTCGAATCCATGTGGTGGAAATTATCGTTCTCATATGTAACGCTCATTGTAAGGGTAATAATGGTATATTAACACGTTTACCGAACATTTACCCGGGGTCAGATCGCGTAATCCAAAAACTATGTCAATCTAGTTAGCTCCATAACTAATCCAAAAACTTGCATAATCCCACAGAGTGTTCAACTACTTCCTTACGAATGATCCATGTATGCTAATAATTCATTATCGAAGATTTACTCCAGACAATGCACTTGTGGTTTTTAAAAATTGACTGATGGACTTGTATTACCCTCTAATTTGATAAATAACCTAGATTATATAATTTCACGTGAATCTATGCGGTGAAAATTATCGTTCGCATATATAATGCTTATTAAGAATGGAATATTAACATGATTGATGGACGGTTTTCTCAGAACGGATCGCGGACTGGACGTTTGCAATTCCAAGTCAAACTCTTTAACACCGTAACTAATAATGAAACTCGCAGAATCCCACAGAGAGTTCCACAACATCCTGAAGAATTATCCACATACACTAATAAGTCATCATCGACATTTTACTCTGAATAATATACTTGTGCTTTTTAATGATTGATTGAGAGACGTGTATTACCTTTTAATTCGGTAAATAACCTAGCATATATAATTTCATGTGAACCTATGCAGTGGAAATTATAGTTCTCATATTTAACGCTTATTGTAAGGGATATAACAGAATATTAACACGATTGATGGACAGTTACCTCGGGATGAATCGCAAAAGGGACACTTTCAATTCCAAGTGAAAATGTTTACCATCGTAAGTGATAAAGAAACTCGCATAATCCCACGGAGATTTCCACAACTTCCTTACGAATGATCCTTGTGTACTAAGAAGTCATCATCGACAATTTACTCTGGAGAATGTAGTTGTGCATTTTAAAAATTGATTGATGGACTTGAATTACCTTTTAAGTTGATAAATAACCTAAATTATATAATTTCACGTGAATCTATGTGGTGGACATTATCGTTCTCATATGTAACGCTTTTTGCAAGGATAATAATGGTATATTAACACGATTGACGAATAGTTACTCGGGGACGAATCGCGGACATTACACTTGTAATTCCAAGTGAAACTATTTAACACCATAACAGATAAAGAAACTCGCACTATCCCACAGAGAGTTTCATAACTTCCTTACGAATGATCCTTGTATACTAATAATTCATCATCGACAATTTACTGTGGACAATGTACTTGGGGTTTTCGCAAAATTTATTGATAGACCTAGGATTACCTTCTACTTTTATAAATGACCTTAATTATATAATTTCACTCGAATCTATGTGGTGGAAATTATCGTTCTCATATGTAACCCTCATTGTAAGGGTAATAATGGTATATTAACACGGTTTGATGAACATTTACCCGGGGTCGGATCGCAGTTGGGACACTTGCAATTCCAAGTCAATCTAGTTAGCACTATAACTAATCGAAAAACTTGCAGAATCCCACAGAGTGTTCCACTACTTCCTTACGAATGATCCTTGTACACTAATAATTCATTATCAAGAATTTACTCTAGACAACGTACTTGTGGTTTTTAAAAATTGATTGATGGACTTGTATTACCTTCTAATTTGATAAATAACCTTGATTATATAATTTCACGTGAATCTATGCGGTGAAAATTATCATTCTCATAAATAATGCTTATTAAGGATGGAATATTAACATGATTGATGGACGGTTTTCTCAGAACGGATCGCGGACTGGACGTTTGCAATTCCAAGTCAAACTCTTTAACACCGTAACTAATAATGAAACTCGCATAATCCCACAGAGAGTTCCACAACTTCCTGAAGAATTATCCACATACACTAATAAGTCATCATCGACATTTTACTCTGAATTATGTACTTTTGCTTTTTAATGATTGATTGAGAGACGTGTATTATCTTTTAATTCGGTAAATAACCTAGCATATATAATTTCATGTGAATCTCTGCGGTGGAAATTATAGTTCTCATATTTAACGCTTATTGTAAGGGATATAACAGAATATTAACACGATTGATGGACGGTTACCTCGGGATGAATCGCAAAAGGGACACTTTCAATTCCAAGTGAAAATGTTTACCATCGTAAGTGATAAAGAAACTCGCATAATCCCACAGAGATTTCCACAACTTCCTTACGAATGATCCTTGTATACTAAGAAGTCATCATCGACAATTTACTCTGGACAATGTAGTTGTGCATTTTAAAAATTGATTGATGGACTTGAATTACCTTTTAAGTTGATAAATAACCTAAATTATATAATTTCACGTGAATCTATGCGGTGGACATTATCATTCTCATATGTAATGCTTTTTGTAAGGATAATAATGGTATATTAACACGATTGACGAACAGTTACTCGGGGACGAATCGCAGACATTACATTAGCAATTCCAAGTGAAACTATTTAACACCAAAACAGATAAAGAAACTCGCACTATCCCACGGAGAGTTTCACAACTTTCTTACGAATGATCCTTGTATACAAATAATTCATCATCGACAATTTACTCTGGACAATGTACTTGTTGTTTTTAAAATTTATTGATAGACTTGGATTACCTTCTACTTGTATAAATAACTTTAATTATATAATTTCTCTCGAGAATCTATGTGGTGGAAATTATCGTTCTCATATGTAACCGTCATTGTAAGGGTAATAATGGTATATTAACATGTTTGATGAACATTTACCCGGGGTCGGATCGCGGATGGGACACTTCCAATTCCAAGTAAATCTAGTTAGCACCATAACTAATCAAAAAACTTGCATAGTCCCACAGAGTGTTCCACTACTTCCTTACGAATGATCCTTGTATACTAAAAATTCATTATCGAGAATTTACTCTAGACAACGTACTTGTGGTTTTTAAAAATTGATTGATGGACTTGTATTACCTTCTAATTTGACAAATAACCTAAATTATATAATTTCACGTGAATCTATGCGGTGGACATTATCGTTCTCATAAGTAACGCTTTTTGTAAGGATAATAATGGTATATTAACACGATTGACGAACAGTTACTCGGGGACGAATCGCGGACAGGACACTTGCAATTTCAAGTGAAACTATTTAACACCATAACAGATAAAGAAACTCACACTATCCCACAGAGAGTTTCACAACTTACTTACAAATGATCCTTGTATAATAATAATTCATCATCGACAATTTACTCTGGACAATGTACTTGGGGTTTTTAAAAATTTATTGATAGACTTGGATTACCTTCTAATTTTATAAATAACGTTAATTATATAATTTCACTCGAATCTATGTGGTGGAAATTATCGTTCTCATATGTAACCCTCATTGTAAGGGTAATAATGGTATATTAACATGTTTGATGAACATTTACCCGGGGTCGGATCGCGGACGGGACACTTCCAATTCCAAGTCAATCTAGTTAGCACCATAACTAATCAAAAAATTGCATAATCCCACAGAGTGTTCCACTACTTCCTTACGAATGATCCTTGTATACTAATAATTCATTATCGAGAATTTACTCTAGACAACGTACTTGTGGTTTTTAAAAATTGATTGATGGACTTTTATTACCTTCTAATTTGATAAATAACCTAGATTATATAATTTCACGTGAATCTATGCGGTGAAAATTATCATTCTCATATACAATGCTTATTATGAATGGAATATTAACATGATTGATGGACGGTTATCTCAGAACAGATCGCGGACTGGACTTTTGCAATTCCAAGTAAAACACTTTGACATCGTAACTAATAAAGAAACTAGCATAATCCCACAAAGAGTACCACAACTTCCTTAAGAATTATCCACACACACTGATAAGTCATCATCGACATTTTACTCTGAATAATGTACTTGTGCTTTTTAATGATTGATTGAGAGGCGTGTATTATCTTTTAATTAAGTAAATAACCTAGCATATATATTTTCATGTGAATCTATGCGGTGGAAATTATAGTTCTCATATTTAACGCTAATTGTAAGGGATATAACAGAATATTAACACGATTGATGGACGGTTACCTCGGTATGAATCGAAAAAGGGACACTTTCAATTCCAAGTGAAAATGTTTACCATCGTAAGTGATAAAGAAACTCGCATAATCCCACAGAGATTTCCACAACTTCCTTACGAATGATCCTTGTATACTAAGAAGTCATCATCGACAATTTACTCTGGACAATGTAGTTGTGCTTTTTAAAAATTGATTGATGGACTTGTATTACCTTCTAATTTGACAAATAACCTAAATTATATAATTTCACGTGAATCTATGCGGTGGACATTATCGTTCTCATAAGTAACGCTTTTTGTAAGGATAATAATGGTATATTAACTCGATTGACGAACAGTTACTCGGGGATGAATCGCGGACAGGACATTTGCAATTCCAAGTGAAACTATTTAACACCATAACAGATAAAGAAACTCACACTATCCCACAGAGAGTTTCACAACTTCCTTACAAATGATCCTTGTATAATAATAATTCATCATCGACAATTTACTCTGGACAATGTACTTGGGGTTTTTAAAAATTTGATTACCTTTTAATTATATAATTTCACTCGAATCTATGTGGTGGAAATTATCGTTCTCATATGTAACCCTCATTGTAAGGGTAATAATGGTATATTAACATGTTTGATGAACATTTACCCGGGGTCGGATCGCGGATGGGACACTTCCAATTCCAAGTCAATCTAGTTAGCACCATAACTAATCAAAAAACTTGCATAATCCCACAGAGTGTTCCACTACTTCCTTACGAATGATCCTTGTATACTAATAATTCATTATCGAGAATTTACTCTAGACAACGTACTTGTGATTTTTAAAAATTGATTGATGGACTTTTATTACCTTCTAATTTGATAAATAACCTAGATTATATAATTTCACGTGAACCTATGCGGTGAAAATTATCATTCTCATATACAATGCTTATTATGAATGGAATAATAACATGATTGATGGACGGTTATCTCAGAACGGATCGCGGACTGGACTTTTGCAATTCCAAGTAAAACTCTTTGACACCGTAACTAATAAAGAAACTCGCATAATCCCACAAAGAGTACCACAACTTCCTTAAGAATTATCCACATACACTGATACGTAATCATCGACATTTTACTCTGAATAATGTACTTGTGCTTTTTAATGATTGATTGAGAGACGTGTATTATCTTTTAATTCTGTAAATAACCTAGCATATATAATTCCATGTGAATCTATGCGGTGGAAATTATAGTTCTCATATTTAACGCTTATTGTAAGGGATATAACAGAATATTAACACGATTGATGGACGGTTACCTCGGTATGAATCGAAAAAGGGACACTTTCAATTCCAAGTAAAAATGTTTACCATCGTAAGTGATAAAGAAACTCGCATAATCCCACAGAGATTTCCACAACTTCCTTACGAATGATCCTTGTATACTAAGAACTCATCATCGACAATTTACTCTGGACAATGTAGTTGTGCTTTTTAAAAATTGATTGATGGACTTGTATTACCTTCTAATTTGACAAATAACCTAAATTATATAATTTCACGTGAATCTATGCGGTGGACATTATCATTCTCATAAGTAACGCTTTTTGTAAGGATAATAATGGTATATTAACACGATTGACGAACAGTTACTCGGGGACGAATCGCGGACAGGACACTTGCAATTCCAAGTGAAACTATTTAACACCATAACAGATAAAGAAACTCACACTATCCCACAGAGAGTTTCACAACTTCCTTACAAATGATCCTTGCATAATAATAATTCATCATCGATAATTTACTCTGGACAATGTACTTGGGGTTTTTAAAAATTTATTGATAGACTTGGATTACCTTTTAATTTTATAAATAACGTTAATTATATAATTTCACTCGAATCTATGTGGTGGAAATTATCGTTCTCATATGTAACCCTCATTGTAAGGGTAATAATGGTATATTAACATGTTTGATGAACATTTACCCGGGGTCGGATCGCGGATGGGACACTTCCAATTCCAAGTCAATCTAGTTAGCACCATAACTAATCAAAAAACTTGCATAATCCCACAGAGTATTCCACTACTTCCTTACGAATGATCCTTGTATACTAATAATTCATTATCGAGAATTTACTCTACACAACGTACTTGTGGTTTTTAAAAATTGATTAATGGACTTTTATTACCTTCTAATTTGATAAATAACCTAGATTATATAATTTCACGTGAATCTATGCAGTGAAAATTATCATTCTCATATACAATGCTTATTATGAATGGAATATTAACATGATTGATGGACGGTTATCTCAGAACGGATCGCGGACTGGACTTTTGCAATTCCAAGTAAAACTCTTTGACATCGTAACTAATAAAGAAACTCGCATAATCCCACAAAGAGTACCACAACTTCCTTAAGAATTATCCACATACACTGATAAGTCATCATCGATATTTTACTCTGAATAATGTACTTGTGCTTTTGAATGATTGATTGAGAGGCGTGTATTATCTTTTAATTAAGTAAATAACCTAGCATATATAATTTCATGTGAATCTATGAGGTGGAAATTATAGGTCTCATATTTAACGCTTATTGTAAGAGATATAACAGAATATTAACATGATTGATGGACGGTTACCTCGGTATGAATCGAAAAAGGGACACTTTCAATTCCAAGTGAAAATGTTTACCATCGTAAGTGATAAAGAAACCCGCATAATCCCACAGTGATTTCCACATCTTCCTTACGAATGATCCTTGTATACTAAGAAGTCATCATCGACAATTTACTCTGGACAATGTAGTTGTGCTTTTTAAAAATTGATTGATGGACTTGTATTACCTTCTAATTTGACAAATAACCTAAATTATATAATTTCACGTGAATCTATGCGGTGGACATTATCGTTCTCATAAGTAACGCTTTTTGTAAGGATAATAATGGTATATTAACTCGATTGACGAACAGTTACTCGGGGACGAATCGCGGACAGGACATTTGCAATTCCAAGTGAAACTATTTAACACCATAACAGATAAAGAAACTCACACTATCCCACAGAGAGTTTCACAACTTCCTTACAAATGATCCTTGTATAATAATAATTCATCATCGACAATTTACTCTGGACAATGTACTTGGGGTTTTTAAAAATTTATTGATAGACTTGGATTACCTTTTAATTTTATAAATAACGTTAATTATATAATTTCACTCGAATCTATGTGGTGGAAATTATCGTTCTCATATGTAACCCTCATTGTAAGGGTAATAATGGTATATTAACATGTTTGATGAACATTTACCCGGGGTCGGATCGCGGATGGGACACTTCCAATTCCAAGTCAATCTAGTTAGCACCATAACTAATCAAAAAACTTGCATAATCCCACAGAGTGTTCCACTACTTCCTTACGAATGATCCTTGTATACTAATAATTCATTATCGAGAATTTACTCTACACAACGTACTTGTGGTTTTTAAAAATTGATTAATGGACTTTTATTACCTTCTAATTTGATAAATAACCTAGATTATATAATTTCACGTGAATCTATGCAGTGAAAATTATCATTCTCATATACAATGCTTATTATGAATGGAATATTAACATGATTGATGGACGGTTATCTCAGAACGGATCGCGGACTGGACTTTTGCAATTCCAAGTAAAACTCTTTGACATCGTAACTAATAAAGAAACTCGCATAATCCCACAAAGAGTACCACAACTTCCTTAAGAATTATCCACATACACTGATAAGTCATCATCGATATTTTACTCTGAATAATGTACTTGTGCTTTTTAATGATTGATTGAGAGGCGTGTATTATCTTTTAATTAAGTAAATAACCTAGCATATATAATTTCATGTGAATCTATGCGGTGGAAATTATAGTTCTCATATTTAACGCTTATTGTAAGAGATATAACAGAATATTAACATGATTGATGGACGGTTACCTCGGTATGAATCGAAAAAGGGACACTTTCAATTCCAAGTGAAAATGTTTACCATCGTAAGTGATAAAGAAACCCGCATAATCCCACGGTGATTTCCACATCTTCCTTACGAATGATCCTTGTATACTAAGAAGTCATCATCGACAATTTACTCTGGACAATGTAGTTGTGCTTTTTAAAAATTGATTGATGGACTTGTATTACCTTCTAATTTGACAAATAACCTAAATTATATAATTTCACGTGAATCTATGCGGTGGACATTATCGTTCTCATAAGTAACGCTTTTTGTAAGGATAATAATGGTATATTAACTCGATTGACGAACAGTTACTCGGGGATGAATCGCGGACAGGACATTTGCAATTCCAAGTGAAACTATTTAACACCATAACAGATAAAGAAACTCACACTATCCCACAGAGAGTTTCACAACTTCCTTACAAATGATCCTTGTATAATAATAATTCATCATCGACAATTTACTCTGGACAATGTACTTGGGGTTTTTAAAAATTTATTGATAGACTTGGATTACCTTTTAATTTTATAAATAACGTTAATTATATAATTTCACTCGAATCTATGTGGTGGAAATTATCGTTCTCATATGTAACCCTCATTGTAAGGGTAATAATGGTATATTAACATGTTTGATGAACATTTACCCGGGGTCGGATCGCGGATGGGACACTTCCAATTCCAAGTCAATCTAGTTAGCACCATAACTAATCAAAAAACTTGCATAATCCCACAGAGTGTTCCACTACTTCCTTACGAATGATCCTTGTATACTAATAATTCATTATCGAGAATTTACTCTACACAACGTACTTGTGGTTTTTAAAAATTGATTAATGGACTTTTATTACCTTCTAATTTGATAAATAACCTAGATTATATAATTTCACGTGAATCTATGCAGTGAAAATTATCATTCTCATATACAATGCTTATTATGAATGGAATATTAACATGATTGATGGACGGTTATCTCAGAACGGATCGCGGACTGGACTTTTGCAATTCCAAGTAAAACTCTTTGACATCGTAACTAATAAAGAAACTCGCATAATCCCACAAAGAGTACCACAACTTCCTTAAGAATTATCCACATACACTGATAAGTCATCATCGATATTTTACTCTGAATAATGTACTTGTGCTTTTTAATGATTGATTGAGAGGCGTGTATTATCTTTTAATTAAGTAAATAACCTAGCATATATAATTTCATGTGAATCTATGCGGTGGAAATTATAGTTCTCATATTTAACGCTTATTGTAAGAGATATAACAGAATATTAACATGATTGATGGACGGTTACCTCGGTATGAATCGAAAAAGGGACACTTTCAATTCCAAGTGAAAATGTTTACCATCGTAAGTGATAAAGAAACCCGCATAATCCCACGGTGATTTCCACATCTTCCTTACGAATGATCCTTGTATACTAAGAAGTCATCATCGACAATTTACTCTGGACAATGTAGTTGTGCTTTTTAAAAATTGATTGATGGACTTGTATTACCTTCTAATTTGACAAATAACCTAAATTATATAATTTCACGTGAATCTATGCGGTGGACATTATCGTTCTCATAAGTAACGCTTTTTGTAAGGATAATAATGGTATATTAACTCGATTGACGAACAGTTACTCGGGGATGAATCGCGGACAGGACATTTGCAATTCCAAGTGAAACTATTTAACACCATAACAGATAAAGAAACTCACACTATCCCACAGAGAGTTTCACAACTTCCTTACAAATGATCCTTGTATAATAATAATTCATCATCGACAATTTACTCTGGACAATGTACTTGGGGTTTTTAAAAATTTATTGATAGACTTGGATTACCTTTTAATTTTATAAATAACGTTAATTATATAATTTCACTCGAATCTATGTGGTGGAAATTATCGTTCTCATATGTAACCCTCATTGTAAGGGTAATAATGGTATATTAACATGTTTGATGAACATTTACCCGGGGTCGGATCGCGGATGGGACACTTCCAATTCCAAGTCAATCTAGTTAGCACCATAACTAATCAAAAAACTTGCATAATCCCACAGAGTGTTCCACTACTTCCTTACGAATGATCCTTGTATACTAATAATTCATTATCGAGAATTTACTCTACACAACGTACTTGTGGTTTTTAAAAATTGATTAATGGACTTTTATTACCTTCTAATTTGATAAATAACCTAGATTATATAATTTCACGTGAATCTATGCAGTGAAAATTATCATTCTCATATACAATGCTTATTATGAATGGAATATTAACATGATTGATGGACGGTTATCTCAGAACGGATCGCGGACTGGACTTTTGCAATTCCAAGTAAAACTCTTTGACATCGTAACTAATAAAGAAACTCGCATAATCCCACAAAGAGTACCACAACTTCCTTAAGAATTATCCACATACACTGATAAGTCATCATCGATATTTTACTCTGAATAATGTACTTGTGCTTTTTAATGATTGATTGAGAGGCGTGTATTATCTTTTAATTAAGTAAATAACCTAGCATATATAATTTCATGTGAATCTATGCGGTGGAAATTATAGTTCTCATATTTAACGCTTATTGTAAGAGATATAACAGAATATTAACATGATTGATGGACGGTTACCTCGGTATGAATCGAAAAAGGGACACTTTCAATTCCAAGTGAAAATGTTTACCATCGTAAGTGATAAAGAAACCCGCATAATCCCACAGTGATTTCCACATCTTCCTTACGAATGATCCTTGTATACTAAGAAGTCATCATCGACAATTTACTCTGGACAATGTAGTTGTGCTTTTTAAAAATTGATTGATGGACTTGTATTACCTTCTAATTTGACAAATAACCTAAATTATATAATTTCACGTGAATCTATGCGGTGGACATTATCGTTCTCATAAGTAACGCTTTTTGTAAGGATAATAATGGTATATTAACTCGATTGACGAACAGTTACTCGGGGATGAATCGCGGACAGGACATTTGCAATTCCAAGTGAAACTATTTAACACCATAACAGATAAAGAAACTCACACTATCCCACAGAGAGTTTCACAACTTCCTTACAAATGATCCTTGTATAATAATAATTCATCATCGACAATTTACTCTGGACAATGTACTTGGGGTTTTTAAAAATTTATTGATAGACTTGGATTACCTTCTAATTTTATAAATAACCTTAATTATATAATTTCACTCGAATCTATGTGGTGGAAATTATCGTTCTCATATGTAACCCTCATTGTAAGGGTAATAATGGTATATTAACACGTTTACCGAACATTTACCCGGGGTCGGATCGCGGACGGGACACATGAAATTCCATGTCAATCTAGTTAGCACCATAACTAATCCAAAAACTTGCATAATCCCACAGAGTGTTCAACTGCTTCGTTACGAATGATCCTTGTATGCTAATAATTCATTATCGAGAATTTACTCTACACAACGTACTTGTGGTTTTTAAAAATTGATTAATGGACTTTTATTACCTTCTAATTTGATAAATAACCTAGATTATATAATTTCACGTGAATCTATGCAGTGAAAATTATCATTCTCATATACAATGCTTATTATGAATGGAATATTAACATGATTGATGGACGGTTATCTCAGAACGGATCGCGGACTGGACTTTTGCAATTCCAAGTAAAACTCTTTGACATCGTAACTAATAAAGAAACTCGCATAATCCCACAAAGAGTACCACAACTTCCTTAAGAATTATCCACATACACTGATAAGTCATCATCGATATTTTACTCTGAATAATGTACTTGTGCTTTTTAATGATTGATTGAGAGGTGTGTATTATCTTTTAATTAAGTAAATAACCTAGCATATATAATTTCATGTGAATCTATGCGGTGGAAATTATAGTTCTCATATTTAACGCTTATTGTAAGAGATATAACAGAATATTAACATGATTGATGGACGGTTACCTCGGTATGAATCGAAAAAGGGACACTTTCAATTCCAAGTGAAAATGTTTACCATCGTAAGTGATAAAGAAACCCGCATAATCCCACAGTGATTTCCACATCTTCCTTACGAATGATCCTTGTATACTAAGAAGTCATCATCGACAATTTACTCTGGACAATGTAGTTGTGCTTTTTAAAAATTGATTGATGGACTTGTATTACCTTCTAATTTGACAAATAACCTAAATTATATAATTTCACGTGAATCTATGCGGTGGACATTATCGTTCTCATAAGTAACGCTTTTTGTAAGGATAATAATGGTATATTAACTCGATTGACGAACAGTTACTCGGGGATGAATCGCGGACAGGACATTTGCAATTCCAAGTGAAACTATTTAACACCATAACAGATAAAGAAACTCACACTATCCCACAGAGAGTTTCACAACTTCCTTACAAATGATCCTTGTATAATAATAATTCATCATCGACAATTTACTCTGGACAATGTACTTGGGGTTTTTAAAAATTTATTGATAGACTTGGATTACCTTCTAATTTTATAAATAACCTTAATTATATAATTTCACTCGAATCTATGTGGTGGAAATTATTGTTCTCATATGTAACCCTCATTGTAAGGGTAATAATGGTATATTAACACGTTTACCGAACATTTACCCGGGGTCGGATCGCGGACGGGACACATGAAATTCCATGTCAATCTAGTTAGCACCATAACTAATCCAAAAACTTGCATAATCCCACAGAGTGTTCAACTACTTCGTTACGAATGATCCTTGTATGCTAATAATTCATTATCGAGAATTTACTCTACACAACGTACTTGTGGTTTTTAAAAATTGATTAATGGACTTTTATTACCTTCTAATTTGATAAATAACCTAGATTATATAATTTCACGTGAATCTATGCAGTGAAAATTATCATTCTCATATACAATGCTTATTATGAATGGAATATTAACATGATTGATGGACGGTTATCTCAGAACGGATCGCGGACTGGACTTTTGCAATTCCAAGTAAAACTCTTTGACATCGTAACTAATAAAGAAACTCGCATAATCCCACAAAGAGTACCACAACTTCCTTAAGAATTATCCACATACACTGATAAGTCATCATCGATATTTTACTCTGAATAATGTACTTGTGCTTTTTAATGATTGATTGAGAGGTGTGTATTATCTTTTAATTAAGTAAATAACCTAGCATATATAATTTCATGTGAATCTATGCGGTGGAAATTATAGTTCTCATATTTAACGCTTATTGTAAGAGATATAACAGAATATTAACATGATTGATGGACGGTTACCTCGGTATGAATCGAAAAAGGGACACTTTCAATTCCAAGTGAAAATGTTTACCATCGTAAGTGATAAAGAAACCCGCATAATCCCACAGTGATTTCCACATCTTCCTTACGAATGATCCTTGTATACTAAGAAGTCATCATCGACAATTTACTCTGGACAATGTAGTTGTGCTTTTTAAAAATTGATTGATGGACTTGTATTACCTTCTAATTTGACAAATAACCTAAATTATATAATTTCACGTGAATCTATGCGGTGGACATTATCGTTCTCATAAGTAACGCTTTTTGTAAGGATAATAATGGTATATTAACTCGATTGACGAACAGTTACTCGGGGATGAATCGCGGACAGGACATTTGCAATTCCAAGTGAAACTATTTAACACCATAACAGATAAAGAAACTCACACTATCCCACAGAGAGTTTCACAACTTCCTTACAAATGATCCTTGTATAATAATAATTCATCATCGACAATTTACTCTGGACAATGTACTTGGGGTTTTTAAAAATTTATTGATAGACTTGGATTACCTTCTAATTTTATAAATAACCTTAATTATATAATTTCACTCGAATCTATGTGGTGGAAATTATCGTTCTCATATGTAACCCTCATTGTAAGGGTAATAATGGTATATTAACACGTTTACCGAACATTTACCCGGGGTCGGATCGCGGACGGGACACATGAAATTCCATGTCAATCTAGTTAGCACCATAACTAATCCAAAAACTTGCATAATCCCACAGAGTGTTCAACTACTTCGTTACGAATGATCCTTGTATGCTAATAATTCATTATCGAGAATTTACTCTACACAACGTACTTGTGGTTTTTAAAAATTGATTAATGGACTTTTATTACCTTCTAATTTGATAAATAACCTAGATTATATAATTTCACGTGAATCTATGCAGTGAAAATTATCATTCTCATATACAATGCTTATTATGAATGGAATATTAACATGATTGATGGACGGTTATCTCAGAACGGATCGCGGACTGGACTTTTGCAATTCCAAGTAAAACTCTTTGACATCGTAACTAATAAAGAAACTCGCATAATCCCACAAAGAGTACCACAACTTCCTTAAGAATTATCCACATACACTGATAAGTCATCATCGATATTTTACTCTGAATAATGTACTTGTGCTTTTTAATGATTGATTGAGAGGTGTGTATTATCTTTTAATTAAGTAAATAACCTAGCATATATAATTTCATGTGAATCTATGCGGTGGAAATTATAGTTCTCATATTTAACGCTTATTGTAAGAGATATAACAGAATATTAACATGATTGATGGACGGTTACCTCGGTATGAATCGAAAAAGGGACACTTTCAATTCCAAGTGAAAATGTTTACCATCGTAAGTGATAAAGAAACCCGCATAATCCCACAGTGATTTCCACATCTTCCTTACGAATGATCCTTGTATACTAAGAAGTCATCATCGACAATTTACTCTGGACAATGTAGTTGTGCTTTTTAAAAATTGATTGATGGACTTGTATTACCTTCTAATTTGACAAATAACCTAAATTATATAATTTCACGTGAATCTATGCGGTGGACATTATCGTTCTCATAAGTAACGCTTTTTGTAAGGATAATAATGGTATATTAACTCGATTGACGAACAGTTACTCGGGGATGAATCGCGGACAGGACATTTGCAATTCCAAGTGAAACTATTTAACACCATAACAGATAAAGAAACTCACACTATCCCACAGAGAGTTTCACAACTTCCTTACAAATGATCCTTGTATAATAATAATTCATCATCGACAATTTACTCTGGACAATGTACTTGGGGTTTTTAAAAATTTATTGATAGACTTGGATTACCTTTTAATTTTATAAATAACGTTAATTATATAATTTCACTCGAATCTATGTGGTGGAAATTATCGTTCTCATATGTAACCCTCATTGTAAGGGTAATAATGGTATATTAACATGTTTGATGAACATTTACCCGGGGTCGGATCGCGGATGGGACACTTCCAATTCCAAGTCAATCTAGTTAGCACCATAACTAATCAAAAAACTTGCATAATCCCACAGAGTGTTCCACTACTTCCTTACGAATGATCCTTGTATACTAATAATTCATTATCGAGAATTTACTCTACACAACGTACTTGTGGTTTTTAAAAATTGATTAATGGACTTTTATTACCTTCTAATTTGATAAATAACCTAGATTATATAATTTCACGTGAATCTATGCAGTGAAAATTATCATTCTCATATACAATGCTTATTATGAATGGAATATTAACATGATTGATGGACGGTTATCTCAGAACGGATCGCGGACTGGACTTTTGCAATTCCAAGTAAAACTCTTTGACATCGTAACTAATAAAGAAACTCGCATAATCCCACAAAGAGTACCACAACTTCCTTAAGAATTATCCACATACACTGATAAGTCATCATCGATATTTTACTCTGAATAATGTACTTGTGCTTTTTAATGATTGATTGAGAGGTGTGTATTATCTTTTAATTAAGTAAATAACCTAGCATATATAATTTCATGTGAATCTATGCGGTGGAAATTATAGTTCTCATATTTAACGCTTATTGTAAGAGATATAACAGAATATTAACATGATTGATGGACGGTTACCTCGGTATGAATCGAAAAAGGGACACTTTCAATTCCAAGTGAAAATGTTTACCATCGTAAGTGATAAAGAAACCCGCATAATCCCACAGTGATTTCCACATCTTCCTTACGAATGATCCTTGTATACTAAGAAGTCATCATCGACAATTTACTCTGGACAATGTAGTTGTGTTTTTTAAAAATTGATTGATGGACTTGTATTACCTTCTAATTTGACAAATAACCTAAATTATATAATTTCACGTGAATCTATGCGGTGGACATTATCGTTCTCATAAGTAACGCTTTTTGTAAGGATAATAATGGTATATTAACTCGATTGACGAACAGTTACTCGGGGATGAATCGCGGACAGGACATTTGCAATTCCAAGTGAAACTATTTAACACCATAACAGATAAAGAAACTCACACTATCCCACAGAGAGTTTCACAACTTCCTTACAAATGATCCTTGTATAATAATAATTCATCATCGACAATTTACTCTGGACAATGTACTTGGGGTTTTTAAAAATTTATTGATAGACTTGGATTACCTTTTAATTTTATAAATAACGTTAATTATATAATTTCACTCGAATCTATGTGGTGGAAATTATCGTTCTCATATGTAACCCTCATTGTAAGGGTAATAATGGTATATTAACATGTTTGATGAACATTTACCCGGGGTCGGATCGCGGATGGGACACTTCCAATTCCAAGTCAATCTAGTTAGCACCATAACTAATCAAAAAACTTGCATAATCCCACAGAGTGTTCCACTACTTCCTTACGAATGATCCTTGTATACTAATAATTCATTATCGAGAATTTACTCTACACAACGTACTTGTGGTTTTTAAAAATTGATTAATGGACTTTTATTACCTTCTAATTTGATAAATAACCTAGATTATATAATTTCACGTGAATCTATGCAGTGAAAATTATCATTCTCATATACAATGCTTATTATGAATGGAATATTAACATGATTGATGGACGGTTATCTCAGAACGGATCGCGGACTGGACTTTTGCAATTCCAAGTAAAACTCTTTGACATCGTAACTAATAAAGAAACTCGCATAATCCCACAAAGAGTACCACAACTTCCTTAAGAATTATCCACATACACTGATAAGTCATCATCGATATTTTACTCTGAATAATGTACTTGTGCTTTTTAATGATTGATTGAGAGGCGTGTATTATCTTTTAATTAAGTAAATAACCTAGCATATATAATTTCATGTGAATCTATGCGGTGGAAATTATAGTTCTCATATTTAACGCTTATTGTAAGAGATATAACAGAATATTAACATGATTGATGGACGGTTACCTCGGTATGAATCGAAAAAGGGACACTTTCAATTCCAAGTGAAAATGTTTACCATCGTAAGTGATAAAGAAACCCGCATAATCCCACAGTGATTTCCACATCTTCCTTACGAATGATCCTTGTATACTAAGAAGTCATCATCGACAATTTACTCTGGACAATGTAGTTGTGCTTTTTAAAAATTGATTGATGGACTTGTATTACCTTCTAATTTGACAAATAACCTAAATTATATAATTTCACGTGAATCTATGCGGTGGACATTATCATTCTCATAAGTAACGCTTTTTGTAAGGATAATAATGGTATATTAACACGATTGACGAACAGTTACTCGGGGACGAATCGCGGACAGGACACTTGCAATTCCAAGTGAAACTATTTAACACCATAACAGATAAAGAAACTCACACTATCCCACAGAGAGTTTCACAACTTCCTTACAAATGATCCTTGCATAATAATAATTCATCATCGATAATTTACTCTGGACAATGTACTTGGGGTTTTTAAAAATTTATTGATAGACTTGGATTACCTTTTAATTTTATAAATAACGTTAATTATATAATTTCACTCGAATCTATGTGGTGGAAATTATCGTTCTCATATGTAACCCTCATTGTAAGGGTAATAATGGTATATTAACATGTTTGATGAACATTTACCCGGGGTCGGATCGCGGATGGGACACTTCCAATTCCAAGTCAATCTAGTTAGCACCATAACTAATCAAAAAACTTGCATAATCCCACAGAGTGTTCCACTACTTCCTTACGAATGATCCTTGTATACTAATAATTCATTATCGAGAATTTACTCTACACAACGTACTTGTGGTTTTTAAAAATTGATTAATGGACTTTTATTACCTTCTAATTTGATAAATAACCTAGATTATATAATTTCACGTGAATCTATGCAGTGAAAATTATCATTCTCATATACAATGCTTATTATGAATGGAATATTAACATGATTGATGGACGGTTATCTCAGAACGGATCGCGGACTGGACTTTTGCAATTCCAAGTAAAACTCTTTGACATCGTAACTAATAAAGAAACTCGCATAATCCCACAAAGAGTACCACAACTTCCTTAAGAATTATCCACATACACTGATAAGTCATCATCGATATTTTACTCTGAATAATGTACTTGTGCTTTTTAATGATTGATTGAGAGGCGTGTATTATCTTTTAATTAAGTAAATAACCTAGCATATATAATTTCATGTGAATCTATGCGGTGGAAATTATAGTTCTCATATTTAACGCTTATTGTAAGAGATATAACAGAATATTAACATGATTGATGGACGGTTACCTCGGTATGAATCGAAAAAGGGACACTTTCAATTCCAAGTGAAAATGTTTACCATCGTAAGTGATAAAGAAACCCGCATAATCCCACAGTGATTTCCACATCTTCCTTACGAATGATCCTTGTATACTAAGAAGTCATCATCGACAATTTACTCTGGACAATGTAGTTGTGCTTTTTAAAAATTGATTGATGGACTTGTATTACCTTCTAATTTGACAAATAACCTAAATTATATAATTTCACGTGAATCTATGCGGTGGACATTATCATTCTCATAAGTAACGCTTTTTGTAAGGATAATAATGGTATATTAACACGATTGACGAACAGTTACTCGGGGACGAATCGCGGACAGGACACTTGCAATTCCAAGTGAAACTATTTAACACCATAACAGATAAAGAAACTCACACTATCCCACAGAGAGTTTCACAACTTCCTTACAAATGATCCTTGCATAATAATAATTCATCATCGATAATTTACTCTGGACAATGTACTTGGGGTTTTTAAAAATTTATTGATAGACTTGGATTACCTTTTAATTTTATAAATAACGTTAATTATATAATTTCACTCGAATCTATGTGGTGGAAATTATCGTTCTCATATGTAACCCTCATTGTAAGGGTAATAATGGTATATTAACATGTTTGATGAACATTTACCCGGGGTCGGATCGCGGATGGGACACTTCCAATTCCAAGTCAATCTAGTTAGCACCATAACTAATCAAAAAACTTGCATAATCCCACAGAGTGTTCCACTACTTCCTTACGAATGATCCTTGTATACTAATAATTCATTATCGAGAATTTACTCTACACAACGTACTTGTGGTTTTTAAAAATTGATTAATGGACTTTTATTACCTTCTAATTTGATAAATAACCTAGATTATATAATTTCACGTGAATCTATGCAGTGAAAATTATCATTCTCATATACAATGCTTATTATGAATGGAATATTAACATGATTGATGGACGGTTATCTCAGAACGGATCGCGGACTGGACTTTTGCAATTCCAAGTAAAACTCTTTGACATCGTAACTAATAAAGAAACTCGCATAATCCCACAAAGAGTACCACAACTTCCTTAAGAATTATCCACATACACTGATAAGTCATCATCGATATTTTACTCTGAATAATGTACTTGTGCTTTTTAATGATTGATTGAGAGGCGTGTATTATCTTTTAATTAAGTAAATAACCTAGCATATATAATTTCATGTGAATCTATGCGGTGGAAATTATAGTTCTCATATTTAACGCTTATTGTAAGAGATATAACAGAATATTAACATGATTGATGGACGGTTACCTCGGTATGAATCGAAAAAGGGACACTTTCAATTCCAAGTGAAAATGTTTACCATCGTAAGTGATAAAGAAACCCGCATAATCCCACAGTGATTTCCACATCTTCCTTACGAATGATCCTTGTATACTAAGAAGTCATCATCGACAATTTACTCTGGACAATGTAGTTGTGCTTTTTAAAAATTGATTGATGGACTTGTATTACCTTCTAATTTGACAAATAACCTAAATTATATAATTTCACGTGAATCTATGCGGTGGACATTATCGTTCTCATAAGTAACGCTTTTTGTAAGGATAATAATGGTATATTAACTCGATTGACGAACAGTTACTCGGGGATGAATCGCGGACAGGACATTTGCAATTCCAAGTGAAACTATTTAACACCATAACAGATAAAGAAACTCACACTATCCCACAGAGAGTTTCACAACTTCCTTACAAATGATCCTTGTATAATAATAATTCATCATCGACAATTTACTCTGGACAATGTACTTGGGGTTTTTAAAAATTTATTGATAGACTTGGATTACATTTTTAATTTTATAAATAACGTTAATTATATAATTTCACTCGAATCTATGTGGTGGAAATTATCGTTCTCATATGTAACCCTCATTGTAAGGGTAATAATGGTATATTAACATGTTTGATGAACATTTACCCGGGGTCGGATCGCGGATGGGACACTTCCAATTCCAAGTCAATCTAGTTAGCACCATAACTAATCAAAAAACTTGCATAATCCCACAGAGTGTTCCACTACTTCCTTACGAATGATCCTTGTATACTAATAATTCATTATCGAGAATTTACTCTACACAACGTACTTGTGGTTTTTAAAAATTGATTAATGGACTTTTATTACCTTCTAATTTGATAAATAACCTAGATTATATAATTTCACGTGAATCTATGCAGTGAAAATTATCATTCTCATATACAATGCTTATTATGAATGGAATATTAACATGATTGATGGACGGTTATCTCAGAACGGATCGCGGACTGGACTTTTGCAATTCCAAGTAAAACTCTTTGACATCGTAACTAATAAAGAAACTCGCATAATCCCACAAAGAGTACCACAACTTCCTTAAGAATTATCCACATACACTGATAAGTCATCATCGATATTTTACTCTGAATAATGTACTTGTGCTTTTTAATGATTGATTGAGAGGCGTGTATTATCTTTTAATTAAGTAAATAACCTAGCATATATAATTTCATGTGAATCTATGCGGTGGAAATTATAGTTCTCATATTTAACGCTTATTGTAAGAGATATAACAGAATATTAACATGATTGATGGACGGTTACCTCGGTATGAATCGAAAAAGGGACACTTTCAATTCCAAGTGAAAATGTTTACCATCGTAAGTGATAAAGAAACCCGCATAATCCCACAGTGATTTCCACATCTTCCTTACGAATGATCCTTGTATACTAAGAAGTCATCATCGACAATTTACTCTGGACAATGTAGTTGTGCTTTTTAAAAATTGATTGATGGACTTGTATTACCTTCTAATTTGACAAATAACCTAAATTATATAATTTCACGTGAATCTATGCGGTGGACATTATCGTTCTCATAAGTAACGCTTTTTGTAAGGATAATAATGGTATATTAACTCGATTGACGAACAGTTACTCGGGGATGAATCGCGGACAGGACATTTGCAATTCCAAGTGAAACTATTTAACACCATAACAGATAAAGAAACTCACACTATCCCACAGAGAGTTTCACAACTTCCTTACAAATGATCCTTGTATAATAATAATTCATCATCGACAATTTACTCTGGACAATGTACTTGGGGTTTTTAAAAATTTATTGATAGACTTGGATTACATTTTTAATTTTATAAATAACGTTAATTATATAATTTCACTCGAATCTATGTGGTGGAAATTATCGTTCTCATATGTAACCCTCATTGTAAGGGTAATAATGGTATATTAACATGTTTGATGAACATTTACCCGGGGTCGGATCGCGGATGGGACACTTCCAATTCCAAGTCAATCTAGTTAGCACCATAACTAATCAAAAAACTTGCATAATCCCACAGAGTGTTCCACTACTTCCTTACGAATGATCCTTGTATACTAATAATTCATTATCGAGAATTTACTCTACACAACGTACTTGTGGTTTTTAAAAATTGATTAATGGACTTTTATTACCTTCTAATTTGATAAATAACCTAGATTATATAATTTCACGTGAATCTATGCAGTGAAAATTATCATTCTCATATACAATGCTTATTATGAATGGAATATTAACATGATTGATGGACGGTTATCTCAGAACGGATCGCGGACTGGACTTTTGCAATTCCAAGTAAAACTCTTTGACATCGTAACTAATAAAGAAACTCGCATAATCCCACAAAGAGTACCACAACTTCCTTAAGAATTATCCACATACACTGATAAGTCATCATCGATATTTTACTCTGAATAATGTACTTGTGCTTTTTAATGATTGATTGAGAGGCGTGTATTATCTTTTAATTAAGTAAATAACCTAGCATATATAATTTCATGTGAATCTATGCGGTGGAAATTATAGTTCTCATATTTAACGCTTATTGTAAGAGATATAACAGAATATTAACATGATTGATGGACGGTTACCTCGGTATGAATCGAAAAAGGGACACTTTCAATTCCAAGTGAAAATGTTTACCATCGTAAGTGATAAAGAAACCCGCATAATCCCACGGTGATTTCCACATCTTCCTTACGAATGATCCTTGTATACTAAGAAGTCATCATCGACAATTTACTCTGGACAATGTAGTTGTGCTTTTTAAAAATTGATTGATGGACTTGTATTACCTTCTAATTTGACAAATAACCTAAATTATATAATTTCACGTGAATCTATGCGGTGGACATTATCGTTCTCATAAGTAACGCTTTTTGTAAGGATAATAATGGTATATTAACTCGATTGACGAACAGTTACTCGGGGATGAATCGCGGACAGGACATTTGCAATTCCAAGTGAAACTATTTAACACCATAACAGATAAAGAAACTCACACTATCCCACAGAGAGTTTCACAACTTCCTTACAAATGATCCTTGTATAATAATAATTCATCATCGACAATTTACTCTGGACAATGTACTTGGGGTTTTTAAAAATTTATTGATAGACTTGGATTACCTTCTAATTTTATAAATAACCTTAATTATATAATTTCACTCGAATCTATGTGGTGGAAATTATCGTTCTCATATGTAACCCTCATTGTAAGGGTAATAATGGTATATTAACACGTTTACCGAACATTTACCCGGGGTCGGATCGCGGACGGGACACATGCAATTCCATGTCAATCTAGTTAGCACCATAACTAATCCAAAAACATGCATAATCCCACAGAGTGTTCAACTACTTCGTTACGAATGATCCTTGTATGCTAATAATTCATTATCGAAGATTTAATCCAGACAATGCACTTGTGTTTTTAGAAATTGATTGATGGACTTGTATTACCTTCTAATTTGATAAATAACCTAGATTATATAATTTCACGTGAAACTATGCGGTGAAAATTATCGTTCGCATATATAATGCTTATTAAGAATGGAATATTAACATGATTAATGGACGGTTTTCTCAGAACGGATCGCGGACTGGACTTTTGCAATTCCAAGTCAAACTCTTTAACACCGTAACTAATAATGAAACTCGCATAATCCCATAGAGAGTTCCACAACTTCCTGAAGAATTATCCACATACACTAATAAGTCTTCATCGAAATTTTACTCTGAACAATGTACTTGTGCTTTTTAATGATTGATTTACGGACGTGTATTACCTTTTAATTTGGTAAATAACCTAGCATATATAATTTCATTTGAATCTATGCGGTGGTAATTATAGTTCTCATATTTAATGCTTATTGTAAGGGATATAACAGAATATTAACACGATTGATGAACTGTTATCTTGGGATGAATCGCAAAAGGGACACTTTCAATTCCAAGTGAAAATGTGTACCATCGTAAGTGATAAAGAAACTCGCATAATCCCACAGAGATTTCCACAACTTCCTTACGAATGATCCTTGTATACTAAGAAGTCATCATCGACAATTTACTCAGGACAATGTAGTTGTGCTTTTTAAAAATTGATTGATGGACTTGTATTACCTTCTAATTTGACAAATAACCTAAATTATATAATTTCACGTGAATCTATGCGGTGGACATTATCGTTCTCATAAGTAACGCTTTTTGTAAGGATAATAATGGTATATTAACACGATTGACGAATAGTTACTCGGGGACGAATCGAGGACAGGACACTTGCAATTCCAAGTGAAACTATTTAACACCATAACAGATAAAGAAACTCACACTATCCCACAGAGAATTTCACAACTTCCTTACAAATGATCCTTGTATAATAATAATTCATCATCGACAATTTACTCTGGACAATGTACTTGGTGCTTTTAAAAATTTATTGATAGACTTGGATTACCTTCTAATTTTATAAATAACCTTAATTATATAATTTCACTCGAATCTATGTGGTGGAAATTATCGTTCTCATATGTAACCCTCATTGTAAGGGTAATAATGGTATATTAACACATTTACCGAACATTTACCCGGGGTCGGATCGCGGACGGGACACATGCAATTCCATGTCAATCTAGTTAGCACCATAACTAATCCAAAAACTTGCATAATCCCACAGAGTGTTCAACTACTTCCTTACGAATGATCCTTGTATGCTAATAATTCATTATCGAAGATTTACTCCAGACAATGCACTTGTGTTTTTAAAAATTGATTGATGGACTTGTATTACCTTCTAATTTGATAAATAACCTAGATTATATAATTTCACGTGAATCTATGCGGTGAAAATTATCGTTCGCATATATTATAATGCTTATTAAGAATGGAATATTAACATGATTGATGGACGGTTTTCTCAGAACGGATCGCGGACTGGACTTTTACAATTCCAAGTCAAACTCTTTAACACCGTAACTAATAATGAAACTCGCATAATCCCACAGAGAGTTCCACAACTTCCTGAAGAATTATCCACATACACTAATAAGTCTTCATCAAAATTTTACTCTGAACAATGTACTTGTGCTTTTTAATGATTGATTTACGGACGTGTATTACCTTTTAATTTGGTAAATAACCTAGCATATATAATTTCATTTGAATCTATGCGGTGGTAATTATAGTTCTCATATTTAACGCTTATTGTAAGGGATATAACAGAATATTAACACGATTGATGGATGGTTATCTCGGGATGAATCGCAAAAGGGACACTTTCAATTCCAAGTGAAAATGTTTACCATCGTAAGTGATAAAGAAACTCGCATAATCCCACAGAGATTTCCACAACTTCCTTACGAATGATCCTAGTATACTAAGAAGTCATCATCGACAATTTACTCTGGACAATGTAGTTGTGCTTTTTAAAAATTGATTGATGGACTTGTATTACCTTCTAATTTGACAAATAACCTAAATTATATAATTTCACGTGAATCTATGCGGTGGACATTATCGTTCTCATATGTAACGCTTATTGTAAGGATAATAATGGTATATTAACACGATTGACGAACAGTTACCCGGGACGAATCGCGGACAGGACACTTGCAATTCCAAGTGAAACTATTTAACACCATAACAGATAAAGAAACTCGCACTATCCCGCGGAGAGTTTCACAACTTCCTTACGAATGATCCTTGTATAATAATAATTTATCATCGATAATTTACTCTGGACATTGTACTTGGGGTTTTTAAAAATTTATTGAAGACTTGGATTACCTGCTAATTTTATAAATAACCTTAATTATATAATTTCACTTTGAATCTATGTTGTGGAAATTATTGTTCCCATATGTAACCCTCATTGTAAGGGTAATAATGGTATATTAACACGTTTGACGAACATTTACTCGGGGTCGGATCGCGGACGGGACACTTGCAATTCCAAGTCAATCTAGTTAGCACCATAACTAATAAAACAACTTGCCTAATCCCAAAGAGTGTTCCATTACTTCCTTACGAATGATCCTTGTATACTAATAATTCATTATCGAGGATTTACTCTAGACAATGTACTTGTGGTTTTTAAAAATTGATTGATGGACTTGTATTACCTTCTAATTTGATAAATAACCCAGATTATATAATTTCACGTGAATCTATGCGGTAAAAATTATCGTTCTCATATGTTACGTTTATTGTAAAGATAATAATGGTATATTAACACGATTGACGAACAGTTACTCAGGGACGAATCGCGGACAGGACACTTGAAATTCCAAGTGAAATTATCTAACACCATAACAAATAAAGAAACTCGCACTATCCCACAGAGAGTTTCATAACTTCCTTACGAATGATCCTTTTATACTAATAATTCATCATCGACAATTTACTTTGGACAATGTACTTTGGGTTTTTAAAAATTTATTAATAGACTTGGATTACCTTCTAATTTTGTAAATAACCTTAATTATATAATTTCAATCGAATCTATGTGCTGGAAATTATCGTTCTCATATGTAACCCTCATTGTAAGGTTAATAATGGTATATTAACAAGTTTGACGAACATTTACCTGGGGTCGGATCGCGGGCGGGACACTTGCAATTCTAAGTCAATCTAGTTAGCACCATAACTAATAAAAAAAACTTGCATAATCCCACAGAGTGTTCCACTAGTTCCTTACGAATGATCCTTGTGTACTAATAATTCATTATTGAGGATTTACTCAAGACAATGTACTTGTGGTCTTTAAAAATTGATTGATGGACTTGTATTACCTTCTAATTTGATAAATAACCTATTTTATATAATTTCACGTGAATCTATGCGGTGAAAATTATCGTTATCATATACAATGCTTATTAAGAATGTAATATTAACATGATTGATGGACGGTTTTCTCAGAATGGATCGCGAACTGGACTTTTGAAATTCCAAGTCAAACTCTTTAACACCGTAACTAATAAAGAAACTCGCATAACCCCACAGAGAGTTCCACAACTTCCTGAAGAATTATCCACATCAACAACATTTTACCCTAAACTATGTACTTGTGAATTTTAATGATGGATTGAGGGATGTGTATTACCTTTTAATTTGGTAAATAACCTAGCATATGTAATTTCATGTGAATCTATGCAGTGGAAATTATCATTCTCATATGTAACCCTCATTGTAAGGGTAATAATGGTATATTAACACGTTTGACGAACATTTACCCGGGGTCGGATCGCAGACAGGACACTTGCAATTCCAAGTGAATCTAGTAAGCACCATAACTAATAAAAAAACTTGCATAATCCCACAGAGTGTTCCACTACTTCCTTACGAATGATCCTTGTATACTAATAATTCATTATCGAGAATTTATTCCAGACAATGTACTTGTGTTTTTAAAAATTGAATGATGGACTTGTATTACCGTCTAATATGATAAATAACCTAGATTATATAATTTCACGTGAATCTATGCGATGAAAATTATCGTTCTCATATATAATGCTTATTAAGAATGGAATATTAACATGATTGATGGACGGTTTTCTCAGAACGGATCGCGGACTGGACTTTTGCAATTCCAAGTCAAACTCATTAATACCGTAACTAATAAAGAAACTCGAATAATCCCACAGAGAGTTCCACAACTTCATGAAGAATTATCCACATACACTAATAAGTCATCATCGAAATTTTACCCTGAACAATGTACTTGTGCTTTTTAATGATTGATTTACGGACGTGTATTACATTTTAATTTGGTAAATAACCTAACATATATAATTTCATGTGAAGCTATGCGGTGGAAATTATAGTTCTCATATTTAACGCTTATTGTAAGGGATATAATAGAATATTAACACGATTGATGGACGGTTACCTCGGGATGAATTGCAAATGGGACACTTTCAATTCCAAGTGAAAATGTTTACCATCGTAATTGATAAATAAACTCGCATAATGCCACAGAGATTTCCTCAACTTCCTTACGAATGATCCTTGTATACTAAGAAGTCATCAACGACAATTTACTCCGGACAATGTAGTTGTGCTTTTTAAAAATTGATTGATGGACTTGTATTACCTTCTAATTTGATAAATAACCTAAATTATATAATTTCACGTGAATCTATGCGGTGGACATTATCATTCTCATATGTAACGCTTATTGTAAGGATAATAATGGTATATTAACAGGATTGACGAACAGTTACTCGGGGATGAATCGCGGACATGACACTTGTAATTCCAAGTGAAACTATTTAACACCATAACAGATAAAGAAACTCACACTATCCCATGGAGAGTTGCACAACTTCCTTACAAATGATCCTTGTAGACTAATAATTCATCATCGACAATTTACTCTGAACAATGTACTTGGAGTTTTTAAAAATTTATTGATAGACTTGGATTACCTTCTAATTTTATAAATAACCTTAATTATGTAATTTCACTCGAATCTATGTGGTGGAAATTATCGTTCTCATATGTAACCCTCATTGTAAGGGTAATAATGGTATATTAACACGTTTGACAAACATTTACCCAGGGTCGGATCGCGGACGGGACACTTGCAATTCCAAGTGAATCTAGTAAGCACAATTACTAATAAAAAACTTTTATAATCCCACAGAGTGTTCCACTACTTCCTTACGAATGATCCTTGTATACTAATAATTCATTAACGAGAATTTACTCCAGACAATGTACTTGTGTTTTAAAAAATTGATTGATGGACTTGTATTACCTTCTAATTTGATAAATAACCTAGATTATATAATTTCACGTGAATCTATGCAATGAAAATTATCGTTCTCATATATAATGCTTATTAAGAATGGAATATTAACATGATTGATGGACGGTTTTCTCAGAACGGATCGCGGACTGGACTTTTACAATTCCAAGTCAAACTCTTTAACACCGTAACTAATAAAGAAACTCGCATAATCCCACAGAGAGTTCCACAACTTCCTGAAGAATTATCCACATACACTAATAAGTCATCATCGAAATTTTACCCTGAACAATGTACTTGTGCTTTTTAATGATTGATTTATGGACATTTTAATTTGGTAAATAACCTAATATATATAATTTCATGTGAATCTATGCGGTGGAAATTTTAGTTCTCATATTTAACGCTTATTGTAAGGGATATAACAGAATACTAACACGATTGATGGACGGTTACCTCGGGATGAATTGCAAGAGGGACACTTTCAATTCCAAGTGAAAATGTTTACCATCGTAAGTGATAAAGAAACTCGCATAATGCCACAGAGATTTCCACAACTTCCTTACGAATGATCCTTGTATACTAAGAAGTCATCAACGACAATTTACTCATGACAATGTAGTTGTGCTTTTTTAAAATTGATTGATGGACTTATATTACCTTCTAATTTGATAAATAACCTAAATTATATAATTTCACCTAAATCTATGCAGTGGACATTATCGTTCTCATATGTAACGCTTATTGTAAGGATAATAATGGTATATTAACACGATTGACGAATAGTTATTCGGGGACGAATTGCGGACAGGACACTTGCAATTCCAAGTGAAACTATTTAACACCATAACAGATAAAGAAACTCACACTATCCCACGGAGAGTTTCACAACTTCCTTACAAATGATCCTTGTAGACTAATAATTCATCATCGAGAATTTACTCTGAACAATGTACTTGGGGTTTTTAAAAATTTATGGATAGAGTTGGATTACCCCACTGATGTTTTATCTGACATTATAATTGAAATTGGAGTTAGTGTTACATCAACCTGTATGACCATGCAAGTTCCTCTACTATGAACGTAAGGATTGGTGCAACATGTGTTATTCATTTGAGGAGTTGCTTTATTTAAGCCTCTCTATTACTCATGATGGTTTTCGATATTGTTTTCTGATGGTGTTGTATTCGTTATTCTTTTTAATTGTGGGAGAATTATAGCATGATGTGGAGATGTGTGATTCTGCTAAATGCATGGAAATGAGGAGAATATTATTTTTGTTACAGTCGATGTGCTAACTAGGTCCTACATTCTAGTTATAGATGAGTGAAAATTTTCCAAGTGATCAGATAGTTCACTCTAGTTAGTCTCTATTTTATTATGGCCCTCTTTCAGAAGCCATATTATAAGTGGGCTGATGTCCTTCGACTGAGGGGAGTAGGGCACCCAAGAAGAATGACAACTATAAATCGAAGGACATCCCCCTCGATGCCAGATTATTGATATTTTTGTTGCTCTTATAATCTTCAGGGGGTTATCAACCAAACAATGCTATCATGTCCAAGTATTATTCACTTGTGTCGAAAAGACCAAGTTCGACGATTATTTCACTTGCGCTGATAAGGCTAGGTTTGACAGTTCTGCTCCAGCTCTTAAGCAAGGAACTTACTCACTCATAAGCGATACTACCTCTCTTAAGCGATGAACTTACTCGTTGATAAATGCTACTCCTTATGATACTTCCAGCTTTCGTTGATAATTTGAGTGAAAAGGTGGTAAGAGGCACTCTCAAAGATATGGGTGAAAAGATAGTAAGCAGCACTCTCAAAGATATGGGTGAAAAGATGATAAGCGGCACTCTCAAAGATATGAGCGAAATGATGATAAGAGGCATTCTCAAAGACATGAGTGAAAAGCTGATGAGCGGCACCCTCGAAGATTCGAGTGATTTACTGATAAGCGGCACTGTTGAAGATAAGAGTGATATACTGATAAGCTACACTCTCTGTCATGGTTTGAATATGCTGATAAGCTACACTCTCTATGATGGCTCGAGTAAGCTGATAAGGTACACTCTCTATGATGGTTCGAGTATGCTGATAAGCTACACTCTCTGTGATTGTTCGAGTATGCTGATAAGCTATACACTCCTTGTGATGGTTTGAGTGTACTGATAAGCTACACTCTCTGTGATGGTTTGAGTATGCCAATAAGGTACACTCTCTGTGATGGTTCAAGTATGGTGATAAGCGGAACTCCTCATGACAATTCCAATTTCGTATGCTATGCGCTGTGACTAATAAATTGGGTTGTGGTTTGATAATTCCAATCGTGTATGCTAAGTGTTGCAATTGAATATTTGAGTTATACTCTATTCCAATTGCTTAAATATAAATACTCCCAAAGGGAAGGAAAGTTTCAACTACCCTCTAAAGGGATGACACCGCAAATTCATTAAGAGACTACTTACTTTTTTCCTTCCAAAGGGATAAACCATATCCTCGATTGCTCAATTACTCCCGTCTATACTGAGTTTGATAGCCAAATAACGGTGGGATCCGTAGTTGCGATCGAGGAGATTGGGGTCCCAACTCTTGCTTATGTCAAGTATAATAGCTGGAAAACAGTATGTTAATCCCACAAATGCAGTTGAGAGAATCAAATGTTCAACAATATTTTAATACATATGATCTCTCTATGGTCACAATAACTTCGGTTACAACATCTCAAAATACAAATTGCATGGATGAAGAAACTAGAAGATCTAAGACGAAAAAGTCCTCCATAGCCGAGGCACTACTAGGGATAATTGGTGTCCTCCGACTGAAGGGGGGTAGTGTACCCAAAGAAACCATTGTCAAAAGTTAGAGGACACCCTGCTCGACTCAAGATTCATGATTAAGGAATCATACTCCCAACGCTACATCCAACTACGAGTTTATGATTATAACATGTATGCTCAGTGTTACATTTTTACGAACGGCTTGCTCAGCTTCATATGCCTAGAGTGATATTGTCCCAATCTACATCGAGTATAGAACTCCGTAGACTTGACAGAGTAAAATTACTTCAAGCATACCTCGATAAATATATATATATATATATTACAATATATAGCATGATATGATGCAATGATATATTCTCTTAAAGACTCCATGAAGGAGTCAATGATGGAGCTTTATTGAGAAGTCCACCTTTGAGGTAGGAATCGTTATTTGCAAGATCTCCAAACATTGTATCATGGGCTTCGAAAGTCCCTCACTGGATGTTGATCTCTTCCTTTCCATACCTTCATAGCTCCATCATCTCACTAATGCGAGATTGAAATCTCCTTGCCTCGTATGATTGGGTGACTATTATTATACTAGGATTCTAAATCCCCGTTGGCATTGGCTAAGTCTCGGTTAACCCTCATCAACTCGAGGGTTGGGCATAGTCGAATGATAACTAGACTCCTCTAATGCTTCCTTCAGATTCATACACTACAAAGGCAACAAAAAGAAATTCCTTAGTCTTGGCCAAAGAGAATCAAGTGCTGAAACTCTTTGGTCTTGGTCATCTTGTTGGTGTAGAATTTGAGTAGAGAATGCTAGCACTACTGTTATATTCTTGCTCTAAGACTCGCTTATGAATCTCAAACTTTTTTTACCAAGCCTATCATCGATGCTCGGGGCTCAATATTAGACTCCCCCCTTTTTAAAAAAATACATAGCTCGGAAGCACACGATTTCAAGAGACCCTTCGAGCGAGAGAGGAAAACTCGATATATTCGAGGATATGATATTAAGAGAACTAAGGAATTCTAAGTTAATTTGATTCGAATACTCAACACAGTTTGATGCCTCGAGTTCTCAAGGGGCTTTTAATGATATTCTTATGAAGTTTATCTAGGGCTGCAACCCAACTCATTAAATAATATCTTTGGGTTGGATTAGCCCAATATGGTTTAATCATGAATGGGTCAAGATTTTTATTTAATAAGAATTGCAGTTATAGGAAATAACTGCTAGGGTTTAATTTGTATAAATATGAAGATATGTCATTCATTTTAGGGGATTGATGATTATTTCCTTATTACTCATATTGGAGGGTGACTTATTCATCGGAGGGTTTTCTCCCGGAGCATCTCCGGGGCTCTGTTTGTAGGTCGTATGCTAAGAGTATCTCCCGGTGCTGCAACTTCTTGAGGGTTCCAAGACGCATCAGGAACATAATAGATTTGACCATTTCTAGTATGTGTTTATGTTTTCTTTCATATTTTCCATTTGTTGTGGAGTATGCACACATAATTTCTGATTGATCATTCCCAGGAAATTAAAATTTTGGCACATTTATGATTCCTAAATTCATAACCATTATCAGTCTTGATTATTTTGATGGCAACAGAAAGTTGTGTTTTTATCATTTTAAAGAAAATCTGCAATACATCATGTACATGCTCTTTGCTATTAATAAAAACTATCCAAGTAGCTTTGCTGTGATCATCAACTACAGTTATGAAGTATTTAAAACCACTAGTAGATACTACCTTATATGGACCCCAAAGATCAATGTGACACAAATAAAAAGATGCATTAGTTAGTGTGACAAAAACTGAAATCGGTCAGTTTGTTTGCTTAGGTAATGAATATATATTGCAGTGAGAAATATCTGCTGTATTTCTATTTATTTGCAAATGATTCAAAACAAAATCTAAAGCATGCTGATATGAATCTCCTTGCGAAGACTCACGATTTGCGGAATTAATATCTTTGATCTAGTGAAGGGATCTGCAAACCCGCACTATCTCGCACGAAATTCAGGAGTCTAGCCCTCGGGGTATGCCTAACTTCGACTTGCTCTCTAACTAGGCCCCAGGATCAGATTACAAGGTTTATTGATACTTAACTAGCCCTTGGGGTTAAGCAACAATGGATTAGCTCGCAAGCAAAGAGTATGAACTCAAAAGGTTGTATAGTTGATTGATGAAAGGTTCTAAGGTAAAAATAATGTTGAAAACCACCCCTATTTATAGTACATAGGTATGGTCTTAAAAAAATACAAAGAAGAAACTGAAAAGGATTGTGACAGCTTTAAGAAGCTAAAACCATATTTAACTGGACTACCTAAAATAAATAACTATATTCTTCAAGATAAATCTTGAATGAATATTGTCTTATCTAATCTTACCAAATCTAATTATAATCAAATCATAACTAAATATTATAAACACTAAAATAAATGCATGACTGAAACATTAATTCTTCAAAGGCCAACATGGCAGAATTAATGGGTCTTATTCTAAAATAAAATAAATGATCACACTATCTCATTTAAAAAGCCAATGAGAAAAAGAGTATAGTGTTATCTTCTAAAAATCCTAATAAATAAAAATAAATAAAGAAAACCTAATTCGTATCATTCCCTCCGAGGTCAAAAAGTTTTATCCTCGAAACATGAACGATATAAAAATAACTGTAGATCAACGTCCCAAGCCATCCCTGTGAAGAACTGCTAATAAAACGGTGACAAAATGATGCCTAGGCAGGAACTGGATGCTGATGTGACTTTAACTCATGAGAAAAAGGCTGCTTGCGAGATAACTCACGAAAAACAAACCAACTCGTGAAAATACTAAAATATCGCGATAAATTTAGATCTCGCGGGATGAAGGAACGGATCAAAACTAAGCGCGTGAGCAGACACGCCTCAACTGTCGCGCGCGTGAGATTCACGTGCCCTGTTGATGACTCGCGCGTGAAGATCACGTACATCTTCTTCTTCGCTGGAACCTGAAAGTTTTCTTCTCCGTGCTGAACCTACGCTGCCGGCGGTCGGAGAACTCTGAACGACGAGGGTTCTCGGCCTTGAAAAACCAAGCGTGGAGAAGCGAGCTCGCCGGAGAAAGAAAGATGGAGGATTCGCCGGGATTTGTCGGAGATGGAGATCGATGCAATCGGCGGCGATCAAGTCCGGCGGCGATTGAAGTTTCTGTAGACGAAGAGCAGAACGGTGGCTTTGGATGGTCAATCAGAGACGAAGCTGGAGGAGCTGGACTCGCCGGAGGTGGAGTTTAGAGATGAGCGGCGACGATGAGTTTTCTAGCGGTAGCGGGATCTGAAGCTGAGCGGCGACAAATTGTCTGGCGGCGGAAGTTTTCTATTTTTTTTTTTTTTTGAAAATAAATTCAAGCAAAATTCGAAATCCCGGTTTTTTGTTTTTTTTTCAAACTCAGAAGATCTTTTGCTTTGCTCTGATACCAACTGATATGAATCTCCTTGCGAAAACTCACGATTTGCGGAATTAATATCTTTGATCTAGTGAAGGGATCTGTAAACCCGCACTATCTCGCACGAAATTCAGGAGTCTAGCTCTCGGGGTACGCCTAACTTCGACTTGCTCTCTAACTAGCCCTCAGGATCAGATTACAAGGTTTATTGATACTTAACTAGCCCTCAGGGTTAAGCAATAATGGATTAGCTCGCAAGCAAAGAGTATGAACTCAAAATGTTGTATATTTGTTTAATGAAAAGTTCTAAGGTAAAAATAATGTTGCAAACCACCCCTATTTATAGTACATAGGTATTGTCTAAAAAAATACAAATAAGAAACTGAAAAAGATTATGACAGCTTTAAAAAGCTAAAACCATATTTAACTGGACTACCTAAAATAAATGACTATATTCTTCAAGATATATCTTGAATGAATATTATCTTATCTAATCTTATCAAATCTTATTATAATCAAATCATAACTAAATATTCTAAATACTAAAAAAAATGCATGACCAAAACATTAATTTTTCAAAGGCCAACATGGCCGAATTAATGGGCCTTATTCTAAAATAAAATAAATGATCACACTACCTCATTAAAAAATTCAATGAAAAAAAAAGTGTAGTGTTATCTTCTAAAAATCCTAATAAATAAAAATAAATAAAGAAAACTTAATTCGTATCACGTGCCCTAACTTCAAAGGCTACGGATCAAAGTCCATAGCACTAACATTGTTGGCTAAGTCTTCCTTATTGCATTTCAGAACAGATACACCAGAAAAAGGACTATAAAAGTCTATGAATTCTAGATTAAAACATGTAGGATTCACTATATAAGGGCCTCTACTAGCCTGAACCACCCCAATGACCTTATCATTCTTGAGGTGTTGAATAAAAAAAAATCAGGGGAAAAGTCAAAATGCAATCCAACAGTTTTTGAAAGTTTGTTTATTGATAAGATATCACAAGAAAAATCTTTCACAGGCAAACAATTGTGTAAAATAACTGATGAAGAATGATATACTGATCCAATTGCACTATCTAGCTTTGTGGTGTTATTTGCAAGGTGATCTGGTACAGGCGAGGTACTCATAGAGTAATCATAGAAAAGAAGTTTACTACACATATGACTTGATGCACCACTGGCAAGAATTCATGTTTCACCATCAATATAAATGGCAGAGTTTATCATCTGAGTATACAAACTACCTGAGAAGTCTTGAGAACTGAGCCATATTGACAACCTCACCATTGGATTCCAGTCCCTTTCCCCTTTAAGCCTTGTTTATATCTATCATCTTAACAAAGGTAGCAAATAAAGCTTGAATCTGATCCGATTTCATGTCTGATGCATCAAATGGTGCATAATCCTCCTGAACCACATCAACATTTGAGTTGAAGCACTCCTTAGCCTTCCCTTCCTTCTACCAATCAGGTTATCTATTCCTCTTTAAACAAAATTCCTTCACATGTCATGATTTGTGACTGTGATCACACTTCAACAATCTCTTGGACTGATCATCCTTATTCTTAAATACCGCTTTCCTGCGGTATTACCCATCGAGTTCTACCTCCTTGGATCAGTTTGAGCCCTTTATAAACTGTCTTCGCATGGGTCGAAGACAGCAAATCGCAAAGCGGAAAAAAGAGTAAAAGAACTTGCTATAAATTGAAAGAAGAAAAACATAATATGGAAGGAATTGACAAATTTTTTGTTGTGATGAACTTAGAGAATGATATGTACAGTTACCCCTATTTCTACAAGAATCTAGCTAACTGATTGACACTTAATCGTCTAACAAACTAACTGAATTATGTACAAAATATTATAACTACAAAAACAGAAAAACTTAACGTGTAGTCATTTTTCCACTGACTTAGTTTTGGCGCCACATTTAGGCTTTGTTTGACAGGGCTTATAAGTATTTTGCTTATAATCTAAACACATGTTTGTGTTTGGTAAACAACAACAAAACAATACTTATATAAGAAGGAGAAGCTATTTTTTTTGGAAAAAATAAAAGTTGGTCTCCCCCTACTTTCAAAATAACGCAGCTTTGTTTATAAGCACAACTCTGCCAAACACACCCTTAAGAATTGTCCTTGAGATGTGATGTATTCCTTCATACTCTTTTTACTTTTATTTTAATTGAAATAAAAAAAATACACATTTTATTAAGTTTACTTTTAGACCAAGGTAAGAAATATTTTTTACTTTACTTTTATAATTAATGGAGGTACACAAAGTTTTGTGTTAGGCCAGCTAAGCTTTAGGCCGGGGTTTATTATAAAATTATAAGAAGTTTCATTTGGGATGGGATTTTTTGTAAGATATGCTGAAAAATTTAGGGACCTACTGTGCAGTTATCAAAATGCTATACATATCACAAAAAACTTAGAATTTTCTGCCCGAAATTCTCCGGGAACTCACTGATCACCACTGATCTTCTTTGTCCGCCGGAATCCTCTGCAATTTGACGTCATGAAACCCTAGGCAATGCAGCTGCCACTCTTCTTCTTCTTCTGGTTCGTGGCGGAGGTTACTGGAAGAATACGATGGTGCGACGGAGCAATTCACAGGGCATAACTATTCACGGCACGATAGACCTCTGTTGAAGATGAAGCTTCTTCGATTTGCTGTTGTTCTAGATTCACGACGAGTTTCCGTCGTGAATCGGAGGCGTCTTTCGTCGGTGCGAACTGAGGCATATTCCGTAGAAATGAGAAGCAGAGATCAATCGGCAATGAGCACCAACGACAATGAGCAGAGGCGACAGCAAGGCTGCAATCAGAGGTGCCTGGCAGAGATGAATCACCATGACGGTTGCTGCAGAAGAACAAGTGTTGCAAAGTTTTTTGCCGGGAGCATCAGTTCCACGCGCATCTATGAAAACAATGACATGCATGTGTAAACACACGTTGGCAGCAGCGGACGGTAGCGAACGACGGTGGAAGGAGGCTATGCGCGTGAGAGGTTAGGTTTCATGCAGTGTTTTACTTTTTTCAAAGACTTGCTAAGGTTTAATATGTTGTTGACTAAGTTTATATCATCAATGATTTGTTTGGTCTAGTGGTTAGAACTCTTGTTGATGAAGTTAAATGTCTGGGGTTTGAGTCTCACTATATCCTATATTTCATGTAGTTTTTTTCTTTTTATCAAAGACTTTCTGAGATTTAATATGTTGTTGACTGAGTTTATATCATCAATGATTGTTTGGTCTAGTCACTACTACAGGCAACACTTATTACCTCAGTTTTTTAGGCCTTTTAACCTCGGTTTTTTCCCTTGAAAAACCGAAGTAAATGTGGGTGAAGTAACAAGGTTATCTTTTACCTCCGTTCAAAATCGAGGTAAAAGGTACTTTTTCACTTCGGTTATGGACCGACGTTGTGGATTTTATGTGCAACATTGGTTATGGTATTAAGAACAAAGACAGGATATTGTATCAATGACATCGTTCCTATCGATGTCGAGATGTCAGATGATTAACGTCGTCCATACCAAGAAGACACAAGATTGGAGAAGAATGTCTGCGATGTTTTTCTAGTCGATCTAAATAACTGCGACATCGCAGATTGGGAGGGACGAAGATGTGTCCATGCTGATGTGGAACAGCAAACAATACGACGTCATTTTTCCTCGGCGATGTTGCAAAAACAATTACACACTGGTTTCATATGTGAAATCACATTAGCGTCAAATGTGTACTGGTATGTGCAACGTCACGAATGATTCATGAAGTAGACATTTTCATTAAAAAATATAATATTTAATATTCGATGACAAAAAACAATGTTTGTCGATATCAATTACATGTTATTTAGTATTGGAGTACTCCATTAATGGTTAAACATCATACAACAATCTACTGTCATTAAAAATACATGGGAAAATTAACTATGATAACCTAAACCCTAGATATAAGATACATTTCAAATACATGTTACGATATATAATAATACATAAGTTTGCTCATAATTATTAAATGTATTGAACCTCCAAATTCATTACTTTGTAAGGAATAAACCCCGTCAAATTGACCAGTGAAATGACAAGTCATCCATCTACAGTCCATCTACAAATCTCGTTATCCTGTTACACTGAATACACAATAAAAAAAATTAAGTGAGAATTGGGTAGACACTATAATAAAATACAAATAATACAGTTAGACTTAGACGACGTGAATGTTATATTGGAAAGGAACATATATGGGTAGAAGCAATGTCGAATATTATAGTAATTGATATAGTAGAGGTCGACCTAAGTGCAAAGTCGCACATTCAAATAATCTCATAGTTTTAATTGTCATGGGGGATGTCGGTCTAAATTTTAATTTACATCGTGGAGGCCAACAAACTGATACCAATGTCGCACATTCATATTGTGTGGTATAGATGAAAAATGGGTAATTGTGCTGGTTTGAATGAGTTGAAATTTTGGTGGGGGGAGGGGATTTTGCTTAAAAACTTTTCTTGAAATTTGGTTTTCCGCTGGAAATTTCATTGTGACCGACGTCAATATCTATTCGGTCCTACATCCAGTTTTGGTGACATAACTGCGACTTCACAAATGGGGGAAAATTAGTATTTTTTTTAGAAGTGTCGCATATTTTCATAAGAACCGTCGAACATGGAATTTCATTTGATTCTATGTGGTGGAAGTCATCGTTCCGATAACGCTTATCCTAAGTGTCTGATTGGAAATACTAATAGAAATTAATTCCAATCCCCCATTTCATTCATCTGGTCATGCCCAAATCGAAACATCTTGGTTATGACATTGTGAATTACGTTACAGTATCTCCAAATTTGCATTTCCACATCTCCCACATTCACGGAGGGACCTAATCAAGTTCAAAAATTAAAAACTTGACCTGTACATGGAGGTAAAATCATGAACCATGAAGGTAAAATCGATTAAAAATGTCCCGGAAGGGACCCAACTTCCCATCCCCAGTTAAACTTATAATAATCATTGAGAATGATTACATGATAGGCATGATCCCATGGAGACTTCTCCTAGTCAACATCTACCAAATAACCTTTGTCTACTTATAAGTAGTCATGTATCTATGATTTACTCTAGACCACGTACTAGCGCATTTTAAAATTTGATGGACAAGATTTTATTTGCATAAGAACTGTCGAATATGGAGTTTCATTTGATTCTATATGGTGGAAGTCATCGTTCCGATAACGCTTATCCTAAGTGTCTGATTGGAAATACTAATAGAAATGAATTTCAATACCTCGTTCCATCCATCCAGCCACGCCCAAATTGAAACATCTTTGTCATGACATTGTGAATTACATGAGGGTGTCTCTAAATTTGCATTTCCACATCTCCCACATTTGTGGAGGCACCTAATTATGTTAAAAAATTTAAAACTTTACCCGTACGTGGCGGTAAAATTGTTTACGATAAAAATGGACATTAATCATGTTGATTGACAATTATAAATTCACTAAGTATTTCTAATATACTATAGAATGTTTCTTAAGGTAAATTATATTTTTCGGTCAAATGTAGACTTATCAGAAAATGCTAGTGGGCTGAAATGGTCATGGGCAGTTTTCACGCTTGCCGATATCGGTCTCCTATCGTTAACAATATCATCCATGGCAACCATACAACGATATTGCAATTCCCTAGTTATAAATTATTTATGCAGCCCATCTATAATACATAGAGTCTGTTTATGGAGCCCATTTATTTTACATTGTGTATGGTACCCATTTGTAATACTGTGATGTCGTGATGGTGTCAGCAGTCTATCAACTTCACCGACAATGGTACGGATTCGTATTTACTGTGTCGGACAATACAAGGTCCAATAACAAGCGTGGTTTCAAAATGACTATAAATAAATGGTCCCCCAGAATCAGTTTAAGCTCCTCATTTCCAGGTTTCCTGCAAATACCAAGAGTCTCTCCTCCCCTTTCCTCTTCTCCTTTGACAAAGGTCTGGATTTCTACTCATGTAGTGCCTAGGTTTTTGTAATTGCTACCTTACCATGTTAAATTAATCTATTCTTTTTGTATAAGTTGTAATTTTGTTTATCTATTTCTTTCAAAGATTTGAAAGAGTGAGAATTTTTCATACATGTGAACCTAGGTTACGTTGTTCTTGTTTGTGTTAGGACATTTTAGTGTAATTTTGTCTCCTGAATGCATGTTTGTTGCTGGGTTTCTGTATTTTTCCTTTTGCTGTCTTTGACCCATGCGAAGATAGCAAAATGAAACTTCTATATCGGTGAAGTTTATAGACCATTTATTTGTGAGATTCTTAGTTCATCCTAATATTTAATATTTGATGACAAAAACAGTGTTAGTCAGTATCCATTACATGTTATTTAGTATTGGAGTACTCTATTAATGGTTCTTTGTGAGATTCTTTGATACTCTATTTGTCAGATTCTTTGACAAAAAAATCATTTTCTAGATGAATTTTAGGTGATAGCGGTTGACGTTTGTAGCTTTTTTGATGAAATGGTTAATTTTTTGTAGTATTTGTTTCCTTATGCTGACGTTTTTCATTTTCTGGGTGAAATTTAGATGATGATAATTAATGTTTTTAGCTTTTGGGTGATATAAATTGATGTTTGTAATTTTTTTAAATGATAATTTAGCTTTGTAGATGTTTTTATGATTTTCAGTTGATTTTTTGTTAATTGTAGTCGAGGTTTTTTTTCAATTTTTTGTGGTTTTTTATTTTAGTTATATTATTAGTTTTGCTGTTTTATTTTTTTAGTATATTTTTTTCTACACTTTTTTAGTTGATGTTTTATGATTTTTTCATTGATGTTCTGCTATTTTTCTGTTGATGATGCTGCAGTTTTTTATTGATTTTTGGAATTTTTTACAAAACTTTTAAAAATTATTTTTTGCTTTTTTTTCAAATTGCAGGTGGCGGGAAAATTATGGAAACAAATTGGACGAAAAAACCCTGGAAAGTTATTAGCGATAGGTCCCTATAAAATAATTAGAGATAGGTCCCCGTAACATTATTAGAGATAGGTACCTGGAGCTAGAATATTATTAGAATTGTATAAAGGCCCCTGCTTAAAGTTTAGGCTGTCTCACAAGAGACCATCTCATGGAGGTAATTTGGCAAAGAGAAGGTATCCTGACCGGCGGCCTGTCAATAAGCTTATGGACAGGGAGGGGCCTGTTTGCAAATAATGCAAACTTAACAGAAAAACACACAAATTAATTAGAAGATAGAAACAGAATTTCACGCACAAACACACCCTACACTGTTTCTTCTCAGAAAACCTCTCAATGTCGATCAAATTTCCCTCACCAGTCCACCGGCGCGTTTCCAATTCTTCTCAACCAGTCCACGATGCCTTCCCAATGTCCTCCGACGATAACAACCGACGCAATTTCGACAGAACTGAACAACCAGATCTATCGCTAGATCATATTGAAGCAGATGAAATTTTAACTACTTTGATCGTAAATACTAGTGTAGTCAAATCGGAATCTGCAGGAGAAAACACTATTATAACTGGCGAGATTCAACTTCAAACAAATGAAATTCAATTGCAAGAAGATGAAATACTACTGAATTCCAATCAAGGTATGATATTCTCTCATCCGACTGAAATTATAGTGTTGAATTGCAATCGATGTGAATATAGCTATTTTTAAAACTTCTGCACACTAAAATTTGACTGGAATGAACATTTATGAACATTTATGAACATTTGGAAACATTAGCTATATAAACTTCATATTTCCCATAATTTTCTTATAATTTATGCATTTATTAACTTAAAACATGTATATGTTACAATAAAACATGCATTGGATTAAAATGAACAAAACATTTAGAATGCATTTATCAATTTAACCTTCTGACAAACTAGTGCATTGTTCAGTTATAACATGTACAAAATACACTACACTTTACATATGTTACACTACAAGTAGTATTTTTTATTCTTATCAGAACAGAGCTTTTATAATTTTCTAATTCTAAGTAACTTCCTGAAGAGTTTGAACAACTTACATAAGAACATGCATATCTTACATTAGAAATTGTATTCTTTATTGTTATAGGTACAAATTTCCCAAATTTAAATGAAATTGATTCCACTAAAAATCTTACCAGCGTAAAAGCAAAGAATGTGGAAGCAATACAAGCTCTGTATAAGAAGCATGCAAATGCTACCGGATTCAGCTACATGAAAGACCGTCAACATATAAAGAGCAAAAGGTGGATTCGTGAAAAGTACTACAAGTGCTCTTCCAACCGAAAAAAATGAAAACTAGCATTATTAGTCATGTTCCTTGCATGGATAACGAAAATCATTCTAAAAAGAAGAAGAAGAGGAAGAGAAAGGACTTGATTACAAAAATAGGATGCCTAGCTGAAATTACAGTGAAACTTGAGCAGGATTACTACATTGTGGCTCACCACATCACCGTGCACAGTCATCAGTTAATGAGACCAGCCAGGAAGTATCTCAGTAGGAGTGAACGGAGGATTACAGAAGAGAAATGAAAAGCCATCACAACAATGGAACAAGCAAGTTTAAAACCTACTAAAGGTGGAGACAAACGAAAAACCACCTCAACTTTGTGAGTCGACTTTGAATGAAAGAAATAGAAAGTGGAGATGCTCAATTGTTGATACACTCATGGAAATCAATGATAAGGACAATGATTTCTTCTTTAAAGTCATGTTCGACTAGGAAACAAAACTATCAGCAGTGTTTTGGAGAGATTGAATGATGCTAGAGGACTACAAACTCTACATACATGTCACCATATTTGACACTACATACAGAACAAACAAGTATAACTTTATTTGTGCGCCAATAGTTGGAATCAACAATCACTGGAACATAACAATGTTTTCTTGTGCTTTAATTGTTAATGATTTGGCTGATACTTTTGTGTGGCTCCCTAACACTTTATGGAAATCAATGAAAGGGAGGGAATCTGTCACAATATTTACAGATCAAGATCATGCAGTGGGAAAAGCAATAAATGAGGTATATTCTGAAAATTTGTTACTTATAGTTCTAAGCACTGAATATGCTCTGTTAGATACTGCATATGTTACCTTACAGTATGTATTAAATAGCTTATAAGTGTCACTCGTTAGTTTAGAAAATAGGTTTCCTGAAAATGATGCAACTTTAGAAATTTTATTGCTTATAGACCTGAAACTGACCTACAATTTCCATTTCTTGGTAAAAATTTCAAGTCTTCCAAAACACAAAACACAGTGTGCTTATGGCACATAAAACATAATGCAATACATCATTATGGGATATTAAAGAAACGTGAATGTTTAAAAGTGATTTAGACTACTGTATGATAAGATGTGAGAATCCAGCAGAATTTGAAGAAAAATATACCTCGATGATCACCACTTACAAGCTGGAAAGTGGCACATGGTTTCAACGCCTATACAGTATCCGTGAAAAATAGAGCACGACTTTCAGCAAGGACATTTTCTCAGTGGCCATTTTATCATCACAGCAAAGCGAAACCACCAACCATGCCCTATGCTTTAGTGTAAACAAAACAAATCCAATCACTCATTTCTATGAGCTTTTCAACCAAACAATCAGAAAGTGGAGGAGAGATGAAGCAGCAAAAGGAAAATACATGTGCAAAAGCAAAGCCAAAATTTGAAAACAAAGCGGGTATATTTACATTAAGAATATGTATTAATAAGCCTAGAACCTGAAATCGTTAACTTACAGTGTGCATTTTTTTCCCAACTACTGGGGAGGTTTAGTTAAAAATGATGCTCATGTTTACACACTTGCATTGTATAAAGGATTCAAAAAGGAATTTTCTCTTGCAATGGCAACTAAGGTCAAGTAAGTGTTCTTAGAACCACCGTCAAGAAAATATGAAATCATCCTAGAACATGATGAATCTGAATATGATACAGTCGAGTACAAAAATGAAGGTGGCTTAGTTTAAGTATAATGCAAATGCAAATGCTTTGAGATGCCAGGTATGGTGTGCTTTCACATTCTTAGAGTATTTCACCTCCACTATATCACAGATATACCAGAGAAGTACATCCTCAAAAGATGGACAAAAAAGGCCAAAACAGAAGTATGGGACAAAGTTCTTGGCCAAGGAAAACAATTATCAGAAAAAATCAATGGTGTAGTTTCATGGAGGAATCATATGTCTAACAAATTCTACAATCTAGTTCTAAAAAGAAAAGGAAAAATAAGAAGCTAGAAGCACTTTTGAAGAGATGTTTGACACGTGCTTAGCAAAAATAGAACATTTATTGGCATCAAAGACCAATGTCATTGAACAATCAGCCACAAGTAACCAATGCACCTCAACCATAACAACTGCACCTAAGGTGCTAGATCCAGCCCAAGTGAAGACAAAAGGAAGAGGAAAAAGGCTGAAGTCGAGCATGGAAAAGAAAAAACCACGGAAGAAAACTAGTGAATTTAGCCCAAAAACTCCATGTGAAGACATTGTAAAAAAAATAGCATTGTTTAAGATACATGTTGCATTTATTTACCTATATATTGTATTTTTTTTATCAACTTAAAAAGTATTTATACATTGAATACCATACTGTATTTGTTTAACTTACAACTATAAATTATCAAATTATAACTTGCATTTGTTTTGCTTTCCCAAGTACCAACCTGTGTTTCACAAAACATTAGTGACATGAAATCACCGAATACCAAGTAACTGATGGATAATTACTTAGCTTACTACTGTAATTTATTAACATATGAATTGCATTTGTTTTCCTATAAGTTCTATAAAATCAACACAATAAACCAAATAACGTAACTAAAATGTAACTTGGTATTAATGAGCCTACAATTATTACTTCTTAACATTCAACATGCACTTGTTTCCTAAAAGTCACTTGCATTATATTTCACATAGTTTTAGTGATATGAAAACCACTGAATACATGTAGAATATCTTACACCTGTAATTTATTAACCTATCAATAGAATTTTTTTTCCCATAAGTTGTGAAAATCAACACATTGAACCATATGAAATAATTGAAAATTCAATTTGGTATAAATAAGCATACAAATAGTACTTCTTAACATTTAACATGGACTTGTTTCACACAACCTTCAACAATAAAAACAAATCCAAAAATAGCATCTCAAATTTGCTTAACATATCACCAACAAACCAATCAATCACAAAATAGGCTGATAACAAATTACCCAAAAAAAATTCAAAGACGCTAAAGCTACAGATCTTCAAGTCCTTTAATCTCGAGGGAGAATGAAGGAATCATATAACGAGTTGTTGTCATGTATTATTCAACTATGTTATCAACCCACTCATGTGTCCTTGGTCTTCCATGATTTTTTGTGTGGTCTTGACATAATTAGGATCCTCATTTGCTGTGGTAGTGCCTTCTTGCTGTGGTTCTGATTGGGGTTGTGGCTACAGTCGTGGTCGCATAATTGGACTGGTATTTCCCTCTCAAGGTTTTGCACCAAAACTCCTCTAATGACCTCCATGTCTCGATTGAAAACAAGACATGCCCTATGGAGAGGATGAAAGAAAAGAACAAAAGTCAATCAAACAAAAAATCAGAAACTGTGTAAAAAATAATATGAACTATAAACTGCATTACATTAACTAACATATGCATTAGTTTTAAAACAACATGCACTAAATTTAAATAAGTGTAAAAAAGACAAAAAAATTTACACCACTGGAAGCTTTCTCAATATCTTCATTGTTCATCATGCCATTTGGAATGTGATACAAAATGATTCTAGGCTCCTGAGCAATGCCATCAAATACAACAATCGGTGTACGCAGCCCCTCACAACCAAAATTCTCATTGCGAATCCCTCAGATTACAGCTTGATAATGTATAAATCCGTATGGGCCTAAATACCCATGCAGCCGACCTTAAGTCCATAGCTTTAACCTTTGGGTACAGCTTTTTGGGCTAGCCCAAGGTGAGAGTACTTGATTCACAAGCAAACAAGACAGTTGCCCTACTTGCCTACCTATATAAAGGCCAGAAGAAAACCTACACACCTCAACTATTCATTCTAAATTACATTTGGGTATCATGTTTGCTTACTTGGCCGTCAGAGTCTCTTCCTCCCGGAAACCTCTAGGGGCTTTGTCTTTGCAGATTTCGATCCCCACAGTGGAGCAGCGGCAGCGGTAATTTGGGGCGCATCAAGTGGCACGTCCACTGGGACCGTTAGTCAGATCTGCAATCAAACGCTTTCCGTTTATGTCCACATCTACAGAAAGTGCCTTCCGTAGGAGTGAATAATTAAAAGACAAAGCTTTAGACATCGACGATGAGGTACAATCCTTATACCGGAAAATGAGAAGGTGTAGATCCAATATGCCTCCAGGTCTCACTCTCTCTAACACTAGTATTGAGCCTCTGGAAGCTGGCTAGGACCAGGTCCTAGAAGGCAAGGGCCTGGAAGCTCTTTGCAAAGAAAATGATGCACCCCCACGGACCATTGAGGTCAGCGTCGAACCCTGAGTAGGTGGAGCTGAAGCTCCTACCATGAAAAGTCAAGTGCTTCGACTAAGGGCGAACAAACCACAATTTATAGAGGATAATGTAGATTCGTAAATAGGAATCTTGAGAGGGGATGCTCGAGCATCAAGGGGTACGAGCAATGAAGGCCTCCCATCGTAGCAAGAATTATCGCCGTAGGATCAGGCCCACAGATCTACTGGCTATCAGGTGGAGCCTCTTATGCTCTACCATAGGGAGATACAGTAGTAGATGGGGTCCCAACATTCGATGCCCCTGCTGTTGCAGTCAAGATTCCAGTCGTACACCCCCCCTAGAGTGTCATATCAAGCTGACGTTAGTGCCCTTACAGAACTCCAGCTAACACTCCCGAGCATAACATAAACGATAGCATACTCTGCACTGATCTTGATGACCTCAATGCTAAGGTAGACTATTCAACGTTCAATTATAGGGTCGATGAGAGCTTTCCCGGGTTTGAAAGCCAAATATATTTAGAAATTTGTCCGGAGATTCCCCCTACGACCTTTACCATCAGGTACATATTATGGCTCAACACGGGGAGTGTCACACTCAGAGTATATGGCTTCGAATTATCTCCTCCTTATGCCCCAAGCTTCAATACCTTGGTTTGACTTGGCCTATACGGAGACCCGTGGATGGAAGCGAGGCCGAGCGATTCTTTGACAAGTGAACTCGACAGGCTCGGGCCAGATCACAACATCCCCTTTTAGTCCCGCGATAATGACCGCCCGATGACCCAACAAAATGAAACCACCCAAAGGGCTCCCCACATACAGTGGATATTTGGACCCTAAAAAAATATAATATGAAAAGTGTAAGCATACATGCCTTGAAAAGTATAAGTTTAAATTTAACACACAAAGATTAGTCACACGTGATATACTTAACTAAGAAATCATGAATATTTACATATGCAATATTTTAACAAACAAAAAAAAGTTTATAAAAAGTAACATTCAAGACAAAAAATATTGGTAAGATCATTTAGATAGGCATAAATAACAAAATACACGATGAATGTTAACATATGCAACATTTAAACAAAGAAATAAAGTTTCTAGCCAACATGTAGAAAAATAAAAACTGAAGACACAAACTGTGAATAACAAGTATACACTGAATATTATCAAATGCAACATTTTATGAAATAAATATATGTTATAACATATTCAAATAACATTGTATACAGGAAAAAAAATATTTACGTGTTACCCTTCTCATCAATACGTTCAACCACCTGTTTCTTCGGATGGTTGCGGTGTTGTTTCGCAGGTCTTTCCTCATAAACAACCATTTTCCCGACCCTGAAGCTTCACCAACACTACTGTCCACTTTCCTCTTCAAATTTGGTTTTTTAGCAACTTCAACACCTTTCTTTGCCTTCTCAGCAGACTCTTTCACAACCCCATCATATTTCTTCACAATAACTTTCTTTGTCTTTGTCTTCTTCATGACCACATCATGAAACTTTGCAGCCACTTCTTTTGCCTTCCTTTTCAAATGTCCAGTACGGGACTCACTAACAATTAGTTTACCCTTTTTCTTACTCAATATACGAGGTGAGGACCTCTCATTCAAACCAACTGGGGACTTCTTCTTCAAGCCAACTGGTGGTTTCTCCTTCTGTCTTTCAAAAGAACAACCACAGTAAATCGACCATCGTCACTCTCACACACATCCACAATAGGTTGAGCATCCTCACTCTCATTCTTATAATCCTCACTCTTACCCACAACCACATCAGGTTGAGCAACCTCACTCTCACGCGCACCCACAGCAGCTCGAGCATCCTCTCTCTCAACTGTATCCAAATTATAAAGATGTTCAATTATAAAATCTCTAACCATACGTTCACTAATTAAATTATCCGTTGAATAACCCTCACCATCATCCCTAGACCCACCATAACCATCATCCCTAGACCTACCATCACCATCATCCTCAACGTCCCTGGAACAACCTTCACCAGTGGGTACGAATTCCTCCCTTACAGATTCATTCTCCTTCCTATTTAACACATTCAAATCACTAACACACTCATCAAAATATGCATCAACTTCAGCATCAATTCCTTCTGAAACATCCTTCTCCTCAACACCCTCAACACCAGCACTAACATTGGTAACATCTTCCCTCACTCCCTCACCCTCAACCCCTTCACTTCCCGCATTAACCCCTTTAACATCAGCTTTAGATTTATCAATCATCACATCAAAAACACCCCTAATATATTTCTTCAATAATCCATCGACATCAACCACAAAATCTCCATCAACTGCCTTAGCACCCTCACAACCCTCTAAGCCACCAGCAGCTTCTTTCTCTACATCACCAGCCAATGCACCCCCATCAACAACTCTAGAGGCCTCACCAGCTTCTACACCATATTCCTCCTCACAAACCTTAGAACCCCCAACCTTATCAACATCAGTTACTTCTCTACTCATTCGAACTACATCACTCAACAAAGTATCATAGTTAAAGTCTTGGGTTGATCCATGTTCATCATACTTCAAATTCTTCACATTAAGATTTATTCTTCTCTTCTTTGACTCCTTAGCAGTAACAACAACATGAAAATCTGGAGTAGCAGCACCACCAATCCTAGTAGACCTACGTGCCAGTCACATAACTACACAACAAAATAGAAACACTAACTGTATAAGCACATTACAAATTACATTAATAAAATACAATATGTAAAGAAAAATAAACAACCTCCAGAAGTGTATGACTGCTGAATCTTCTTCAGGTCAGTTTGAAGAGAAGATCCATCCTTCTTTTTAGATTTCCTAACCAGCGGCTTAGAAGCTAAAAAAACATAACATATTTGAATAAGTAAATGTATAAGAAAATAAATAAATGTAATATAGAAAAATTAATATCACCTTCTTCTATCTCAGGTTCTTCATTTTGAACTGTATCTTCACCTCATTCAGACACAGCTAAAAATAAGCAGATACCAGACAGACAGAAACTAATGCATAGAGCATACTAACATACACAAGTTGTAATAAAAAAAATGCATGAATACTCTGACAATCAGTAAGCAACCTAATTTGACAAACACACAGTATAACTAACTAATGCATACAATATAGTAATATATGCAACTTTTGGTGAAACAAATGCATGCATAGTATGACATTCAGTAAGCAACATAATCTGACATACACATTATAACTAACTTATGCATATAGTAAACTAACATATGTAACTTGTAATGAAACAAACACATCCTATCAAATCAAAAAGAATATTAATAAGTAGCTAACAATCAGTGAAAATCAAAACATGGACTAAGTAACAAATACATATGTTATACTAACATATACAACTTTCAAGGCAACAAGTGCACATTATAACAATCATTGGACTGACTATCATCCAGTAAAAAAATTGATTAAGTAACTAATACATGTATTACACTAACATACGCAAGTTATAAGACAACAAATGCACATTATGAAACAGAGCCAAAACATGTGGATCTGACATACAAATCAGAATAACAGAATAACTAACTAAATATATATGTTATACTAACAAATGCAACTTCTAAGACAAACAATAACTGGACTATCTAACATACAGTAAAAATAAGATAACAAAGCAACTAACTAAAACATATGTTATGCTAACAGGTGCAATGTATAAACAATCAAATGCATGTTATAAAAAAAGATTCAAACCATGCAGATCTAACTTACAAATCAAAACAAATAAACATACTCTAAAAAAAGTCAACAACAACAAGACTAAAAAACACACGTACGCACACAACAAGAACAAAAAAACGTGAAACTCTAAATATTCAAAGCGAAAAACAAAAAACAAACCAGGAGAAGAACAAGGCTGAGCCAACTTCTCAGGTTTTGAAGAAACCCCCTTCTTTCCCTTGCTGATATCAGCACCAGCTTTAGGAGGAAGACCTTTACCCTTTGCCCTACCCATAAACTACAGTAAATAAACAAACAATTCCTTAAATTGGAACGGCGAATGATTATCAAGCAAAAATGCAGAAGAAGGACGATTAAATTTGAAAACCTATAATGTTATACTTACCAATTGTTATCCCTGACGAAGAAATTGATTGGCGAAGTTGAATTGCAAGATTGCGGAAAAGTTGAACGGTGAGATTGTGGCAAGATTTCGTGAAGAACAGAGATGAAATGGAAGAAATTAAACAGAGAAGGAATGACGTAAAAGCAGATGAAGTTTTACAGTTGTGAAAATGCAGAAGAAATTCACGTGTGAGGACACAGTAATTGGGTAATAGTTTCCCAAGAAAAACTATTCAAAACCATAGAGAAAATAAAAAAGGAAAGAAATTATGATTTATACTAACTACCCCATTTTCTAATTAATTACAATCTGAACCCCATTTTTGCATATAAGTATCTGGCATGTCCATAAGCTTATGGACATGCCGCCTTTCATGCAACTTTCCCTTTGGCAAAAATTAAGTGATGTAAAAGACCCGAAGTTAGAGAAATAAAAGGGAGAATATTATTTCATATTTCCCATGGATACTTGAGGAAATTGACATGACCATGTGCAATTGGGGTTCCAAATGGGTTCCAAATTAGATTTGGAACCCATTTGAAACTTTGGAACCCCACAATGGGGGTTACAACTTGAACCGGTCTTGGGTTTCAAAACTTTTGAACCAGCCTTGGGTTCCCAGCTGCTGGAATCGTGCACATGAGTTGAAAACCTAACATCCCACGTGCAAGGGGGCCATGGCCTTGCGCAGCTTTGTTTTTATTTCATCCTTGCTGCCACGTGGCCCCTCTCATGTGGCAGCAAGGGTCTCCACATTTAAAAAAAAACCTTTTTATTGCAATTTGTATTCTGTTATTATTATTCTTATTTTTAAAATTTTGTTTTTTAATATTCTGAATTTTATTTTAAAAAATAAAAATTGAATTTTGATTATTTTTTAAAATTTAAATTACATTCTTTTAAACATAAAATGGTTTATTTTAATTCTTGTTCATAAAATAATTTTTAAAAATTGAAATTAAAATTAAAACAAAAAAAATTTAAAATGAAATTCAATTCAAAAATTATAAATGTATTATTAACAGGGCGATGTTTCTGTATCTATGGAAGAAGGATTTCTCAATGAAGGAAGACATGGCGCAGAATGTTCCTATCTGGGTGAAATTCTCAAAGTTGCCACTCTATCTTTGGGGTCCGAGAAGTCTAGGGAAAATTAGGAGTGCCTTGGGTAAACCCTTGTGCACTGATGAATGCACGGCAAAACAATTGAGAGTCTCATATGCTCGCTTGTTGATTGAGGTTAATATAGCAGTGAAGGTGCCTTGGAGTATCAGTGGGAGGTCGTCGCTGTACCTCTCAAAGTTAATATTTATAAGCCCTAAATGCTTACTATCTACAACTAAGTACATAGCGGCATGTCGGGGTCGTCCACGAAGAAGAGGGATCTTCCTAAGCGTTTAGGCACAAAAGGTTGATATTAGGCTAGTAGTAGACATATATACATACATATAAAAGCATGTAAATGGGGGGGTTTGGTTGTTTGGTGGTCCTAAGTTATGAAATTAAAAAGACAAGATAACTAGCAAAGCCAAGTAACTAGGCTAATCATCAAACAAAACTAAGAAAAAGGGGTTTAAAACTACAAAGATAAAGCCTTGGGGGCAATTGATATCCACTTCTAAAACTAATGTAGATCATTGAACCATTCACTCATTCCATCACATTCATTACTTGACTTAACATTAACATACTTACCTAGCAAGAATCACAACACATTATACACAAGAAGTTCTAAGTTCATTTTAATAGATTTTCATGCAAAGAAGCTAAGGAATTCGTCACTTTCCTAACACCCGAACACTTCAATCATAAAAACACTTCATATTCTCAAACAACCCATGGAATTAATGAAGTGAAACATAGCATCAAGAATACATGAATGCTAAATAATAAAGGCTTCAAGAACGAGTGAAACAATCTATTCACTACTTCAACTACTTGTTGTGAAGATAAATCTTCTATCCTTCTTAGATAGTAGTTTGCAAGAGTGAATTCGACATCTGTTGTCAAACCACACCAATGATTCCTTTAGGACTAAGAGTATCCCATTGATGGCATTTAGCACAAAAAATCAAAAAGCTTGGCAACACTTATAAATACTACACCATATCTAAGCATTTAACCAATTCATGCATTTACACAAGATTAGTCAAGAACGATCGACATTCATAGACTTCTCTCATTTGCTACCTAAAAAAAACATGACAACGAGTTCGACATCATCACATTCATCTAGCAATTATCAACACACCAACATCATTTAAGAAGCTCTAGCTCATGCTCTTGGATTCCACATTAAAAGAGGGGAGAATTAGCTACTTTCTCCCAACCCTAACAAGTAATCATACAAGCAATTCATATACTCAAGCTTCCAACAACATCAATGCAATTAACAATTCACATTCAAAGCTCAATAAATGCACAATAGCAAAAGCACTAAATAGATAGATATGGTTCTTACTACATAGATATGGAAGCTTCAATCCATTGCTCCCAAGATAAAACTAAGCTAGATAATCAAAACCCATAACATAGAAAAAAGATCTACAAAGAAAGAAGAAGAAATGGAAGAAAATGGTGAAAAACTAGGGTTTTGGAGCCCCCAAGTCGGGCTTTGAGAGTTGGGGAAGAAAGGGGTTAAAAGCTATTTATAGTACAAGAAAAAAAGGAGTAAAACGCAAGTTGCAGGGCAGTTATCGCGATTCGCGATGCCTCTGTCGCGAGTCACGACCAGATCAGAATTTTGAGCTCCCAGGTCAACATTTCGCACTCGTTACGACTCGCGATGCACTCGTAACCTATGTATTTTTACGCGACTCGCGACGAGTGCATCGCGAAAAGACCCATTTTGTTTTGCTTCCTCCGGGTGAACTGTTGATCCGTTTTGGGAGTTCTTGTAGTCGATTTTATAGTACTCAAGAAGAGGAATCCAATGGTACCACTCTTGGGGGCTGATTCTTCTCGGAAAATTCTCAAAAATCTGCTTCAAAATATAGGCATTCTTCACCCTTTGGTTTGCTCTCCTTTCTTCACTTTATCTTCTACCAATTTGTGAGTGGCCTTCCATATTCTACCATCCTCTCGAATGACCTTCACTAAACCACTCCTAAGTGCTCATGAACAATCTACAAATTAATATTACAAAAAGGAATCTAGATGCTCATAAGGACTAAAAGTCCATTAGACTAGACATAGGTTACAAAATGAAGGATTTAGATATAAAAACCGAAAATGGTCATCTAAACCCCTTATCATGTAAACCTACTAAATCTTGCAATCTTACAACAAAAATATGATAAAAGAGATGTTAAATGCTTTGGAAAATACATGCATTTAACGTCTCATCAATCAGTATAAAAAATATTGATGGGAAAAAACTGAAGTAGGCTATAGAATTAGAATGGAAGCCAATGTTCTGTGAGGTATGCCAGGTGGGAGGCCATCATTGCAAACCTGCTGTGAATGAGAGGAAAACAGTTCAGAAATGGCAAAGGAAGGATGGGCAGTCAGTGGAAAGCAGGGCTGGTACACCACAAGGGGAGGAACAGAAAAATCTATCCACGGACTGGAAGGTGGTGGATTCAAAACATAGGGGGAAACAGCCTGCAGAAATTATTATTGAGCAGTTGGTGGACAGTTTTGGTGGAGCCGGAAGCAATAGCATGGGTACTGAGTCAGGGAATCAGAGGATTTGGATTGATCCTGCTGATTCTCATGACAAGGTTCCATGATCGTAACATGGAATGTTAGGGGATTGAATAAAGCAGCCAAGAACAAGGAGATTGCCTCCTGTCTCAGGAACATGAACTTGACCATGGCTATTCTCATTGAAACAAGACTAAAAAAAGAAAGCAGGGGATATCTGGAGTAAGTTTGGATCTAATTGGAGTTATTTAGATAATTATGTTGCTCACCCGAATAGAAGACGGTGGGTCATGTGGGATAAGTCCAGGGCCAGTGTAAAACATGTGCAAACAAATGACCAGATGATTCATGTGGGAGTTTATGGGCTTGATGATGTGCTGATCCATTGGCTTATAGCTATATATGTTGCTAACCATCTGAAAGACAAGAAGATACTTTGGAAAGATATTGAAACGCTGCAGAGGAAAACTAAGAGTACTGCTTGGCTTGCTATGGGGGATTTTAAAAATGTATTATCTGTCTATGATCGGATAGGTGGTAATGATGTACAGGTCAACGAATACTGGGATCTTGAACAGATGATGAAAGTCAGGCAGTTTTTGCCCAGGGTCGCAATATTCATAACCATGTGATGCTGGCCTATGAACTTATCTGGAGCTACAACAAAAACCTGGGGGCCCGAGATGTATGGTCCAAATTGATCTGCAGAAAGCTTACGACACAGTTGAGTGGACAGCACTGGAGGCCATCCTTCAAGAGCTAGGCATCCCAGGTAAGTTCATCACTTAGGCTATGACCTGTGTGCGGACTGTTACCTATAAATATATGGTCAATGGTTTCCCCACCAAGTTCATTCAAGCACAGCGAGGCCTTAGACAGGGGAGCCCCTTGTCTCCCCTGCTGTTTGTTCTGATCATGGAATACAATTATCGTTGCTTGAGAAAACTGGCTGGGAACAGTGAGTATCACTATAATTTTAGGTGTGATGTTTTGAAGATAATCACCCTAAGCTTTGCAGACGACCTACTGTTGTTGACCAAGGCTGATGTTAAATCTGTACAGGCACTATTGAATGCTTTCCAAACGTTTACTGACTCCACATGCATGAGGTTGAACTGAGCTAAATACAAGGTTTTCTTTGGTGGCTGTGGAGAGGAGCTGAAGCAAGAAGTACTGGCTATCACTGGATTTGAGGAAGGAAACCTACCATTCAAATATTTGGGTGTGCCACTTATGAGCAGGAAACTCACAATCCAGCAATGCCAACCACTAATTGAGAAGATGACCAGCAGAATAAAGCATTGGAGTGCTCGGTTGCTGAGCTATGCCGGAAGGTTGCAGCTAATAAAGAGCATTCTATTTTCGATTGCTAACTATTGGATGCAGGTCTTTCCTTTACCTAAGGTTGTTTTGAAACATTTGGAAGCCATATGCAGATCGTACCTGTGGAGTGGGACTGATTTCATTACACGAAAGTCGCCAGTTTTGTGGGAAAAAAATCTGTACACCGCCGAAAGAAGGAGGCCTGAATATGATCGCCCTTGTTGAATGGAATAAGGCTGCCTTGATTAAAACATTGTGGAATCTGTGCAGGAAAATGGATCGGTTGTGGATTAAGTGGATTCATTCCTACTACATCAAGGGTGCTGATCTCATGACTGTGACGGTTCCAAATGATAGTTCATGGATTTTGAAGAGGGTGGTTAAATGCAGAAGTGTCTTCCAGGATGTGGAGTTCTTGCAGCAACTAAAACGGAGGGACTTTTGCTGTACTAGAGATATATACAGTGCGTTACGAGGTGAGCAAGCAACTGTATTTTGGCGACACATATGTGCTGCTAATCACGCACGACCGAGAGCTATCTTTTTGCTATGGTTGTGCTGCCATAACAGACTACCGACAAAGGAGAGGGTGAAGAAATTTGGGATTGTGGTTGATGGTGGTTGTGTGTTTTTTCTGGAAGCAGAAACGGTGCAGCACCTTTTCTTTTAATGTGCTCCTTTCAAGGATATCTGGTGCCGGATCCTTCACTGGATGCAATGGAAGCATGTCCTAGCTGGATGGGAAGATGAAAAACAATGGCTAGCAGTGCAACGCAAAGGTAAGGGCAGCAGGGCTCAACTTCTGAAAATAACTATTGCGGAAACGGTGTATTCATTGTGGAGTTGGCAGAATGATAAGTTTTGGAAAGGAGGATACTGGGAAAAATGTTTTTGATAGCATTATTGAATGTATAGTTTATCGAGCTTGGGAAAACACAAAATTAGGAGGAAATGTGCTATGTGTATGTTAGGTGACTAGGTGATTGGTGATTTGTACAGAACAATTTTGAAGAGGTATTAATGGAAGTAAATTCGTTTAAAAAAAGATATAATTAATGAATAAGGTAGAGAAAATTAAGTGGAATTCATAAAATGTTTGTAAAATAGTTTCAACAATTGTGGAGAAAAAAATGATTAGTTTTTTTGTAGTTCCAATTATTGAGGTGAAGGAGAAATATTGAATATGTAATAAATTAAAAAAATTTTAAAAAAAAAGGTTGCAAAAGAGTTTTATCAGTACACATGCTCTCTGATTGGTCTTCTGTCAATTTCTTGGGGCCAACCCCATTTAGGAGAAGGATATTTATTTACAAATTGATGGAACTCCTTTGTGGTCAAAGTGTGCATTACCAGTTGGAGTAATTGTCGAACTAATCAGTGCGTATATGTCTGATTTTAATTGAATTCGACAAAGACACATTATCATGGAACATATTTGAGTAAGAGAAATACTTGGGAGAGGAAAGAAGGTATTTTCATATTCTTATAATCAGTTTATATAGGTTTTTATCTTAAATATTGTAATTTTTTTATAAATTTTAAATATTATATTTTATAAGTTAAAATAAATAAATATATGTATTTTAAAATGAAAATATAAAAATATATGACATAAAAAATAATTTTGAAAATTCTAAATTTTATATGTAATTTAACAAATACAATGTATAAGGTAAAAAAATATGTTATCTGTACATAAATTTATGAACAGACTGCTTTTAAGAAAACCCACTCTTTATGAACAGATCGCCTACTAGGACACCCACTCTTTATGAACAGATCATCTGATAGGACACCCACTCTTTGTGTAATATTGATGTATGCGTATCGAACTTTTGGAGAATCCAAATGATTAAGGAAATTATTTTTTATGATTGTACCGATGCAATTATGCATACTTTTACCGAAAGTTACTCATGTATCATCGCGGTTTAACTTTGTTAGCTAGTTGGCAATAATAGTGCTCACATCAATGTTCCTCGGAATAAAAAAGGTTCTTGCTCCACTTTTGCCGAATGCTTAAAAAAGATATGAAAGAAAAGACTCGCTGTTAAGGTCGCCCTCTGTGATAACCCTTTGGGCCCCCATAATCTCTCCTTAGCAAAACAAGCTAGACACAAGGAGCTGGTGTATTTCTTACGCAGTAGTGACTAACCGGAAACGACTGAATGAAAGCACCCGAGGGTGTGGGTTGGTATATTGGTACCCCAGACTAATAAGAGCAAGCCATAGAACAATGACAATAGTTTTTGCAAAAGGCAACGTCATTGCCTCCAAGAGATGTTAACTACAAAGGATCTAGTCTATATACAATCGGTGGGAATTCCTAAAATAGATAGTTGCGATTCCAAAGTAAACGAATCTCCACACCCCGTGTTAATTCGTACTTTGGCCAGGCAACTACCAATCGACAATCTGTCAGTAAATTAACATGCTAGAACTAGTAGCTAGTGAACCATGAATGGTTGTATTCATGGAAGATACCCAAAAACCTTCCACTCTACGTCTTTGCCTTACGAGTGAAATTTGAGAGAAAGAAGCTGGAATGTGCAAGACAACGGCAGTAACAGAACCGAGGTTGTACCCGTAGTATCATAGCCAAAGAGGCAGCAATATCAGAACCAAGTCACATTAATTCAGAAGCGTGCAGAACCAAGGTTGTACCTGCATGTATAAAATATAACATCAGCAGTATCAACCCCTATCATAGCCATTTTTATACCTTCTTATATAAGGAGTTTGATTCTTATCTAAAGCTATAAGGCCTTTTATATGTACTGGCACATTAGAGAGGTTAAGTGCCTGATTATGGGAAGAATGGTGTTTGGCAATCGCATTTGCCACTGAGTTACATTCCCTGTAAACATGTTTAAGCACAGCTCCAAAGAGTAGGCTATTAACTTTATAAGCAGAATTGAAAAGTTTCCAGTTAGCAGAGTATGGATCATTAATCATGTTAACAGCTAACAAAGAATCGGATTCAATAGTGAATGAATCATCTAACTGTTGGAAATTTTGGCAAGCAAAATGTATGGCAAGTATTTCAGCATGAAGAGAAGATTCTGCAGAGATAGTAGCCGAGTTAATCAAGAATGGAGTGCCAGAGATATCACTAGCAATTACCCCAACTGCAGCCGTGTGAGAAAACCAAGAAGCATCAGTGTTAATTTTAATAGAGTTCAATCTAGGCCTTTCCCAACAAACAGTCCGTATGATTGGATTAGGAGGTGGCCTAGGGTGGGGGATTAGATGCTTAAAGGAGTGAGGAAGTGCAGTAGGAGAGCTCAGATGTGTAGGGTTGGAGTATAGAGATAGTTTGATGAGATCTAGTACTTCCTTACAGATAAGTTCAGTAGAAAATGGAATCTGATCAAAGAGGTATCTATTTCGAGCTTTCCAAAGACACCAACAGATGAGGGAGGGAAGTATGTTACATATCAGTTGATGACCTTTTGGGAGGTCAAGACAATTCCAGGAAATGTAAAATCTCTGAGAAATGAAATGATGCTGAGTGAGGTTAAAATGAACCAGCGGTGCCATATTATTCCATATTGATTGAGCCATTGTACAAGATATAAAGAAATGCTCAATTGAATCCGAATGACAGCATACTGGACATTTCGAAGCTAAACTATATCCACAACTAATGAGCACATCATCAAAAGGGAGGAAAGACTGTAGCATTTTCCATGTAAAAATAGAAATCTTTTTTTGGAGTGATGTGTTCCACAGTAGCTTATAGGCCGGGAAATTACCTGATGAGCTTGTGAGAACCCGATATGCTGACTTGAATGAAAAGGTGCCAGATGCATCCGGTTTCCATATAATCATGTCTTCTCTTTCCTCCACAACTTCTGCATTTTGCAAAAATAACAAAGTATCATTTTCCAGGAAAGGAGAAATCTGAGCTAATATAACATGCTTATCCCTGATAAAATCTGATACGGAGCAGTGTTGTAAGGCATCAGATATATGACTAGGAATATAGTTAATCAGTGGGCCACTCGGGCACAATTTGGCAGTCCAAAAGTTACAGCTACCTTTACCATGGATAATGAGAGAGTTAATTTCTGCAATATTATTAACAGAACAAATTCTTCTCCATGTGACTGATTTCCTATGAGATTGGGGCAGAGACCACATCAATTTTGCCCATAAGGAGAGACCTAGCTGACTTTTCCACCACAACTTAAGGGAACATGTCTCTAATATAGCTCGGATGGATCTAAACCCCAACCCATTCTGTGAAATTGGTTTAGCTAGATTAGCCCATTTTTTCCATATTCTGTTTCTTTTCCCTTCTGACTCACCCCAAAAGAATCTTGCCAATTTTTCTCAAATGTTTTGATTATATATTTTGGGGGTTTAGTTATAGACCATAAATGCTGTGGTATTGAGTACAAGCAACTTTGGATTAGGATTAATTTATCCCCTGTACTAAGCCAATTATTTTTCCAGTTTTGCAATTTCTTATCCAGCTTTTCCATCAGAGGTTGGTAGTACCTATTTAATGTTCTACCCTTGAAAATAGGACAGCCTAGGTACTGGAAAGGGAAGGATCCCTGTTTCATTTTTAGAATCATCTTCATCTGATTTAATTTGATAGTTGACTCCCTTTTACTAATCTAGAAATCAGATTTATGGAAATTAAACTTTTGACCTGAGGTGAATTCAAATGTGTCTAGGAAAGCCTTAATCCTAATGAGGTTAGATTTGGATGCTTGCATAAATATAGTAGTATCATCCGCATACATAAGGTGAGAAGCTGCTGGGATTATAGATGGCAACTGAAAATATGAGAGTTTATTATTATGGAAAATAAAAGATAACTCCTAGAAAAAGCTTCCGAAAAAATGTTAAAGAGAAAAGGAGAGAGGGGATCACCTTGTTTAATTCCTCTGGTGGCCTTGAAAAAGCCCATAGGATTGCCATTGATAAGAATTGAAAAATAAGCTTGAGAAAGATTTGACATAATAGCATTTCAAAATTGACCTTCAAAACCAAACCTCATGAGAACGTTCTTGAGAAAATCCCAATTAACTCTATCAAATGCTTTTTGTAAATCTAGCTTAAGAATACAGTTAGGAACTCTAGCCTTTTTGTCAAGAAATCTAACCATTTCTAGTAGATAAAGAATATTATCTGAAATATCCCTATTTTTCATGAAGGCCGATTGATTTGGGGAGATTAATTTATCCATGTAGGGTCTTAATCTTTCCATTAAATCTTTGGAGCAGATCTTATTTAGGACATTAGATAAACTAATTGGCCTAAAATCATCAAATGGGCATGGAGTAGTTTGTTTTGGTATTAAGGTTATCCAGGTGCTGGAAATTCCCCTAGGCAAGGTAGAACCATTAATAAAGTCATTAACTGCCTCAACTAGATCATATTTTATAATGGGCCAGCACTTTGAATAAAATTTACTGGAAAAACCATCTGGTACCGGACTACTTTTTTTGCTTAATCCTTTAATTACTGCCTCCACCTCAGATTCTGAGGCTGGTTTAGATAAGCCTAGGTTATCATGAGCAGAGATGGTGTTTGGGATTTGGCTCAGAAAATGTGGATAATAGGTATCATTAGGCATTTGGATTGGTTCAGTTAACAGGTCAGAGTAATAGGAGATGGCCTCCTTTTGAATCTCTGATTGTGAACTCGGCCATTGACCATCTCTATTCTTAATTTTTGATATTTGTAACCTGCAGTTTTTCTCTCGTACCACCTTATGGAAGAATTGTGTGTTATTATCACCTAACCTATGCCATTTCAATTTAGCCTTATGTTTCCAGAACTTTTCCTTTTCTTTTTGAGCTCTCAGAAGTAATGCTTTTTTCTCATTTAGTTTAATAAGTTCAGCATCCGAAGGATTTGAATCAAAAACTAATTCCTGAATTCTAAGGGATTCTTCAGCATTAATAACATTAGTGTCAATATTCCCAAAGCATTCTCCATTCCAAATTTTTATCTCCTTTTTTAACCTGAGCAGTTTAAGAAAAAAGCCAAGTAAACCAGTCTCAGCCAAATGTTTTTCCCAATTTTTCTTAATTAGGGTGATGAAGTAAGGCCGGTTGAACCATACATTTAGGAATCTAAATGGCCTAGGGTTAATAATAGACAGATTAGAAATATGGAGGAGAAGAGGAGAATGATTGGAAGTTTGCCTATTCAAGATTTGGATAGAGGAAGAAGGATATTTATAGTTCCAAGAGATGGTGCTAAGTCCTCTATCAAGCCTTTTTGAGGTCGGGTCTCTAAGTCTTGAGTTACACCAGGTGAAAAGGTTACCAACAGTGTTGATTTCCTGGACACCAGAGGTATTTATCCATGTATTAAAATCTCTAATGCTACCTAGGGAGGGGGAGCTAGGGCCTTTATATTCTATGAGGGAGGTGATAGTATTGAAATCTCCTATAAAAATAGTGTCACCAGGGGTAATGGCTGACAAATCATTCCATAGCACCTTTCTACCTTCCCTATTCCTTAGTGCGTATATGAAAACTGCATCCATATGCAAATTAAGGGATTTGTGAGATATATGCACATGCAGGAACTGCTCATGAAAGGAGAGAAGGGTAACTGTCACCAAATTAGTCCACATAAGCCAAATTTTCCATTTATACAAAGGCATACCATTGGAGAAGTTGAGTTTATTCATATAAGATTGAAGTTTAGAGTTTTCATGAATTGGTTCAATTATGCACAACAAATGGATTTTTTTAAGCCTGACTAGGTTTATTAGTCTCAGCATTGATGATTCCATGCCCCTAATGTTCCACACTAAAAAATTAACTGAGAGAGAACCTATCATTGCTCACTAGACTTATGACTTTTGGTAGATGACCTAAGCATCATTTTATTAATTTGACTGAAGTAATTAGTTTTTTTACCTTTGGCCTTACCTTGCAGTAGATTCTGACCCTGAGTAGGGGATGAGGCCATACTAGCCTGGTGGTTTGAAATTGCCTGCTGATCAGGATCATGCTCTTCTGATTCGTCCTGTAAAATAGAAAACCTGTTTTCCATTCTTCCTTGTAGGGAAAGGGTTACATTGTTATGTCTTTTCAGGCATGAGGGAAGTGTCCCAACCTGGATATCATCAGTGGCATATGCTATTGGGGTAAAATTTTGTAAAGCTGAATCATTTAGCAGCTTAGAAATAGAGTTATCTATAGTATCTTGAGTTTTAGGACTAGGACGAATATCAGGTGGATCAATCCTACCAATTCCCGGAACACTAGTAATCCTAGGGGAAGAGCTGTAGTGAAAGTTAGGGGTGGGGGTTGATATACCCCTAAGATTAGATAGCATTTCATTCTCAGGTGTAAGTGAGTCAATCTGCTCAGTTAGGGAAATCAAAGGGGGTATATCAAACTTCTTCCTAGTAGCCTGCCACTGAGGCTGGCTAAGAATTATATTGTTATCAGCTGGTCTAGCATTAAGGTTAGGGGGAAAGGCTCTACATTGAGTTTTAGAGTGACCTAGTTTGGCACAATTATCACAATATAGGGGAATATCATCATATTCAACTTGGTATTTCCTGTTATTAGTTATTGAGCCCAGACGAATATGGTTACACAGAGGCTTTTGGAGATCAATCTCTACACATAGTTTAATAGTTGAAGGTCTTGTGAGCATGTCAGTAGCTAGGTCATTTTTAATAAACCAACCTATACTATTTCCAATAGACTCAATTGAGGCTGAGTTGTAATAATATAAAGGCACTTCCCTAATTGTACACCAAACTGGGACAATAGGTGATTCTTTGTGCGTTGAAAACTCTGGAGTCCATTTAAGCATCTTGAAGAGGATTCCGTTGAAGTTCCAAACTCCTTTCATCCAGCATCTTTGGTAGTCGTTGAGTAGCTCAAACCTGATAAGCACATGTCTATAATCCAAAGAACCTAGTTGGTATTTACCTGTGAATCCCACGGTTTTGAAGAATTGCTCCAGTTGCTTCATTAAACATCTTCCCTTAGTGAATTTGCCAACAAGGGAATTTACATAATGCGATGATAGCTTAGCTATTTGTTCATCTGAGTACAAACAGGCTGCGTCACCCAGGTGTTGTGATTTGGGGATGAGTTCAGGATTGCTCGGTAATAGTTTCGATAACGGTGGGGATTTATTTTGTAGGGTAGCTGCGAAGGATACAGGGGAAGGGGGTTGAATAGCCTTGTTAGTTTCCTGGACGGCTGGAATTGGAGGAGCCATCATCGTTGAGAACCCTTAACGGCTGAAAATAGCCGTTACCGGCAAAAAACTAGCCGAAACCGGCGACTATGGCAGAGAATTATCAGAAGAGAAAGAAAGGGGATTAAGAGAGAGGTGAAATCGTACACAGTTTCACACACAAAATCGCACACAGTTTCAGGTTACCGTTTTAAAAGTGTGACTCTAGAAACAGGTGATTGAAAGCGAGTTAACACGTTTAAATGCAAAATATTAGTTCAAATGGAAGTAATCGACCTGGTGGAGGTTTATGAATATAGTGGCACGTTTATACTCAGATCCATAGTGTGATGCGTCTCGAACGACCGTCCAACTAATGGGCTTGAACTCCTTGAAGTGACCTACAATGAAAACCATCCCTAGAGGGTCTCAGGGATCAGTCCTTAAATGACTAAGTCAGTCAAAAAGTATGAATGTGATTACGACAGAATGAATGAGAAACGAGTACGTACCTAATATTTATACCGTATGTCTTAATTAAAACCTCCTTAATTATAACTATCAATTACCCTATAAATATGGTAATTATATAATAAACTATCTCAGATAGGCCGTGATTATTATGGTCCAACATATCTCTTGAGTTTGACCTACATCAAGAGCCCTAGAAAACTAGATTTTTCTAATTCGAGACCCGGAACGACACATCGTGACCGATGCAAAATCTCATTGTTTCTTGATGATTCGAGATCCTCGAATCATCCTTTCTCGAGACCATATGTTCCTAAGGGTATCTCAAGGATGTAGTGGTTTAAGATAGACTTTGTTCCTATGCTTCCAGGTCTCGAGGGAGGGAATCTAGTTTTCTCCTTAAATTCCTTTATCGAAATTTCGAGAGATGTGCGTGCTTTGATAACAAAAGCCACGTGTGTTTGGAAACCATGCATTTTCTTATTCCCAAAGTGGCGTGCAGAGAAAATATGAAAAGGCAGTTGTGTCTTTTCATAACATTTTAACCTCCCAACACAATTATTAATCATGCCATCATTTTAAATCTATTAACCGCTCCTCTTTTCTTAACTTTCCATTCTTACTAATTTGTAGGAAATTTCACAAGAGAAATTTATCTCGGGGCTACTCATGTCCTCCCTTTCTATCAGCAATCTTATTCTCGTCGCAATTCTTCCAAAAACCAGTAAGTTTTTTCCTTTTCTCCTTCTTTTGCTCTGTTTCTTTCTTCCATTGTAATCATGACTGATTCCAACGAGGGTTCCACTGAGAGGGGGTTTTCCAGTGAGGTTACGACAGATGAGGAACGAGTCTGCTCATCCAAGGGGGTAGGTACTAGTTCCAAACATGATTACTCTGGTGAGTTGCGACGTGATTCCAACGCGAGGGGGGATGCGCGGGGCCATACTACCCTTAATCTTAGGGTTCTGCCCATCACAGATATGTCTTCTGGAGGGTACATTAAAATTTAAGCCCCCAGCATGGGTAAACCCTGTGTGAGAAGGTCCCCTACTAGTGGTAAAATTGGTTTTTATCCCCCCTCGAGTCCTATTCTCGAGATCAAAGGGGGATAATATGTGTCTCCTCAAAGAGAGGATGTGCCCCCTGAAGGGAGGGAAATACCCCATGAGGTATTAGGAATATCGCCAGGAGAACAAGTACCTCGAAGGAAGAAAAAGGGGGTATCGGAGGGGGAAAGGTTAAAATTTCTGTAAAAGAGCCCCCATTCTCGAAGGCGGGAAAGGCTATCTCAAAGATCATAGGTTCCATTCCCCCTGGTCAGTGAATATCTCCAGATGTAGATTTCCAGCCTTTTTGAAAAGGAGATATCCCCCATAACCTTCCCAATGAGAGATCGGCCATTTTCCTCTGGCATTTATGTTGTGGGCTCACTTTTCCTTTTCCACCTTTATTCTCCAAACTTCTCAAGCAGTTCCAAGTGAGCTCGGACCAAGTCCATCCCAATGTCTTGGTGATTATCATGATGTTTTTATCAAGATTCCACGAGTTTTGTATGAAGTCCAGGTATAAATTGCTCCGTTTATTGTATTATTTGTCCTATAGTAGGAAATCTTCCGATAGAATTATTACTTTCACTAGTCGGGACATACACCACAAGGTTTTCATCATTCTTGGAAACTCAGGTGGCTGTCAAAGCTGGAGGAAGGGGATCTCGTTTGACACTAGGAGGCATCGAGTTCCCCCGTGGAATTGGAATGTACATGTCGAGTCTCCCAAACCGGGGGAATACATTTTCCCTAAGGATATCGAGAGGGATAGGCAGAAATTATTATCCAGTTCTCTCTATTATACTCCTTTTACCAACCCCAGCCAGAGTATCGGCGGCTTTGCCTGGTCGGTTGTAATCTTTGAGAAGTATGTGTATAAAAAACTTATGAAGAATGGCAAGAAGAGGAAAACAGGACTTGAGGACCCTCTTGAAGACCCCCTCTTAGCACTCTTGACAGTGGTTTTAAACCATCGGAAGCCTCCGAAGGTGTTTTAATAGAACTCTATTATTATTTTGTTCATTTCTTTATTATTTTGTTTTAATGGAACTCTATTACTATTTTTTTCCTTTCCTTTTGTCTTTATTTACTAACATTATCTTTGTGTTTTTTTCTTGTAGTGGGTCTTGGAGGGTCTTTAAAAAAATAACAACAACCCCAAGCAGGGTCAGAGAAACCCTAAGGGAAACAACCCGAAGCATGGTCAGAGCAATCCTAAAGGGACCCCTGCCCCCTCGAATAAAACTTTCACCCCTTCGGCAGGCGGTGGAAGGACTATCTCAACCCATGAGGATGCTCAATCCCTCAACACCTGGAATGTTTGTCAAAGGACGGAAACAGAAAGTGGGCAGAGCACTGACATCGCCCACCAAGATTACCCCTAGACACCCTCCTCAAATGCTGCAACAACTAACTCCAACATTTTGGCTATGAATGAACAATCTCTCGCAACTAAGGCCGCCAACCCTCAGGTTTGTGCTCCCTTGTAAAGTTTTATTGTAAACTAATTCCAAGCACTTAACTTTTGTTGTTGATTTTCTTTTGGGCTTCCCAGTATCTAAGCAAAGCCCAAAAGCTAGCTGATACTGTTCCGGCAGTGACTGCTTCCCATGGTAGCCTGTAGGAGCATCTAGGCCAAAAAGATGTCAAAATTGCTAAGTTGAAAAGGGTCCTGGAGTAGGAGATGAGGGCACGCGAGGAAGATAAGAGGGCACACAAGGAGGAGAAGAGGGCGTGCGAGGAGAACAAGAGAGTACTCAAGGAGGAGATGCGAAAGATGGCATGCTTTTTTGTCGAGAAGCTTCAGCTCATGCTAGAGGAGGACACTCTCAATAAAAGGCCCACAGCAGCCAAGGACCCAGCCAAGCAGGTACAACTGCTGGAGGCGTTCAAGGAGAAACTATTAAACTGTCATGAGCTATTCCAGTTGTTTGTAGACCTCCTCGAGGTGGCCAAGAAACTTGGTTTTAGTGATTTGGATGAGGATTTATTAAAGCCTTGATTGTCTGCCTCTCTATCCGAGGAGGATGCTAAACAAGTGGATGAGCTAATCAAACGAAGCTCATGGCCTTCCTATATGCAAAGTGGGACAAGGCAATCAAGAATGTTGGCCTATGTTTTGCCCTGATGGTCTTCATCAAGTCCAAGGGGCAATTTTTCACTGCTAAGGGGATTCAAGCAATTCCCCTTCCAAACGTCACCGACCAGTCTTCTGAGCAGAGAACCCCAATCAAGAAAAATGTTGAAGAGTTGATTGCAGCTACCTCAAAAGAGGATACTCTGGTGTTCGTGCTTGATTGTAAACTTTGCCTATTTTTGGCCTCTTTGTTTAACTTTTGCTGCTTGAATATAAAAGAGTTTTTGGAATTTTTATCATTCCTTTCCTTATTGTTATTGTCTTCCTCTTTCTCATAGTTTAATTCATTGAAAAGGCTGCTGGAAAATGCTTTCCATGAGCTTTTGAGTGCTCAAAAGGAGTTGAATGAAACACACAAACAAATATTGAAGGCGACACGTGACCTATCCATCTGTAACCAAGAGAAGCAATCTTTGAAGGACAAACTCAATCAGCTTAAAGTAAAGATTAAGTTGTGGTAGTCTCTAAAGATCACCCAATCTTTAAAGAACATTTTAAGGATTTATTAGCCAAGGATTTCAATTGGACATATCCTTTGGAGGTTGTAAAAGATCATGATCCTGCAAATCAAAGCTAAGAAGAATTAATGCGCCAAATAATATTGAAGTTCGGATCTCTGAAGGCGTGTGTCGCTAACGTGACTAGGTTACCAGTCGTGGAAGGGCGCCTAACTGCTTGTATGGGTGAAAATTATAAGTTGAGGGCACAAAGAGTGGATATCCCCAAACAATATATGGTGGCCACGTTGAAAATAACCAGTCTCAAAGAGGATTTTCTAGCAGGGAAAGTAGCAAGGGAAGACCTCTCCCTGGTGAGGGAATTTCTCACCTGCCAGAGACGTTTCTCTGGTAGAGTCCCTTTTATCTGAGAATACTCGACTGGTAGGAGAGATCAAGGCTTGAAAACTTCAGGCCAAGGACCTCAAGAAACGTATCGTAGAGTTCAAGAAGAGGATTGTCGTTCATGAAGTGCGCCATACTTTCTCATGGCATCCCTACCCCATATTTAATTGGACATGATTAGCTTCCAAAATATTTACTCAAGGCCTCTTAATATTGGATTAAATAGATAATGTTTTTGAAGACGGAACCCCTTGACAGAAAAAGGCCTCTGATCTTATTCTCGAGTGGTTGAAGGAATTGCAATTAATGGGTTCCACTCCAGCCAGCAATTGTGATGCTCCCTGGTCACCTAAATTGGGTTCTGAAAATGCTGATTAAAATCACACACCCTTGAGCACAGTTACAAAGAGATCTTCCAAGAAACACTGCAGAACTGAAGGGTCCTCCTTGAGGGGTATGGGTAATTAGTCCAAGAAAAAGAAAGGTAGGAAAATTGCACCACTGGACCCTTCCAAGTATCCAAAGGAAGAATAGATGAAGGATATTCAGAGGGTTGTGTGCATTGAAATTGAAGAACTTGAGGGTTTGAAAGAAAAGTTAAAGGGGTTAACATCTTCTCGAGAGGGGTATCCCCCAACTAAGTAGATCCATAATGCATCATGTATTGTACGCAAATGTACTTTTATTGATTAGTGAAACAAAGATCTTTATGTGAGTCTTCTTTCTGGTAAACAAGGTATTTCGGTTGAGAGTAGAGTCCATCGAGCCACTCTTGAATTTTCAGTAATGCTCAAGGGCTTGAAAGTTATAGCAGGATTCAAGTTGCATTTGCACATATCTTTTGTGAATTAAGTTCCAAAGATTGGTAACACTTGCAGCTTACCTATTTAGAAATGCTGTAATCAACTACGATATGTAGGTATTGAAAAGTAAGCAAAGACACCAGCAATTTTACCTAGGTGCGGTGTTTCCACCTACTTCTTACAAATTTTCCTCCACTAGATCATCATTTCAAGATTACAAAAGAACCTCATGAGTGCCGCTTAAAATCATACCACTCGATCATCAGCCGTAGCCAAAAATATCACATAGAGTGCCACTTAAGAGTAAACAACTCGAACATCAGCCATAGCTGGAAATATCATCTAGGGTACCGCTTAAGAGTAAACCACTCAAACATCACCGTAGCCAGAAATATTACCTAGAGTGCCGCTTAAGAGCAAGCCACTTGAACATCAACCGTAGCTGGAAATATCATCTAGAGTGCCACTTAAGAGCGAACCACTCGAACATCATCATGAGTGCCTCTTAAGAGAAAACCACTCGAATATCAGCTATAAGATAGAAGGATTATCTAGAGTGCTGCTTAAGAGAAAATCACTCAAACATTATCATGATTACCACTTAAGAGCAAACCACTTGAATACTATCATGAGTGCCGCTTAAGAGTAAACCACTTGAATACCATCATGACCGATAATACTTTCTCAGGTTGCTAATGTACCACCTTCTTGGCACTCGAATACCATCCATCGCCCCGAGGACATAGCTACCACCCAAATGTGACTTGATCACCCTATAGGGTCCTTCCCAGTTTGCAGCCAGCTTCCCTTCGGGTTCTTTTATGCTTTTCTCATTTTCCTCATTACCAAATCTCCCAGGTTTAAGAATACCTTCTTTATCCTCCTTTCATGGTATCTTGTGACCTTTTCTTTAACCTTTATTTCATGTAGAGAAGCTATATCTCATTTTCCCTCCACCATGTTGAGATCTAGACAACGATTCTGCTCATTACTTGTCTCATCCACAGCGGCTATCATCCTTGGGCTAGGAACTCCTATCTTAGCATGAATTACTGCTTCCGAGCCATACAGTAAACTGTATTGTATTTCCCCAGTGGTGGAAGACTCAGCTATTCGATACCATAAAAAATTTGGTATTTCTCATATCCATTTACCTTTTGCCCCCTTGAGCCTAGATTGAATGCCATTCACTATCGTCCTGTTGGTTACTTCGACATGTCCATTATCTTGAGGGTGATAAACCGACGTTACTTTCTATTCAATTTTGTATTCCTCACACCATCTCTTACATAGATCTTGAGCAAACTGTGTTCCGTCATAACAGTAAAACTCGGAAAAGACCTACGTGCACACACTCATGTAGACTCGGACCCCGCTACCCATAGCATATCTAAGGTTTCTCTTCACCAGGAGGCATCAATATTTTTCCCCAACATGAATGTAGACTAGTGTGTGCGGATGGAGTGTATAATTCATGCAATTATAATATCACAAGCAAAATAATTAGGATGAACTAAGAATCTCACAAAAGCATTAATCAACTCATGAATAAAATTATCCCCAAGCTATAAATCTACTCCCAAGACATGGAATTCAAATATATATTTTAATTCCACATCTTTGGGAAGAATGAAAAATAAAAGGAAAGAAAGAAAGAGGAGAAAATGTTTCTCTCTCTAAGATGCTCTCCAAACTACAATACTAAAGATATGAAAAGTGTCATACGTCTCTAACCCTAGTATACTAAGGCTCTATAAATATTATTAGGGGATTAGGCCTTAAAGTAGGCCTAAAATAGGCCAAAAAGTGTCAAACCCCTAGTCAGCCGCCACTGGCATGGACCAACGCAGATGGCACGGTCCACACCAGTGATGTGGTTCGTGCGGGCGAGAGGCGCTAGATCCGATGCTGCCTGTTAACTTTGTGCATGGCGCAATCCATTTGCAATGTAAGCAGGGGGCGTAAGATCCTGCGCGATCCGTGGTGCATCTCTAGCATGATGTGTGGCATCTGGTGTGGTCCGTACTTCTGATGGGCTATATGGCACGGTCTGTGCCGCAATTTGTCACAGCTCATGTCGCTTGGCGTGGCTCGTGCTCGAGGCCCTTGGTGCCAGTCGTTTAGTATAGTGCAGGCCGTTGGTGCTAACCATGAGCGGTCCGTGCCGACCTGTTGATGCTTCGGTCGGCTGAACTTCTTTCCTTCACTACGGATAAACTGTTAGTTTTTTTGAGAGTTCTTGTAGTTGATTCCATGTTTTTTTGAGGAGACAAATCTAACGAAAACAAAATCAAAGGTTGATTCTTCTTTGATTGTTCCCAAAATTTGGTGCAACATTTGGACCACGATTCTCCATTTCTTCCTAGGCCGTTTTGAGCTTCAATGCCACCTATCTTTGGCTTCATCCTTCTACTATCATGATGTAATGTCTGTGGCCTTCCTCTACTATCATTCGTATGTGATTGGCCTTTGACATCTTTTACTGACCTTGTGAATGACCTTCAACATCTTCTACTGTCCTTGCGTCACATAGAATGTAACAGAAAGTACCCACGAGCAACCTACTAAGGATGATCCACAAAGGAAGATGTAGGTACCCATGGATACAATGTGTCCATTAGTACCAATTAAGTTTACAAAATGTGGAATTTAGACAAGAAAACCAAACATGGCAGTCTAATCCCCTTGTAATGTAAACTTAACTAAAACTAGCAGTCCAATATATAAAATGTACTAATTATTACGCTGAATGCAATGGTTAACGTTTACATAATGAAGCACAACCCTTTACTCATCCTCGAGTAAATGAAGACAAGAAAATGACTAAGCGAAATGGGACGTGCATGTATAAGTTAACCGAGACATTTAAATTATACCTAGATTACCCTGTTTCCCCCAAAAGAGCAAGAATCTCACAACTCTCACACTCCCAAAGAGTCCTAAGCAATCTAACCACCCAAAATAAAAATGTAGAAAAATATAAGCAAAGAAAGATAAGTGCTAAGCTAGCTTACTTTTCCCAAAGTGTTCCCCAAAAGCAATCAAAGAGTCGTCTCCAAAAAAAAATCCACCAAGGAAATCCAAGAGTCGTCAACTTGGTTGTAATATAGGGATAACTCTAGATTTTCGACCTAGTTACAACCAAGGATGATGAACATGTATCGTCAAACTAGTTTTTTGTTTTCTCTCAATTTCTCTCATTTTGCCTAGGATCCTTTTCAGGTTTTCATCCTAGCTATAACACACAAAGGGTACTCACTTCTAACATTTTTCCACGCGGCCTCTCATTTATGCCTAGGTTCGTAAATCCAGATGTGCGTAGCCTCTCATTTTTACCTAGGCCTTTCGACCAATTTGGGCCTTTCTCAATATTTCCTAAGTTGCCCTTTTGGGTTTCCAACTTAGCCAAGTTTATATTTTTTTCATCATTTCAAAAATTTTAATTTTTTTGGTGTAGTACAAAATGCCCCAAAGTTGGGCTTCATACTACAAAGGATAATTTCAAACAAAAACTTACACCACCAATGTTGTCCTAAAACATCCCAAAAACAAACTACAAAAGAGGCCCTCACACCTAAAAAAACTAAAAGTTTAAATGAGGGAAAGAATTAAAAACGCGAAAAAGATAGTCATCCAAAAATCCAAAATAGTAGAACATAAGCTGAGGGAAATACTAGCAAAGGAGATACCATCATAAAGATGTTCCAACCCCTCCCCCACATAAGCTGAGGGAAATACTAGCAAAGGAGATACCATCACACGGTCCATCGCCAGGAGAGTTATTTTTGCACTTCTGATTCACGGTCTGTGTCATTTGGCACATGCAATCATTAGAAACCTCAATTTTCTTATGCTTTTGGCGCAAGCTGCTCAATACTTCACATCTCGATGGGTGGTCTCGACATTTTGAACTTGAAACGGTGCGGGCTATCTAAAATGGGATAGTCTGCGCCTATACATGGCCATTTTGGAGTGAAAAAAGGCACTTGGGCACGCATGTCGTAGAGATTCGTGAGGTCTGTGCCGCAATTTGTCACAGCTCATATCGCTTGGCGTGGCTCGTGCTCGAGGCCCTTGGTGCCAGTCGTTTAGTATAGTGCAGGCCATTGGTGCTAACCATGAGCGGTCCGTGCCGACTTGTTGATGCTTCGGTCGGATGAACTTCTTTCCTTCACTACGGATAAACTGTTAGTTTTTTTTTGAGAGTTCTTGTAGTTGATTTTATGTTTTTTTGAGGAGACAAATCTAACGAAACCAAAATCAAAGGTTGATTCTTCTTTGATTGTTCCCAAAATTTGGTGCAACTTTTGGACCACGATTCTCCATTTCTTCCTAGGCCGTTTTGAGCTTCAATGCCACCTATCTTTGGCTTCATCCTTCTACTATCATAATGTAATGTCCGTGGCCTTCCTCTACTACCCTTCGTATGTGATTTGCCTTTGACATCTTTTACTGACCTTGTGAATGACCTTTAACATCTTCTACTGTCCTTGCGTCACATAGAATGTAACAGAAAGTACCCACGAGCAACCTACTAAGATGATCCACAAAGGAAGATGTAGGTACCCGTGGATACAATATGTCCATTAGTACCAATTAAGTTTACAAAATGTGGAATTTAGACAAGAAAACCAAACATGGCAGTCTAATCCCCTTGTAATGTAAACTTAACTAAAACTAGCAGTCCAATATATAAAATGTACTAATTATTACGCTGAATGCAACGGTTAACGTTTGCATAATGAAGCACAACCCTTTACTCATCCTCGAGTAAATGAAGACAAGAAAATGACTAAGCGAAATGGGACGTGCATGTATAAGTTAACCGAGACTTTTAAATTATACCTAGATTACCCTGTTTCCCCCAAAAGAGCAAGAATCTCACAACTCTCACACTCCCCAAGAGTCCTAAGCAATCTAACCACCCAAAATAAAAATGTAGAAAAATATAAGCAAAGAAAGATAAGTGCTAAGCTAGCTTACTTTTCCCAAAGTGTTCCCCAAAAGCAATCAAAGAGTCGTCTCCAAAAAAAATCCACCAAGGAAATCCAAGAGTCGTCAACTTGGTTGTAATATAGGGATAACTCTAGATTTTCGACCTAGTTACAACCAAGGATGATGAACATGTATCGTCAAACTAGTTTTTTGTTTTCTCTCAATTTCTCTCATTTTGCCTAGGAGCCTTTTCAGGTTTTCATCCTAGCTATAACACACAAAGGGTACTCACTTCTAACCTTTTTCCATGCGGCCTCTCATTTATGCCTAGGTTCGTAAATCCAAATGTGCGTAGCCTCTCATTTTTACCTAGGCCTTTCGACCAATTTGGGCTTTTCTCAATATTTCCTAAGTTGCCCTTTTGGGTTTCCAACTTAGCCAAGTTTATATTTTTTTCATCATTTCAAAAATTTTAATTTTTTTGGTGTAGTACAAAATGCCCCAAAGTTGGGCTTCATACTACAAAGGATAATTTCAAACAAAAACTTACACCACCAATGTTGTCCTAAAACATCCCAAAAACAAACTACAAAAGAGGCCCTCACACCTAAAAAAACTAAAAGTTTAAATGAGGGAAAGAATTAAAAACACGAAAAAGATAGTCATCCAAAAATCAAAAATAGTAGAACATAAGCTGAGGGAAATACTAGCAAAGGAGATACCATCATAAAGATGTTCCAACCCCTCCCCCACACTTAATTCATGCATTGTCCCCAATGCATGTAACTAAGGTGGAAGAAAGGTTAAAATAACAATGGAAATCAATGCCTCCTGTGAAAGAAAGGTTAAAATCACCAAGAACTCAAGCAATACCTACTCTGAACAAAAACAACCACCAAGGAGTGGAAAATAAAAAAAAATTAGCTAATATGCAACCATATATACCCAAACACTAAAAAGTAAATGCCTCTACCCCGGAAGTGGGGCCAAAATTTGGGAGGTCATCGTCGTACCTCTCAAAGTTAAATTTATAAGCCCTAAATTCTTCCTATCTACAAATAAGTAGATAATGGCAAGTCGGGGTCGTCCACGAACAAGAGATATTTTCTTAAGAGTTTAAACATATAAGGTTGATATTATGCTAGAAGTATATACATATATAGATATATAAATGCAAGTAAATGTGGGGGGGTGAGGTTGGTTGGTTTTCCTAAGTTATGAAAGAAAAAGACAAAACAACTAGCAAGGTTAAGGAACTATGCTAATCATCAAGCAAACTATGAAAAATGGTAAAAACTACAAAAGACAAAGCCTTGGGGGCAATTAATATCCACTTCCAAATCTAATGTAGATCATTGAACTATTCACTCATTCTATCATATTCGTTACCTATGTGGAATGCTAAAACCTCTCATTCGAAGATCAACATTCATTCCTTCTTAATAGTAATTTGCAAAGACAAACAATGACCATTTGCAAACCTCATTGATAATCTCTTTAGGCAAACCAAACCATAAATTTATTTCATCAACGACACTATACACGAACAACCATAGATTTGATAACCGAAAGCCTTCTATCAAAGACATAGCCATTTAACCAAACATATCATTCATTAGGCTAAACCTAGAACAAACCACATTCAAGATTCAACCTTTCATTACATCTATAGGATAAATATGAGAACAATCCACACTAACATACTTATCGAACAAAAATTACAACACATTATACACTAGAAGTTCTAAGTTCATGTTCCTTGATTTTCATGCCAAATGAGTTAAGAAATTTGCAACTTTCCTAACTCCCTAACACTTAAATCATACAAACACTTCCTATTCGCAAACAACCCATGATATAAATGAAGTAAAACATCACATTAAAACACATGAATGCTAAATAACAAATGCTTCAAGATAGAGTGAAATAGAGGTTCTTGCTACATAGATATGGAAGCTTCAACCAATTTCTCCCAAGATTAAACTAACCTAGATAATGAAAATATGTGATTAACCTACAAAAACTAAGAAAAGAAATAAAGGAAAACTAGGATTTTGAAACCCAAAAAATTGAATGAAGAAGAAAGGTTGAAGATGAGAGGAGAGGATTTAGTATTTATAGTGCAAACAAGTAAGAAAGTTTTTGGCCTCCAATCCATCGCAAGTTGCGACCAAACCATCGCGAGTTGCGACCAAACCATCGCGAGTTGCGACCAAACCAAGTTTCAGCATCTTGATTTCTTTATTCTTTTTGTTTCAAGTCCTCCTCTTCACTTCACTTATCTTCAATTTTTCAATTCGTCAAAAGCTCAAATGCAAGTCTTCAAATCTTCAAAGGTAATCTCCAAAGTCTTCAAAATCTTCAAACAAATTTCCTTGTCACACAAAATCATCTACAAATGTAATAAAAGCGTAAAATTTGCTTTTAACTCTCCTTAGAGAATTTCAAGGAAAAATGACACATCTAGAGCACAAAAGTTTACAAAAGTGAATCCTAAAATTTCTAATATAACCATATAAAATGGGCACATCACTGAGCCTAGCCTCTCATTTTTACCTAGGCCTTTTGACCTATCCGGGTTTTTTCCAATGTTACCTAAGTCACCCTTTCGGGTTTCCAACTTGTTATGGTTTTTCTATTTTTTTCATATTTTCAAAATTTTCAATTTTTTTGGTGTAGCACAAAATGACCAAAGTTGGACTTCATACTACAAACAGTAAAACCAAAACCAAAAATTACACCACCAGCATTCTAAAACAACAAACCCAATGCAAACTAGGAACCCTACCTAGAATGCCATACCACCAAGTAAACATCTAAAACATCCCACAACAAAGAAAAAAAAAACCCAAAATCACCCAATGAATGTCCAAAACATAAAGAAAAACACCAAAATGCACCAAGGAATCCCAAGATGAAAACTTTCTAAGTGCTCACTACTCCCTCCCCCACACTTAAAACCATACACTTTCTCCAATCCACAAAAACTATGTAAAAATGTAAGTGAGGTTGGGAAAAACAGTGACACTCACTCTTGCGGCCCCGAAGGGCCTTCCACCTCACGCCCCATGTTGTCCCTCTCAATGTAACCAAAATCTTGAATTGCAGCCTACATGGAATCCATCCTTGTGCTAAGCTCCTCCAATTGCGTCCTTATACTACCTATTACTTAGACGACCTCTTGTATCACTTGGGAAGAGCTTGAAAGCTTTTTCCCCAAGGGAGTGCAATTGGTCACTTATGTCTATAGATAAGAGAGAATGGATAGGAGGTGCCCTCGAAGAAGTGTCACCCTCGGTCTCCTCAACATTTATCTCTAGGCTGGCTAGAACTCTATAGAATTCCCTCTCAAAGCGCAGGCTGGGCAAAAGGAATAGGTCATCCAATCATATGTCATGGGTGATGGTGGTGTGCTCTTGTTGGGGAAGTACCATGAAGCTACAAGTGATTGCCCCACCATAAAGCCACACGAAATTGTTCTCAGACGTTGGTGCTACCATGAAAGACTTGGCCAACTTCTCAATGTTGTACCTTGTTCCCGATCTTCCCAAGTTGGCCAATGCATGTTGAGTAATCGGATGCCCCAAATACTATGCTAGAAGCCCTACCATACCGCCCATAGGAATATTCCCACTCTTTCTATCACCGATCGCCATACACTCTTGTATAAAAACACTAATTAGGGTTGGGTAAATTTTACCCTCAGGAGTCATTGCCCAAAGGAAATAACATTCAAACCCAAGCATTGCATTAATTCCCCATGGAAAAATATTACCATTGCTAGTAGCCGGTGAATGGAACGCAATGCCGGATGAACCAAGGCAGTGCTTTTGCACATTTTCTTTCGGTTCGTTCCAGTCAGTTGCCTCCAAAAGTTCCAGAGAGAAAAAGGCATCCCTTGAAGGTGTGTTATCGGAACATCTCTCCCGGTTCTCCATCCGAAGGCTTGAGCTACCTATCAGTGCGTCATGATATACTCCTTGTCATCCTGATTGAATTTGATTGCCCGGTGTTTATCACCATCCATGATTTACCATAGAGTAGCTAGAAACTCTAAAGTCCACCGGATATAGGTCTTTGAGTGCTTCTCAAGGAACCCCTCTAAGCCTACCCGACTTAAGAAATAGATAATAGGCTCAACTAAGCCTAGACCCTCCAAGGTTTCTTTGCTCACAAATCCAGTCTCCAATATACTTCTCTTTGGCTCCCTCAAATTCCTCCACCTCTGGGCTGCAGTCCTAGAGATGTTGGCTAATCTTATGAATTCTCAGTCATGAAAGTGGGGTTGTGAGGAAGGGGAGTCACCGGCTCATATTTTGAACCCTTTGTCAGTTTCTTCCTTTCCTTGCCCTGTGAGGACATCCCTTTCTCCGAAACAATCTTATTGGGAGGCATCCTACACAATGAAGGAAAGAGTGGTAATGTGATCATAAACAAGGCATGGCCCACAATATCATTCAACAAGTCAATTCCTTCTAAATAGTCTAATCATTCAAAACATGATAATCTAAGCATGAAGGCTATTTAAACAAGAATATTCTCATTCAAACAAACTCATGTAGATTCATACCAACCCATCAATAAGATCATGCAATCAAGATTAATCCCCTCCTAAAGCACCCAACACATGAAGAACATATCATCCAAGCATTATACCACATCAAACCTCCCAAACTTTCTTCAACATAGGATCATGCAAAACAATCCTAACACATGTCTCAACAACAAACACTCATTCAAAAATCATGCTTTACATAGAACCTGCACAAAGAGTTCAATGAATTACATGGAATTTGAAGCTAAGAGTTGTAAGATCCACACAAGAAGAAGCGAAAAGTGCTAAGAAAAGCTTCAAATTTTCAAGTTCACCAAGAGTGTGTGTGAGTGAGTGTTTCTTTAAAAGCTTGAATGTGTCAAATGAATTGGATAGGTAGAATTATGTACCAAGGATCTAAAAATTCAGCAAAGGTGATAAGGGAGAGAGGTACAATTTAGATAAGGATGGAATTCTGTAAATTACAAATTAGGGGACAAAAGTACCAATCAATTAAGTTACAAGGAATACTGAAAGTATTATTAGCATAAAAAATCCTAAGGAATTAGGGAAATTCAAAATTTATAAACCAAAGATGCATTGTTAAGCTTGAAATTCAAAATTTTAAAAAATGTGTATTTTTAGAACAATTTGATGGCTCAAATGGGGAACATGCACAAATACCCTCGCTTCAAAGGTACCTGGTATGGAACCCCCCTCGCAACAATGAACCCTGGCACAAACCATATGGCCAGGCGCGAGGCTCCCCCTCATGCCAATAGCTCTTGGCACAGACCATATGGCAAGTGCAGCCCGTGCTAGCTTTTGGCACAAGGCTTGTCACAAATTTTGACCCTATCCCTTAGTTTTTGCATCTTTTTTTCCAAAAACCTATATCACCTATCAAGTATAATTCCATGAAAAAACAATCACGAGACTCAAACTCAATAAAACAAATCAAACAAGAGTTTCATCTAAAAAATCCTCATCACAAATAAGAACATGTAAAATCTACTCACTACTCAAAATCATGAATTCAAAGCAAAAAGAAACATTGTATATTTATTGTCGCCCTCACAACTTATTTCTTTTCCATGCAATTTAGTTAGAAATACCTACCTATGGGTCTTCGGAATCATCACCGCTGTTGTGCTTCATTTTTCTTGATTTAACTGTTGCATCCGGCATAGTTTTTAGCATGTTTTGTTTGGCGAATTTCTAGTATTAGTTGAGTTTACGTGATAAGGGATTTAGACGGCCATGTTTGGTTTTCTTGTCTAAATCCTGCATTTTGTAGACTTAATTAGTACTAATGGACATCTTTTATCCATGGGCTCCTAGATCTTACATTTTATCATCTTTAGTGGGTTTCCTGTGGGTACTTTTTGGTTACATTCTACTTGAAGATCGTTCGTAAGGGTGGTAGAAGAGATTGAAAGCCATTCACCTCTAGAATAGTAGTAGATGAAGACCAAAAACATCAACGTGTGGTAGAAAGAGATTTGAGTCAATGATAGGTGGCAATGGAGATAAAAGTGACCAATGAAGAAACAGGTAATCGTGGTTCAATAAGTTGTGCCAAAGTCTGAGAAAGATCCGAGAGTAATTACCTTCCAGGCTGATTCCATTATATTTTTCTCCTCAATCACTTCAAAATTGATTGCTAGAACACAAAGATTGGACTAACGGTTGGCCCGTAGCAAAGGAAACAAGTTTACCCGGCCAAGGTACCACGGGTCAGCGTGAGCGAATCATGGTTAGGCACCAACGACTCGTGCCAAAGGAGAAATCTCGCACCAAAAGTGTCTAGCACGAGGCTATGGCATAGATTGGGCCAAATCTCACAGCCCACGCGCACGAGTTTGAGACTTTGCTCAAATTGGCTAAGTATGGCCACAGACCGTCCCATTTAGGACGGCCTGAACCATTCCAAGTTCTAGATGCCAGGACCAGCCTACGGCTCACACCAAAGTCTGTGACCCATTCCAACATTTTAGAGAAGACCGATGCTCTAGACGATGTAACACGCCAAGACCCATGCCCCACAGTTTCGAAGTCTAAAACCCAGCCTCTAGACGGCGACCCGCATCAAAGACCATAGTCTGCGCAAGACAAGTGACTCGTCCCACGCCAAATCCAGCACTCTGCACCAGACAAAGTGATGTAGCCCACACTAGATCTAGCGCTCCGTGCCGGATGAAGGTTCACAGTCTGCACCCAATCTTGTAGTCCATGTCAAGCACATGGCGTGGACTGCGCCATCCGCAATGGCCTGCATCGGGTGGCTACTGATCTAGTCACTTTTGGCTTGTTTTGGGCCTATTTTTAGGCCCAATCCCCTTCTCCTATAAATATAGCCTTAGTCTACTAGGTTAAACACATACAAAGTAGAATAGACTATTAGGAGAGCAACTTTTAGAGAGAGAAACACTCTCTTTTTCTTTTCCTTATTTTTATTTTTGTGTTTTTTCTAGATGAGAAATTCAAATCCATATTTGAATTCCATATCTATGGAGTGGTTTTCATAGGTTGGGGATAATTGTAGCGCATGATTTAGCTTATGTTTTGTGAGATTCTCTAGATCATCCTAATTTTTTGTTCATGATATTTTCATGATTGTTATTGATTGTTTGAAATGCATGATTAGTACATCACATCGGTGCACACTTTGGACTATATTCACGTATGGTGCAAATATTGATGGTCCTTGGGAAGAGAAACCTGGATGTCAGAATGGGTAAGAGAGTATGTTGTGTCTGAGTGAGTGTGTGCATGGGAGACCCAAGTATTGCTATAACTTACTTTCCATCGAACCAATCTTAGTTGATTACGTAAATTGTCCAATATGTTGAGGGAAGAGATAGCTAAAAAGTAGCAAGCTAGGGTTGTAAGAGGCCCTAGTATCATATATAAGGTGTCGGTGACCCCTTGGCCTGGACTAGGAGGGAGTAGTGCATTCATGGTGAAAGCCTGAGATGTAATTGTATGGGGGAGAAATAGACCTATAACAATGGTTGGACCATGTTGTACTCCCCTAATTATGGTGGCAGCGTCGATGGGGGGTTACAAGCACACCCGACATGATAGGTATGGGGAAGTGTATGCCATCGGCCACACCACATGTTATGAACACTCTTTTAGGTTGCACATTGATTCCCCAAGTGCTTAGTATAATTAGATTATTTGGTGTTTGTCTTCATGCTTCGTAGTTGATAATTTGAAAATCCAAACCCCCCATTTGTGTTTTCATTTACTAGCTATTCCTTTCACTCGTATGAATTGATAACCCGTACGAGGTTGTGTTTTAGTTGATACTTGAGCCCTAGCATCTCTGTGGATAAACCCAAGGCTTACCGCTAACTACACTTTAGGTTGCATAATAGTGAGAATGGGTATAGAACTATACATTTCTATCTTTAACCTCTCTGCCTCTGCTCAAGTTAATTAGCTAGGGTGGTCAAATTTTGGTGCCGTTGCTGAGGATGCTATCCAGCTTAATTATCAATTAGCATAACTTGTTAGTAGAGTAGTTAATAATTGCTTTTATTTTTCTTTTTTTGATAGTTTGGATGTTGAGTTATTGTGATAGTAGTTTTGTTACTTTTTGATCCATTTGCTAGTGTTGTATTCGGAAGGGTATTGTTAGCCCTAGTTTATGGTACACACATGTACCACTAATCTAGGCATTTTACGCTACTCGACTGAGAACACATGTGTTCGGAGGTGAAGGAGATGGAGAACTAGGGCAACCATTTAACTGAGGCAAGTAGTGTTAGTTGGAGAATCGCTAGCAATGGCGGAACACAATCGTACCGTACGAGAACTCATGGCACCTAATCTTGAGAATCAACCATTATGTATTACCTTCTCACCATTACCCACCAATGTTAGTTGCGAGCTTAAAAGTGGCATGATCCATTACCTACTTATATTCAACAGATTGGCGGGGGAAGACCCGAACAAGCATACATTGGAGTTTCACTTGGTGTGTACGAATATGAAGCCACCGGGAGTTTTTTAAGACGATTACAACTTGAGAGCCTTCATGTGTTCCCTTCAAGATGGAGCTAAAAACTTGCTACACCACTTGCCACCAAGATATTGGTTCTTGGATGGACAGGAAGCAGAGGTTCATAGAGAAATATTTTCTGGCGTCCAAGTCGGTGGGGCTAAATAAACAACTGTCGAACATCACCCAATGAGCTAACAAGAGCTTATATGATTATTGGGAATGCTTCAAGAGACTTTTGGCGAGTTGTCCCTACCATTTTTTCACAAAGGGAGATTTATTATATTACTTCTTTGAGGGGTTTTGCAATGAAGTTATACAAATGGTGAATGCCGCTTGCAATGGTTCGATAGCAAACAAGAGATCTAATGATGCAATGGCCGTCTTTGAAGAAATGGATAATGGTATGCAACAATTTGGCACAAGGTTAAGAGTCAAGGTTTTGGATGACCCCACACAATCACCTAAGTTAGAGGAGCAAGCCGAAGCTCTTGCTTCTATGATGAAGGAGCTCTTATGAGTAAAAGTGCATCAATTCAAAGTGTACAGAGTTTTCAACCTTGACCACAACTCCAAAGAATGTCCCAATGTCATAGATGACTTGAAAGATGTGAAGGCCGTTGAGTACAATAATCGAGAGAGGCCACAGTTTGCTAGGGTCAACCACAAGGGTTTTGGGGAAACCAAGGAGATGTGAGGCAAGATCCCGATGCAAACTTGTTCAATCCAAGGTATTGAGATAACCCAAATTTCTGGTGGAGGGAAGATAACAAACGTCAAGGATACCAGGGTGAACAAGCCCCTCCTCAATCATACCCTCAAGGCAAAGGCCCTTCCAACAGCCATGCCTTGATATAGAAGTCTGATCGAGAAGAGATCTTAGAAGCCATCGGTCAATTGAGCAAGAAACATGAAGTCTTTGTGGAGAGAACAAGGTATGAGATTGAAGACCTTGGTAATAGGGCCTTCTCATGTATCAAAAACCTTGAATTTTAAGTTAGGCAACTTGACACCTCGGTGAGCCGACTTAAAGCTAAGGAATCTGGCAAACTCCCTTCCCAACCAGAGATCAACCTAAGGAACGTGAGTGCACTCAAGTTGAGAAGTGGGTAGGAAGTTTGTGATTCCTAGAAGAGGGTTATGCAAGAGGATGATAGGGTGTTGGAGGCTACCCAGGCACACTTCAAAGAAGAAGAGATTGTGGTTAAGGAGGTACCTTCCAAGGAGCTTCCACTGCCCTTGGCAGAAACCACCATTTCACCTCCATTTCCAAATGCTTTGAGGGAAAAGCCAAAGGTGGTGACCAATGATGCGAACATTCAAAAAGTCTTCGAGATGGTCGAGGTAACCATCCATATCTTTGAATTGATTTAACACGTGCCATCAAATGCTAAATTTCTTAAAGTTGCATGAACAAATAAAAGAAGTAGGCCAACTAAGAGGTTATGACATTTAAAAATGGGGGAATTCACCATTTTGAACGCCTAGAAATAGGTGAGCTTAAGGAAACTAGAGTGACTGTCCATTTTTGCCAATAATTTCCAAGCTAGTCCACATGGACTAGTAAAAGGTGTGATGGTGTGAGTTGGCAAGTATGCTTTTTTGGCAGACTTTTATGTCCTAGACGTGGCACATAACGGTAGTGCACCCCAATACTTTTGGGAAGACCTATCCTTAAAACATCCAGGATTTAAATTGATGTCCACTTGGGAACTTTGACTCTAGAAGATGAGATGGATAAAGTTGAATTTGATATCTATAAATCTATACATGATTCAACAATTTTTTCTCTTATGTGAAAATGACCAACCTTATGTGATGAACATGATGAAACCTCTTGTGTTATCAATGAACATGAACATTTGAATGAATCCTGTTTTTATGATATTGTTGACTAGTCCGATGAATTGCATATTACTATGGATAATATGTCTGTACTAGGTTGTTTTTCCATGCTAACTAATGTACAATGGGAAAGGAAGAGTGCCAAGGGTTTAAAACCTCCTCGACCTCCCCCTAACCCCAAATTGACATTCACGGACTCAATGCTAGCGAGACACAGAGATTCATTTCCCATCACGGACAAGAGGTCCAAAGGTAAGGATGGCTCGCTGTTGAGACCCCTCCACAATGATGTCATCGTGGGTGGAGTCACCGATGGAAATTCCGGAGACCCACAGATAGGCATTCTTACTAGACTTGCATGAAAAATAAATAATTCATTGCGATGACAATAAATATACATTGTTTCTTTTTTTCCTTTAGTGCTTTGAGTAGCGATTAGATATATTTTGCATGCTCTTGTTTGCAGGGAGAATTTTTGAGATGAAACTCTTGATTGATTTTTAAATTTGAGTTTGAGATTCATGTTTGTGCTTGGATGGAATTAGATTTGATGGGTGACATAATTTTTCAGAAAAAGAGGGAAAAACTAAGTATTAGGTCAAAATTTTAGAAATCTTGTGTCAAAACCTGACACGGTCCATGCCAAGGGCTTGGGTCCGTGCCAAGGGCCTGGGTCCTTGCCAAGGGCCTGGGTCCTTGCCAAGGGCCTGGGTCTGTGCCAGGAGAGTTGGAGTGAGGGGATGCCTCGTGCCAAGGAGTTTGGCACGAGGGGTTGATTTCTACCAAAATGTTTGGCACAAGAATTGGTTCCATGCCTGAGATTTGGCATGAGGCCTTGATCATGCTAAGCACATTTTACGCTAAAAATCAATTTTCCATTGTCAAGTTGTTCCAAAATGCAAAATTTTTAAAATTCAGAATTTCCAACTCAAAAATGAATTTTTGGTTCAAAATTTTTGAAATTCCCTAATTTCTTAGGATTTTTTAATGCAAATAGTACTTCCTATATTCCTAGGAATTAATGGATTTGTATTATTGTCCCCTAAAATGCAATTTTTAAACTTCCATTATTATCCTAAGTGTACCTTGCTCTCTTATCACCTATGCTAAAATTCTAAATCCATAGTGCCTTTTCCCACCTAATTTCATCATTTGACACATTCTTTCTTCTCAAGAAACACTCACTCACACACATTCTTGGTGAAACTCAAAAATATTGAATCTTTTCTTCCGAAAATTACCAATTCTTTCTTCTTCTTGTGTGGATCTTGCAATTCTTAGATTCAAATTCCGGGTACTCCATTGAACTCTTTGTTTATATGCTTGATTGACATTGTGGTGGTGTTATGAAAAGCATAATTCTTGAATGAGCGCGTGTTTGTGAGTTAAATGTTTGGGCTTATATATATGATCATGTGTTGAAGAAAGTTTGGGTGGTTTGATGTGATATTGTGTTTGAATGATATGTTCTTCATGTATTGGGTGATTTGGGAAGAGATGAATCCTAGTTATATAGTCTTATTTATGGGTTGTTGATGACTTACAAGAGACTGTTGTTCAATGAGGATGTTCTTGTTTAAATAGCCTTCATGCTTAGATTATCATTGTTGGAATGTCTAGGCTATTTGGGTAGGATATACTTATTGAATGATAATGTGAACCATGCCTTGTTTTGAAGATCACATTACCACTTCTTGCCTCATTTTATTAGGATGCCTTTAAGAGAAAGTCCACTCGTGGTGAGAAGAGAAAGAAACCGGTGAATGGTGCAAACCATGAACCGGTAACTCTTACTCTTCGAAACCCCACCATTGTGACCCATGAGTTTATTGGACTATCCAATATCTCTGTGACTGTAGCATGGAGGTAGAAGAATTTACAAGAACCAAAGAGGAGTATACTATAGACCGGTGTTGCATGCAAGGACACCTTGGTGGATCTAGGATTAATTGAGCCTGTGACCTATCTCTAGATGGGTTCTTAGAAAAACATTCTAAGATGTACTTCAGGTGGACCCTAGAGTTCCTAGCTACTCTTTGGTCGGTCACGGACAATAATGGATGCAGGGAGATCAAATTCAATCTTGACGACAAGAAGTATTAGATGACACACCGGGAGATAGCTTATGCCTTTGGTTTGAGGTGTGGGAAAGAGATTCCTAGGATACACTGTTAAGGGATGCCTTTTTTTCTTGGAAACTTTTGGAGGCAACTGACAGGGGCTGATCCAAAGAATGTGTGCAAGAGCACTGCATTGGTTCATCCGGCATTTCGTTACATTCACCAACTATTGGCAATAGGGGTTTTCTGCCATGGTGAGCTAACACAATGTCCGGGTTCAGATGCTCACTACCTTTAGGCAATGACTTATGAGGGCAACTTCTACCCAAACCTATTTGGGAACTTTGTACACTAGTGCATGATGATAGGGGAAAGAAAGAGTATTAAGATAGCTATGGGCGGCCTAGTAGGTCTACTGGCACAACACTTTGAGCATTTGGTCACACAGAGAGTATTGGGTAACTTGGGACGATCGGGTACAAGGTATAATATTTAGAAGTTAGCCAAAACATCCATGGTGGGACCTATGACATTGGAGGGTAGATATGTATGGCTTTATGGCAGAGCGAGCACTTGTTTCATGGTACTTCTACAACCGAAGTGCATTGCCATCAACAATGACACATGCTTGGATGACCTATTTATCGAGCCGAACCATCACTTTGAGAGAGAGTTTTGTAGAGTCTTAGCCACCCTGGAAGGTGGGACATCTTTGAGAGCACATCATAACCACTCTCGCCTGTCCATAGACATCATTGACCGATTGCAAGCACTTGGGAATCATCTTTTGAGCTCTACCCTAGTGTTTCAAGAGATAGTCCAAGCAATAGGATGAGTGAGGATGCAAGTGGCAGATCTTAGTTCAAGAATTGATCGCATCGAGAATATGCTTCAAGCAATATGATACCTTGATAGGAGCTTCACTAGTCACAATAAGGAGGAAGGCCCTTCAGGGCAAGAGTGAGTGTCACTATTTCTCCCAACCTCACTTATGTTTTGACATGGTTTTTGTTGCATTGGAGACTATGCATCGACTAAGTGAGGGGAAGGGAGTAGTGAGCACTGATGTGTCCATGTTAGACGCATTATTTAGTAGTATTTAGGATCACTTTTGTGCTCTTTTATTAACGAGAGCTTGTGTTTTACCTTGGAATTCACTTAGGAGAGGCAAAAGCAACTTTGTACTCTTTTACCTCTTTTAAGTGGATTTTGTGTGACAAGGGAAGAACACGGAAGCAACGAAGACCGGAAGACATTGAAGACTATACTTTCGAAGACTTTTGGATACTCACTTCGAAAACATGAAGACCGGAGGCCGTTGAAGACCATTTTGGAGCTGTGAAGACTTGAAGATTAAGAGGGATGGCTATGAAGAAGACAAAGAAACAATGCAGAACTCTGGCTCCCGTCGCGACACCATCGCGAGTCGCGACGAACACCGTCGCGAGTCGCGACGAACACCGTCGCGAGTCGCGACGAACACCGTCGCGAGTCGCGACCAACGGGCGGCCAGAAATCATTCTTATTTTCTTTGCACTATAAATACCCTCTCTTTCTTCTTCTTCTCCAGCTTTTCCAGCCCGCTTTTCTCTGCATTTTTGGGCGAAAATTCTAGGTTTTTTCTCTTCTTTCTTTTCTTAGCTTTCTCTTAGTTTAATTATGTCTTTTGTTGTTCTAGAGTAGTTCTTGTACTTGGGAGCTATGGATTGAAGCTTCCACTTCTATGTATTGAGAACCATTTCTATCTATCTATTTGATGTTTTTGCTATTGTGCTTTTATTGTGCTTTGAATGTTAATTGTTGATTGCATTGACGTTGTTGAAAGCTTGATGATATGAAATGCTTGGATTAATTGCTAGCTAGGGTTTGGGGGATTTGGGTTAATTTCCCCCCTGTTCTTGTTAGTAATGTGAGAGTATGAATTAGAGCTTTTGATTGTGTTAGTGTGTTAACAATGTGCTAGACGAATGTGATTGATGTCGAACTCTTCGTCATGTTCGTTTGTGTAGCAAACGAGAGAGTCATATGCTCGTGGATGAATGTGCGTTGCACGTTCATCCGATCTCGTGTAATTGCATGAATTGGTTTAATGCTTAGTCACGGTGTAGTGGTCATTGGCATTGCCAAGCTTGTTGGTCCTTCGTGCTAAATGCCACCAATGACACCTTAAGTCGTGGTCGCGACTCGGGAGTCATTGGTGAGGTTTGACGAGAGATGTCGAACTCACTCTCGCAAACTACGAACTAAGAAGGATAGGAGTTTAGTCTCCACGACAAGTAGTTGAAGTATTGAATAGATGATTTAAACTCATTCTTGAAGCATTTGTTATTCGGCGTTTATGTATTCTTGACGGTGTGTTTCACTGCATGTGTGCCATGAGTGGTTTGAGCATAGGGAGTGCTTGTGTGGTTGAATTGCTTAGGTGTAGGAACGTGACGAATTCCGTAGCGCCTTTGCATGAAGATCTATGAGCATGAACTTAGAACTCCTTGTGATGTGTGTGTTGTGGTACTTGCTAGATGGGGTGTGTGAGCGTTGGGTCATGGATGCTAAATGATGGAATGTGTGAATGATTCGATGAACTACATTAGATGTGGAAGTGGATATCCGTTGCCCCCAAGGCATTTTATCTTTGTAGTTTAAAACCCCTTTTCTTAGTTTCATTTGATGATTAGCATAGTCACTTGACGTTGCTAATTATCTTTGTTAACTTAGGAAACCAACCAACCAACCCCCCCCCCCCCCCCTTTACTTGCTTTTAAGTGTGTGTATATATATTTACTCCTAGCCTAGTATCAACCATTGTGTGCTTAGATGCTTAGGAAGATCCCTCTTCCCGATTTGCCACTATCTACCTAGTTGTAGAAAGTAAGCAAAAAGGGCTTATAAATTATCTTTTGCACGGCGGGCGCGACGACTGCCCGCCTGTCAAGCACTTAGGGAGTTTCATTCTTGGATTTCCTTGGTACAATTTCATGCTTTTGTTGGTAGTTTTTCTTGATTGTTGGTGATTTTGGTTTTGATTGTTGAGGGATGTTTTTGGATGGACATTTGGTGGCATGACATGCTATGCCAGGGTTTCTAGTTTGCATAGGGTAGGTTGTTTTAGGATATTGGTGGTGTTTTTTTGTGATTAATCTTAGCTTTTGTAGTATGAAGCCCACTTTTGGAGCGATTTGCGCTACACCAAAAAAATTGGAAAATGAAAAAATATATCAAAACCCGAACAAGTTGAAAACCCAAAAGGGCAACTTGGGAAACATTGGGAAAAGCCCAGATAGGTCGAAAGATCTAGGTAAAAATGAGAGGCTATGCCCTTCTTGGCTTACGAGCCTAGGAAAAAATGAGAGGCCGCATGGAAAAGGTGAGAAGTGAGTACTCTTTCTAGGATGAAAATTCGAAAGGGATCCTAGGAAAAATGTGAGAAATTGAGAGAGAAAAAAAATTGGTTGACAATACATTTGACTCTTTGTTTGTAACCAGGTCAAGAATCACAAATTATCCCTATGTTACAACCAAGTCGACGACTCTTGGATTTCCTTGGTGAATTGTTTTTGGGAGACGACTCATAGATTTTTTTAGGGATCATTTTGGAAAAAATAAGATAGTTTTACACTTATCTTCTTGGCTTACCTTTTTCTACATTTTACTTTTTGAGTAGTTAGATTGCCTATGTTCTTCGGGGAGTATGAGAATTGTGAAATTCTTACTCTTTTCGAGGCAACGTCAGCCAAAGATACTTGTGAACTATTATAAGTTGTAAACTTTTGAATTGGTAAGAAATTTGAAACAACCTATTACAAAAATATTGCTCGCAAAACACGTAAACATTATTCAAACAATGAAATAGAAGAACTATCTTAAGCATGGATTGAAACGAAGTAAAAAAATCACACAATTTTACTCTAACCAAACACCATCCATAGGATTCTAATATCATCAACCATTGAAAATCAACCATCTACCTATTATGTCATTCTTATCATCCAGACGTTGCAACGTATTGTTTGCCTGGTGCTAGTAGTTTTCGAGCGAAGCCCCACACCATCTCTCTGCTGCACCTTGAATTCCGTACACATGGTACGACCCTTTGTCCTCTGGGAAGATCTGTTAATTTAAAACTTACACTGTTAGTCAATAATGTTACGTTTACTAGAAATTAATAATAAAAAAATTTAGAGATGCAAGGTTTACCTCCAAGATATTGTTTGTCTCCGAGTGATTAACAAATTCTTCCATGAAAGAGCATGATGGAGTACCCGCATTGCCACAAACCATTATAAGTACTAACTCTGAACATAATAAATTGAGGGATGAAACAAAAAATGACTTACCATGATGTTGTTGATTTTCCAAGTGTAGTCGGGTTCCGGCTCCGTCTTTCTCTTCTCCCTTTGGTATGCGCATGCAATCCTGTCAAGAAAATAGACTAAAATGGTTACTTCTTCCCACACATTACGAAACTAGGATTTATGATTTGATTGATTGAAATACCTAGAAATGACCCTGAGTTTGATCAAGTTTGTTGGTTTGATACCCCTTAACAATGTGTCCAGAGTGAAAACCCCCTCCGCTCTGGGACGGATAATGATGAGATACTAATGATCGCTGTTAGAAAATTATGTTAACGAATTAATACAATGGAAGTGGTTTAAAATGTAAATGTAAACTCCAGGTTGAAATACTTACATTCTTATATAGGGGACGCTGTAGAACTCAGCATCTGTTGCCTTCATTATTTCCCAAATTATTTTGAAAATGAGTTCAACCTCCTGCTCGAAGTTGTTCAAGTTGCCACAGTTGGATGGGCAGAATTGGACGCGGCCTGAATTAGTTTCCCATATTTTCTCCCACAGGTGCCTATAACATTAATGATACTAAAAATGAAATCCTAATATATTTTAAAAACATTAAGGTTGTAAGTTTTGAAACTCACCCCATCCACACATCGACCTGCGTATTATTGATCCAGGTAATCGAAAGCATGCTCCCCTGTTTCTTCCTGAACTCGACCAAACTTCTATTCCAACACCGTAGGTGTAATGGCGTGCAAATGTCAATGGTTGGAACACTGGAAAGAACATCCAGCCTTTCTTCTTTATCATTTCGATGATAGCAACATTTGTTTCCTTTATGAATCACACTATGATGGGCTAATCTGCCAGGTCTTATTTGTTGACAATCTGCAAATGTAAAATGATACAAAATGATCACTCGAGTAAGTAGTATTGAACTATCATTGTCAATGAATAATAAAGGTACTCATTTTAGTGCACTACCTGTTTTGGCAGCATATTTAATCTAGGTCTTGTAGATGGCCGAAAATTAGCCATCGACTGGGATTTTTGCTCGTCAGTATTTTGTTACAAGGATTAATGAATACGGATATGAAAAAGTACTTTGAGGAACTGAAAAATAATGTGTTACAGGAATGTACCTCATCTTTAGTGGTGAGAACCATAACATCTTTGTCGTCGTCATTCGTATCACCTCCGGCATTGACATCATTGATGTCACTTGGTTGCTCATCTACCTGCCTATTAAAGACACCAGCCAATCCACGATGCTATTGAGGGCCTCTCCAACATTATCGAAGTGGTGGACCGCTGAGGGCTATCCCACCCTTGGACGGAGGACTGGCTCGCATACACACGAGCCACACTTTCTTGTTGGGCATCCCGACAATGAGATACCTGTCGCAACCCATGGGCGACCATTTTCTTCTTCCTGGCAATGTCTTTAATGAAAAGAGTCACGCATTTTCCATCATATTTGTATAATAGTTTATTGAATCAATAAAATGGTTATGGAGATATTTCATATGTGTAATTCAATGTATAGGACATGCATAGATTCATGAAGATTACCTCTTCATCTCTTACTCAGTCGTTGGGCTCTTCACAAGACTTTGTAGTAGCTGCAGTAATGTCATCCATCACCTTCTCTATAAACTTCTTAGGATAGTCAAGGCTTGGTGGAATCTGAACACCACTTGCAAATGCTAAGCCCTTCACCAATTGCTCGAGGTACGATACCATGACTTTCACGACCGGTTGATCGTTGGATGGTCTCCTCTGGCCTGTCTTCTTGGTTGAGGAACTAGTACGGCACTTACTATGGGAAAGATGAGGAATAGCCACCCGTTGTAGGTAGACCCGTCTGAGTTCCCTTGTACCTGCCCGGGTGATCCTTCTTCTTTGTCACTTTTATGAGGATGTCTTCACCCAGCTGCAATTCCAATGCTTCTTTTTTTCCTTAAGCTCATTCAATTTCATCTAAGAAACACATAGGAACACAATTGTTTATAAAAATAATGTGAAATACATTTAAAAATTAATTTAAATGGTCAATTTTTGGCGTAACTTACAATGTCGGTGCAATCTTCCTAACCTCTTTCAATGTGCATAAATCTTTCTTATTTTTGTTTGCCTCAATGTAGACAAGAGATCTGTCAAGTGTGAAATCCTTTTGACTGAGTTGTTGCTCAATATCCTCGTCAGTGAATCCTTCAGCTCCTTAGTCAATTTGTCACGGATGTATCAATTACCCCTTCTGCCCATGTGGTGTGTGTAATACATGCCCTTGTTGTGTTCAATATTTGTCTCCCTAAGCCTTTGATATTGTTGTTCTAAATAAAAATTTAGTTGAATAGAATTTGTGGGAACCATAGTTCTTAACAAGTGTTAAATTTTTCATCCTACCTGAAAATCTGGATGCCGACACCTCTTTTCAAGCAAGTGCCACTCGTCTTCATCCTTCCACTTGTACTTCTCCCATGCTGGTATTCCTGTTTTATTGATACCTTTGTCCACATTGTGAATAAACCTATTTGCCACCTTTGTCTTCCGATTCCTATGTTGGTTTGTTGCCCTCTCTGTAACCTTCTTCCTTAGTATTTCTAGTTGCTCATTTGTCATAGGTGTTTCAATTGTGAAGCTCTTCAGGAATGAATCATATGAAAAGGCATGTAATTAATCGTGTCTTCACTAAGACTTTACCATAAAAAAATTTAAATGACAATTGTCGAGAGCCTTACCAGAACATCCTTCCATAACTCTTCCTCAAAATCTTCCGGGACATCGCTCCATGTTCGCATGCACCAAATCTGATGTGGCACCAGAAAGCGTGATTGCCATAAGCATGCCACGCTTACCAATTCTTAATGCATACTGCTTGATTCCCACGGAACTCAAACACAACAGGAGTTAGAGTATTATGCTTTGCCAACATCACAGACTGGCACGTGCTAGTTCCTCGTCTCCTCGGATAACTTTTTAGTTCAAACTTGTCCCATCCTTCTCCATTTTGTCTCCAGCCATTGTCAAGTCGTTGTCCGCTTCATCAACAATTGGTCGTCCTTTGATTGTGCTCTTTCCCTTTCTCTTGCGAACTGGCGTTTTGGCCAACTATTTACCAACGTCTTCTCCTTCAACATCCCCTATAATCACATCACCATGTTTCACAGTTTCTTCCTTCTCTTCACTAGTCGGGTCATTTGTTTACGTTGCTTCTTTCTTAAATTGTATCTTTAACAGGATTCTTTTTGGAGGAAGTTCTTGGTTCGCCACATCAACCTCCTCATCGACTATATTATTCACCTTATCCTCCTTCTTCTTAACTTGTCACTTCCTCTTTATGTTTAATTTCCCTTTCTTTGGCGGCATATAACACAGTAGAATAGAAAATTATCAATCCAAACAATAACGGTACTTAAAGATCAACATTGATAGAAAGTTGCATACAACTTGAACAACAAGTTCATAAAACCTTTGAGCAAAACAAAGCATAGAAACTGAACAATACCTAAATAAAACTATTATGTATGGCATAAAAGATCATATAACATGGCATAGAACTTGAACGAATAAGGCATGGAACTTGATATAAAATGAAATGGAACCTTATAGAAGTTGATCAAAAACTATACCAATCTCTCTGACTTCAAAAAATAGGCCTACAACTGAGCAATTATAACTCCCCCCTAACATAACTATCAATATTATCACCAACCAAAAAACTCTAGTACTACATCATCCTTACACAAAAAAAACTAAAAACATTTTTACCCCACAATTTTATAACCTTACCATTAAAGTTACCCTTTCAACCTTTTTTTTCAATTTACATGTTTTTGTTCATGGAGGCATTTAGTCGAACATGTGTTGTGCGTGAGGATTGGAATGGTTTTTTGAAGAGAAATTCATATGGTAACCCATGCTTACATAAACGCCAACACTTACCTTTGCCAATGGAACATTTGTGTTGCTTCTCCCTTTGCTTGAACTCGCCAAGAATGGAATGGTATGAAACTACGCTAGTACTTTCTTCCCTTGTGTTGTTCAAGGGTTGATGAAGGGTTGCTTCTCTTGTGTTGCTTCTCTTGTGTTTCTCAAGCGTTGCTCAACCCTTTATAGGAAAGATGATGGGAGTTACAAAGATTGATGAGGAGTTATGGTGGTTCCATTTGGTGTGAATTGAATGGTTGAATTGATGGAAGGCAGTTTTCAAAGAGAATTTGAAGGTGTTTGATGAGGAGAGGAGAAGTTGTGAGAGTTATGCTCGTTTCAAATGGTTGAAAAACATATGAAGCCATTTTTTACACCTGTAATATGTAGAGTATTGGTGTAATATTTTAAAAAACCGGTTTGGAAAATTGCTAACTGTTCAGCACCAGTAGGTTTATTGATGTAGAAACGAAAAAAATAGTTTTGTACAGTTGTTTTAAATGATATTTTCATAGACCCGAGAGAAACAATTGAAAATTTTGGCTAACCGTTGTACACCGGTATTATTACCGGTGTAGAAAATGTTGATACTGGTGTAGAATCATACAAAAAGCAGCTGCATGCGGCTGCTTTAAATATTTTATGACAAAATAGGATGGACCTGAGAGGAACTTTAGAAATTTTAGACTAAGTATTCAACACTGGTACATATACCAGTGCAAAAACAACATGTATCGGTGTAAACATTTTGTGCCTTCGAAAAATATGAAAAATTGAAAAATTTTCAATGCACGCCAAAACAATTGAACACATACACCTGTAGTTGCTAAATAGTATCGGTGTAAAAATTAGTTTTGTGAATAATTCAAATTCTCTCTTATTTCATTTACCTCTCGTGCATTTTTCGAACAACTCCAATTATTCAAATTGATGTTTAATCATTCTAAATAGACATTGACCTAGTTTTTTCATGCAAATATCGACCACGTATGGGCCCCGTACATTGATGACATTACTAAGCATTGTTTAATTTTATGAAATTTGCATTTTGACCCCAAACATTTTGTTTCACCCCATTAAGCATTTTTCCATCGTTCCAAATATGATTTTAAGAGGCTCCATGTCAAATAAGTAATTTTTCTGTAACTCAATGGTATGGAGGAACCCGCAAAATTGATTATATGCGTTTATTGCAATTAGGTCCCCTAAATTGTGACATGCGATTACGACATGTTAGGACACTAAGTAAATTACAAAATTTAATATTCTGGGCTTAAATCATAATTGCAACATGTTTGTGTCCGGGTAGTGATTTATCCTAAAGCACTAGTAGGTGTTGTAGAGTAAACGGCAAGGGTTTACTTCATAGTTTCTATGTGTAATCCGAGCATTTTCCAAACTAAATACAGAGTCCGCTACTCGTTCATTTCCCCACATGTGGAACTTGGAGATACAAAAGGGTTGTTTTGTGGACCATACAGTTTGATCGGATTTCAATTTTGATTTACGAGTAAACTTTTTACTTTTTACTTTTTACAATTTAGTCCTTCCAAGAATCTTGGAAGGGTCAAAATATAAAATGGGCTTCACATATATGCAATTCAATACATTATGATTGTGTTCATGCGTTTTAGACCATACGGGTGAACAAAAGGCCCTGTAAAACCAGCATTGAATGTTTGCACTATATTTCCCAAAATTATACTATTTTTCACAAATTTATTTAGGGAACCTCCATAGCTCCTAATGCTACAATTGTTTTTTATTCTAACCATTCTTGGAATGTAATGCACCAAATTTGGCGATCCTGATGTAACCACTTAGGCCAACCACGCTCGGCCTATCTTTTTCACCTTCATGAGAGTATTTGTCCAACAAAATTTCAAATCACGTAGTGTACAATTTGTTGATTCGTCCCATCATCATGCATGTTTATCAAAAGTACAAATGTAAAATGGTCTAAGTGCAACACTGTTAATGTTTAGTCCAGAATCTACTCTTTCAAACTGCTAATACAAAATTTCTACGAATAATAACGAGAAAATGGTTCAACCCTGTCAACAGGTCCTGTTGCATCACCATTACGGGTACTAGTGCAAACATCAATTTCCTTGACATTGCATTCATGGAAGGTAGGGAAATTTCCGACTGCTTCCACAACATTAGGAAATTGGTACGTCATAACCTTGGCCATATGTTTGTGCTAGGATCTTTGATATTTTGATTCTTCAAGTAAGTTTGCTACACCGACCTCTAAGGAAGCAACTATAGATTCAATAGTAGCAATAGGCATGTTAGATATCTGTCTGTAGAAAGATTCCACACAAATCTTACCCATTGGTTGGCCATAAATATCATGTGCACAGGCACTAACTCCCACTCTCTAACAAAGCACATAGTTGATACTACAATAGGCATAAGATCCCATCTAATCCCCGTTCCATCTGCAACATAGGATAAATTCGATAACCAAAATTCCATCAAAGCTCCTTCTTTATTGTATACAAGAAGGTGAGGCAAAGTTTGTCGACTTCTGTGTTCACAGTTACTGGATGGATTCTAGAAGCAACGAAGTTGTACCACCCATTCATTTTCGAAGTTAGAATTTAATCTAGGATATGTTGCTCCAACTTGGTTTTACCAGTTCTTCTATTTCCGTACCTGCCTTAGTTACTGTCCAACCGATCTCCTTCTAAATTGGTTATTGTAGAATATAGTCATCATCACCTACAAAATGGAGTGTGAGAAACTCGTCCTGGTCATTTGGAACATTCGGCCACCCAAACAAGCCATTGATAAATTCAGGTGTGATAGGGATAGTTTTACCTCTACAATACACGTGATCGTTTCTCAGCCCACACTTTAATTTTGCATAAAAATCACTTACAATGGTAAGGTTGAATGGTAGTAGAGTCGTGTTGAATTTTTCCCACCCAAGCTTCCGGAATGTTTGTTCGAATGGGGAAGATGCTTCAATTCCTCTCTCTATGTAATGGTTTGTATGATTCATGGACCAACCTAGCCTCCTCGGACATGAAGGTACTATTCGGGTAAATGTGCATCGATACTTTCGGCAATAACAGAGACGATGAATGGCGTATCCTTTTGAATTTGATTTGGGAGGCATTTCCTGAAAAACACATTGAAGCATTTCATAAAACACCTTACATGCAAGTCAAGTTATTCATGATATCACATTCTCAATTATTCCATTTCATATGCAAATGTTAATTAATCATACTGATAATATATTCAAGTGGTTTACCTGATTATATGGCCACCTACGTAGAATTTCAACAAACATGGGTAGTGAAAGAGCCAGTATTGAGTGAGAGATATAAATTTTCTAATGTGAAAATGGGGGGTCTGAGAGGGTTTTACATAATTGGCCATTTTTATACACCGGTATTATACATATACCGATGTAAAAAGAGGCCTAAAGCAGCTGTTTTAAACTGCTTTAACTTAAAATATTTCTACCCATTCCGACCCTAGAGTAAAGATCAAAACAAATTTCTGAGTACCCAGCACCAGTACTTTATACCGGTGCTAATTCTACAAAAAAAAAATTGATCTACTTTCATTTCGGATTTTGACTTAAATTCCTTAACTACTTTAAGTTTTAAAAAATTTCCACCTATTCCGACCCGAGAGTAAAGATCAAAAATGTTTTCTAAGTAACCAGCACCGGTACTTTATACCGGTGCAAATTCTACAAAAATAGTTGCTTCAGACTGCTTTAAATTCAAAAAATATATAGTATTCTGCACCGGTATGAGTACTGGTGCGTAAGTAAAAAATAGAGTATCTCCCCTGTTTTTCTACACCGGTACTTTATACTTTGCCGATGTAAATAAACTGCATGTAGTAGAAAGTTTTAGGTAAAATTATAACACATTTTCACCGATTTAATTAATAAACACTCTAATGAAATCACGGATTATACCAACCAATTCATAAAAGAGTGTCAATTAAATACATTACACGCTAATTTGCTTAATAATTAGATGATTTTTCACAAAACATGGTCAGAAAAATAATGGCCAGGAACGACCGATATATCACTTCTGCTTCCAGACATTGTCACCACATACTATTTCACCTCTCTCATCAACCCACAGCCCATCACCATAAGAATGCCTTCCAACAACGGGTACCCCAACATCTTCCAAACCAGGAAGTACTGATGGAAATTCATGACTATTAGTTATGGCAGGATGATCAATCTCCTCGTAAAAGTAAAACTTCTTCCTATGCAACACCACATGATGCTTCTCATTCGAAGGGTCTTTGATGTATAAAACGCATTGTGCCTGGGCAGGTAAGATGAACTTGTCATATTCATATTCTACACGATTCAAGTTGACCAATGTGAACCCCATGGGCTTCTCAAATACAACACCAAAAACCGTGTTCCACCCAACGACACTTGAAGACAACAACCTTGAACTCTACATAATTCAACTCCCAAATTTCCTTAATCGCCCCATAGAAAGGCATCATAGCAATAATTGGATGCTTATTTCTCTTGCTTTCCTGCCATATTGATTCAGATTCAATATAAACACCACTGTTTTGAGTGTTGCTTTTCTCATCCTTCACCAATGTTGAGAAACTAAAGCCATTAATGTTATAACCAAGGTACCGTTTAATAGTGCAGTTCGGCTTCCTTGCAAATGCCCGTAGCTTACTGGGCATCCCTTCAACATTTTAACAATTGTAAAATCAGTTAACAAACCTTGAAGAATGCTCGACTTGAATTTTATTCGAGGGCCAGTCTGGATGAATCTCTCCCAACAGGGAAACATGCCTTTCAACATCTGTTACAGTCTCGCTACTATTACTTAATACATACAGGATAACAGTCATCAACTCAGCGTGATAGGGTGTATGAAGCGTACCCTTAGAACGTGGAGTCCTATTCCACCTTCTGTAGTGGGGTCCACCTGGGACACCAACAACTCTTCTTCCAACCAAGTTTGCTGTAAAATACTCGATGATCTCCTCAGTGATGTACCTCTGAACAACGGAGGCATCATGTCGACTACGATTATGAACATAACCCTTGAAAACAGCCATGTGACACTCAAAGGGGTACATCCTATGCATTCCAACAGGCTCACACATATGTATCTCCCTAACCATGTGCACCACTAGGTGCACCATTATGATGTCAAAGAATAACGGGGGGGAGGATCCAAATGGCATAGAACAACAAAAGTCTCTCGATCCAGTTCATCCAGCTGTTGCTTGCTAATATTTTTCCTTCATATCAAGTTGAAGAAGAAACACAAGCACATAATTGAAAATATAAATTCTCATCCAAACACCCACGAATTGCAATGGGCAAAAGTTTTTGCATAAGGACATTACAATCGTGTGATTTTAAAGCATTAAAACGTAACTCATCATTCAGAAACTGACTAACATTAGAGGAATAACTGGACGGTACCTTCATTCCTTGGATGCTCTCACAAACCGATCTCTTCTTAGAAAATGACATATTGTAAGGAGCGGGGGCAGGTACGTTTGCTTCTCTCTTACCTTGGGTGCCAGATCCAACCGTTTACCAAGGTCCACAAAATCTTTCCTCCCATTCAAGCTATCCTTAGTCTTCCCAGGAATGTTTAGAAGCATTCCAATTAGACTCTCACAAAAGATCTTTTCGATATGCATGACATCCAAACAATGGCGAACCTCCAAATTTTCCTAGTACGGCAAATCAAAGAAAATGAACAGTTTCTTCCACGGTTCGTCTACAGCTCCACCACCCTTTGATAACTTCTTACCAAGAACAACATTAAATTTCTTCACCTTGTTTTTAATAGCTACATTGGTAAAAGGTTTGGGTGCCTTTCTCCTCTCCTTCCCAACAACGAATGCAACTGCGTTATCCCATAACTTGTGCTTCACTGGCAAGAATTTACGGTGACCCAAATAAACAGTCTTACGCCCATCTATCAACTGATGGTAATCTGTCTCATTCTCAAAATTTGGGCAAGCTTTGTAACCCTTGACCACATACCACGGAAAGGTTACCATATGCCGAGAAATTATTTATGGTACAAAATAGCATCGCCTTCAATGTAAACTCTTCACCACTATAACCATAACACATTAAGGCGCCAACCGACCAAAGCACCTTCAAATCTTCTATCAAAGGAGCAAGATAAGTGTTTATGTAATTTCTGGGTTGTTTCCAGGTATATATCATTTTTGGGTTTTTTCGAGCCTGAAATCATGATGGGCATCAACATATATTTTCTCTTCATGTAAATGGCAAGCATAACCGGCAAAAAACTGTGTTTCAAAGTTATATTCCCAAATGGGCTCATACCATCACTACACAAAGAAAATCTCAAATTCCCAGGTTTGGATGCAAACTGTGGATACATCTCATCAAATATCTTCCACTGGTCTGCATCAGGCGGGTGTCGAATCATATCATCATCTTTACAACCTCCCCTATCAACTCACTATGTCAAGTTCTACGCATCCTTTTCATTCTTAAACAACCTTCTAAGTCTTGGAATAATTAAAAGTCACCACATACATTTGGTGAGCACCCACTTCCTCACCGGCACAACATGCTCTCCACCGACGGACATATTTCTCTTCTTCTTATAACGTGGCACATTACATACTGTACAAACAATCATATCCTTAAGGTCACCCCTATATAGGACATAATCATTCGTACAAGCATGTATCTTTTCATACTCCAATATCATCGGACACAAAATTATCTTAGCTTCATAAACATTATCAGGAACCCCGTTACTGGGTGGAAGCTTTTCATTCAAAAACTTAAGCAATTTATTCATGCTAGTATCACTCCATGACCCTACACCTTTCAAAGTAAAAAAGCTCCATTAAAAATGACATAACCATTTCTTTCTTCTTGCAACCAGGATACAATGGGGTATTCTTCTCACCAAGGAAGTTAGCCAAAACCTCGGGCCTCCCTCTAAACCAATTAATAACCTCCTCACACATGTCATCCAACTTAGCATCCCCAAAACACTCTCCCTCACTGCTAACTCTCACTTCTGGTGGTGATGTTTCCCCATGAAAGGTCTACACAACATAATCTTTCGCAAACCCTCAGCCATACAAATGGAGTTTCAACATATCCTTCTTATCAGTACGAATTCAATTTCCACAATCACGACATGGACATAATATTCATTTCTCTCGACTAAAAGCATGCTCCAAGTTCTCATCCACAAACATATTATATTCATCACTCACCCTGCTAACGTTGGTAAACACATGCTTACGCCTCCCGATGGCACGATACAACTCTATATATCAACAAATGTCAAACAATCAAACTTTAACACATTTAGTACAACAGAATTTCATGATGACTTCCTAATCATGCAACATCATAAATGCACAATATACACCAATATTCCACATTACAATTACATCACTCTTAACATGTCCAACACTATAAGAATAAAAAGTCATAGCATTATATTTACAACAACCTTGCGAAAAAATCACATATTAATATCAATAATTCTACCTCAATCACCATCAAACGATAAAAAAGAATATATAAATATCTCTACAAACCAAAACATACATGAACTTATTAATATCCATAAATGTAATTCAAAATATGGTACCTTCAAGGGTCTTCATTGTGGAGAATTCAATGCATTCATCAACCCAAAAATACCATTAATGAACCTCTTCTTCAAAATTTTCCATTTTTAACCCGCTAAAAAGGTGGTAGGTGAGCGTTTAATGCAATTTTGTACACCGGTATTAAAATTGTACCAATGCACACGTAACTCCTACACCGATATTAAAACTATTCCCACATATTTTTTACTTTTGCACTGGTAAGTTCACAGTACCAGTGCAAAAATGAATAGTTTTGGCGCCAAATTATTCAAAAAAATAAATTTTTTATGCACTGGTATTAAGAACATACCATTGGGTGTGTAATTCCTACACCGGTTCTAATAGTAACCAGTGTACAAATGCAGCTTTTTCCAGCTTCTTTTGTATTTCTGCACCGGTTGACAAGATACCAGTGCGTATGTAATTATTTGCACTGGTACTGATGTTAACATGATAAGTACCAATGCAATTGGTTACATACGCACCAGTATACCTGTACTCATGAATTATACCGGTGCGTATGTACCCGTTTCCCAGTAGTGTGTTTTGGTTACATTTTATGTGAAGGTCGGTCGTAAGGATGGTAGAAGATATTGAAGGTTGTTTGCAAGAACGGTAGTAGAGATCGAAAGCCATTCACCTCTAGAATGGTAGTAAAAGAAGACCATGAACACCAATTCATGCTATAAGGAGATTGGAGTCAAAGATAGGCAGCAACAAAGATCAAAGCGGCCAATGAAGAAACAGGGAATCATGGTGCGAGGAGTTGTGCCTAAGTATGATAATGATCCGAGATGAATTATCCTTCAAGTCTGATTCCATTGGGTTTATCTTCTTGAGCACTACAAAATAGACTACTAGAACTCAAAAATTAGACTAACGGTTCACCCGTAGCGATGGAAACAAGTTCAGCCAGCCAAGGTACCATAGGTTGGCGTAGGCCATTCATAGTTAGGCACCAACGGCCCACGCCAATAGTTTCCACCACGAGACTATGGTGTGGATTGTGCCGAATCTCACAGCTAACGCACACGAGTTTGAGACTTTGTTCAAAATTGGCTGAGTATGGACATGGACCGTCCCTTTCAGGATGACCCAAACCGTTCCAAGATCAAGATGCCAAGACCAGCCTATGGCCTACGCCAAAGTCCATGCCCCACTCTAACCTGTGGTACTGAAGTCCAAAATCTAGCCTACATATGGTGGCCCACGTCAATGTTCATGGTCCATGCCAAACAAGCGACGCAACCCGAGCCAGATCAAGTATCCCTTGGCAGACGAAGCGATGTGGCCCGCACCAAATTTAGTTTCCCACTCGAGATGAAGGAGTACATTCCGTGCCTAATCTTGCAACCAATGTTAAGTACATGGTGTGGACTGCGGCATCCACGACAGCCCACGCTGGGCAGCGGCTGAACAAGGGTTTAGTCACTTTTGGCCTATTTTGGGCCTATTTTAAGGCCAAATCCCCTTCTCCTATAAATATAGCCTTAGTCTACTAGGTTAAACATGTAAAAAGTAGTATTTACTATTAAGAGAACAACATTTAGAGAGAGAAAAACTCTCTCCATTTCTTTTCCTTCTTATTATTTTCATTTTCATCCTAGATGTGGAATTAAATCCATATTTGAATTCCATATCTATGGAGTAGTTTCCATAGCCCGGGGATAATGGCATCGCATTATTTAGCATATGTTTTGTGAGATTCTATAGTTCATCTTAATTTAGTGTTCATGATATTATTATGATTGTTCTTGAATGTTTGAAATGCATGAATAATACACCACATTGGCACAGATGTAGCTCATGCTAGCACGGGCGCCAGATCCGACGCAGTCCATTAGCTTTATGTCAGTGCGGGGCACGATGCCTAGTGTGGCCCATTTGCGACATTGGTGCAGGCCGTAGGATCTAGTGTGGGATCTGGCGTGAGCCTCACTGCATCTGTGGCGTGGGGCGTGGCATCTGGTACAGGTCATGTTTGGCGTGACCCGTCGTCAGGAGTGTTGTTTTTTCACTTCTAATGATCAATCTGTGTTGTTTAGCGTGGGCCATTACCATGATTCTCTGTTTCTTCCTTGGTCATTTTGAACTTCAATGTTACTTATCTTTGGCTTCGTCCTTCTATTCCCACGATGTAATTTCTGTGGCCTTCATCTATTACCATTCTAATGTGAATTTCCTTCGACATTTTCTACCATCCTTGCGAACGGCCTTCAAAATCTTCTATTGTCCTTGCAACTGACCTTCACATAGAATGTAATGGAAAATACCCACGAACAACCTACTAAGGAAGATCTAGGTGCCCGTGAATACAGGGTGTCCATTAGTACAAATTATGTTTACAAAATGCGGGATTTAGACAAGAAAACCAAATCGTCTAAACCCCTATTCACATAAAATTAACTAATACTAGCAATCTAACTTATAAAACAAACCAATTATTACGCCTAATGCAACGGTTAATGCATGCATAATGAAGCACATTACTAATCATATCTAATCATATGCTTGACTTATTCTAACAATAAGGCACCTTGAATTTATGCAAAGGTCACAGAATATTAGTTGAATGAACCATATATATAAGAAAATCTTTACAGTCAATTTGATTTCTTTAATATACCATTTTTATGGTAATTAATCAATGATTAAACATACGACAACAATTGTATTGAATATGAAGCGATTATCTTCTTCCTCTTTTCTCGGAGCTGCCTGGACAAAACCCTTGGTTACTCCATTCACCTTATACCGGCATCGCAGCTATAGCGGAGCTCTTACAAGCTCCTCATTTCTCATATGCCCAAATGTTGAATCAAACACTTGTAGATTCCCTCAAACCCTATAGAGCCCCATTCAATCTAAAAATAATAATTGAACACCTTGGTGAGCCAGGGTAGAAGTTCAGTGATGAAGAATACGACCACCTTGAAGCTCCTCTCCGATGAACCTTAGTGAGAAAATTCTGACAGAGTCGACGTCAAATGGAAAAGCTAAGAAAAGACTTCCAAACCGTAAGATTCAAGGGCCAAATTGATACCAATATTCTCAGCAATCAATAAGTCCTCATCAATTTCAATCAACCAGAGGATTACTATAGATGTTGGCACTGCCAGATCCAGAATTTTGGCGTCTACTAACTCTGTATGATGAAATGGACAACTTATTTCGATCCAAACGTAGATTCTCCAATAGTTCTGGTGTGCGTAACTCCGTAAAGACTCCCGTAACAATTCTTTGATCAAGAAGTCATGATGTCCATTGGAAGTCTTCTCTAATCTTCAATTAAGGTAGACAAAGCAACACTCAACAGAAATCATCCCCATGTGGCCAAGGTTTTTGTGGAATTAGATGTTTCAAAGCCACTAAGGGAACATATTTGGATTGAATATCGAGATTCTGGGTTTTGGCGGTATTTAGACTATAAAGGGGTTCCAGTGTATAGCTCAGAGTGTCTCAAATTGGGACATGTTGCATCAATATGTAAGTTGACAAGGACAAAGCATCAGTTAATGCTTGGAGACCCAAGGAAAATATGGCATTGATTCAGACCACATGTAAGGTCCTTGCCCCCAATGAATCACATGGAAGAAGCACAGGTAATGGGGCAAGGCCTCTAATTCACGAATTTCAATGTCTGAAAAAGTTTATATCCCTGTGGTTAAGAATAAAATTGATTCTGGCCTTACTGCTTAGGTAAATATTCAGGGGAAAGATACTAATGCAAAGGATAAGGGATCAGCCTCAACTGTCAAAGTTTTGGGAATGTAAAAGAAAACATAACCAAAAATTCTGGTTACTGATGTACTCAAAAATGCCACCCCTCCAAGGAGGGGCAGATTATTCCTAATCCATCTCTTACTTAGAAGAATTATGAATCAAATGTTATTAATTTGTCAACTGAGAATAATCATGCTATGCCCGAACAAAATGCTATTGTAAATACTCAAAATTTAACTATTTCACATGATAAGGATGCTACAGAGTTGATTTTGAATGATTCTGTCTCAGGGAAGCATAAGGATAAAACTGATATGCTTGATGATTTTTCTCATATGGTGAACAATGCTAAAAATTCCATATTGTCTGCTGTTAGTTCTGTTGATTCTGGACTAGTGATATTGGATCATATAAATGAGAGTAGTAGTAACAGTAATGATCAGGTTATGATCCAATCTAACCTGAAACCTATTGAAACTATGAACTCACCCACTATAAATAAAAAGACTCATACCAGTATGATAAATAACACTAAGAGACTTAACTTAGATAATCAAAAATATAATCTTAACACCTTGAAAGGTGATTTCCTTGAACTCAGTGCAGGGACCTCACCTTTACTATCCTCGGGTCACAAATCTTCCAAAAGAATTGAATGGCTGAATGTTGAACCACCTAAGACTGTCCAATTTTCTGAACCAATGGAAGAAACAATAAATTTTCAAGACATAAAACAAAGCCTTATCAAATCTAAGAATAAGTTCAACACTTTACTAAACCTGAAAGAATCAACAGACAAGGAAAACCCAGATATCACTAATACTAGTGATCTGAAAGAAAAACCTAAAAATAAAATAAAAAATATTACATAGCTACCCCAAACACGGTTGAAACCCATTCCTCATTGAACATTTCAAAGCTGTCTTAATGATTGACTCCAAAATTTGTGTCTAGAATGCTAGAGGTGTAGGCAACAAAGCTACACATATTAGAATAAGAGACATAACAAACAAATATAAAACTGAAATGTTTGTAATAATTGAACCAATGCTAAGTAATAGAGGAATTGAAGCTATCCCTAAAACACTGGGGTTTCAAAAATACTTCTCTAATCCTAAATGTAAAATTTTGATCTTTTGGACCAATGAAATCAACCTTCAAATAAAGGCAGTGGAAGAGCAGTTTATAATCACAACATTCAAGCATCCTATGTTACAAAATGAATACCTAATTGGTCTCATTTATGCAAAGCATAAAAATAAGGAAAGAAAGGAAATGTGGAATGCACTTTCTGCATACAAAAATTCCTCTCTTTGTCTTATTGGGGATTTTAATGTCATAACCAACACTAATGAGTACATAGGACCATCACTCCCAAACAATATACACATTTTAGCTTTTAACAGATTCATATCCAAAAATAATTTAACTGATATACCTACCTCTGGTTCACTTTTCAACTAGATTGGAATGAGACCAAATAGAGGACTTTCTAATCACAAATGGAGCCAACATTTTCAAACATCACACATCTAAACACTAGCCAGGGATCAATCAGAGCAATGTCCTCTCATTCTCACATTTCTGAACATTCAAACCATTCTGGATGCAGGTCTTTTAAATTTCTTAATTGATGGATTAACCATCCAACATTTTATGAAAACAATAGAATAGACCTAGAATGTTCAATCCAACCTATATGGGATGAGAAATATTTTTTTAAAATTAAAAACCTTAAACGCTACATTGAAATAGTAGAACATTAGCACTTTTGGAAACATCTTTACAACTGTCCAAAACTGTGAAGAAGCTCTTCTGAAAGCCAAGTCAGTCCTCCAAGCTTTAGACAATCAAACAAACTTAATTTCCTTTAATCAAGTGAAAGAAAATCTCACACAAGCTCTTTCAAATCAAGAATCTTTATGGAAGCAAAACTCCAGAATTAAGTGGCTTAAAGAAGGAGACTCAAAGACAAAAAAATATCATCAATCTTTTAAAAACATACACAAAAAATAAATGATATCTAGAATTAAATACTGAAAGGGGAATTTTCTATATGATCAAAATCATATTGGTCTAGAAGCAGTTTCCTACAACTCAAAACTTTTAACTAATGAACAAACTTATCAGTCTAGAATTAACACTCTTGTTTACTAGAAAACTTGCCTAATTCCATAACCAACTTAATGAATCAAGAAGTAATCAAACCAGGAACTTTGGAAGAACTGACTGAAATAATAATGAATATGAACAGTGACTCTGTACCTGGACCAGATGGTTTTCCAGGTCTATTCTATAAAACATTTTGGAACATCATATAAAATTATGTGCTACAAGCTAATTAGGATTTCTTTAATCAAGCTAAAATACCAAAAGCCATAAGTTCCACACTAATCATGTTAATTCCTAAAAAAATGCATGTTCCTCTTTCAAGGATTATAGACCAATTAGTCTCTGCAATTTTTGAAATAAAATATTTACAAAAATTATTGCAAATAGATTCAAACCCATAATGAATGAAATTCTCAGTCCTGAACAATCAGCATTTACCTAGGTAGAGAATTATTTGAAAATGTTCTACTAATGTAAGACATGGCAAGCTACATTAACTAAAAAATAAGAGGTTTTAACATGATAATCAAATTAGACTTGATGAAGGCCTTTGATAGAGTTTCTTGGTCCTTTTTGTTTAAACTTATAATTAAAATGGGATTTGATGACAACTTTGTAAATCTTATTATGAACAATATAAGGTCTGCATTTTTTTTCCAGTTTTGGTAAATGGAAATTCTTTTGGATTCTTCCTAGCTTCAGGAGGTTTGAAGCAAGGTGATCCACTTTCTCCTTTGCTATTAATTTTAATGGCTGAAGCCTTCTCCAAAACCCTGAATTTCTACTTTCAATTTGCTGGAATTCCCTTTTACAAGCTTCCATATAACATGCTTAATGTAACTCATCTATCTTTTGCTGATGACACATAAATCTTCTTAAAATACACTAAGTCTGGCATTAAAAGATAATGGGTTTTTTTTTGCAAATATATGAAAAAGCATCTGGTCAGAAAATTAATTATGAGAAGTCTTCATTTCATATCTAAAACTGCCAATCCAAGACTAAGCATTCAAATTAAATCACAAACTCTATGGTCAAAAGGGAAATTTCCTTTTAAGTATCTTGGATTCCCTATCTTCATTGGGAGAAAACTACTCCCATTATCACAACCTTCGCAACTCCATAAATTCCAAAATACTTTAGTGGAAAAACAAGCTGCTTTCTCTAGCAGGAAGGATGATTTTAATCAGACATGTTCTATTATCTAAACCACTTCACATCTTAACTGTACTCAAACAAACAAATCTTATAACTAATCAAATCCATAAGACAATGGCACAATTCTTTTTGAAATCCAATAAATCTTCAACTAAAATAGGGAAATCATTCAGATCATTTGAGAAACTTTGCTTCCCTATTAATGAGAATGGACTTGGTTTCAAGAATTTGAACATAATGTGGTTAAAATATTTTCATTAAAATTTTGGTGGAAGCTACAAATAGGAAACTCTCTTTGGGCTAATTTTATGTGGTCAACACCTGTAAACCACCAATTCAAGAACATGGAAAAGAATCTAAGAGGTGGATGATCTTTCCATTAAACACACACAAGTTCAAATAGGAAAGGGCACATTTTCCTTTTAGGAATCTATCTGGACAGATTTAGGCCCCTTAATCAATAAAAGAAATCCTGATTTAGAGTTTCCTTTCCCAAATCTAACAGTGCTTGAATTTCTAACTCAACTAGATAATTATCTGACATCCATTTAGCAGCATCTCCCAAATCACATTCTTCATAGGATTAATTTAAACCAACCAATCTTTCAAGATTATGAAAATAAACTAATTTGGAAACCTAACACTAATGGTCTATTTTCACTGAAATCTACATATGAAACAATCAAACCAAAAAAGGCTTCCATTCAATCATTTAAATTTCTCTGGTCTAAGTTGTTACCAAAGAAAATCAGTATCATGAACGGGAGATTGCTAAATAGACTAATTCCATTCCCTGATGTGCTTGAGGATTTTGCTTTTAATATGCCTTCAATATGTTGTTTTCTGTTCCAAGGAATATGAAAGCATTTATCACTCCTTCAATAGTTGTCAATTCGTAAAAAATGTTTGGGATAGAATTGATAGAGTGTTTGCCATTGCCTCACAGTCTTTTGAGTATTTGTGGGATAAGTTATTTTGCTATTGGAATCTCAACACGACACTCCCATAATATAATGAGCTTGTTAAAATTGTTTCATGTATTTGTATTTGGTTTATCTGATGTGCAAGAAATGCATTTTTTTTTGAACTGGCTAAACCAAATACAGAAAGTATATTTAGAAAAATAATGTGGCAATTAAATGACATCCTCAGTGGGCATAGCATTAAAAGTGTGTGGTATTTGACATCAGATAGTCCCAGATTAATTATATGCAGATCAAACCAAGCCATTTGAAACTGAACTAAAAGTTCAGTTCTAAAAATGGCAATTCCGGTTTGGGTTTCATAATAAGAGATAAAAAAAAGGTAAACTTGTGTTTTCGGCTGTAAAAAATGTCCAACCATGTAGTAGCTTGCAAGTAAAGGTTCAAGCTCTTCAATATGGCCTACAAGAAGCAAGCAAATATGGAATCAAGTACATCTAGATTGAATGCGATTCAGAGTTGCTCGTGAAGATTGTTAGAAGAGAATAAAAGATCCCTTGGCAATGCACAAACGAAGTTCAACTGATATGGGCACTTATACATCCTATGCAGTGGACCATATCCCACATATATAAAGAGGCAAATAGCGTTGGGGATGCGTTAGCAAGACTTGCGAGCGCAAAACAAGTAAATTCATTCTTTGTTTATGCAGGTTTACCTAAAGACATCAAAGGGAGAATCCAACTCGATGCAATTTATTTTCCTTATATAAGGAAATCTCAAGTTTCTTAGAGTTTTTACAGACCTAATCAATTGTAATTTAAATATTTCACTTTGTATTATTTCCACGGTTTGTGAGATCAGAAAACCTTAGGACTATTTTTTTATAGGATTATGTATAGATGACAAGGTTTTCTTTATCCCTAACTATCAGAGGTAAGGTTTTATGTCTCCCTATTCTCTTTGTACTAATTTGTTTTTTCATAAACAGATAACACCCCACCATAACAGGTGGTGTTTAAAATATATATATGTAAATACCTTATTTTTTATAAAAAGAAAAAGGTATATATTAAGTACTATTTAGAAACATACTCCCAACATAGGAAATACATATATAATCAATGTTGGTCCTAAATGTTTTGGGTTTAAAGCAATTTTTTTTAAAAAATGGCCTCACATACACTAGTGTTGTATGAAGGGATTAAACACAGTTATATTGGACTAGAGAAGACACTTTCAAGGGGACTTCTCAGGTCAGGCCTTTGATCCTCTTTGATTAAAGTGGTTCTGAGAACCTCATTTGTTGGACACCCTAGAAGACTACTATTTTCACCTTTGACCACACCGAGGAACCGTCTTTAAAAGGTTTCAAACTCGGAACAGAGGACACTCTATAGAAAATAAGGTTGTAATGTTGTGATTTTATTAATAATCCGGGGTACATTATATAGAGTTACAAAATACCTATACAGAAAAGGAAAAGTATTCTATTCTAAATACAAGTAATATTCACTTAATATTGTTTTTCCTTAATACGGCTCCTCATGTTGGATCATGTAAATCAAGAATGCCCAATTTGCCAAGTAGTAACTAAAAATGATTATGTCCAAGAGCTTTTGTGAACAAATTCATAGGCTGGTTAGAAGTGTGAATATGATGAGTAACAATACTACCAGAAAGTACAAGATCACGGATGAAATGAAAATCAACCTCTATGGTTGCAATATGAGGAGCAAACTGAGAATCGCAAAACAATCGCATAGGGTAGAATGCACAAAACCTAAATCCGGAAGCAAAGCCTTAAGCCATAAAAACTTACAGCAGGTGACTGTTATTAAACGATACTCCACTTTAGCAGAAGAAATAGAAACATGTTGCTTCTAGGTCTTCCAAGATACCAGAGAATCACAAATCATCACAAAATACCCAGAGAGAGAACATCGTGTGATGGGCTAAGCAACCCAGCCAGAATGACAGAAAATAACCAAATGTAAAGATTTATGTGAAGAGTGGAATAAACCTTGACCACGAAGACTATTCAAGTAGTGTTAAACCAGTAGTCAACTTGCCAGTGAGGAATACAAGGAGACATCATAAACGAACAAGTGTATGAAACAAATAACTGAACATAGGACATGTAATGGTAAGGTAAATGAGATGACCAACTAGGCACTGATACTGCTCAGGATTATCATTAAGTGGCTCCTCCATGCGCGATAGATCATGTTGTGTGTCTATCGGATAATCAGCAGGTTTCGCAGCTGATGAGATGTCAAATGCATGTATTTTCCAAAGCATTTAACATCTCTTTTGTCATATTTTTGTTATAAGATTTCCATGTTTAGGTAGTTTTACATGATAAGGGGTTTAGAGGACCATTTTCAGTTTTTATATCTAAATCCTTCATTTTGTAACCTATGTTTCGTCTAATGGATTTTTGGTCCTTACGAGCATCTAGATTCTATTTTGTAAGCTTAATTTGTAGATTGCTCGTGAGCACTTAGAAGTGGTTAGAAGTGAAGTCCATTCAAAAGGATGGAAGAATATGGAAAGGTCACTCACAAAGTGGTAGAAGATAAAGTGAAGAAATGAGAGCAGAGCAAAGGGTCAAGAATGATCTATGTTTTGAAGCAGAGTTCTTAGAATTTTTTGAGAAGAATCACCCTCCAAGGGTGGTACCATTAGATTTTTCTTCTCAAGTACTATAAAATCTACAACAAGAACTCCCAAAATGGATTAAATTCACAATACCTTTTGGGTACTCCCAACACATCCTTGAGAACTCCCAACACATCCTTCACAATACCTTTTGGATATGTGCTAGAGTGACTGGCTAGTTGGATAACAACCCCAGTATTGTGTAAAGTGCCTAGATCTAGACTTTCATACAAGGAATATGAGATCACATTAAAGGAAGAACCTAAGTCTAGAATGGTCTTGCTAACACATTTTCCTCATATCATACAAGGGATTGTAAACATTCTCGGATCATCACATTTAGGAAACATTTCATCATCAAACATGACAGAGACATATTCATTATTTCCACTCTTTTTCTTACTGTTCAATTGTTGTTTCCTATTAATGGTACTCAATTCCTTAAGAAACTTAGCATACCTAGGAATTTGATTTATATCATTTAAGAGTGAAATGTTTACCTCGCATCTACGAAAGACTTTGTAGATGTCCTTGGTGTCCTCATTTGTCCTCCTATCCTTTAACCTCCGGAAATGGTGGTTTCGACACATAGATAGGGATCTCCGCCTCTTTTAACTTCTTGTGAGGTAGAGACGAGGCTTCAGGATTTGATCCCAGTCTTGGCACGGAGGTCTCCACCTCAATTTATTCCCTTTTTCTCTCCTTCTCCTTGGCCAACTCCCCGGCCTTATTTTCAAGGTCTTCCTCCTTTTCAATCACCTGCTTAACAACAATCTTGGCTTGGGGCTCCTTCACTTCCCTGCCACTTCTCAAGGAGATTGCACTCACATTTTTTCGAGGGCTAATCACCAGTTGGGAGGGAAGTTTACTCTTTTCCTGTGCCTTCATCCGATTCATGACTTGTGCTATTTGGCTCACTTGATTTTCCAAGTTTTTTATGCTCGCCTTGGCTTCATCTTGGAATTTTTTGGCCTTTTCTGCACCCATACCCAACCTTCCAATGGCTTGCATCACTTCATCTTTTGACAAGCCTGAGCTCTCCCCTTGATCCTGGGGCTTGTCTTGAAGCCTTGGGTAATTTTTTTGTGGAGGCCAATATTTTTTTTGAAGAGAGCGGTAAGGTTAAGCACTTTGACCTCCTAGAGGGTTCCCATACCGAAGATTCAGGTGATCTCAATCACCCGAATTGTAAGGTTGGTTTTGGTAACCTTGACCGCCTTGGTACCTTTGATTGCTTTGATACCCTTGGCCTCCTTGATATCCTTGGTTGCCTTGAAAACATACGACATTCACCTCCTCTACACAATCATCTTGCAAAGTGTGGCAAGCATTCGTAAGATGTGGCGATGAACAAATTTCACAAGACTTCACATGTGGCACATTTTTGGACTTGGTCATTAAAGTCATCACCATAGAAGTAATGACCAAATCCAAAAATGTGCCCTGGAAGTATATATAGGGGGGTTGGTTTCAGTCCAAAGTTATGAAAGTAAAAGACAAACAACTAGCAAAGCAAAGTAACTATGCTAGTCATCAAACAAAATAAGAAAAAGGGATTAAAACTACAAAAGACAAAGTCTTGGGGACAATTGATATCCACTTCCAAACCTCATGTAGATTATTGAACCATTCACTCATTCTATCACATTTGTTACCTATGGGGAATGCCAAATCTTCCCAATTGAAGATCAACATTTGTTTATTCTTAATAGTAATTTGGAAAGACAAACAACGACCATTTGAAAAACTCAATAATACTCACTTTAGACAAACCACACCATAAAGGTATTTCATCAATTGCATTATACACGAAGAACCATAGATTTGATAACAACAAGAATTCGACCAAATGCATAGCAATTTAACCAAACATAGCCTTCATTAGGCTAAACCAAGAACAAACCACATTTAAGATTCACCCTTTCATTGCATCTATGGGATAAATATGAGAAAAATCCACATTAAATGCTCATCTAGCAAGATTCAAAACACATTATGCACAAGAAGTTCTAATTCCATGTTCTTTGATTTTCATGTCAAAGATCTAAGAAATTGTACACTTTCCTAACACCCTAATACTTCAATCATACAAACACTTCCTATTCTCAAACAACCCATGGCATAAATTAAGTAAAACATAGCATTAAGAACACATGAATGCTAAATAACAAAAGCTTCAAGAACGAGTGAAACTACCTACTCATTACTTTAACTACTTGTTGTGAAGATAAATCTTCTATCCTTCTTGGATAGTAGTTTGCAAGAGTGAATTCGACATCTCTTGTCAAACCTCACTAATAACTCCTTTAGTTGATAAACGGCTAAATGTATCCCATTAATGGCGTCGAGCAGGAAGAATCAACAAGCTTGGTAAAACTTATAAACACTACACCGTGTCTAAGCATTAACCAATTCATGCATTTACACAAGATTAGTCAAGAACGTTCAACGTTCATAGACTTTTCCTATTTTCTACCTAAAAAAAATATGAAAAGGAGTTTAACATCATCATATTCATCTAGCAATTATCAAATCATAGACCCAATTAGAAAATCTTACTCATGCTCTCGGATTCCATGTCAAAAGAGGGGAAATTAGCTACTTTTTCCCATTCCTAACAAGTTATCATACAAGCATTTCCTATTATCAAACTTCCAATCAAATAAATGACATTAATAACCAACATTAAAGCTCCATAGATACACAATAGAGAAAGCAATAGATAAATAGAAATTATTCTCAAGACATTAGCAATAAGTATCAACCAATTACTCCCAAGTATAAAATTAAGCTAGATAATAAAAACCCATAACATAGAAAAAAAATATGCAAAGAAAGAAAAAGAACATAGGAAGAAAGGGCAAAAAATTAGGGTTTTTGGAGCCCCAAGTCGGGCTTAGAGAATGGGGAAGAAAGGGGGGATTTTTATAGCCAAGTGGGTCAAAAAGAAGTCAAATGGTGCAACAGAGCACGCTGGTGCACATCGGGCGCACTGGCCACGCGCAGGCATGGGACGCCGGCGTGAGGATGGGCATGTCGGTGGTGCAAAGCCCTAGAGCATGCAATTGCGTGCAGTCAGGCATTGATCGTGCGTTGAAGGTTTATGAACCTACGCCATGGGTTATTTCTCTCGAGCGGGCGAGCGGTTAAGGGCGTAGCCCATACACCACGGTTTTCTTCACCCGGCCGGTTGGCCAGCCAGTCTTCACGTTATTTTGGGTGAACCGTTCCTCCAATTTAAGATTTCTTGTAGTCAATAGTTCTCAAGAAGACAAAATTAATGGTGCCACCCTTGTAGGCTGATAGTTCTTGGATCATTTAAAGAACTTTGTGCAAACTTCTGGGTGACAATTCATCCGCTTCTTTGCCTTCCTTCTTCAACCCTTCAATCTTCTACCACGTTTTGGCTCATGGCCTTCACTAAACCACTCTAAAGGTTATGAGAAATCTACAAATTAAGCCCACAAAATGGAATCTAGATGCTCAAAATAACCAAAAATCCATTAGACGAAACATAGGTTACAAAATGCAATATTTAGATATGAAAACAAAAAATGGTCATCTAAACCCCTTATGATGTAAACCTAGATAAATCTAGAAATATTACAACAAAAAGATGACAAAAGAGATGTTAAATGCTTCGGAAAATACATACATTTAACGTCTCATCAAATCTCCCCACACTTAAACCTTTACTCGTCCTTGAGTAAACAAGAACAAACAAAGATCAAAGCGTAAACTAGCATGCAAAAGTTTTCACAAAACATCAAACGCCGTATTCCTTAACTACCCTAACCCCCAAGACATAAGAATCTCTCACACTCTCACATCCCAAAGCCTAAGATAATCTAAACAACCAACAAACCATAACAAAAGTGAGGTATATATATAATGCCAAACTAATTTACTCTACCGAAAAATCCACCCAATAGACAAATCAAGAGAAGCATAAAAATTTTCAATTTCTCTCATTTTCTCTCATTTTGCCTTGGAGCCCTCTCGGGTTTTCATCCTAGCTTAACACATTTTTTTTCAATGATCACCCTCACCTTTTTCCACACCATTTGGCCTCTCATTTTTTCATAGGTTGCCCTTTTGGGTTTTCAACCTATCCGGGCCTCCCACTTTTTCCTAAGTTTCCCTCTCGGGTTTTCAACTTAGCGGGAAATTTTTTCCATTTTTTGTCAAACAAAACAAATCAAAGTGGAGCATATGCACACTACAATACATTAATGAGATATATTTCGCTTTACCTCCCCATACTTGAAACATACATTGTCCTCAATGTGAAAAGGACAAGATAAGGGAATAAGGGTGAAAGACAATTATACTCACAACGAGGACCTTGAAGGTCCTTCCCAGTGATGGCAATGCTCACTTCTCAATGAATTTTCTCTCCTCCATGTTCTCGAGCTCCACCCAATATGCAACTTTGGTCCATCAACTACGAAGCCACAACTATGGAAGTCCCGATTAACACTCACAAAAGATAACAACTAGTAGTACTCCTAGATGGTGGTTTTGGTAGTGGTTTTTGGTGGTATTCTTGTGTTTTTGGGTAAGGTTTTATGGACATGGTTGCGGTTATTTATTTTCAAGAAACAAAACTAGCCTAACCTAAAAGCTTTGGTTGTCTCCTGAGAAGCTTGGTATTTTTAAGGTCATCGTCATGAATCTAATGTCATCTATATGGCAAAGGTTTGAACCCCTTCACAATGAGCATCCAATAGTAGAGAGGTGGGGGTACAAAACTTTTAAGAGGAGTGTTTTGTGGATGTGGAGTTAGTTTTAAAGGAGTAGGGTAGTTAGTAGGCTTGGGATATTCTTTTGGCTCCTCTCTTATGTCCTTTAAAACTTCTGAAAATGGTGGAGTTGGTTCACTAGGTGGGGGTAGGGATGATGATGTAAATAATAATAAACACAGCACAATCACCTCTTCCTCCACTTCGTTGTCTTCCACAACTGACTCCTCATCCCCTTCAAACTCAAACTCATTTCTCATGGTGACCACACTCACAGAATCTTTGAGTTTGACTTGGGATGGTGTATTTTTGGAATCATGAGCTTCCATTCAGGCCACCGCTTCCAATATACTCCCCACATACCTCTCAATAGCCTCAACACTAGAGAAGATCCGAGTGGCACGTTCCTCACTAGTCTTGGCCAAGTTGTTCAAGTTTGCTATCGCATTCATGACTTCCTCACATGTCAACCTTGAACCTTCTTGTTTGGCTTGGTTTTGGGGCATGGTATAAGATGGTGAAGACCAACTACTTTGCTCGTATTGTTGGTTTTCCGATTCATTCTTATACCACCAATCTGTATTAACACTCCACTCCAGATTGTAAGAATTGTGGTATGGATACCATTCTTGGGCTTCTTGCCAATGAAAACTAACATCTCCTACCTCTTGGTAGCACAGTTCATAATACCCTTGGTTTTGGAAACCAAGGGTTCGTTCCCTCTTACAGTGCTCCTCTCTCAACATATAGTAAGACTCAATAGGATGGTTAAAATGACACATCCTACAAAACGTTGCTTATTGACCTTGAGGGAGTTGATGGCTCAGAATCTGGAGAATCAACCCTATGCATAACATTTCCCCTTTGCCACCCAATGTCACATGCGAGTTAAATAGTGGGATGATCCAATGCTTGCCGACTTTCCATGGGATGGTCGGGGAGGATCCATACAAGCATCTCTCATAGTTCTATCTCATTGCACCAACATGAAGCCACCCAAAGTATCCGAAAAGGATAACTACCTTAGATCATTTCCCTTCTCATTGCGAGATTTGGAAAATAATTTGTAATATTATCTTTTGTCGGAGTGCATTACATCTTGGATTGATATAAAGAGGCGTTTCCTTGAAAAATATTGTCATGCTTCAAAATCTGTGTGTTTGAAGAAACAACTGTCCAACATATCTCAGATGGCAAACGAATCCCTATATAAGTATTGGAAAGGTTAATAAGGTTGGATGCTAGTTGTCCTTATCACTCGTTCAAGGAAGGCGACTTGATTTATTACTTCTTTTAAAGGCTCTGTGATGATGACATAAGGATAGTTAACGCGGCCTGCAATGGTTTAATCACCAACAAGAGTGAGGAATGTAATGGCTTTGCTCAAAGAAATGATGAATAGAACAAGGTAATTTGGCACAATATCGAGAGAGAAAACCTTTGATGAGCCGACTCAATCTCCCAAGTTTGAAGGAGAAAGTGCAAACACTTACCTCTATGATAGAGGAATTAATTAAGGAGAGAGTCTAACAAGTCAAGGTGTGCAGAATATGCTGTTTAGACCACCCATTGATATGTGACCACAAGTAGTCGAAGATCCCAAACAGGTGAAGGTATTATATTTCAACAAAGGCAATAGATAATTTTCAAGGGGACAACAACAACAAGGGTTCCTGGGGAACTAAGGAAAATGAGAGGCAAGATCCCTATGCGAATACCTTCAACCTAATGTATATCGATCACCCTAACTTTTGTTGGTGTAAGGATAATCAAAGTCAAGGGTACAACCAAGGTCCAAAACCTTAACCATATCTTAGGGGAGAAGGGCCTTCTAACAACAACAACACCTTATACAAGTTAGATAGGGAGGAAATCCTAGATGCTATTAGGAAATTGGTGAAGAAATATGATGTGTTCGCATCGCGAACAAGGAGAGAAATTGAGGAGCTTTGCACTAGATAATTCTTGAGCATCAAGAATATCAAAGTCCAAGTCGGGCAACTTGCCACCTTTTTAAGCTTATTTAAGGCTAGGGAATTCTGCAAGCTACCTTCCCGACTCAAAGTTAACCCAAGGAATGTGAGTGCATTGAAGCTAAGGAGCTAGAAGGAGGTGCAAGAGATCCAGAAAGACATAGTGCAAGAGGATGGTTTAAGTGTGGAAGCCGACAAAACAAACTTTGAAGAACAAGAGATAACTGTTGAGGAGGAGCCTCCCAAAGAGCTCTCAACCACCAAGACGAGGGTGACCCTTCTGCCGCCTTTTCCAAGTGCACTTAGGGGAATTCTGAATGAGGCAACAAATGATGCAAATGCTCACAAAATCTTTGAGAAGGTTGAGGTAACCGTTCCTATTTTTGAGTTAATTGAGAATGTTCCCTCTGATGCTAAATTCTTGAAAAATGCATGCACTAAAATGTGTAACAAACCAATTAGGAAATTAGGGCAATTGAAAATAGAGGGAGTCGCCACTCTTAATCATAAGAATTTGCCTAAGAAATGTGATAACTCTAGGATGTTTTCAATACCTATCTCCTTAGTTGGGAAGAGAATTAAGTGCATCTATTAATGTGATCCCTTATAGCCTCTAGGAGAACCTAGACATAGGCAAACTTAAGAAAACTACGGTAATTGTTTAACTAGCCAATCATTCCTAAGCTAGCCCTCGAGGTTCAGTGAGGAATTCCATGTTGTAGTAGATGGAAAGAAGCTCAAAAAAGAGTGGAGCCAAAGTTTAAGTTCTCAAGATGAGGAATGGCCGAATCAGATGACACGGTTCGTGCTGGCCAACATGGTGGTTATGCCAAAAGGCATCAACGAGAAGCGCTCGGTCTAACACGGCCCCTGCTAGTGCCCATTGGCATGAGGCCCTCTTCTAACACCCCTTGGTATGAGCAGCCTACTCAAGCATGAATAAGCCGCTGACTTTATTATGCTCTTGCCGCCCAAGAACTCTATGCGGCTAAGTATGGATGCAAGTCCTTTCCTTCAAAACAACAATGTCATTTTTAACTCAATAATCAAAGACTAGCCGATTGGGTGTGAAATTTTACCCGACCATGCCATTGTTTTGCTAAGAACCCAAAGTTTCACATGCCAAGAGTTATTTAGAAGTGAAAATCAAGCACCCATCTGGCGGTCCACGGAGACTCACATGGCCCATGCCATTCAACAGATCGAGACACCACTCCCAGCTGATGGCATGCGCTAAACAATACAGCCACACATTATCAGAAGGTCAAGAACCAAGTGGGAGGTCATCGTTGTACCTCACAAAGTTATATTTGTAAGCCCTTTATGCTTACTAAATATAATTAAGTAGATAGTGGCAAATCAGGGTCGTCGACGAAGAAGAGGGATTTTCTTAAGCGTTTAAACATATAAGGTTTATATTAGGCTAGAAGTAGATATGTATAGATATATAAAAGCAAGTAAACGTGGGGTTTTGGTTGGTTTTGGTCCTAAGTTTTGAAATTAAAAGACAAACTAACAAAAAACAAAGCCTTTGGGGCAATTGACATCCACTTTCAAACCAGATGTAGATCATTGAACCATTCACTCATTCTATCACATTTGTTACCTATGGGGAATGATATCACTTCCTATTCGAAGATCATCATTCATTCCTTCTTCATAGTAATTTGCGAAGACAAAAAATGACCATTTGAAAACCTCGTTGACAATCACTCTAAGAAAAGCACACCATAGAGGTATTTCAGCTTTCAAACAAAGAACCATAGATTTGATAACAACAAACCTTTTACCAAAGCATAGCCATTTAACCAAACATAGCATTCATTAGGCTAAACCTAGAACAAACTACATTCAAGATTTAACCTTTCATTGCATATATAGGATAAATATGAGAACAATCCACACTAACATACTTATCTAGCAAGAATCATTACACATTATGTATGAGAAGTTCTATGTCCATGTTCTTGGATTTGTCACTTTCCAAACACCTGAACACTTTAATCATACAAAAACTTCCTATTCTCCAACACCCCATGGAATAAATGAAGTAAAATATAGCATTAAGAACACATGAATGCTAAATAAAAAAAGCTTCAAGAACGAGTGAAACAATCTATTAATTAATTTAACTACTTGCTGTGAAGATAAATCTTCTATCCTTCTTAGATAGTAGTTTGCAAGAGTGAATTCAACATCTCTTGTCAAACCTCACCAATGACTCCCTAAGTCGAAACATGACTAAATGTATCCCATTGATGGCATTGAACACGAAGAATCAACAAGCTTGGAAACACTTATAAACACTGCACCGTGTCCAACCATTTAACCAATTCATATGTTTACACAAGATTAGTCAAGAACGATCGACATTCATAGACTTATCTCATTTGCTACCTAAAAAAATGACAACGAGTTCAACATCATCGTATTCATCTAGCAATTATCAACACATCAACATCATGTAGAAGCTTTAACTCATGCTCTTGGATTCCACATTAAAGGAGGGGAAAATTAGCTACTTTCTCCCAACCCTAACAAGAAATCATACAAGAAAATCATATTCAAAGCTCAATAACTGCACAATAGAGAAAGCAATAGATAGATAGAAATGATTCTCAAGAATTAGCAAGAAAGTCTCAATCAATTGCTCCCAAGTACAAAACTAAGCTAGATAATCAAAATCCATAGCATAGAACAAAAATCTACAAAGAAGGATGAAGAAATGGAAGAAAATGGTGAAAAACTAGGATTTTGGAGCCCCTATGTCGGGCTTAGGTAAATGGGGAAGAAAAGGGGCTATTTATAGCACAAGTTGGTCAAAAAGAAGGTCAAAGTACAGTAGCCGTCACTCGGGCAAAAATGGTGTCAGCCACTCGGAAATGACCTCGCCCGGGTGGCAAAGGTTTCAGCCCAAAATTCAGATCCATCCGTCCGGGCGACGCTATTTCCTCCTGGGCGAACTTTAATTTGCGGCTTCTTGTTTTGCTTCCCACGGGTGAACTGTTGTTCCATTTTGGGAGTTCTTGTAGTAGATTTTATAGTGCTCGAGAAGAAAAATCCAATGATGCCATCCATGTAGGCTGATTCTTCTTGGATAATTTTAAGAACATTGTATAAACTTCCGGGTGACAATTCATCCGCTTCTTTTCCTTCCTTCTTCGACCCTTCTATCTTCTACCACATTTTGGCACATGGCCTTCACTAAACCACTCCAAAGGGCTCACAATACATCTACAAATGAAGCTCACAAAATGGAATCTGGATGCTCGTAAGGACAAAAAATCCATTAGACTAAATATAGGTTACAAAATGAAGAATTTAGATATAAAAACCAAAAATTGTCATCTAAACCCTTTATCATGTAGAAATTTTATAACAAAAATATGACAAAAGAAATGTTTAATACTTTGGAAAATACATGAATTTGACATCTCGTCACCAAGCCCAGCTGGCGGTCAGTGTCAGCCGGCACAGCCCGTGCCAAGGCTGTCTAGTACAACCGTGCCAACTAGCATGACCCATGTCAAAGCTAGATAGCACGGCTATGCCAACACTATCTTGCATGGCCATGTGACTTGCAACAGCCTGCTCCCATTGCGGCTGCTAGGATTTTTGGCCCCATAATGATCCGAACCATTATGCATGTGTGAACTAATGCGTTCGACTCACTTGTTATTATGTTTTGTTTATATGATTGCTAGTTCTAAATCCCGAGTTTTGTAGACTTAACTAGAAAACCAATATTCTTAAAATGAACCATCCCTAGTTGAACTTGAAATTTTGGTGGATGAATCGAAAGGGGATGGGGAGTGGTTTGTTGAGAGTGAAGAAGTAGAAGAAGGGGTGATTATACTTAATTCACCATATTACCTAGTTTCACCCCAAACTCCACATATAGAACCAACACCCACATTTTCAGAACCCCTAGAGGATACCATAGAGAAGACAATTGAATATGCTAAGATTCCAAACAACCTATTTCCTCTAAGGAGGACTCCTCTACTACATCTTCCTCTTGGAAGATTCTTACCCCTACCTCTCCATTTTTGGTTTTTTATGGTGATGGGGTACAAACCTACACCATAAGGATAACATTAGGGTCATGCCGATCACCTTAAATATACAGAGCTTCTCGGGAGGCAGCCCTAAATTTCAAAAATTAGTTTAGTTAGTTTTTATTTGAAAAAGAAATCCTCACTTTTATCCCCCCATTCTTACCCCAAAAGATTAGACACTACTACACCACCTAACATACCACCAAATACACAACCTAGGACATCACACAAGTTGTTTCGTTATGTGGATGTTGATTGATACTTGTTTAGTGTAGATTTTTAGTGGTTTGATTTGATTTGCATATTGGGGTACATTTGGGGTATTAAGGTGGGAACAATGCATTTGGGAAGTTATGATTGCCTATATTTTTTTTTACCTCCCTATCCTTTCATGGCATGTTTCTTCATTAAGGAATATGTGTGTTGTAAGTGTGAGGGAGGAAAAATGTCCCATTGCATTGTGTTGTAGATGTTTAGTGTGTTTGATTTTCCTATTTTTATTTTTTTGTTTTGAAAAGCTATTAAACTTGGTGTGAATGTTTGTTTTGTAGGAATCATGTGGTTTTTGGAGGAAAGAAAGAAAACATGCAGCCCAAATCATCAACCATGTAGACGTACATGGTTGGTAATGCTCAAAATGATGGACAAAGAGGAGAACAAAACCCCAAATTCATGGGGCATGTAGATGGGCACGACCCCTGATACTCACATACTTTTCAGCATCCAAATCACCATTTCTTCCCTACCACCCCTAAAATACCACCAAAACCCATTTTCCCTCAAACCCTTGAAACATAAAACTTGAAACCTCAGAGGTAACTCTCCATTGTGATTTAGTTCTTTAGTTTGACTTGTGGTGCATGATAGCGGTTAGATTGAAATTTCTTGATTAGAGGTTAGGGGTAGTATTTGAGGTGATGGTAGTGAGTTCATTAAATTCCATGATTGTTCCACCAAGGGTAGATTTTAGTGTTCATTTTCCATGCGGACCATTGGATCTTGCCCACACCGCATCAATTCATCTGGCTTGAGATGCTGCATCTGGCATGGGCCGTTGCTTTGTGTTGGTACAAGCCACAGGATCTAGCATGGTCCGCATCTACTCCTTTTGCACAGACCTTGGCCTTTGGCGCAGGCTGTCATCAGCAGCCTTCGTCGTCGACAGAACTTGTTTCATTTGCTATGGGTGAACCGTTAGTCCAATTTCAGATATTTAGTAGTCAATTTCATAGAACTCGAGAAAAAGAATCCAATGAAATCAACATTGAAGGTAAATTATTCTTGGATCATTCTCAGACTTTTCCGCAACTTATAGGGCCACGATTCACCGTTTCTTCATTGGCCGCTATGAACTCCATTGCCGTCTATCTTTGGCTCCAATCTCCTTCTACCATGATTTGATATTCGTGGACTTTATCTACTACCATTGTAGTGTTAACGTGCTTCGATTTTTTCTATCGTCCTTGCGATCAGCCTTCAATATCGTCTACCACCCTTACGAATGGCCTTCACATAGAATGTGACAAAAAAGTACCCACTGGCGACCTAGAATTAAAATGTTTTCGAAAAAAAATAATTTTATCCTATTAAATCATGATGGTCTCTTACTCCCTAAGCTTGTTAATGTCAATGGTACTACACCAAACATTAACACCTTCTTTGAACATTAATTGAGTGAAACTTTTACTCCATTTTTTAAAAAAATTTACCCAAACCATTACTATCTCCTTTTTGGCTCTCACCTAAACAACCCATTCTTAGAAGATCTTTGATTCTCTTAATCGAAATTCAGTGTACCTTATCCCATCCATAAAGCCCGTTTAACCCACTACAAGTACTTGAAAAACAAAATCTCACTTCACGGTTGGAGAATTCAAAATTTAGAGCATTTTCTCTCAACATAAAGCACTATTTGCTTCTTCTTGTGTGATTTTCAACTTGTAGCCTCCAATTTTGGGTAACTCCTCATACTCTATGTCTAATCACTTTCTTTATCATTATTGTGTTATAGGTGGGAAGCGTAAATTTTGAAATTTTTTGGATGTTTGAGGAAAGTATGTGGGTTATATGATGTTTGGGGAAAGTGTGTGATGTTTGTGTTGAAATTTTATGATTCGCAATGTATTAGGTGTTTAGGAGGGATGGTTCTTGTTTAATTCTCTTTTATGCATATGCTTGTGTATTCTTGTCATTACTATATTTTTCTTGTTCTGGTAGAATGGCTCCAAAAAGGAATAGGCTGGAGAAGGGAGCAACCTGCCAGGTTGAGAAAGGGAAGAAGTCAGCTAAAGTTGAAAGACAAGAGTCAACAACTTCCCTTCCTTCTATGCATGCCTTTGTTTTTTCTGAGCTCATGGGGTTGGGCAACATTTCCTTGAGTGCGGCCCGAAGATGAAAGTTTCTCAGTACTCCAAAGAGGATCATCTCGAAGACAAAGTTTGTATGCATGGAAACCTTGGTAGCACTAGGCCTACTCGAGCCCATCACATACTTTCCAGGTCAGATAGGCCTAGAAGGCTTCCTAGAGAGGCACTCCAAAACATATATAAGGTGGACTTTGGAATTTTTGGCAACCTTGGATCAAACAATGGACAATGATGGGAGGAGAATCATCACTTTCCACTTGGATGACTATGAGTACTCAATGACCCATAAGGAAGTCGCTCAAGCATTTGGGTGGATGTGTAGGAAAGAAGTTCCAAGGACTCACCGACTAGCCGATAGGAACCACTTGGGCATGAGTACCACAATAGTCCACCCGACTTTGCGATATGTGCACCGAATCCTATCAATGGGTGTTTTTTTTGTCATAGAGAGATCTCTCAATGCCCAATTTGAGATGTCCAACTCCTTTGGGCGATGACTCCAGAAGGGAATTTCTACCCCAACTTGGTGGGGGCTATCATGGAAGAGTGTTTACCCGTGGGGAGAAAGAAAGGACACAAGATACCCATGAAAGGCATGGTCGGTCTTTTAGCCCAACACTTAAGAGATTCAGCTCCCTATAATTTTTCCATGGAAAACTTAGGTTATTTGGGGATGAGGTACACAATAGATAAGTTAGAAAGGGCTTCAATGATTCCTACCAATACCCGGAGGATTGCTTCATTTGGTTGTTCAGTGGCACTTCGGTTTACAACTTCATAATACTTCCGCAACCCAAACGCACGACTATCAACCACGACACCGTCTTAGAGGAACTTTTTATAGCTCATGATCCAAGGTTCAAGAAGGGTTTCTACAACTCCTATTGACCTCGGATGTGGACATTGAAGAGGAAGATGGTGAGATTCCACCTAGAGTCCCACCTACTCAAGGTAACCTACTGGCAGATTTTTTTTCCACCAATTTTGCACTTTTGGGGAACAACTCATGAGTTCAAACTAAATAGTTCAAGGGGTTGGTGTAGCAATAGGATGAATGAGCTTGCAAATTTAGGAATTTAGGACTAGGTTGGATACTATAGACGACACCATGAGAGCTTGGGAAGTTAGGTTGGATTTCATTGAGCGAGAAGCGAAAGAAGAGTTTACAATTGTGGATGGGAGAGCTGCTGTGCAAAAGGAAACTATTGAGCAGCTGATTGAGGGGTTTTAGGCTTCGATTCTTGATGGCTTCCAAGACCTTGTTCCAATCGAGAGGTAAGATATGAGGCAAGAAGAAAGGAGGAAAATGTGCGGGGTGAGACACTTGAGAGTGGGCGCTTCGGGGTCCCAAGAGTAAGTGCCACTATTTTCCCTACTCCACTTATGATTTCTAATTTTGATGTTTTATTGGGGACCATGCAAGGTTTAAGTGTGTGTAGGGAGTAGTTAGGCACTTTGGAGTTCCAACTAGATTCCTTTGTGTTTTGTTGTTAGTTGTTTTTCTTTGATTGTCTTCATGTAGTATGAAACCCACCTTTAGGGAATTTTATGAAATGCTAAAAAATTTAAAATGAAAAAAAAAACTTGGCTAAGTCAAAAACTCAAAAGGGCGACTTTGGCAACAATAGAAAAAGGCTCCCGGATAGGTTGAAAAACCTAAGCAAAAGTGAGAGACCATGGTGTGGAAAAAGGTGATAAGTGAGCTCAATTTGTGGGAAGCTAGGATGAATATATGAAAGGACTCCTAGGCCAATTGAGAGAAATTGGAAAAAAAAATATCCTATGATTTTCTTTGGTTGTTCTTTTGTAAGTCCTTTTGGTAGAGTAATTAGCTTCAAACTCATCTTTGTGAACTTCCCTTTTTTGTTTAAATGGTTAGTTGGATGGATTACTTTAGCTTCTTTGGGGAGTCAGAGTTGTGAGATTCTTACATCTCTGGGGGAACTAGGGTAGTTTAGGAATACATGTTGAATGTGTTGATTAACTATCTTTGCATGCTACTTTCATTTTAGAATTTTGCTCTTTCTTGTTTACTCGAGGACGAGTAACGATTTGAGTGTAGAAACATGAAAGCATGTGTGAACCAATGCATTTAGCACATTTACTAGTATCTTTTGGTTGGTTGATTGCAAGGTTTAGTTGGGTTTACATAACAAGGGATTTAAATATCCATTGATGGTTTTCTTGTCTAAATTTTTTTTTTGTGGACATTTAGTAGACCTAATGGATACTATGTCCTTACGAGCATATAGTTATTGTTTTGTGGAGCTTATATGTAGATTTCTTGTAAGCACTTCGGTGTTGATTGTAGAAGTTCATTCTTAAAGATGGTAGTGGATAGTAGAAGGCTATTTGCAAGGATGGATGTAGACAGAAGACCACGAGTCAAAATGTGGTAGTAAACGGAATCACGCCAAGAGCAGAAAGAACTCAAAGCTTGAACAAGATGAAAAATGGCAAGGGCATGTTGTATTGCACGGGTAATGCTAACCAATTGGATTATGCGAAAGTCATAGCACGTGCCACAGTGAATTGCACAACCCGTGTCGTTCAAAGGGCTAGTGTGGCTAAGTATGAGCATGGGTTGTGCCATATTGCACATCATGTGCATATTGAAGTTCAGAATCCTAAGACCAGCCCACATTCTTTGATGATTTGCGAGACCGCGCCATTAGTTTCCAAGAAATCGACTCCCGGGCGGTGGCTCGTAAGGTATAGCATGGGCTATGCAGCTCTAAAGGTGAAAACAAGCTTCCACCTGGCAGCTCGCAAGGAGTCACATGGGTAATGCAGTTCAAATACTTAGAAAATGTTTTAGTTCAATCTCATAGTTTTTTCTAAGAGTTGGAGAGCGAGAAAGGAATCTTCCTAGTTTTTCCAAGTGCATTGAATCCAATGGAAATATTGGGTTCAATGCTTAGGGAGTAGTTATTTAGCTTGGGGATTTAAATTTGTATTCATGAATTGGTAGCTATTTTATGAGATTCTAAATCACCCCATCTTTTATGTCTATAAATATCATGTTTATTTGTTTTTTAATATGTTAGGGTATAATAGTCTGTAGCAACTAGGGTTGTCATAATTCGACCTTTATCATTACAATCCTAGAGGCACCATGAGCTGCCAATCTCTTTGCCTCTATAGGCCTAGAGAGAGGCAGTAATGGTAGATGCTAGGGATGAAATTGTTTACGGGAAAGAGGAGCGCATAATAGTCGGGATGCTTAACGTACATTCCTAATTACGGAGGTTGTGTCATGTAACGCAAATGTCCCCAAGTGTTATCTTAATATAGTTTACTGTATTGTTCTTGCATGCTTTGTAGTTCGTAGAACCACCCCCCTCCCCCCACAAAACCTTATTAGCAACATTGACTATTGCTGACACGCAATGAATTGTCGACCGCATTGCAGGTTTTACGTAGTTAAATGACACGCCTCCACTCGCGGTCTTCAAATAACTGTAGCTAATCAATTAAACCCGAGCGAAGACATTGGAATAAAAAATAAAGGTTTATATTATGCTCCCGTTCCTACTATTATGCTACCTAGAGCGTAGATAGTGGCAAGGTTGGATTTGTTCAAAGAGATGCTAGATGTCCAAAATCTAACTACACGCAGCCATGTCAAAGTTTTCAATCAGCCAATGTGTTGGGAATAGCTAAATATTGCAAAACAAGTTTGGGGGGGATTTAACTAATAGCTACAAGCATGCGAGATCACATGAGAATACACTAGAAGGGGGGGAATATTTGTGTAACATGATAGATGAATGATTTTAATCCTTGATTCATTCACATACAATCATATAAACCTATCTTATGGTTATGTCACATAGATGAGATATAGCCAACCATTTCTCCTAGTCAGTCACACAAAGGTACTGCCACCAATGCATGCATATCTCACCGCCTCCGTAATTAGGATGGATACACTCTAATTCACTGACTTCGTGATTCATCCCTGTCAACTCACTCTCAACGATAACTCTCATTCACTGAAAAGAACAAAGCCTTGCGTTAGGTCACAACCGTTAGATTTGAAAGTGAGGACAATACACTGCAAGCACTCCACTGTAGACACCGATACCTAGGCATAGAGAGGCAAAGAAATTGATATCTTGTGATAACTCTAGAGTCGATACAAAAATTATTTCTATAAACAATCAAGCTTATCTATCAGGGTAATCCAAGGGTTTCCCCCTGGTTAGAGTTTAGTCAAATGACTCACCTCCACTCGAGGTTATTAAATGTAGCTGACCGGTGCGAAGGCATTGGAAGTCAAGCAAACCAAGAAGGTTGAAGGAGAGATCAAATTTAAATTTATAGTTTGATTCCAAACTTACTACTAAGCTACCTATGGGGTAGTTAGTGGCATGGATGAGTTTGTCTACGAAGATGATATGTATCTAATTGCCAACTACGCACAACCACTTATAGGTCATCAATCTGTCCATGTGTTAGGAATAGCTAAATATTACAAAATTGAGTTTTGGGCTTTTTAAATTAACAACTATGAATATAAGAAATCACATGAGAAGATAAAATTATACAAACAAGCACTTGGGGAATATTTGCATAACATGATTGATTAAATGTTTAGATACTCGACTCCATCACATACAAGACATCAACAACCTATTCTATTATTCATAACACGTCATGTGGTTGATGGTTATCACTTCCCCATACCTTTCACACTCTTGCAATCTTCCATCGATACCACCTCCATAATTGGGGAAGTGCAACAACGGCCCTGACATTGTGCAAATCTATTTCTCACCCTATGATTCCGTCACAGGCACTACACCAGGAATGCTCTATTCCTAGGCCTAAAGAGGCAAAGGAAGATAGGCACCTTATCGATGGCACTAGGGTCGCTAGAACCTAGTTTTGATACTAAATTCTAGCTCTACCCGTAAACCTTCAGACCGAATCACTAGCTAAGACCAGTGTGCTGTCATCATAACGGTAAATCTCTGTAAAGACCTACGTGCACACACCCACGTTGACCTGGACTCCGCTGCCTATATCACATCCAGGTTTGCATCCAATATAATTTTTAGCATGTTAAGTTTGCCAAATTGCTAGTATTAGTTGAGTTTACGTGAAAAGGGGTTTAGATGGCCATGTTTTGTTTTCTTATCTAAATCCCGCATTTTGTGGAATTAATTAGTATTAATGGACATATTGTATCTATGGGCTCCTAGATCTTTCATTTGATCAACTTTAGTAGGTTGCCATGGGTACCTTTTGGTTACATTCTATGTGAAGGTCGTTCGTTCGAAAGGGCAGTAGAAAAGACCGTTCGCAAGAACGGTAGAAGAGATTGAAGGCCATTCACCTCTAGAATGGTAGAAGACGAAGACCATGAACATTAATGTGTGGTAGAATGAGATTGGAGTCAAAGATAGGCAGCAACTAAGATCAAAATGGCCAATGAAGAAACGAGGAATCATTGTTGGATGAGTTGTGCCAAAGTCTGAGAACAATCCGAGAAGAATTATTCTTCAAGGCTGATTCCATTGGATTCCTTTTCTCAAGCACTACATTGGCTACTAGAAATCTGAAATCAGACTAATAGTTAAACCATAGCGAAGGAAACAAGTTCAGTCGGCCAAGGTACCACAGGTCAGTGCAGGCTATTCATGGTTAGGCACTAACAACTCACACCAAAAGAGGCATCCCGCACCAACAGTTCTAGCACGAGGCAATCCCGCACCATATCTTATAGCCTGTGTATCACGAGTTTAAGACTTCGCTCAAAATTAGAAAAGTATAGGCGCAGACCGTCCCATTCACAATGGCTCATGCCGTTCCAAGTTTAAGATACCAAGACCAGCCTGCGGCCCAAACCCCATGCCATGTTTCTCAGCAGAATGAGCCTACAGATGATGGCCCACGCAAAAGCCCATGCCCCGCGACAAGTTCTTGAGCATACCGTGCCTCCAGACGATAGCCCACGCCAATACCCACGCCCATGGTTCAGATGTTCCAAATTTATCCAACAGACGGTAGCCCACGTCAATAACCATGTTCCATGCCAGACCCCGGGCAGCATCCCACGCTGGATGAAGAAGCACGACCCATGTGTAATTGTGCAGCCTGCGCCAAGTTCATGGTGCGAACCATGCCTCGAATGGGTGAGACTTCAGCCCTCAAATGGGTGAGAGTTGAGCCCTTAAAGGGGTGAGAGTTGAGCCCTCGAATGGGTGAGAGTTGAGCCCTCGAAGGGGTGTTTCTTTAGCCCTCGAATGGGTGTTTCTTCAACCCTCAAATGGGTGTTTCTTCAACCCTCGAAGGGGTTTTTCTTCAACCCTCGAATGGGTGAGACTCCGGCCCTCAAATGGGTGAGAGTTGAGCCCTCGAAGGGATAAGAGTTGAGCCCTCGAAGGGGTGAGAGTTGAGCCCTCAAAGGGGTCTTTTTTCAACCCTCGAATCGGTGTTTCTTCAGCCCTCAAATGGGTGTTTCTTCAGCCCTCAAAGGGGTGTTTCTTTAGCCCTCGAATGGGTGTTTCTTCAGCCCTCGAATGGGTGATACTTCAGCCCTTGAATGTGTGAGAGTTGAGCCCTCGAATGGGTGAGAGTTGAGCCCTCGAATAGGTGTTCTTCAGCCCTCGAAGGGGTGTTCTTCAGCCCTCAAATGGGTGAGACTTCAGCCCTCGAATGGGTGAGAGTTGAGCCCTTCAATGGGTGTTTCTTCAGCCCTCGAATGGGTGAGATTTCAGCCCTCGAATGGGTGAGAGTTGAGCCCTCGAAGAGGTCTTTCTTCAGCCCTCGAATGGGTGTTTCTTCAGCCCTCGAATGGGTATTTCTTCAGCCCTTGAAGGGGTGTTTCTTTAGCCCTCAAATGGGTGAGACTTCAACCCTCGAATGGGTGAGAGTTGAACCTCGATGGGGTGAGAGTTGAGCCCTTGAAGGGGTGAGAGTGGAGCCCTCGAATAGGTGAGAGTTGAGCCTTCAAATGGGTGAGAGTTGAGCCCTCGAAGGGGTGTTTCTTCAGCCCTTGAATGGGTGAGACTTCAGCCCTTGAATGGGTGAGAGTTGAGCCCTCAAATGGGTGAGAGTTGAGCCCTCGAAGGGGTGTTTCTTTAGCCCTCGAAAGGGTGTTCTTCAGACCTCAAATGGGTGAGACTTCAGCCCTTGAATGGGTGAGAGTTGAGCCCTTCAATGGGTGTTTCTTCAGCCCTCGAATGGTTGTTTCTTCAGCCCTCGAAGGGGTGAGAGTTGAGCCCTCAAAGGAGTGCGAGTTGAGTCCTCGAAGGGGTGTGAGTTGAGCCCTCGAATGGGTGAGAGTTGAGCCCTCAAATGGGTGAGAGTTGAACCCTCGAAGGGGTGTTTCTTCAGCCCTTGAATGGATGTTTCTTCAACCATTGAATGGGTGTTTCTTTAGCCCTCAAATGGGTGAGACTTCAGCCCTCGAATGGGTGAGAGTTGAGCCCTCGAATGGGTGAGAGTTGAGCCCTGGAAGGGGTGTTTCTTCAGCCCTTGAATGGGTGAGAGTTGAGCCCTTCAATGGGTGTTTCTTCAGCCCTCGAATGGGTGAGACTTCAGCCCTCGAATGGGTGAGACTTCAGCCCTCGAATGGGTGAGAGTTGAGCCCTCGAATGGGTGAGAGTTGAGCCCTCAAAGGGGTGAGAGTTGAGCCCTCGAATGGGTGAGAGATGAGCCCTCGAATTGGTGATAGTTGAGCCCTCGAAGGGGTCTTCCTTTAGCCCTCAAATGGGAGTTTCTTCAGCCCTCGAATGGGTGTTTCTTCAACCCTCGAAGGGGTGTTTCTTTAGCCCTCAAATGGGTGTTTCTTTAGCCCTCAAATGGGTGAGACTTCAGCCCTCGAATGGGTGAGAGTTGAGCCCTCAAAGGCATCTTTCTTCAGCCCTCGAATGGGCGTTCTTCATCCCTCAAATGGGTGAGACTTCAGCCCTCAAATGGGTGAGAGTTGAGCCCTTCAATGGGTGTTTCTTCATCACTTGAATGGGTGAGAGTTGAGCCTTAGAAGGGGTCTTTCTTTAGCCCTCAAATGGGTATTTCTTCAGCCCTCGAATGGGTGAGAGTTAAGCCCTAGAAGGGGTCTTTCTTCAGCCCTCGAATGAGTATTTCTTTAGCCCTCGAATGGGTGTTTCTTCATCCCATGAATGGGTGTTTCTTCAGCCCTTGAAGGGGTGTTTCTTCTACCCTTGAATGGGTAGACTTCAGCCCTCGAATGGGTGAGAGTTGAGCCCTCGAAGGTGGCTCAGAATTGACACCCAAGCTTGGAACCATCATTTCCGAGTTCGGAATCAATTTGGCCTTATACTATGTTCTGCACCTCTAAATTTACGAGCTCAGAAGGTGATCTACCATTTACATATAAAGGGCCGACTAGTTTTCGAGTTCAGAAACTAGTCCTATCAAATGGTCAAATTTTGATTTTGAAGGGGTTTCCAATTTCCTAATTAAATCTTTGATAGTGAAGCATCATAATATACTAAATTATAATTGTTAAAACATGTGTGAACTGTATGAAATAGGCATACTTTTGTCATTGATAAAATTGGCAAAGTCATTAGATTACCAAAATTGTAGAAACGATAAGTCATACCCTTAATGCTTTTAAAATGTGTGACAAACATGTGCTCCACACATGTGCTATAAACAATGAAATTATCTTAACAAATCTACTCTGAAACGTACTAATTGTTTAAAAGACACCGCAACATAAAAACATTGTTTAATTCAAAAAGTCTAGCGTGAGCCAAACATGTGCTCAATCTCAAAGTCTTCACCATCCCCATCACTGTTTATCAAGATTTGATAAAATTTTTGGGGCTCTTCATCCTCACTAAGTTTAGGGGGGGTTCCTTGAGCTTTCAAGAATCTTTCTTACTGAGCATCCACTCTGGCAAACATTTCGGAGGTCTCTCCCACATCACCACGAATGCAGTTGAAGTATCTGTTGATTGAAGCTTTCCAGTTGCTTTTGAAACCTACCAAACAAAGAGAAATTAATAATGCACAATTAGCACTTAGAGAAAAAAATAGTAAAAATTAAGTCAAACAAATAAAAAAACTTTTATTTAAATACTCACTAGATCCCAATTCCCTGACACTTTCAACTTCCGCCTCCCTTGCCCTTTTATCATTCTTCGCCACCTATCCTGGTACAACCCTTGGCTCCCATTTATTTTTAGTACCGAGCAGTAGCCCCTTGTGATGAAACCATGCCTCGTCATAAAACTCTAAGAAAAGTGGGCGGTCTTTGAGTTGAACACTGGTTTTCTTCATCATTGCAGTGATCAATCCACCATATGGGAGGTCTTTTTTCTTCACATTTGTGGCTTTGAGCATAGTAATCAAGGTGGTATAACCCGGGTTGATTTTCACACCCTCCATCACATAGTAGAAAATCATTATATTCCTATTGGTCGGCTCACACGTGTGTCCACCGGTGGGCAAAACATTTAAGCACACCCACTCATAAATGAGCCTCTGCTCTATCGTCAACTCTCATATATCATAGATATCTTCTTGATGTGCTTCATTATGCATGCGTTAACCGTGGCATTCAGTATAGTTTTTAGCTTGTTTTGTTTGGTGGATTGCTAGTATTAGTTGAGTTTACATGATAAGGGGTTTAGATGGCCATGTTTAGTATTCTTTTCTAAATACCACATTTTCTAGACTTAATTAGTACTAATGGACATTTTCTATCCACGGGCTCCTAGATATTCCGTGTGATCATCTTTAGTATGTGGCATGTGGGTACTTTTTTTGTTACATCCTATATGAAAGCCGTTCATAAAGGCAGTAGAAGATATTGAAGGCTGTTCGCAAGAATGGTAGAAGAGATTGAAGGTCATTCACCTCTAGAATGATAGTAGATGAAGGCCAGGTGCAATGCCTCATGGGTACTTTTTTGTTACATTCTATGTGAAGGGCGTTCATAAGGGCAATAGAAGATATTGAAGGCCATTTGCGAGAACGGTAGAAGAGATCGAAGGTCATTCACCTCTAGAATGATAGTAGATAACGGCAAGATGTAGATCCCCTTGCCAAAGGAGTTGGCACAAACCATGCCAAATCCATCAACTCGTGACAAGTACACGGCGCAGACCTCGCCATCTACGATGAGCCGTGCCAAGCAGTGGTTGACCTAGGGTTTACTCATTTTTGGCCTATTTTGGGCCTATGTTTAGGCCCAATCTCCAACTACTATAAACATAGCCTTAGTCTAGCAGGTTAAAAAAGGTTGGATCATTTTTATTCATCATATTGTATTAGGAGAACAACTTTAGAGAGAGAAACACACTCTCCTTTTCTTTTCTTTCCTTTCGTTTTTGCTTTGATCCTAGACATGGAGTAATTTCTATAGCTTGGGGATAAGTTGCAGACATGTTTTGATTAAATGCTTTTGTGAGATTCACTAGATTCATCCTAATATTTTTGTTCATGATATTATTGTGACTAGGGCTGACATTTTGAGCCAAAATACCATACCAACCAACTTACCAACCGAACCACGTACCATTTGTACCGAATATGTTGGTAATCGATGATGTGGTATGTTACTACTATACCGCACATTAGTGATGGTATGATAATAGTATTGAGAAAATATTACTATGGTATTACAGTACCGTACCACACATGTATCTTTTAAAAATATAACTAATATTATGTGAAATGTGAGTGGTTAAGATTTAGTCATTCGTTAATATTATCACAAATAAAAATTCAAATTACGTGACTTCTGTTTTATTTCCAATATGTTGGGTACTGGTAAAAGTTCAAAAATATTTTTTAAAATTTTATTTCTTGACTTGTGACATTTTTGTTTTAAGCCTTACAAAAATTAAAATTGTAACTTTATTTTATTCACTATAACTTACTTATTATAATTCTTAATTTGATGTTATGTTACTTTATTAATATGATTAAAGGATATTTAATTTTCTAAAATTAAGATTATACAATAAAAATCTTTATTATTTGTAATTTTTTTATGAGCAAAAATTATTATATTTTAAACTTGGTGGTATTTTACCATATCGTGCCGATATCAACCAACTTTTACGTATACCGATGTGTTGGTATGTGAAAGATTTGGTACGGTATTGGTTCTTAAAATAACATACCACCATTGTTGGTATGGTAGTGGTATTGGCAAAAAGTGATGGTAACCATACCGAATCCACCTCTAATTGTGAATTGTTCTTGAATGTTAGAATTGCATGAATAGTACACTTCATTAAGCACATACTCTAGTCTATATTCATGTTGGTGCAAATATTGATGCCCCTTTGGGAATGGAAACCTGGATGTTTGTATAGGTAATGGGGTGTGTTGGTATGTATGAGTGTGTGCACGGGAGACCCGAGAATTACTCTATATTATTTGCCATCGCACCAGTTTTAGCAGATTACGTAAAGTAGTCCGAGAGGTTACGGGTAGAGATAGTGAAATGTAGCAAGCTAGGGTTGTAAGAGGCCCTAGTGTCATTAGATAAGATGCCTACGACCCTTTGCTTGATTCATAAGACTTTACAAAGTAGCACATTCGTGGTGGAAGCCCGGGACGTAATTGCTCGGGAGAGAAATAGATCTAAAACAATGGTCGGGCCTTGATGTACTCCCCTATTTACAATGGCGGTGTTGATGGAGGGCTGTGAGCACATCCAGCATGACAGGTATGGGAAAGTGTATGCCATTGGCCACACCACGTGTTATGAACACTCTATTAGATTTTTCTAAATCTTACATGTGAATGAATCAAGGATCGAAGCATTAAATCATTCATGGCACACAGTTATTCCCCAAGTGCTTAGCTAAATAGATTACTTGTCTTTTTTAATTTCATGTTTTGTAGTTGTTAGTTGAAAAACCAACACCCTCCCCCCTCCCCCCCCCCCCCCCCCGTTGTTTGCTTTAATAACTATTCCTATCACTCATAGGGATTGACGTTTGTGTTTGAATTTATTCTAAGGCCCTAGCATCTCTGTGGACATACACATGGCTTACCACTACTTTATCAGTAGCATAGTAGTGAGTTGGGTGCAGAATATAAAATTTATCTTTGGCATACCGTCCTCTGCTCGCGTTAAATTGTAGCACACTAGCTACAAGTACACAAGGTGTCATTCATAAGAAGTTGTAGAAGCAAATGTTGATTAGTCTTCGTTTCTTTATTACACCCAAATAGAATAAATTCAGTTATGGATCTGAAACTTTCTTTTCGTACTGAACGTAATCAGAGTTTTAGACTAACAGTGTATTTTTTAAAATTTTGCACATAGGTCCGTTAACCAAATTGGGAGAAATCAGAATGTTAACTAGAGATACATTCAACCGAATCATCAATTGACAACAACAATGTTTGGTTATGGGAATGGACGGATACACCAGTGTAATTGTCTATCATTTTTCTTAGTATTCCATTTATACCCCTACCATAAGAGTTATGAAAACAATATTTTCCACCACAAAGAATTGCATAAAATTTCATATTCATGTTTTTTAAGGAAATGAAAATGTAATAGGGTTCTGTCCAAGAAGTTTTTTAAAGCGATAGTACGTGACCTAGAGTAAATCGTAGCACACTAGTCACAAGTATACAAGTTGTCCTTCAGAAGATGTTGTTGATGTATATGTTCATTAGTCTCAATTTCTTTATTACACCCAGTTAGAATAATTTCAGTTATGGATCTGAAAGTTTCTTTTTGGACTGAATGTAACCGGAGTTTTGGACTTACAGTGTATTTTTTTCATATTTTGCACATAGGTCCGTTCACCAAATTGAGAGAAATCAAAATGTTAAATTGGAGATACACTCAACCGAATCATCAATTGACAACAACAGTGTTCAGTTATGGTCATGGATGGATACATCAATTTAATCGTTCGTCGTTTTTCTTGGTATTCCACTTGTACCCCTACGATAAGAATTAAGAGAACGATATTTTTCACCACAAAGAATCGCATGAAATTTCATATTCATGTTTTTTAAGGGAATGAAAATGTAATAGGGTTCTGTCACTGAAGATTTTTAAAGTGATAGCACATGACCTTAATTAAATTGTAGCACACTAGTTACAAGCACACAAGGTGTCATTCTGAAAAAAGTTATTGAAGTATATGTTGATTAGTTTCAGTTTATTTATTACACTCGAATAGTATAATTTAACCTACAGATCTGAAACTTTCTTTTTGAACTGAACGTAATCGGAGTTTTGGACTGACAATGTATTTTTTAAAAATTTTTGCACATAGATTCTTTCACCAAATTGGGAGAAATCAATGATTGACGGTTATTTTTTTAATATTGAAAACAATTCTATTTTTCTATTCCTATAAATTGTTCGACTGAAGGGCCGCTAGGTTAACACCAAGGATTTTACGATTATACAACATATTTTTGAAAATTGACTACGGACACTACCGCATGCGTTCCGCATACAACAACACTATAATAGAACATGAGTCGAGGTTGGTTGTATCGAAAAGTTCAGCAGGAAATGTAAATTTGAACCAAAAATTCCCCCCAATCCTATTTCAAGTAAATAAAACTCAGCACTTACACTTATTTCCCATCAATAACACAAACCCAAAACCTCAAACTAACACACCATCCATTCCATTCACACCTTACAATAATCAAATATAGCTCATACCAATTGCATCTCTCAAACATCAACAAGATCTAAGGGTGAAGCATCTAAAGGTTCAAATCCATTGAGGTATTTTTCTACCCATTCCATGTTCATCAACAAATTTGGTGATAATCTTATTCAACATGTTCTTTTTCTTCATTGATTAATGATTATGAAATTTATGAGCACATGACGATTGTTTTGCATAAATAAACTGTATCTTGTTTTTTTAGAAGATAATGCCATGTTTGTAAAGAGTGAGACATGATGCTAAGACTCGTATGACCATAGAGTATGAATGTACGATGTCGGAGGCATTCATTCGTCCCATGCAAAATGTTAACAAACAGACGCCGAGGTCGCACATGGAAAGGAGTTTTCAACAATTCTATTTGTATCAAACCAAGGTCGCTATTAAATTGATATGTGCAACGTTGTTCTCTCTTATTTGCGACATCGGTTGGGACCAAATTAGATACTTAATCGAATTGGGCTTAATGTTGTATACGTTTCACTCCATTCCGTGAAATTCTTTTGGGGACTGCCTTATTCTTGCATATGTTTTTATTAATTTTTTTTGTAATAGGGACAAAGAGAGTCATCGATGGACTTCCAACATCTAGTTCAATGGACTTGTCAATTTGCTAGTCACCTTCACACTCACAATGTTGTACAACGTGGAAAATGGTGGTCCAATACAGTTCATTTTTCAAATTCATATTCACATTTCAATAATGTTGCAACATGTTATTGTATTAGTTGTTACAGTTTGTTTCTTTAAAAATGTCATTCCCATCACACATTAAATGAAAATAATTATATATTTTTATAACCTTTAGCCATTTTACATTTTGTTTCTTTTACAACATGTAATGACTACCGGCAAACGCTAAGTTGTGTCAATGAATAATAAATATTTTAGCAATATTTAATTTTTTAACCGATGCAAATGCGACACCCCATCAACCGGTACCAAATTGGAATTTCACCGAGGTTGCACAAATCGACCTCGTTCGTGGTAGCTGACATCGATTAGACAAAACATCGTCGTACTGTCCACGTTCCACATCAGGAGACAGACGGTGTGATACCTCACCGCGAGCGATGTAGCATTGATTGATAATCGACTTCGCTGATAAGCAGACAAAGGCCAACTTCATTGATGTTGTAAAATTTGATCTGCATTCGACTACTATCCTGCTACAAAAAACCTATCCTCACATAAATGTTTACCAACACTTTGTCCAAACCGACGTCGCAGACATGATCTGGTCGACTTTACTTTTCCAGTATTTACCTAGGTTCTTTTTGGACAAAACATCAAGGGAAAAACCCCTACAGAACCGAGGAAAATGTGTTGTCTATTGTATTGTAAGTATGAATGTAGACCGTGCCTTTTTACACGGTCCGTGTTGTTTCAACTCTAAAAATGAAAAGACCAGCCGATGGCCCGCGCCAAATGATACGGGGCGCACGATTCAAAAGTTCAAAATGGAGCACCAACTGACGGCCCGCGCTAGGACACACGACCCATGTCAGCACAAGGCTAACCGGTTGGCACAACCCGTGCTAAAACACACAACCCGTGTGAGCACGAGGCTAACCAGTTGGCACGACCCACGCCAAGACACATGGCCCATGTCAGTACGAGGCTAATCGATTGGCACAGCCTGTGCTAAGACACATGCCTCGTGTCAGCACGAGGCTGACCATGTCAGCACAAGGCTACGGGCCATGCCAAGATGCACAGCCTGTGTCAATTGCGGCAGCTAGGGTTTTTTAACTTATTTTTGTCCTATTTTAAGGCGCAATTCCTTACTTCTATATATAGGGGCCTTTAGTCTTCTTGGGAAACTAAGTAGGCTTAATGTAGATTTTTTTCTTTCTCTAGATAGGTAGAAGGAAGAGAAGATTTATCTCTCTCTAGAGTACTTTTTCTCTTTTCCTTCTCGTAGGTGGCCTTCTTTTCTTCATCTTATTTTCTTAGATCTATGTCATTTAACTCAATTATTTCAATCGACCTATTTCTTAGGGAGTAGTTTAATAGCTTGGGGATAATATTTGTATCTATGTTTTGACTTGTGTTTTGTGAAATTCCCTAGATCTACCTATTTCTATGTGTTTGTGATATTATGTTGACTTGTTCTTGAATTGTTATGAATAGAATATTTGATACACTCCATTAGCACACACTCTAGTCTTCATTTATGTTGGTGTATATATTGATACCCGCCGGGGAAGAGAAACCTGGATGCGCCGGGCCACGTTGGTGTGTGCGCGTAGGTGTTCTGAGTTTGCCGCTACGATGATAGCACACCAGTCTTAGCTAGTGAGTTGATCCGAAGGCTTAAGGGTAGAGATGGCATTTAGTAGCAAAACTAGGGTTTAGCAACCCTAGTGCCATCGATGAGGTGTCTATTCCCCTTTGCCTCTTTATGCCTAGGGGTAGAGCATTCGTTGTGTAGTGCCCGGAATGTAATCATATTGAAAAGAAACAGATCTACAGGATAGCTAGGTCATTGTTCACTACAAGAAATATAGCCTTTTGCGACATAAAGGTTGTGTGGTGTAGCCTTCATTTAGTGTCGCAATAGGTATTTGTGACACATTTTGCTTCATTTTATTTTCTGTCACCATAGTTATTGAGGTATTCTTTGTCACACTCTTTTTTTTATTGTGACGCAAAATAATGACAGTATTTGTGTCACTTTGTTATTTTTTGCATTGGATTTGCGACGTATTATACATCATGTAGTTTTTCTGATGCATGCATGTGTGTGACACTTTATGCAACATTGGTTAAATGACACAAATTAATTTGCGACAGTACATGTGACACTACTATCAATTTGACACAATTGTTTGTGATTTATTTTACGTCATATTTAAATTATTGTGTATTTTTTTTTGACACATAAATTATGTCACAATTATTACATATTATGTTGCATACTACGCGACTTTTGCAAAAATGGGTCACAAAATAAATGACACTATTTGTGTCACTAGATCAGTTCTCACATTAATTTGGTGAATTATGCGTCATGTATTTGTAATGATGCATGAATGTTTACTACACTTTATGCTACATTAGTTTAAATGCCGCTAACTAAAATGCGACACGACATGTGACACTGCTATCAATATTCCCATAAATTTTTGCGACTTCTCTTATGTCACATATAAAGTACCGTATTTGTTTTTAATATATATTTTATGTCACACTATTTTAATTTGTCACACTAGATTCATCAACTACCTCATAAATTTTAACTCCAATTGCAGCAAGCCTATTGTATTTGAAAGCAACAACAATTATCAACTCCTTGATCAATTTTGTTTTCAAAATAAAAAACCCAGACATGGGATCTTAAGCTTTTTAAATATCACATGATCCATTCATAAATTTTTTTTAATCGAATAACACCCAAAGGTGGGGGTTCATATATATGGTACCCCAAACCAAAAGAAACCATAGTAGTTTAGTATTAATTTATAGGAGGCAACAGCATTGCCCGCAAAATGAGATGTGTATCCTACGCTAGGAACTGAACACAGTTAATAGTATTAGGTTAGTTGCGATCCCAAAGCTACGAATCTCCACACCCCGTGTTAATTCGTATTTTGGCCAGGCAATTAACATAAAGTAGTCCCAAATTAAAACTGATCCTTGCAAGGAGATGGAGCAGTGGTCTCCGAAACGATGAAGTCCGAGTCTTTCTTCCAATAGATGAGGTCTCCAGTTTGGTGTAGTGATTCCAATGTGCGCACCGTGAGAACAGTGATGAAAGTACCTACATGAAAAACAGAATTCATTAGCAGTATCAATTCTCACCCGAGCAAGTCGAGTTAATTCTAATCTGCGGCAGTTGTTGCATATCTAATGTGATAAGGCCCTTGATATGCACCGGGAGATTAAGTAGATTCAAAGTCAGATTATGTGCAGAATGGTGTTTGGCGATTGCATCCGCAACCATATTCCCTTCCCGTGGCACATACAAAAGCTTAGCACCACACAGAAGATGATTAACTTTGTAAGCCTCATTAAAAACATTCCAATGGGATGAGTATGGATCATTAATCATTTTTACCGCTAATTGAGAGTCAGATTCAATAGTAACAGTTTCATCCAAATGGCAACAATTTAGGCATGCAAATTGCACAGCTAGAATCTCGGCAAGCAAGGAGGAGTTTGCCAAGATTGCTGCAGACTTAACAAGTAAGGGTGTGCCACTGTTGTTCCTTATGACTATCCCTACCGTGGCCTTGTTTGGAAACCATGATGCATCAGAGTTGATCTTAATGCAATTAAGTTTTGGTTTCTCCAACCAAACAGTCTTTATTATTGGTTTAGGAGGGGGTCTGAGGTGGGGAACTAGGCTTTTAATTGGATGTGGGATGCCATTGGAGGATGTCAGATATGTGGGATTAGCAAACAGAGTTAACCTGGTAAGATCAAGGGCCTCCTTACAGATGTATTCAGAAGAAAAAGGGATTTGCTGAAAGAGATATCGGTTCCTTGCCTTCCAAAGGGACCAGCAAATAATAGGAGGAAGTATATTGCAAACCAGCTGGTGGCATTTAGGGAGGTCTCCACAGTTCCAGAATGTGAAAAAAGTTTGAGCTAAGGACTGAGGATCAGTAATATTGAAAAGTACTAAGGAAGACATATAATTCCATACAGATTTAGCCAATGGGCAGGATATGAAAAAATGTTCAATAGAATCCATATGACAACAGACAGGGCATTTCGATGCAAGGGAAAACCCACACAAAATAAGTATATCATCGAAAGGAAGCAAGGAGTGTAACATCTTCCAAGTAAAAATTGATACCTTTTTCTGGAGGACACTATTCCACAGCAATTTAGATGTCAGAAAATTACCTGTAACCGCTGTCATTGCTGGTAGGCCGATTTGGAGGAAAAGTTACCTGTAAGATCAGGTTTCCAGATGATCCTGTCTTCTCTAGACTGTACTAGGTCAGCTCCCTGTAGAAATAACACAGTATCATGTTCTAAGAAAGGGGAAACCCGATCTAAAATCTTCGTTTTATTCCTAATAAAATCTTCCACTGTACAGAATTTAAATGTTGCAGATATATGATAAGGGACAGAGTTTATGAATGGATGAATGATCCATTCATAAAATGGTATCTCAAATAGATGAGTTTTGCAACAGATCCAATCGGTACCTCTTATATAATAATACAAGAAAAGTTCATTGAACAGGTAGAAGCTACCCGCTGGTGTAGGCCTCAAGTGGAACATCTGGATGAACTTGAGGGGGTGCTATTCACTGGGGAGTTAGAGGATGCTGGAGACAAAGTCGAGCATACCGCTGGCAGGGTAATAGAGTTGTAAATCAATTAGAATCAGGATAAGAAAGTAATACACTTTTTGATTGGTTTTGTATATATCCTGTTTCATATTTGTTTAGGTCTTGTATTCCCATAGTACTCACTATATACATGAATACACACATCCACAATTAGGTGTGAGTTTTACATTCTATCATGGTATCAGAGCAGTTTCAATAAAATTCTCTGGCTTTTTTGGAAAAATTTCCACTCTTCTTTCCCATGTTTTTTCGATCTAGGCCACGCCAACCCACCTTGTTTTTTTATCATTTCCGCTACTCTCAGGTTGCCGGTGATCGTCCATCAAAGCTCTCACGTGCCACCCGCCGCCGTCGCCATCTTCCTCACACGCACCGCTGATCCGGCTGGTGGTTGTCCATTTTTTCGCTGATGTTCATTGTTGCTCCCTTGTCCACGCACAAAGTTAAATCGGTCATCCACTGTCATTCACAAGCTTGCTGTGTGTTTGGTGCAATTTTATTAATCTCTTGTGTTTGGATCTGTCTTGTTCCTGATGATGTCCATTACGCTTCCATCGTTGATCAGCTGCATTACCATTAAGCTTGATGGTTCCAACTATTCTCATTGGCGTACTCAGGTTACTTTTGTTCTTCGTACTATTAATTTGATTGGGTTTTTTGATGGATCTGCCAAGTGCCCTGATCTCCCTGCGAGTTCGTCTTCCGAAGAAATCGATGACATGAATACTGTGAAAGACAAGGCTCATGATGCTTAGATCCAATAGGATTAACTGGTCCATGTTGCTCTTTTCTCATCCCTGTCACCAGCTTCAATGTCACTAGTAGGCGGTATGGTCACTGCTACTCAGGTATGGGATGCTTTAGCTAAAAAGTACTAGTAGAATTCTCGTTCTCGTCACCTTTTTCTTTGTGATCATTTGTATGGCATTTGTCAAGATGACCATTCTGTTCTGGATTATTATTCTCATTTTAAGGACATCATTGATGAACTGCATGTGCTCAAACATTCTCTCCATGATGAGAATGTTAATGTTCTTTTTTGTCGTGGTTTGAACCAATAATTCTTTGAGTTTTCCAATTTTGTCATACTGAGAGATCCATTACCACCTTTATACTCTATTGTTGTTAATGCTGAGGCTTTGGAGTTTCATCTCAAAGCTCGTTCATCGAATTCTAAACCTGGACCTGTTGCTTTTTCTGCTGGTTAACAAGCGTCCGGACAGGCTAACCGCGGCAGGGGAGGTCACAGTAACGAACGAGGAAGGAGGAGAGGTCACGGCGGTGGCACTGGTCGGAACTCATCGCCAACCGGTGGTCTTCCATCCATGCTAGGTGGCGGTGGCACCTATGTATGCCAGTGGTGTCATCGTCCCTGTCATCTTACTGAATTCTGCTACAAGCTTTCTCATGTTGATCGCAATGATGTTGCAAATAACGCAGACATAGCTCAGCCATAGTACTATCAGCAAAATAATGCAACTTCATATTGGTTCGTGGATTTTGGTTGTACCAATCACATGACGGCTTTTGCATCCAACCTGGATAGCGTTGCTCCTTATAATGGTAATCGTCATGTTTATTTTGGAAATGGTGCCTCTTTGTATATTTCCCATATTGGAAATTCCTGGATTTCTGATTCCTTTACTTAATCTGATGTCTTGGTTGTTTCGCACATCACCAAGAATTTATTATCTATTGCAAGGTAAACATGAGATCTAAATGTTGTTGTTTTTTTTTATGATAATTTCTTCACTATTCAGAACAAGGTTACCAAGGTGCTCGTGGGCCGAGGACACAGTGAGAGAGGTCTCTACATTTTAGATTATGGTGGTGTTGTTTTAGTGTTTTTTTAATGCAAATAAAGCCGAAGCCTCATTTGAGCTCTGGCATAGTTGTTTAGGACATGTTCCTTTTAATGTAATTTCTGCTTTAAGTAAGACTAGTCATTTGTTAGTCACTAGCTTGCTGCCTAAGCCTCCCTTTTGTTCTTGCGAGATGGCTAAGGGAAAGCCTCTTTCTTTTAATGATAATTTCAAATGTGCACCACGCATACTTGATTTAGTTTATTTTAACCTATAGGGACCCTCACCTGTTGTCTCTCGTATCGAGTGCCTTTATTATGTCATTTTTATTGATGATTTCTCTCTGTTTACTTGGTTATTTCATCTATGACGAAAGTCTAATTTTATGGAGGCATACATGCTATTTGAAGTTCTGGTTGAGAATCAGTTATCTACCACCATCAAAGTATTTTAGAGTGATGGTGGAACCGAGTTTGTAAATCATCGCATGCGGACTCATTTTGCGTCTAAGGGCATTCATTATCAACTTTCTCGCCCTTACACTCTTGAGCAAAATGGTCGAGAGAAAAGAGGAAGCATCATCATATTACAGAGATAGGTTTGTCGATGCTCTTTCATTTTGGCCTTCATCATTCATTTTGGTATGATGTTTTTTATACGACAGTCTACATCATCAACAAACTGCCTACTCCGGTTTTATTTTGTCAGTCTCCACTTTCTGTTATTTTTGGCACTGCACCTGACTTCTCCAATTTTCATCCATTTGAGTGTCGAGTTGTTCCTTATTTGAGGCCCTATGCTGCGCATAAACTGGCCCCTCGGAGTATGTCTTGTATATTTTTGGGATACAGTTCTCAGTACAAGCGTTATCGATGTCTTGATCCTCATATAAGGAAGGAATACATCACTCGCCATGCTCGATTTGATGAATTTTTTTTTTGGCTACCCGTACTGGCACTTCTACAGATTTTTCATCACTGGATATTTCTACTTTTTTTAGCCTTCGCCGGTTCCATCAGAGGTGTTTAAGCCATCTTCTCCAGCCCAACCACCCATTATTTTGGAAAATTCAAATTTTCTGACTGTACCGGAAGCTTAGGATTATTTTGAAAAATGCATTTATTTGCCACAAAGTGACCAGCAGCGTGTCCGACACAAGCTAGCTCCGCCAGCACAGCCCCCGCCGCTACTGTCGACTCACGCTCCGGCCACCACGACCTCGCTTGAACACCACACACCACCTACTCAGCCGCCGTTGTCTTCAACTCTTTCAGCGATTGCCCCTTCTTCCCCAGTGCCATCATCACCGCCGTTTGCTGGGCTGCAGCCGGCTATCTCGAATTCTATGCCCACCGCCTTGATTTTTGTGCCCTGCTCAGGATCCGTGACTTCTCTGGTTGCGCTCTCTCCTCTCGGCACCCAATGACTACTTGTCTCTGCACTGGTTCTCTTCAACACACGAATTTCTTTGAATATGATATTTCTTCTTTCCTGAGTGCTTTATTTTCTATGACTGAGCCTTGGAGTTATCGCTCGACTGTCAAGGATCCTGAATGGGTTGCTGCTGTGGACTCAGAGATGGATGTTTTGCGCACTCAACATACATAGGAGTTGGTTCCTCGTCCTTCTCATGCAAATTTTGTTGGTTCAAAATGGGTTTACCGGTTGAAGTATAAATCTGATGGCTCTCTTGACCGCCACAAAGCAAGGTTAGTTGGTCAAGGTTTTTCGTAATTGTCTGCTTTTTATTATAGTCATACTTTTAGTCCAGTGGTGAAGGCCTCTACTGTCATACTATTTTATCCATTGTTGGTCATCGCAATTAGCCATTGCGACAGCTTGATGTGAAGAATGCCTTTTTAAATGGTATTTTGAAGTCTCCGGTTTACATGGAGCAGCCTGCTGGTTACAAAGACCTTATGCATTCTGACTATGTTTGTCATCTACGCAAGGCCATCTATGGTTTGAAGAAAGCTCCACGCGATTGGTTTCTGCGTTTTAGCTCTTTTTTATTGGCATGGGTTTTGTATGCAGTTCTTCGGATACCTCTTTATTTGTTTTCTCACAGGGTGCCTATTTACTCTATTTATTGGTTTATGTTGATGACATTATTCTTACTGGGAATGGTGATTGTCTTATTCATAAGTTTATTGATCGAGTTATTAGGAGTTTAAGATTACCGATCTTGGCACTCTGTAGTAATTTTTGGGATTGGAGGTTGTTCATACTTCCAATTACTTATTCCTTGGCCAAGCCAGATATGCTAGGAACATTTTACTGCGAGATGGTATGCAGGACTCTGCGCCTGTTGCTATTCCTTGTGTGGCCTTTTCACAACTTTCCAGCTTTTCAGGTAAACCGTTCGGAAACCTCACACTTTATCATTCTTTGGTTGGAGTGCTACAATATATTTTGATCTAACATCCCAACTTGTTTTATGCTGTGAATACAGTCAGTCAGTATATGTAGGTTCTTACTGATGACCATTGCCAAGCTTTCACTCGGATATTGTGCTATGTTTGTGGTACACTCCACTATGGTATTCAATTTCATGCAAACTTCTCTTATTTACCCGTTTCGGGTTACTCTAATGCTGATTGGGATCGTTGTACAGAGACTCGTAGGTCTACATATGGTTATACCATTTTCCTTGGTGGCAACCTAGTTTCTTGGAGTGCTAAGAAGCAGCCTACAGTTTCTCATTCTAGTTCAGAATCAGAGTACCGTACTATGGTAAATACTGTTGTAGAGTTAGCTTGGTTGATGGATCTTCTTCTAGACTTACGTGTCATCGTGCTCCCCGCTTATTTTGCTGTGTGATAATAATAGTGCTCTCTTCCAAGCTCAGGATCCTATTTCTCTTAAGAGAGCTAAGCACATTGATATTGACTATCATTTTGTTCGTGAGATGGTGTCTATTGGCAAGCTCAAGGTTGCCCATGTTTCTACAGACTTGTAGCTTGCTGACATCTTTACGAAGGGTCCACCCCATCCCCAGTTTGAGTTTCTATGTTCCAAGCTTTGCATTACGACCAGTCATACACTTCACTTGAGGGGGGTAATAGAGTTGTATATCAATTACAATCAGGATAAGAAATGAATACCCTTTCTAATTGGTTTTGTATATATCCTGTCCATATTTGTTTAGATCTTGTATACCCTTTGTACTCACTATATATATGCATACATACAACGCCACAATTAGGTGTGAGTTTTACATTCTATCACAGGGCTCGAGGGCTAGCAGTCGACAGTAGAGATATGGATGAAGCAAGATACCGATGCATGTCTCCAGCAAAATGCATAAAAGAAGCTTTTAGAAATCTGTGATAGTGATGTTACTCTCACACCATCTTGGACAAGGGCGGAACTACCATGGTGCATGGTAGGGCTCCAGCCCTACCTGAGATTCTGACGCCATGGAAGTAGTGATTAAAAGTGCTTCCCAGCGGTGGAGCGGAGTTTTTCCAGCATTTTTCCATTTTTCCGGCATAAGCAATCAGGAAAGAAAGCCGCTAGAGGCCTTCTTTGTTTGGCCCATAGTATATCAAAATGACATTTTTTTGGTTCAAGTTAAACGACATCATTTTGATTAGTGTAGAAGAAAAAAATTGAAATTTAAAATTTGGGTATTTGTATTGGGCCAAAATCCAAAAATGAATGGCCCAAATTTTGCCACAACACTCTCAGTGTTCCAAATTTTGCCACAAACCCAAAATTCTGCTTGTGCCTAGGCTTCCAACATCTAGCTCCTGTCGCTGCCGCTGTCGGCCTAGACTCCGAAAGCCGTCCCACCACCGTTCACCCGTCCCTCCTCTAGCTCCACCTGAAAAAAAAATCTGGTTCCGCCACTGATCTTGGAGTACACTTCTAAGGAATTGTGTGTGGGTAAGTAATCCAATCTGCTCTCAGAAGCTCGTATACTCTGCATACAGTAAAGATTCAATGAAAAGTAATCAATGAGGGATGATGCTACTTTATTAATCACACACAAAAATGTTTCAGAACCAAAATTTTAAATGTAACAAAGGCATCAAGAACAACACATTTAATGTATCTACTAGGGGTCTCTAGCCCACGCAAAGTGTGGCTATCGACAATGGATTATGAAAGAGGTCTTGTCTTATCTTGTCTTGTGACCTCGAATGAGTATTTTCCTGTGCCTTCGATGGGGTAGTTCATTCTGGGCTTGAAGGGGTCTTGTCTTGTGCCCTCGAAGGGGTAGTTCATTCTAGGCTTGAAGGGGTTGTTCATTCTAGCCTCGAAGGGGTGGTGGCTTATGGCCTCGAATGAGGCTTGTCTTGTGGCCTCGGAGGGGTCTTGCGTTGTGGTCTCGAAGGGGTAGTTCATTCTGGGCTTGAAGGTTCATTCTGGGATCGAAGGAGTAGTGGTTTGTAACCTCGAAGGGGTCTTGTTTTGTGCCCTCAAAGAGGTAGAGTCTAGTGCCCTCGAAGGGGCAATGCCTCGTGCCCTCGAATGTGTATATGCCTCGTGCCTTCGAAAGGGTCTTGTCTTGTGCCCTCGAAGGGGTAGTGCCTCGTGACCTCGAATGGGTATATGACTCGTAACCTCGAAGGGGTTTTGTCTCGTGGCCTCAAATGGGTAGTACCGTGGCCTCAAAGGGATAGTGTCGTGGCCTTGAAGGGGTAGTGCCTCGTGCGCTCGAAGGGGCAGTGCCTCTTGCAATCAAAGGGGAAGTGCCTCGTGGCCTCGAAGGGGTAGTTCCTTATGCCCTCGAATGGGTATATGCTTCGTGCCTTCGAAGGGGTAGTGCCTCAACACTCAAATGGGTCTTGTCTGGTGGCCTCGAAGGGGTAGTGCCTTGTGGCCTCGAAGGGGTAGTGACTCGTGGCCTCAAATGGGTATATGTCTCGTGCCTTCCAAGGTGTTTTGTCATGTGCCCTCGAAGGGGTAGTGCCTCGTGCCCTGGAATGGGGCAGTGTCTCGTTCCCTCGAAGGGGTCTTGTCTTGTGCCCTCGAAGGGGTAGTTTATTCTGGCCTCGAATGGGTCTTGTCTTGTGGCCTCGAAGGGGTTTTGTCTTGTGCCCTCGAAGGGGTGGTTCATTCTGGGCTCAAAGGGGTAATTCATTATGGGCTCGAAGGGGTTTTTCATTCGGGGATCAAAGGGGTGGTGGCTTGTAACCTCGAAGGGGTCTTGTTTTGTGCCCTTGAAGTGGTAGTGTCTGGTGCCCTCAAAGGGGCGGTGCCTTGTGCCCTCGAATGGGTATATTTCTCATGCCTTCGAAGGGGTAGTATCGTGGCCACGAAGGGGTAGTACCGTGGCCTCGAAGGGGTGGTGTCTTGTGCCTCGAAGGGGGTTTGTCTTGTGGCCTTGAAGGGGTCTTGCATTGTGGTCTCGAAGGGATAGTTCATTCTGGGCACGGAGGGGTCTTGTCTTGTGCCCTTGAAGGGATGGTCTATTCTGTCCTCGAGGGGGTGTTTATTGTGGCCTCGAAGGGGTTGTGTGTTGTGTTCTCGAAGGGGTTATTTCTTGTGTTCTCGAAGGGGTGGTCATGTTCTCAAAAGGGTCCTATCTTGTGCTCTTGAAGGGGTGGTATGTTCTGTCCTCAAGGGGGTGGTGTATTGTGGCCTTGAGGGGGTGGTGTATCGTGTCCTGGAAGGGGTCCTGTCATGTCCTGGAAGGGGTAGTGTTGTGTCCTGGAACGGGTAGTGACTCGTGTCCTCGAAGGGGTAGTTCATTATGGGTTTGTCTTGTGCCCTCGACGGGGTCTCGTGTTGTGTCCTCGACGGGGTCTCGTGTTGTGTCCTCGAGGGGGTCTTGTCATGTGCCCTCTGCGGGGTCTCATCTTGTACCCTCAAAGGGGTTGTACATTCGGGGCTTGAAGGGGCAATGCCTCGCTTCCTCGAAGGAGTCTTGTCTTTTGCCATCGAAGGGGTGTGTCGTGGCCTCAAAGGGGTAGTTCATTCTGGGCTCGAAGGGGCAGTGCCTCATGGCCTCAAATGAGTCTTGTCTTGTGCCCTCGAAGGGGTAGTGCCTCATGGCCTCGAAGGGGTAATTTATTATGGGCTCAAAGGGGTAGCGTTTCGTGATCTCGAAGGGGTTGTGCCTCGTGCCCTTGAAGGGCCAGTGCCTCGTGCCCTCGAAGGGGCCTTGTCTTGTGCACTCGAAGGAGTCTTGCCTTGTGCTCTTGAAGGAGTCTTTCCTTGTGCCCTCGAGGCCTTATGCCCTTGAAACTGTGTGTGAGATTATGCGAATTTGATATTCCTGAGGTCGGGGAAGTTCGCACTGCAACTTACATTGATGCTTCATTGATAGCCACTCTCCTTCCAAATCTTGGGGCTCTCGCATTTTTATCTAGGATTCCTCATTCTTCCATTTGTACGACATTGTATTTACACGAGCATTGACGAGTAGTCAATTGAATGGATTAACACAATTCCAAAACAAAAGATATAATACACTCTACTTTCAAGTACAAAAATTTACCAGACTTTAAATTGGTGGTACAAATGCCGAGGCAGACTTAGTTTCAGTTCGGCCACTGCTCCCGGCCCTAAAGCTGCTACTTTCTCATCCTACTCATAAAAATCAAAACCTTCAGCTAAGTAATCAAATCCCATAAGAAAAGAAAAACCCATTCAGTAAATAATCACATACACGAACTATTTCGAGCCGGACGAATCCACAAATCTGAAACAAACAAAAGAAAAAAATCCAAAAAGTCAGGAAAATTATCAAACATCTCATGTTCAAATTTTCAAATTCCAAGAGATGGGAAAAAAAGGAATCAACAAATTTAAACACGAGCAAAAGTACAAATCAACATAAAAAACCATCTATCCCCTTCTTCCACTGCTAACAAGGATAAAGGACTGGCGAAGTTTAAGAGTGGATCGGGGACCATAAACAGAAATGAGGCCTTTTGACTCCAGAATAGTGAAGTATATATCATCCCTTGACAGCAATAAATGAGCACAACAGCTTTCAAGAGGCTCCGCGCTCCCAAAAATCATCTTGTAGTGTTATTTAAGGTTGTTAGAAGCACAATAAGATGTAAACCATGACACTTTAGTGACATATACCTCAGCCAGCTTGCCAACAGTTACTGATTTATCCTTTTCAAGAAGTTCAGTCCATGCAAACTCGAGAAGTGATGGATCCTGCCACAGATAATAAATTCAAACTCTTTTAAAACAATCAAACTATGCTCATGTATGATATGATGACAATAAGAAGAACCGACCAAATTTCTTTGACCTCTGTTAATAAAATCAGAAATATCTGCAGGGTCAAACTTCTCTATACCAGGAACAATACATGTAACTTGTTGTGGTTTGATAGAGCTGGATACACCATTCTGAATAATAAACAACCAAAAACCATAGTTGCATAAACCTAAACCGTACTCTGCTGAAGCATTGACAAAAAACAATGTAATCAAACTCCTAGCAACCTATCTGAAAGGCCAAGTAGTTCAAATCTCAAACAAAACCTGATCAAATATAGTCCAATTTTTCTTGCCATCTGGTCTCTGAGCAACAGCTAGCCAAAGAACAACTCGAGCAAAAAATAGATCAGAATTTGAGCACCAAAAGGCTTGAAAGCTAAATTAAGAGCGGGGGGATCATGATGTTATGTGCACAATGTAGGCTTACAAAATACCTGCAACAACTATGACCGCCAAACCTCATAAAATGAAAGATCAATGAAGAACCCCTGCACTCGAACCTGATTCCAAACCATCTCCATCTTCTTCTTCATCCCTAATCTAATACCCTTGAACTCTGCCACTGCTAAGAACGATAAAGGCATGGCGAACTCGGCTGAAGCTCCACCTGAGAGGCCTGTTCGCAAAGACCGCTGGAACAATGCCGACATAGATAGGCAGAGCAACTCACCGTCGGTCCCAAGCTCATCCTGATTTGGTGGAGGCTTCCCTCAAGCAGGGATGTTGCCGGAATAGATCACACCAGCTGCAGAACAAATCAGTAGCCAAAACACTACAAAAATTGGAGCAACGATGATGGAAAAGGTGGCCAATTTTAGTTAGGAAAACTATGAAATTACCTTGTGGAATTGTTCAACCATAGGAACTCAACCATCTGAGGATAACCTCTTCAACCCATATCTCCTCCACCCTCAACTCTTTTTACCCAGATCTCCCTCTACCTCCACCCACATACCATTGCCTCTCTACCTACGCTAGAGTCATCCCATGCCTCCGCCTCTGCCAGAGCCATCCCACGCCTCCGCCAGAGCCATCCCACGCCTCCGCCAAAGCCATCCCACACATCCGCCTCCGCTAGCATTATCCCACCACTCCTTCTGCCTCCACTAGTGTCTCCACTCCCCTCCGGTTCCACCTCCGCTAGCATCACCACTCATGCTAAGAGAAGAGAAATTTTTGGGCAAGCGGTTAAAGGAAATACGAAAAAATAAGAATGAAATTTTTTGGAATGGGCGAATGAAACTAAAGCATGGAGCCTATGGAAAAAGATAAGAAGCAGGGAGAAAAACTGACACGTATTAGCAGATAAAAAGGAGGAATAAAAAATTCCTGAAGCAAGTTTGAGGCTTGAGGTTTAGGGGCCTCGAATGCGTACGACGAAAATAGTACTATTCACCGAACCCATTGCCACATTTAAGATATATATATATATAAAGATGTTATCTCATGTTTCTATCTTAAAGTGGTTTGAAACAATATATACATACAGAGTTATATTTAATCCATGAGCTTGGAGAGAGTTGTTGAGGAGGATTCCACAGTATAGAGATAAAAGACAACATTGTATGAATTTCTGTAAGAGGGAGATTCATGACTACTTAGAGACTCTTTGTCCTGACATGCACATTACCTGTGGCTAATATAACGAGGAAACACGCTACCCAGAGACCAAACTACTAACCATCGGTCGATTCGAGCTCAGAATCTGCCACGATCACCAGCAACTGCTGCTACATAAGGCTTCACGATTTCAATTGCTTCCTTGAATACTGCTACTTGATAAATTCGTGACCGGAGTCACCTCCCTCCGTGCCCTTTCCTCACCCTACCCCAATATCCTCCCTCGTGTTGGCCCTGTAAGATGACCATTGGAGGATTCTCTGCAAGCTCAGCGCACCGGAGATACTGTCGTCTGGAAGCCATCCACTCATGTTCGCCCACTCGAAAGATGCCGCCAATGAAGGAGAAATTGTTCCTGGATTTTGAAGCTCGAGTGATATGTTCATCACGCTCCATATGCGATGAAGATGTGCCTGTTGGATAATCTTCTTCTCTATTTTTACTGCAGCATTACTGCAGCATCTATTCTATTTTTAGTAAACTGATGCAGCCTTTCATTTTTCATGACTTAGTCAATGTTAGTTGCATGAATGTAGTTTGCACAAATGTAGTTTGCACATTGCATGATTGTTCCATAATTGTAGGTAGCACGTTTCATGGTTGTTGCAAAATTGTAGTTAGATTGTTGCATGCTTGTAGTTCTCATTTCACTTATAAATAATACCTCACCCAGGAGAAAAGCGTGGAAAAAATTTTCTGCACCAAAAAAAAGATCTTTGCCTTTGCTTTCCTTATTTTTTTCCTGCAACAAATCATTTGTTTTCCAAGCTTTGCTTTCGTTTCTTTGTTACTACAACAACAAGTGGTATCAGAGCGTTGGTGTTTGATCCAAGACTCTTAAGTCGTTCAGTGTTTGATCAGGTTCGACAAAATGGCAGGACGAGGAGCAGAAGTAGCTAGTGACAAAAACAAAGGAGGAGCATCCACACCACAACCATTGGAATGGCCAAAACTTGGTCGAGGCAATGAGGCGGGTGAAGGAAGTGAGACACGCATAGTGGAGCAGGTTATAAGGGAGAGCGATGGTGCCACGCACTTTTTGGTTCTCACAAGGACCAACTATGCAGATTGGGTGAGCCTCATGAAGGTGAAATTTCAAGCATAAGGCTTGTGGGAGGTGATCGAGGATGGTCCAATTGATCAATGTGATGATCGACGAGCAATGTCGGCACTCCTTCGAGCAGTCCCACCAGAGTTGGTTCGTACCCTTGGAGTGAAGAAAACTGCTAAGGAGGCATGGTATACTCTCAAGGTCATACGAGTTGGCGTCAAACGCATTCGAGAAGCCAAGGCACAAACTCGTCGGATGGAGTTTGAGAATCTCGCATTCAAAGATGGCGAGGGAGTGGAGTCTTTTGGGATCTGACTCACAGCAATTGTGAATGATCTTTAGGTGTTAGGCGATCCGGTGGATGAGCACAAGGCAGTGCTCAAATTCCTTCGGAGTGTACCATGAAAGTACAAACAAATGGCCATGGCGATCGAATCGCTTATGGATTTGAAAACTCTATCCATTGAAGAACTCACTGGACGACTGTTGGTAGTTGAAGAACGTAGCGAGCTCGATGATTATGCACAAGATGGAGGTCGCTTACTCCTTACTGAGGAGGAGTGGCTAGCATGACAACGACAATGTGGACCAGGGAAAGGTTCATGTGGAGGTGACAGAAAAACCAAAGCCATGACTAAACCAAAGTTACTAGTCAGAAGTAAGGCAAAACTATCTTCAAGTAAGGGAGGCCGCAAGAAAGGTAATTGTAATTATTGTGGGAAAGCTGGTCATTGGGTAAAATAATGCAGAAAGGTGAAATGCGATCAGGAAGAACATGCAAACCTTGTGGTCACCAAGATGGAAGGAGATGAAGAACCTGCACTAATCATGGTGCAGATTGGGACTGAGACCAGCAACACGTCTCAAGTTGTGCATTTGAACGAGGAGAAGGTGATGCCGGTAATCATAGCAGATGGTGTCTGGTACCTCGACACTGGAGCCTGCAGTTATATGACCGGTGACAAAGTGGCATTCAGGTCACTTGATGAGACAGTACATGGCACCATTCATTTCGGTGATAACTCGGTGGTAGAGGGAGAGGAACGATAATGTTCATGTGTCTTACGGGGGACCACCGACTTCTCACTGACGTCTACTACATTCTGAGCTTGCGAAGAAACATTAGCTCCCCTGGACAACTTGACGAAAATGGATGCAAAATCACCATTGAAGATGGGAAGCTTTGCATTTTTAATTGATCTCGGAAGGTATTGGCTCGGGTCACACGATTGCACAATAGACTCTACACACTAAACTTGAACCTTGCGACTGAGTCTTTTGGCGCAGAAGGAAATTGAAGCATGGCTATGGCATGCGCAGTTCGGACACCTTCACTTCCGGGCAATGCATACGCTTTCAAGCAAAGAAATGGTTCGTGGAATTCCCTACATTGAACATGTGGAAGAGCTTTGCGATGGTTGTGCAATCGGGAAACAACACAGGACACCATTCGCGCAGGCCACAACGTTCTAAGCAAAACGTCATTTGGAGTTGAACACTGGCATTTACATTCTTCTCACCAACATCGGTCACCTCAACCTCAATATTTGCTTCACATTGTCCATCACCTTCGGACTGAACCACCTCCACATTGTCTTTCATCTGTTCATCATTCATGACTTCTGAGGGTTGAAGAGTTTCTTAATTTTCTCTTCGACCGTGGGAGAGGTTTGGTTTGGACATCTTTCGTCAAGAATTGGTTGAGTAGAAAATATTGGGGAGCACTTTGGCAAGAATCCAAAAAAAACCAAGATGTGTGGGATTGTGGCTGAAAAGAGAGGAATTTTGAGGGATTTAGACAGCATTGAAATCAACCAAAACTCTTCACATAACTTCCTTAGTTGCCACAAAACCTTTTCCCTTTTTCGAGATGAGTAATGATGTAGTTTTTCTCTCTTGTCAACTCAAGACATCAACTTAAAACATACCAACTTCCAACATACCATAACTATATAACTTCTATTTTTGTAAAACTTTTCTTCTTTCTAATTTTTTTTGTTTTTTCTAGAATTTCTCGACAAAACAAATAAAATTTTTACAACTAAATAAAGGCAAGGATTACCTCAAATTTGAAAAACCCCTAAGTGTTGTCTAAGACTTTCAAAAATGGCAGGGTCCAAATGCTTTGTGAAAATATCATCAATTTGCTCGTATGTTGGAACATAGACTACCACAACTTCCTTCCTTTCAACAAGATCTCTAATAAAATGATGCCTTATATCAATATGCTTAGTTAGAGAGTGCTGGACTGGATTTTTTTGAAATATCAATAGCCTTGTGTTGTCGCATAAGATCTTCAACGTGCCATGATAAATTCCATAGTCATTCATCATTTGCTTCATCCATAACATTTGCGCACAAAAAATTCCAACAGCAAGATATTCAGCTTCAGCGGTAGATAAAGAGATTGAATTTTGTTTCTTACTATACCAGGAAACCAGATCTGTGCCAATAAAGAAACATCCACCTGTAGTGCTCTTTTGATCATCAACATTACCAGCCCAACCAGAATCACTGTACCCAATCAAATCAGAATCTAGATTCTTAGAATACTAGACACCATACTCAGAAGTCCCACTTACATATTGAATAACTCTTTTGACTGGAGTGAGATGAGACTCTTTTGGATCAGCCTAAAATCTTGCACATATCCCAACGCTGAGACATATATCTGGTCTACTTACTGTTAAATACAATAGACTCACAATCATTCCCCTGTATAAATTTTGATCAACTGCAACTCCTTTCTCATCCTTGACCAGTTTGTTAGAAACCCCCATAGGTGTTTGAACTGTTCGGGCATTTCTTAAACCAAATCTCTTCACTAGATTTAATGCATACTTACTTTGATTTATGAACATGCCATTGTTATAAATACAATAAGCATGGCTGACTTTTGACTTTTGTCCTTCTCCATAAGTGTGTTTGTCCGATTGTTATAAATACGATAAGCACGGCTGTTGACAGAATACCCAAGAAAAATTCTAGTATCACTGTGATTATCGAATTTTTTCCAATTGCTCTTTATCTCTGAGGATATAGCACTTTCTTCCGAACACATGAAAGTATGAGACATTTAGTTTCCTAGCCTTCCAAATCTCGTAAGATGTTTTGCTGGTGAATGGATGCAGATATACTCGATTAATCGTATAGCAAGCTGTGTTAATAGCTTCTGCCCACCATTTGTTGTGAATTCCTTTCTCGGCTGACCTAGCTCACTCCATCTCCTACAAGGTTATGTTTTTCTGTTCTACAGCACCATTCTGCTGAGGATTTATTGGTGTAGAAAACTCATGTTGAATACCAAGCTCATCACAAAAATCACTAAATTGAGAATTTTCAAATTCTCTACCATGATCACTACGAATTCGAACAATCTTTCCAACGGGACTTCCTTTTTCAGTCTGTAACTTTATCACCAGACTTCTAAATACTTCCACCGTATTAGATTTTTCTTTAAGAAAAGCTACCCATGTATATCTGGAGAAATCATCACTAACCGCGAGTCCATCATCTTCATCACTGGATGTTTCATATGGGTCAATGTTGGAACATACGGCTTCCACTTTATCCAGTATGTGGGAACATCCATCCTCCTATGCATCATAAATTTTTGCTCCAAATGCCACATAGTTGCTTACAAGTTCCTCTTCATCTTTCACGTCTCCTTCTTCTTCTTCCTCCACGATGTGACATAAGATTTTCCCTGTTTCTTCCGAGTGTTTGTACATTCAGCCTGAATATAACCATATCCGTCACACTCCCTGCATTGAATTTGTCCAGGCTGTTTTGGTTCACTACTTTGATTTCTGGAGAACTGCTGATTTCCTTGCTCAAATCTCGTTCCACGATTATTACCAGAATCCTGTGGCCTTGGTCTATTTCCTCCAAACCTCTCCTGAGATTTCTTGTTTACTACTTTCTTTAGCATTCTTGAGAAATTCTTCGTGATATGGGTAAGATTTTCAAATTCATCATCACTGTCAGATTCGTGATTGTCTTTTGATGAAGATGTTCTGAATGCCAACTCCTTTTGGTCCCTTTTTGTAGCAGTTTGAAACGTCATCTCATATGTCTGCAATGATCCTATTAGTTCATCTAAGCTCATGGTGGCTACATCTCTTGCTTCTTCTATTGCCGCAACCTTTATCGTAAACCTTTTTGGGTGTGATCTCAATGTCTTTTTCACCAGCTTCACCTCTTTGTAGAATTTTCCAAGTTGGTATGCCATATTGGAGTTGTCCATGAGTTTTCTATTGAATGTAGCAATGGTGTCATCCTCCTCCATCTTGAGTTCCTCAAACTTAGTAGTCAACATCTGTAGTTTAGATTCTCGAACTCGATTGGTTCCTTCATGAACAGTTTGCAGAATATCCCATAATTTCTTGGCTTGCTGACATGTAGAGATGAGTTTAAACTGGTTTCCATCAACCGCAGTGAAGATTGCATTGAGTGCCTTTGAATTCGCCAGAGATGCCTTGAGGTCATCAGGAGTCCAACTAGCTTTGTCTTTGAGTTTCTGCTCCCTTTGACTTGACTCTCCTTCTTTCGCCTTAGAGCTTGTATCAACATCTTCAGTAGTATGATTCCACTCATTCTCAACATAGAACCACGTAAGTTCATCCAGTGAGTTGATGAAAACTCTCATCGTGCCTTCCAATAATTGCAGTTATTGCCTTCTAGCAGAGGTGGTCGAGACACCGAAGCTCCTTATTTAGTTTCCATGGTAAAATCGGATCACACTTTCTTTGACACAACCAAGGGAAAAATAAGTGACCAAGCTCTGATACCAAATGAAATTTGGTTTAACCGAATTTTTTTAATTCTTACTAGTATGTTCCAACATAACCTATCTAACCAAGTATGCAATAAATTAAAGCCTTAAAGACACAAGATTTGGTTACGCACTTCAGTGAAATCTACCTACATTTGCAGGGCCTGGCCCAGTTTAGAATGAATCCACTAACTAGAAAGATACAGTACAAAGTACATCATACAAAATACTTATCTTTACTAACTATAACGTGTGAATTCTGCTATCTCCCCTAGCTACCAATCCGCCTTGATCAGACTCCCCATGTCCTCCAAACTCGTCGACGCTGGATCTCCTCCTCCCGAGGAATTAAGGCATATGATTATGAACTTTGAACGACATGTCACGTATGTTGGAACATAGAATTATGGCTCTTTGCAATTATCTCGAAAGATTGAAAATCTGTGTACAGATTTTCTCTGATTAAAACTGTATTGAATGCAGCCGTGGTTGTCCCCTTTTATAGCTATGCGCAGATCGGAACTCTCCATGATTGTCTCCATAATATTCCTATTCCTTATCTGCTTCTTGAAGCATATCCTAATCCCATAAAGAAAGGAATGTTCCTTATCACAATATCTCCCATATATTCGATAATATCAACACCATATTTGTAGGAATTTTCCATAAAACAACTACGCTTCTACATGCCTAATATATAGCAGAATATTCAGATTTCCATATCTCACAAATACCATAATATTCTGACCCTTTATGCGTAAGATCTGCTAGGCGTAAATATACTAATCTGCATGTTCCAACATGGAATGATTTTCATTTCCAAATATGTTCACAAAATTGCCAATTAAAATATTCAATGAATACCACTTGACTTTACACTACCAAATTCATTATGGATTTGCTGAAGGACAGTGAGAGCAATGCTGAGGTCAAGGGTTCGGATGTGGATTCACTCTTCATCTCTTATATTTAGGTGAACCATGCTCAAAAGCAATGACGCAGGACCTTCGATGCTCATGGAAGAATCAATCCTTGCATGTTTTCACCGGGTCACATCGAGTTAACCTAGTTCGTGAACGAAGAGTCTGTGAATGAGTCCTGAGTCTCAGCTTAAGTGGGAATAGATATACGGTTGAATCTCTTTTATATGTGGTTTTTTAAAATATTTATTATGTGTTGTTAGTTTGTGTTATCTATCATTGATGGAGACAAGTTTTGCTAGTGATGGAGAAACCTTCTTCCCATTTGTTGAATTTGAAGAGATCTTATGTTTTGCAGAACAGATGTTTTGTTATCTAATGCATCTAAATTTTTTATTGAAAAAAAAATGAAATGATAGAGATGGAGACCGGTATTAATGCCTTCGTTTTTTGGAGGCACAAACTCAACTCTATCAGATAAGCATTGCTTATTAACCATTTCACCAACAAGCTGCAAAGACAATAATGTATAAATAAAAAAATCGTGACACAGGTACTCTGTAGTGTAAAGGAATAAGTATTTATCCGCACCATTACACAAGATTTAACCAATGAATTTCATATAGCGTTTAGTTACTTTTGGTTGGTGGATTGCTAGTATTAGTTGAGTTTACGTGACAAAGGGTTTAGACGGCTATGTTTGGTTTTCTTATCTAAATTCCTCATTTCATAGACTTAATTGGTACTAATGGACATCTTGTATTCACAGGCTCCTTGATCTTTCTTGTGATTATCTTTAGTAGGTTGCCCATGGGTACTTTTTTGTTACATTCTATGTGAAAACCGTTCGCAAGGGCGGTAGAAGATTGAAGGCCATTTGTGTTTAATGGTAGAAGAGGCGAAGGCCATTCACATCAAAATGGTAGAATATGAAGGCCACGAAGATCAATGCGTGGTAGAAAGAGGTTGAAGCCAATGATAGGCGACTTTGAAGTTCAAGACGACCAAAGGAGAAAACGGTGAATCGTGGTCCGATGAGTTTTGCCTTAGTTCGAGAATGATCCAGGAAGAATTAGCCTTCCAAGCTAGTTCCATTGAATTCTTTTTCTCGAGTACTACAAAATTAACTACTAGAACTCTCGATTCAGACTAGCGGTTCACCTGTGGTAAGTAAACGATGTTCAGCCGACGAAACACCTACGACCGTTCACAGACCGCACAGGGTGAAGCACCAGCGGTCCGTGAAAAAGCACATAGGTCACACTACATAAGAGTTCCAGGGGCTCCGTGAAGACATGCATGAGACCTTAACGAGGCAAAGGTGCCGAGTCATGAAAAAAAACCCCAGACTGTGGAGCTTGGAGATGAAGAATTGATAATTTGGCTAAGCATGGAGCTGGTCCGTTAAAACCTTCATGGGCCATGAAGAAAGTTCTAAGCGAAGACCACAGGCTGCTCGCAGTCCGTGAAAACCTTCATGGACCGTGGGAAATCGCGTACTGTTCGCGGTCCGTGACAATCTTCACGGACCGTGGCACGAGTAACGGACCGCGCCAGATCCCATGGCCCGCAGCTATGAATGTTTACAAACAACACCATATCCCATGCCCCGTGCTTGAATGCCTCACAGATTGTGACATACATGACAGGCTGTGAAGCCTTAGCGGCTGACCTAGCGTTTTGCTATTTTTTGCCAATTTTGGGCCTATTTTTAGGCCCAATCTCCTACTTCTATATATAGGAGCCTTAGTCTTTTACTAAACTATTAGGAAATAGATTAGGAAGTAGGCATAATGTAGAGTAGATTATCTCTAGTTTATAGAGAAGGAAGATGAGAGTTCTTCTTCTCCTTCCTTATTCTTTTCTTTTTCTTTTTCTTTTTCCTCTCATCTTATTTTCTAGATCCATGACGACTAACCTAATATTTTCCATGGATCTAACCTTTGTAGAGTATATATTTCACTTGAGATTCATCTTGGCACTTGATATGTTTTATTTACTTTATGAGATTCATTAGATTCACCATATCATTGTGTTTATGATATTATTATGATTGTTCTTGAATGTTATAAATGCATGAATACTACACCACATATAAGCACACACTTTGGGCTATATTCATGTATGGTGCAATTATTTATGCCCCCTTGGGAAGAGAAGCCTAGATGTTAGAATGGGTAAGGGAGAATGCGCCCATATTGGTGTGTGCATGAGGGATTCGAGAATGCTTTGACCTATTTTTTGTCGCATCAGTCTTAGCTGACTTCATAACTGTTTTCTGAGAGGTTGCGGGTAGAGATAGTGAATAGTAACAAGTTAGGTGTTGTGTTGAAACCCTAGTATCACAGATAAGGTGCCTACGAACCCTGGGCTTAGCATATATAGGACCTGGGAGGGGGGAGTAGCTGAATTCGTGGTGGAAGCCCGGACATAATAGTACGAGGGAGAAACAGACCTACAGCGATGGTTGGACCTCGTTGTACTCCCCTTATTACGATAGCAGTGTCGATGGAAGTGTATGCCATCGGCCACACCACGTGTTGTGAATACACTAATAGGTCTTTTGTAAGTTTTTATGTGAATGAATCGAGAATTAAAGCATTAGAACTACCATGTTGCTAAATGATTCCCAAGTGCCTAGTATAAATAGTTTACTTATTTGTTAATTTCATGCTTTGTAGTTAGTTGAAAATATCAAACAACCTACAATGATGTTCGGACCTCGTTGTACTCCCCTAATTACGATGGCGGTTTTGATGGAAGGTTGCAGCCGCACCCACCGTGACAGGGATGGGGAAGTGTAGCCATCGGCCACACCACGTGTTATGAATACACTGATAGATCTTTTGTAAATCTTTATGTGAATGAATCGAAAATTGAAGCATTAGAACTACCATGTTGCTAAATGATTCCCAAGTGCCTAGTATAAATAGTTTACTTGTTTGTTAATTTCATGCTTTGTAGTTTTTAGTTGAAAATACCAACCCCCCCCAACCCCCCCAACCCATTTCATGTTTACATTACTAGCTATTCCTTTTACTCGTGTGGATTGAAGACCCGCACGAGATTGTGTTTTAACTAGTACTTGAGCCCTAGCATCCTTGTGGACAAATCTAGAGGTTGCCTCTTACTATCCCTTGGTAGTTTAACAGTGAGAATGGGTGCATAACTATAAATTTCTATATTTGACCCATAAGTTCATTGGCTCGTGTTTTAATGACGCCTGGGTGGAGAGCAAGTCAGGTATCAAATTTGATACATGGCGTATTTTATGAGAGTTTGAACCAGAAAATTCTCCCACCCTTTTCAGACTCTTATTCCCGAGTTTTGAACTTATATGCATGCATCTCGCCACGACCTTTCTCGACCTCTTTCCTCTGGTCACAACCTCACTAGTATAAAGATTCATGTATGTAACTTAATCGAAATCCTAAAATTAAGCCCTAAACTAAACTTAATTCAAAAAAGTAAAAAATAACTAATATGTTCTCTAAAGTGCCTGAAACTTAACAAATGCAAAAAAAGGAATCCAACCTTTCTTAACGAGTTAAAATGAGTTCAATCTTTTCCTCGTGAAGCTTTTAAAAAATTATATATTTTAAAATATATGAGTGTAATTTTAAATGAATTTAATTAACATGGTATTTGTTAAAAAGGAAATCCAATTATGACATACATTTAGACTACTAAACCAATCACCTTCATTTTCATTCGTTCTTGGTATGATTTAAAAAAGGATTAGTTTAAAACATAAAATTTTAATAATAAATAAATAATAGAGAGAGTGTGAACCTTGGCATAAGAGTGCAAAGTTTATAATGTGGTCATTTGAATAGAAAATAGTGATTTTTTTGCCAGAAAAGTATAATTTTAGTAATGTAAAAGAAAGTTAAATTGGATAATCCAGTCGATTGTTTCCGTTGAACTACTGTGTATGTGTGCGATTGTGGTGCGAATTTGTGTGCGAATTCCGAACACTATTCTCCTTAACCTTGCTACTTCCATCTCCATCCGATCCCAATCCTCTCTTCTATCTGATTAATCCTCGTCTCCCTGGTTCTTGCCGGATCTCCTCGGCCGTTAGCGGCTTTTAGCTGTTAACGACTACCGCGATGTCGGGTTTTGTTGATCCGGCCGATCTGGACCCCAACCATGGTCCACAACTTCCTCCTCCTCCTATCTCTTTCGCCGCGGTTCTCAAAAACAAGGCCCCCCTTTATCAAAGCTACTACCGAATAATCCCGAGCTTATCCCTAAATCTGAGCACCTCGGCGAGGCAGCTTGCCTATACTCAGATGAGCAAATTGAGAAATTATCATCGCACTATGCGAATGCCCTTGTAGGCAAGTTCACCAGAGGCAGATGCCCAATGGAGAAACTGGAGCAAGTTTTCAAAACTGCGGGCTTCACAGGTAAGTACCAACTGGGCTCCCTTGACTACAAACATGTTCTAATTAGATTTGAATTGTTGAATGATTACCAGAAGCATGGATGAAAGGAATTTGGAACTTTAATGGGATACTGCTTAAAATGTTAAAATGGACCTCTGATTTTTCAATCCATAAAGAGTCACCTATAGTTCCTGTTTGGTGTACAATAAGGGAAGTCCCCTTGTATTACTATAATTCGGCAGCCATTGAATCAATTGGAAATAGCTTAGGCAGTTTCATTAAAACTGATATGGCAACAGATATGCTCACTAGGCCTTCGGCCATCAAAATATGCATAGAAATTGACCTACAAAAACCTATCAGTACTCACATCAGGTTAGGTTTAGTGACAAATAACAGAAAATATCAGGTTGATTATGAGGATATACCTTTATATTGTGACCACTGCTCTAAATTGGGCCATTCCAAACCTAAATGTAGAGTTTTCCCACCCAATGCTATTGCTATTAATGCTGAGAATGTAATACATCAGACACAGCCCCTCTGGAAAGCCACTGGGAAAAAATTTGAAGTCCCTCCCATGTTAGCCCCTGAAGATCAGTCTGACTTAGAAATTACTGAATATCCATTGGAAGTTAATACTGATCCCAAGCCTGCATTCCCTCTTCATATGGATACTAATACCTATTCAGAGGCTCCTAACCTACTTCGGCAAGTTACAGACAATCCTGAGATCATACTAACTAACCCCCCTCTCAGGCTCCACTTGACAATTCCACAACCAAACTCTTAGAGAAAACTGTTTTCAGAAGTTTTACTCCTATAACCTATGCTTCTGATGATATCCAAGTTGGAACCTCCATTCCCAATCTGTCTAAGAAGAAGGAGACATCTCCCTCTCTTCTTGACAGATTAGGGAACAGGTTCTTGGTTTTGCGGGAAGATTTTGATAGTACTGCTCAAGAACAGGACCAGGATGATCAAAACCTTCAAGCTAGCTCGAGCTCAACTCCACTTCAGGGACAAAATCAGCAGTCAGGTAAGGCTAAAGGTAAAAAGACTAATTATTTCAGTCAAATCAATAAAATGATGCTGAGATCTTCAACAAAAAGTCATAAGTCTAGTGAACAATGATAGGTTCTCTTTCAATAAATTTTTTGGTCTGGAATTTAAGGGGTATGGAAACATCGATGTTGAGATTACTAAACCTAATCAGGATTAAGAGGATCCAATTCTTATGTATTATTGAGCCTATGCATGATAACTCAAAATTTCAATCTTATAGGGAAAAACTTAAATTTGCTGATGGACTAACTCTTTTTAATGGCAAAATATGGCTGATGTGGTCTAGTTCCTTTTCAGTTAACCTTATCTCCGCCCATGAACAGTATCTGCATGTTAATATCCTCCATGGCTCTCTAAACCTTCTTATGGAAGCTGAATTTGTTTATGCTCTTAGGAATAGAGAGGGTAGGAAGATATTATGGAGATATTTGGCAGCTGTAAGTCAGAATGATACTATTTATATTGGTGATTTTAATTCTATTACCTCTGTTTCTGAATATAGAGGACCTAGCACTCCTGCTAGAGGTAGTATCAGTGACTTTAGTAATTGGATAAATACCTTAGGAATACAGGAAATTACCACTGTGGGAAACCTATTTACTTGGTGTAATTCTAGACTTAGAAATCCCACTTCAAAAAGGTTAGATAGAGGACTTAGCACAATTTCTTGGAATCAGAAATTTCCCTCCTCTTCTATACAGATTTTAAATAGACAAAGCTCTGACCATTCCCCTCTTCTGTTAAATATCTCAAATCTCTCTAATCTGAACCCAAGACCATTCAGAGTTCTTGATGTTTGGCTTAACCGACCTGATTTCACTATACTAGTTCAAACCTATTGGGATAAACACATTAGAGAAAAAGGAATGTTAGGCTTTTTCCTCAAATTGGTTAGGTTAAAAAAGGAAATTAAAATCTGGAACAGGGAGTGTTTTGGCAATATTGACTCTAATTTACTACATGCAGAGGAATCACTCAGAATTCAGGATACAGTCTTTGACCTGAATCCCTCTCAAGCTGAACTCATTAAGTTAAACCAGAAAACAGCTTTACTACTTAGGGCTCAGAAAGAAAAAGAAAAATTTTGGAAACAAAAGGCAAAAATGAAATGGCATAAATTAGGTGATAATAATACACAATTTTTTCATAAGGTTGTACAAGAGAAAAATTGTAGATTGAGGATTCTAAAAATTAAAAACAGGGCAGGCCAGTGGTTAAACTCTCAAACTGCAATTCAAACTGAGGCCATTTCTTACTATTCAGATCTGTTATCTGAATCTGATCGAGATCCCAATCATACATATTATGCTCATTTCCTGAGTCAAATCCCTACTATAATTACTGCTCAAGATAACTTAGATTTAGCAAAACCAGCCTCCGAATCAGAGGTTGAGGCAGTAATGAAGGGATTAAGCAATAATAGTAGTCCAGGACCTGATGGATTTACCAAAAAGTTTTTTTCTAAGTGCTGGTGTATAATAAAAAAGGACCTGGTAGATGCGGTTAATGATTTCATTCAGGGCTCACCTATTCCTAGAGGTATATCTAGCACATGGATTACATTGATTCCAAAAAAACCTACACCGAGCACATTTGATGATTTCAGGCCAATTAGTCTTTCTAACACAATTAATAAAATATGCTCTAAGGTATTAATGGAAAGACTAAGACCCTATATGGCTAACCTAATCTCCCAAAACCAATTGGCTTTTATGAAAAACAGGGATATCTCGGATAATATTCTCTACCTACATGAATTGGTGAGATTTTTAGATAAAAAGGCTAGAACTCCAAACTGTATCCTTAAACTAGACTTACAAAAGGCTTTTGATAGGGTTAGTTGGGATTTTCTTAGAGGTATCCTTAGGAAATTTGGCTTTGATGGATCTTTTCTTAATGCTATTTTTTCAAATCTTTCTCAAGCTTTTTTCTTAGTCCTAATAAATGGGAATCCTGTGGGTTTCTTTCCAGCTACTAGAGGAATCAAGCAAGGTGATCCACTCTCCCCTTTTCTCTTTAACATTTTCTCAGAGGCATTTTCCAGAAGTTTGTCATTTATTTTTAATACTGGGAAGATTTCTCATTTTCAAATGCCATCAGCAATTCCTCCAATTTCACATCTCATGTATGCTGATGATACAATTATTTTCATGCAAGCCTCTAAACCTAATTTGATTAAAATCAAGGCTTTCTTAGACATTTTTGAACTCACCTCTGGCCAAAAATTCAATTTCCACAAATCTGATTTTTATTTAAGCAAGAGAGCCACTAGTGTTAAATTAATTCAGATGAGATCTATACTGAAGATGAAACAGGGAACCTTTCCTTTTCAATATCTTGGTTGTCCAATCTTTAAGGGTCGTACCTTAAAGGGATATGGGAGATGGGAGATGGGACGAGTTGTAGATGACCAGGGTCATCGAGGTTGCATAAAAGGAGAATGGCGAGATTTCTTTGAGGGGTATGATCACCCTCCTAGTGCAGTACTTAGGCCATGTGGCCCCGGCTAATTTTCCACGTATGGGCCAAAATTCTTCATACCTCATAACCTTAAAAAAGATGGAGAAGTTCAGCTTCATTCAGCCCATAGCTACGTGAGGAGTGTACCACTGGTTGAATGGGGCGAGGAATGTCACCTTTATGACATTTCCAAAGCGCCATAGGTCTAAGCTAGAGTGGGATACTTTGGTCTAGGATTTGGCGATAGCACCTAATACTTCATGAAGGGTGGCTTTTGAGCGAGAGCTCAAGAACCTACCCCCACTTCCAGTCCGACTGATGAGGGTGCTCTCCCGCTCACTCAAGCAGATGATGTGCCTCATTCTCCACCACATTAGACAGAGCCATAGTCGATGTAAGAGGTTTATGTGTGCCACCTCAACTCCCTCAGCCCCTACCTAATTTTTATGAGCGACTGATGTGGATAGTTGAGCACAGTTTTCGTGAACAGGTTGAGCATAACATGTTCATATCCCGGAGCCCCATGAAGATGGATGAAGAGATTGATTATCTTTAATCTAGGATTTTTGAGATACAATCACAGGGCAGTGGTGCCCCAGTCCCTGACCCCAGAGTAACGAGGAGGAGAGAGCGGCATCAGGGGAAATGGGAATTAGGTGGCGCAGTATCCGCAGACCTATGGTAGGGACCCCGACGATGGTGTCGGGTCATCCCATTCTTGATTATGAGTATATTGTTTTACACTCCCCTACTTGATTTGTATGTTTTTCCCTATTTTGTCTACATTGAGGGCAATGTAGTGTTTTAAGTGTGGAGGGGGGTATTTACTGCTTTTACTGATTTGCTTGGGATATTTTTCTTAAACTTGGATATTTGGGATGTTTTCCTTTGTTTTGGGGATGCTTTATTAGCTTTGGCTTTTGGAAAGCTTTTTGCTAATTTTGATTGGAAACACACAAAAATGATTTTTTTGTTTTGAAAAGTTGAAAACCCGAGAGGGTAACTTAGCAACATTGGGGGCCCGGATAGGTCGAAAACCCGAAAGGGCAACCTAGGAAAAAATGAGAGGCTAAATGTGCGAAAAAAGGTGAGATGTGAGCCAAAGAAACATGATGTGTAGCTAGGATGAAAACCCGAAAGGGCTCCTAGGCAAAATGAGAGAAACAAGGGAAAATGCTATGACTTCACTCATTTTTCGGCATTAGAGTCATAAGGTTGTGGTTGCTATATGGATAGATTGGGTAGCTTAACATTATGAGACCTCTTGGGATTGGGTTGTTTAGCAGGGGAAAGGAAATAAGGTATTAAATTATTGATTGTTGATATGCTTCATTTTTTGGGATGATATATTGGAGTAAGTGAAGTATATGTTTGAACTTCGTACAAGTTTTTTACTTCATTTTGTGCCATTGGATTTGGGATTGTCAATTCGGGGCTTGGAGATGTTTTTATGGATATCAATGAATTAATAGATTGGTATGGTAGGAAGATTTAGGAATGAGGGTTGTGGGTGAATTCTTATTTAATATTAACTTTGGGATGTGATATATTGAGAGTTGTGTGAGGTATCGATTTGGGGGAATATTAGTTTAGGATGTGAATACGTGAATTTATTCGTGTGCTTGAATCTTTTTTTACTCGGGGATGAGTAAGGTTCAAGTGTGGGGAGGTTGATCTGCTTCATTTTACGTGCGTTAACCGTTGCATTTGGCATACTTTTTGGTTAGTTTTAGTTGGTGGATTGTTAGTATTAAATGAGTTTACGTGACAAGGAACTTAGACGGTCATGTTTGGTTTTCTTGTCTAAATCCCGCAGTTTACTAATGGACATCTTATATCCATGAGCTCCTTGATCTTCCTTGTGATCATCTTTAGTAGGTCACCCGTGGGTACTTTTTTGTTACATTCTATGTGAAGGACGTTCGTAAGAGCCGTAGAAGACTGAAGGATGTTCGCAAGGATGGTAGAAGAGGCGAAGGCCATTCATATTAGAATGGTAGAAGATGAAGGCCATGAACATCAATGTGTGGTAGAAGGAGATTGGAGCCAAAGATAAGCGGCTTCGAAGTTTAAGACGGTCAAAGGAGAAATCGTGGAATCGTGGTCCGAGGAGTGTTGCCTTAGTCCGAGAATGATCTAGAAATGATTAGCCTTCAAGACTGGTTCCATTGGATTTATCATCTTGAGTACTACAAAATTGAATACAAGACTCCCAATTTTGACTAACGGTTCACTCATAGTAAGCAAACGAAGTTCAATCGACAAAGCACCAGCGACCAATTACGGTCCGCCCATGGTCAAGCACCAGCGACCTGTGATAAAGCACATGGACCGCACTACACAAGAGTTCTAGGGGTTCCGTGAAGACCTGCACGAGACCTTCACGAGGCAAAGGCCCGTGACAAAGCTCTCAGATTGTGAAGCAAGGGGATGAAGAGCTGAAGAATTTGGCTAAGTATGGAGATGGTCCGTGAAAGCCTTCACGGACCGTGAGAAATTTTTTGAGAAAACCCACAAGTTGATCGCGGTCCTTGAAAACCTCCACAGACCGTGATAAAACTTTGAGCAAAAACTATGTACTATTCGCGGTCTGTGACCATCTTTATAGACCATGGCACGAGACCTGCTTCACGGACCGTGCTAGATCCCACAGACTGTGGCTATTAACATTCATGGACCGTGACAGATCTGACGCCCCGGGCTTGAACTCTTCATGGACCTTGACATCTGTGCCGGTTCATGAATCCTTGGTGGCTGACCTTGAGGTTTGCTATTTTTGCCTATTTTGTGCCTAGCTTTAGGCCCAATCTCCTACAACTATATATAGGAACCTTAGTCTTCTACTAAACTATTAGGAAGTAGAATAGGAACCTATGCATAATGTAGAGTAGACTCTCTCTCTAGTTTAGAGAGAAGGAAGATGAGAATTCTTCTTCTCCTTCCTTCTTCTTTTCTTTTTCTTTTTCCTATCATCTTATTTTCTAGATCCATGGCATTTAACTCAATATTTTCCATGGATCTAACCTTTGTAGAGTATATTTTTCGCTTGGGATTCATCTAGGCACTTGGTATGTTCTATTTTCTTTATGAGGTTCATTAGATTCACCATATCCTTGTGTTTATAATATTATCGTGATTGTTCTTGAATGTTAAAAATGTATGAATACTACACCACATATAAGCACACACTTTGGTATATATTCATGTATGATGCAATTATTTATGCCCCCTTAGGAAGAGAAACCTGGATGTTAGAATTGGTAGGGGAGAAAGCGTCTGCGTGGGTGTATGCACGAGTGATTCAAGAATGCTCTGACCTATTTCTCATAGCTGACTTTGTAAATTTTGTCTGAGAGGGTTGCGGGTAGAGATAACTAATAGTAGCAAGCTAGTTGATGTGTTGAAACCCTAGTATCATAGATAAGGTGTCTACGATCCTTGGGCCTAGTGTATATATGACCCAGGAGGAGTAGTTGAATTTGTTGTGAACCCTCGTGCAGATTGACGACCAACACAAGGTTGTGTTCTATATAGTACTTGAGCCTTACTAACTTTGTGGACAAACCCAGGGCTTACCGCTTACTACCCCCTTGGTAGCTTAGTAGTGAGAATGGGTGCGGGACTATAAATTTCATCGTCTGGACCTATAAGTCCTACGCGTATGTTTTAACGACGGCAGGGTGGAGGCAATTCAGAAGTTTGATGTGTCCATTTTTTGTGCATATTTTAGGACTTTTTGGGATCACTTTTGTGGTCTTTTTTTATCAAGAGCTTGTGTTTTACCTAGAAATTCTCAGGAAAGGTAAGAGAGGCTTTTACGCTCTTTTACCTTTTCTAAGTGGATTTTATGTGACAAGAAAAGAACATCAAGACTTGAAGACCGAAGACCATTGAAGGCCATCTTTTGAAGACTTTGAAGGCTTGCTTTAAATATTTGAAGACTTAAAGAATGGAAGAAACTTGTTGTGAAGAAGAGAATTAGAGACAAGAGGAAGGAAAGAAGACAAATCCTGGTTCTGGGTGCCCGTCGCGATGGACCCTGTTGCGAGTCGCGGTGAACGGGTAGCCAGAATACTTTTGCCTTTTTCTTGTACTATAAATAGCATTCTATCTTCTCTCTCTCTTCACTTCTTCTTCTCCTGATTTCAACCAGCAAAACCTTAGCTTTTTCCCTTTTTATCATCTTTTTTATCTTTAATTATGTTTGGATTGTTATTGTTAATTAGTATGGATTCTAGTAGCTAAGTTAATCTCTTGGGAGCAATTGATTGAAGTTTCCAAACCCATGTAGTGAGATTCTTGATTTTTCTCATTGATGAACATTTATTGGGAAGCATTTACTGTGTTATTAATGCTATGTTTTACTTCATTTATGCCATGGGTTGTTTCAGAATAGGAAGTATTTGTATGATTGAATTGTTAGGGTGTTAGGAAAGTGTACAATTTCTTAGCTCATTTGACATGAAAATCCAAGAACATATAATTAGAACTTCTTGTGTATAATGTGTTGTGATTCTTGCTAGATAAGTATGTTTAATGTGTATTTTTCTCATATTTTTCCAATAGATGCAAAGAAAGGTTGAACCTTGAAACTGGTTTGTTCTAGGGTTAGACTAATAAATGCTTTGTTTGGATAAATGACTATGTCTTTTGTAGAAGGCTTGTTGTTCTCAAATCTATGGTCCTTCGTGTGAAATGTCGTTGATGAAATACCTTTAGGAGTTGTTTGTCTAAAGTGATTGTCAACCAGGTTTGCAAAATGTCGTTGTTTGTGTTTTCAATTACTATTAAAGAAGGAATGAATGTTATTTTTCAATTGGGAAGTGATGCATTCCCCGTAGCCAATTAATGGCAATGAATGAGTGAATGAATCTAGGATCTATAAATGGTTTGGAAGTGAGGATCTATTGCCCCCAAGGCTTCGTTGATTGTTGATATAATCATCTTTTTAGTTGTTGTTGCAATATTAGCATTGTTCTCTTGCTTTGCAAGTTACATGTCTTTTAATTTTATAACTTAGGAAAAACCGACCAACCCCCTCCCCCTATATATGTGTTTTTATATGTATGTGTATATTTTTGCCTAGTATGTTTTCTCATGGAAGACCTCGACTTTCTATTATCTACTTAAGTGTATATGTGAAGCATTAGGGCTTAAAAAATTAACTTTGAGAGGTGCGGTGACAACCTCCCACGGACCGTGCCAAGACCTCAGTGCGGACAATGCCAAACACGATGGGCTGCATTCTCACGTTCCAATTTTAACTCACGAACTGTTAAGTATGGGTGCAGACCGTTCTGTTTTCAACAGCCTGCACCGTTCTAAGCGCAAAATGTCAAGACCAGCCATTGGGATGTGAAGAATCAAATGGTTTGTGCCAAATTAATGAAAAAAATGAGGTCTCTGATGATGGCTCGTGCCAAACGTCACATCCCGTGGATTATAAGTGGAAAAATGAGGACTCTAATGGCAGCCTGTGCCAAATGACGCGGACTGCACGGACACGACCCATGTCAGATGACATAGCCTGTGCTAAGGGATATACATGGACTGCACCAGAATAGACCGCCCGCACTAATAGAGCAAGCACGGATCGTGCCAGAATGAACGTGATACAAGGCACGGACCGCGCCATCTGCGACAGTCTGTGCCAAGTAGTGGCTTGACTTGGGTTTACATGTTTTTAGCCTATTTTGGGAATATTTTTAGTCTCAATCCCTTACTAATATAAATATAAGCTCTATTTTACTAGGTTTTTATATCTTTGAAAGTTGGATCATATTTTCACTTTACTCTTGTAATTAGGAGAGCACTCTAGGGAGTGAAACATCCTCTCTTCTTTATTTCTTTCCTTTTTATTCGGCTTTCATCCTATCATGCGGAATTCAAATTTTTTTTTTTGAATTCCATATTTAAGGAGTAGTTCCCATAGCTTGGGGATAAATTGTATTTATGTGTTGATTTATGCTTTTGTGAGATTCCTAGTTCATCCTAATTATTGTGTTTATGATATTATTGCGGGTAGAGATAGTGAAAAGTAGCGATCTTGGGTTGTAAGAGTTTCTAGTGTCATAGATAAGGTGCCTACTTCCCTTTGCCCCATTTATAAGCTAGGGGGTAGAGCATTCGTGGTGGAATCCTAGGACGTAATTGCATAGGGAGAAACAAACCTACAACAATGGTCGGACCTTGTTGTACTCCCTTAATTACAAAGACGGTGTCGATGAAGGGTTGCAAGTGCACATGACGTGACATGTACGGAGAAGTGTATGCCATCGACCACACTACGTGTTATGAGCACAATATTATGTTTGTCTAAATCTCACATGTGAATGAATCAAGGATCGAAGCATTAAATGAACCATGTTACGCAATCATTCCCAAAGTGCTTAGCTATATAGATTACATGTTTTTTAAATTTATGTTTTGTAGTTGTTAATCCAAAAAACCAACCCCCCCCCTATTTTACTATACTAGCTATTCCCGACAAGTCGTACGGATTGACAACCCAAACGAGGTTGTGTTTAATTAATTTTAAGGTCCTAGCATCTCTGTGGACATACCAAGGGCTTACCGTCAACTCCCTTATCTGTAGCATAATAGTTAGTGATGACCATCGACCACACCACATGTTATAAGCACTAGATTGGGTTGTTAAAGTCTTAAATGTGATTGAATCGAGGATTAGAACATTTAATTTTCCATGTTACACAAATATTCCCCAAGTGTTTGTTAATATAGTTTACTTGTTTTTTATCTTTCATGTCCTTAGCTATTAATTGAAAAACCAACCTCCCCCTTTTACTATACTATATATTCCTAGCAAAACAATGGATTGACGACTCATTCGTGGTTGTGTTTAATTAACCATTAGGCCCTAGCATCTTTCTGGACATACCCGGGCTTGCCACTAACTACCTCTATGGCAGCTTAGTATTAAGTTGGGTACAAAACTATACCTTTCTATCTTTGACCTTTCTTAGCCTTCGCTCAAATTAGCTACTTAATGACCATGAGTGGAGGCGGGTCAATGAGGTACGTGCAACTCCAGCAAAGAGAAGTCAGTGCAAAAGATAGTCCAACAGTGAACAACAATAGGCGCTTAAAATACACATGCAAGCCAGCAACAATAGTGCGTGAGATTCACACAAGTATTAGTTAAGGAGCCATTGCTCACGCGTAGAGCACAATTTTTAAAGGGTATTACTATATCACGCCCTGTATTTTACTGATTACGCCCTAATACGTATACATACATGTATTTATATTTTAAATTAATTAATTATACTGAATGAAATTTGTATATAAAAGTGTGTGGGTTAAAAACTTTCACAAAAATTTGGTAAAAGTTGATAATTTTTTGCCTCTCCTCCATTTTAACCACCGCCGCTAACAAATTGCACCTGCCACCGGAGACTACTGCCGACCGCTGCCAACAACCACCGCTGACCACCGCCGGCCACCGTACGTCGCCTGAATCTCGCCGGAAATGTAAATTTTCCAAAATTTTTTTTGAATTCTGCACTTCATATGTATTTCTTGAATCTGGCCGGATGTAAATCTTGGAATGGGTTTGATTTTTCTGCCCATCTGTTAGAATTTTCTGCACAGATGGTGGTGGTGGTGCGTCGGAATTTTCTGTCCATCTTGGAATTGATAGCATCGGAATGGTGGTGTCGAGCTAGAGGAGAAAGAAGAGGAGGTGGCATCGGGCGTCGAGCATCAAGCATTGGGCGTCGAGCGTCGAGCGTCGAGCGAGAGAGGTGGTGGCATCGGGCGAGAGAGGAGGGAGATCGTGGTGGAGAAGAGGAGGCACGCCGGCGGAGGGAAGGACGAGGACCGCGGTGGAGAAGAAGAGGAGGTGGCATCGGGCGAGAAGAGTAGGTGGCGAGAGAGGAGGGAGAACGCGGTGGAGAGGAAGAAGAGGTGGCGTTCGGCGAGAGGCTGAGGCTTGCCGGCGACGGAGAAGGACGTCGGTGGAGGAGGATGGCGGCGGAGAAGAAGGAGGACAACGGTGGTTGTATGCTTTAGGGTTTAGGCTAAAAATGAAGGGATGAAGAAGATGAGGGGTCTAGGGTGCAGTTTTAATATTTAAAGTTTTAAATGAAAAATTAATATTGTAATCTGAAAAATGTAAATAAAATTGTAAATTAAACTTTGAAAAATTAAACATTATAAATTGAAAATAGTTCTTTGTAAATAAATAGTTCTTTGTATAGGATTTGAAAAGAATTAAATGTTTTGTTTAGAATGTGTCATTTTATGTTATATTTACATTTTTCCATGCATTAGTAAATATGTACTTTATTAATAAAAATTTACATGAGAAGTTGATAATGTATTTTATGTGCAATTAATTTTTTTTCATAAGTAATTTGAAATTATGTAGTATTTTTTTCATATCAGTTAACATTTTATTTATATTTATGTTATTTTATTTTCTGATACAATTAATCAATTGTTATGATGATAATCATATATCTTGTATTATAGATGAGCACTGACGGCCGACCTAATGATGAAGGTCGTTGTATGCGACAAAGAGGGATCAGTGCCTCGGCCAGACAGGTGAGAGGTCGTGTTATTGTGCAAGAACAGTTGCAGGAATCGTTGCATGAACATTTGCAGGAACCTCCACAAGAGCACGAGGTACTAGTTGAGCAGCCTTCTCCAAGGTCCAATGATGTTTGGTTCATTTCTGTATGAACGCAATGTTTGCTTTTTAATTTGTTCATTTTTGTAACCGGAACTCTTTGCTAATCTATGTTCATTTTTGTATGCCGAACACTTTCGTTGGGTCAAATACCATAGTCTTGTATGATGCAATTCAACTTATTAAAAAAATTCAAGTTTAACCAATGTTAAAAATTAATAACTATAATAAATATATAAAAACTTATTCAATTTAACTATTAAAAAAATTAAATTCACATAATTACAGTTACGTAAATAACAATTAAATTTATGATTTTAATTTTAATTTAACATAATTAAATTTATGTAAATGAATTTAGGTAATTACAAATTCACGTAAAATTAAAAAAATTAACGTAATTAAATTAAATACAATTTAACTATCAAAATTCATAAAAAGTAAATAAATTTAACTAAAATACAAACTCAAATAAATATTCATGTAACTAAGATGAATAAAATTTAACTATAATAAATTGTAGTATTAGATAGAATATAAGTCTCTATACTAATAACTATACTAAGATGAATAAATTAATAAGTTGCAATAAATAATAAATTACAGTTAATAATAACTATACTAAGATGAATATAAGTCTCTACTTAAAAAACTAATAAATCATAAATTTAACTATTAATTATTACAATAAACAACACTATAATTAAAAAATTACCTCAAAAGACATGGAACTTCCAACACTCAAATTTAGAGTAAAAATTCTGAGATTTCTACCCGATGATATTTACAGCATAATTTATAGAAAATATTTACACTTTTTTCGAATTTAATGGAGTAAATGACATTAAATGTGGGTAGATGGTAGTTAGGCAAATGAGAACCGAAAATTAGAAAGAGAAGAATGCTGGAAAAGGGAAAGGAGAACCGAAAAGGAGAGGAAATGAGAAGAAGATTAGGATTGAAAGGAGAACCGGAGGTAATATATGGGAAGGAGAACCGGGAAAGGGTTTGAGAAGAGAACCGGGAAGGGGTTTGGGAAGAGAACTGGGAAGGTAGACCCGGTCCGGGTCTCCCTTAGGCGAACTGGTCAAGGAGACCCGGTTCACCTCTTTCCAGGGAGCCGGATACTCGAGCGGGATGGGAGACTTGGCGAGCCGGAGAAGAGAAATAAAAGGTAGAGCTGGGGACTCGAGCGGGACCGGAGAAAACTGGCGCGCCGGAGAGGAGAGAACGAAGACCGGAGAGGGAAGGAGAACGGGTGAGAGATTAAACGGAGAGAACGAAGGCGGGAGAGGGAAGGAGAAGAAATGGAGAGAAGTGAAGCCGGAGAGGGAAGAAGAACGGCCGGGAGAAGAAAGGAGAAGGGACGCCGGAGAGGGAAGGAGAACGGTCGGGAGAAGAAAGGAGAAGGGCCGAAGAAGACGAGAAAGACCATCAGTCCGCTGCCTCCGGAGAAAACTGGTCCGCCACCGGTCACCATCTCCATTGACCACCGTTGACTAACGCTGTCCACCGCCGTTGACTTCCGACTTCCACCGCCTTGACCGGTGCCGGAGGCCGCTGACCACCACCACTTCACAAAGCTCAGAATTTACATTGATTACATCATTAATTATCACTAATTGTTAATTAAATACTAATTTAATTAGCCTTAATTACAATTGATTTACAATTTCATTTAACTTAATGTTAAAATACATAAGTATTTAAATTGTATAACATACAGAGCGTAATCAAGTAAAATATTGGGCGTAATATAGCAATTCACTTTTTAAATCTTCATCCCACAAGTTGTTTTAATTATCGCATGTTATTTAATTTTCATGAAATCAAACCTCTTCTTACGAGTTGAAGCAGTTTCAGCCCATTCAGCGCCCTATCACTACCTAGCTAGCATCCAGTCACTGTTTATTAGCCGGACATCGTAGGGATGGTGTGGGACATTTATCTCCACTTACTTTTAGAAAGAATTCTTGTTTTATATGTGAAAAGTTTTTACCACAGAGGGAATGATAGAAATTAAGGTTTCCTAGTTTATTTTCGAGATTTGGGATTTAGGAGAATGACACTATACGTCATTTCCCACCAGGTTTTTTAGTGAGGTAGTGTATTTACATTAGAAGTAATCTTGAAATTCTTGTAATAGATTAGTTTAAATTTTTATTAGATTAGATAAGATTAGATAGGACATTTATATTTGATTAGGATTTATATTCCAAACATAGTTCTAATTCAGCAAGAAGTTAGATCAAATCCTAGTTGAATTTAGTCTTCTTTGTCTTGTAAGGAGGCAGAGCTATACCATCTAAATAGGGGAGGATTCCAACATTTTTAATAACATTCAATAGCTTTTTACATTAGATATTCAAAATTTTGGGTTATTACTCTTTTCTTGTGAGCGGTGCATTGTTACTTAATCTTGCGGGTTAATAAAGTTAGTAATTCTCTTCGAATCCATGAGCTAATCCTTCAGCCTAGTTAGTAAACAGTTTGTGCAGATGTGATTAGAAAATGAGAGATTACCTTCGTATATCGTAGGGGGATATCAATTGATACCATCATATTGGTATTTTATTATAGCAAGAAGATCTATGTAAGAGCGTCCAACCAACCTATAGACATGAGTTCCTTCTTGTTTGTTTTTATTTTCGAAAAAATCAAAAATGAAAAACATAAATAAATCAGAAAGCATAAATCTGTCACCTTCCCCACTCAGCTCTGTCCCTTACTGATCTCCAACTCTGCTATTCTGCTCACCGCACAGTTTCAGATCTGCTTGCTGCTTAAATTGAACTAGCGATGTACTCATCCTCAGAACTAGCTTCTTGTCACCGTTGTTCTCCTAACGGCTAATCGTTGGGCTTTTTGAATGCCGAGCTCGCTTCTCCCCGCCTGGTTCTTTGCAGCTAATACTTCTCTCCGTTTTAGGGGTCTCTGATTGCCGCTATAGGGTCCGCGCAACTCTGGCGAAGTTAAGTTAGCAAAGAAGATAATTCACTGAAGAGGAAAGTCCAGTAGTTAAGAACATTCGATGCATGAAAAGAACGCGCGAGCTAGCAATTACTATGCGTGAGATTCACACGTGCATCAGTTGAGGCATGCCTGCTCACGCGAGGAGCTAAAGTTTCATATATCCATCTCATAAGTTGTTCAAATTATCGCGGGTTTATTAATTTGTGGCAAATTCTAGGAAAGACTGTATTTCGCTAAGCTTATAGAATGACGAGGTTTAATTAGAATAATAAAAGGTAAAAAGTTTTAGTTGCAATATTAAAAATTTATTATGCAACGTATAGTAGTTATAATGTTTATAACCCAATTCATGCAACCCAAAAAAATTATCTTCATTTCTTCTAATTTGTACTTTAAACCTTGGTCTTTCCATGGCTTATGAAAAAATCATCTTTCAAGAGACGGACTCTTAATTTGTTGTGGGTTATTTGATCTTTTTGCCAATAGTCCTCTTCTTGTGAGTTGAAGCAATTTTAGTCCAGTTAGTGCCCACTCAGTGTCTAGTCAGCCTCCAGTCACCATTTATTTGCCGGACTTTGCAAGGATAGTGTGGGATGTTTATCTCCATTTACTTTTAAAAATCATCCTCATTTCAATGAAGAAACTTTTGACCGAGGTGGGAATGATATGAACTAGGGTTTCGTAATTTATTTTGAGATTAGGGTTTTAGGAGGATAATATTATACTCATTTTCCCATTGAGTTTTTTTAGTGAGGTATTGTATTTACATTAGAAGTAATCTTGAATTCTTGTAATAGAATAGTTTAAATTTTGAACATGTATTTTTATCAGATTTAGATTTAAAACACAGTTCTAATTCAGCAAGGAGTCAGATCAAATCCTAGCTGAATTATGTCATCTTTCTCTTGTAAAGAGGCCGAGTTATACCCTATAAAAAGGGGAGGATTCCAATTTTTTTTAAATGACAACTTTTAAAATTAGATATTAAGAAATTTGAGTTATTATTAATCTTTTCTTGCAAGCGAACCATTGTTACTTAATCTTGTGGGTTAAATAAATTGGCAATTCTCTTCAAATATGTGAACTAATCTTTCGGGCTAGTTAGTAAACAGTTTTTGCAGTTGTGATTAGGTAAGGCTAGATTAACTTGTTACAGTCAAGAAACTGTCAAATATTCTACATCTCTAATCTTCGTAAGGAAATTCATATCAGTTGCTATCAAAACAAAGAAAAATTTCATTTGACCATCATATAAGTCAACATTAATTTGTATCGTAGAGGAATATCAGTTGATACCGTCATATTTGTATTTTATTAGAGCAATAAAATCTATCTACGGGCGTCCAACCAACCACCTACACACATGAGTTCCAATCTTGTTTGTTTTTATTTTTGAAAAAAAATCAAAAAGATATAAAAAAAAGTCAGAAAGAAGAAATTCGTCGCCTTCGCCGCTCAGCTCTATCTCCGACCGATCTCCAGCTCCGCTGTTCTTCTTTCCGCTCAGTTTCAGATATGCTCGCTGCTCAGATTCGTCAAGTGATCTACTCATACTCATTACTAGCTTCTTGTCACCGTTCTCTCGGTGGCCGATCGTTGTGCTTTCTGGACGCTAAGCTTCCTTCTCCTTGTATGGTTCTCCACAGCCGAAACTCCTCTCCGATTAAGTGTTCTCTTATTGTCGCTACAAGTTCTGTGCAACTATGGCAAAGTGAAGTAAGTGCAGAAGTTAATTTAGCAAAGAGGAAAGTCTAGCAGGGAAGAACAATATACGCGTGGAACGAACGTGCGAATTAGCAAAAACAATGCGTAAGATTCACACGCGCATCAGTTGAGGCGCATTTGCTCTCGCCCGGAGCTAAAATTTCATAACTTCATCTCATGAGTTTTACTAATTATCGTGGGTTTATTAATTTCTTGTGGGTTATTTGATTTTTTTGCTAGCAATCCTCTTCCCGCGAGTTGAAGCAACTTTAGTCCACTCAGTGCCAACTCACTTCCTAGTCAGCATTCAATCACTGTTTATTAGCCGGATTACGCACGTATGGTGATCCGCCTCCCCGCAGGATCGTTAACTAGGCAATCAATAAACCTGCATAGTAGCTATTGATGTATACCGTATTGCATGAGTTAATGAATGCATTTGACACATATGTTACTATGTTTTATTTTATTGATTGCTAGTTTTAGTTATGTTTAAAAGAAAAAGTGTTTAGATGACCATTGTTGGTTTTCTTAGCTAAATCCCGAGTTTTGTTGACTTAATTGAAGCTAATGGGCACTTTTCATTCACAGGCACCGAGATTTTCATTTATGATCTTACTAGTAGGTTGCTTGTAAATATTTTGGAATCATTTGATAAAAGGCCACTCGTAAGAATGGTAGAAGATATTTGAAGAGCATTCGCAAGAATGTTAGTAGATATGAAGGCCACAGACTTAAAGTGTAAAGTGTGGTAATAGATGGAATTAAGAAAGAAAAGGCGGAATTGAAGTTCAACGAGGTCAAGAACAGAAGATGGCATCAACCGGCCGAATCAGCTAGTCGGCCGACTGACCAACACGAGCCAATAAGAGCCAGCACAAGGTTAGCGCGACCAGCACAAGCTAGCCTAGCACGTGTCGTGCCAAGGGTGCTTAGCACGTGCCGTTCTACAATTCTCAGCACGGATCGTGCCAACCCCTGATGCTCGTGTCCCTTTGCTCCAAATTCACTCTTAAAAGGGCTAAGTATGGCCACGAACCATACTGTTTCACATAGCCTGCATCATTACTTGAAAGCATGTGAAGAGGGACCTTTTAAGTGTTTAAATAGAGCAGAAAACATACTAGGTACAGATATATATATATACATATGAAAGCATGTAATGAGGGGGTTTTTGGTTGGTTTTAGGTCCTAAGTTATAGAATTGAAAGATAAATTAACTAATGAGAAAATTAAATATGCAAAACATGCAACAACAACTAAAAGGTATTTAAACCAACAATTAACGAAACCTTGGCCGCAATTGACTTCCACTTCCAAGCTTCTTATCCATTATTGAACATGCAACCTATTTGCTACTTCACTACTTGTTGTGAAGACTAATTATCTAATGGTACAAGGTTAAGCTAAAAGCATGCATAAAGTTCAAACACATGCTGCACTTTATACTAATAAATCATCCTAAAAATGAAGTATATCAACAATCCAAAATTTCATAACATACTTCGTTTTCCCCACTAAATTTCCCAATCTCGAGAGGTCTCAAGATGTCAAGCTACCTGATCCATCCATATGGCCACTGCAACCTTATGACTCCAACGCTGGCAAATGAGTGAACAAATGAAATTTTTCCTTTTTCTCTCTTTCTCTCATTTTGCTTAGGAGTCCTTTTGGGTTTTCATCCTAGCCACACATCATGTTTCTTTAGCTTACATCTCACCTTTTTTCGCATATTTAGCCTCTCATTTTTTCCTTGGTCGCCCTTTTGGGTTTTTGACCTATCTGGTCCCCAATGTTGCCTAAGATGCCCTCTCGGGTTTTCAACTTAGCGGGATTCTTTTTATTTTTGTTCTTTTTCATTTTCTATTTTTTTCAAAATTTTCAGTTTCAATTTTTTTTCATTTTTTAATGTTTTTCCAATCAAAAAGTAGCAAAGTGTTTTCCAAATGTTAAGGCTAAGAAAAATATCAAAGCTAACATCATCCAAGTACATCAAAAGGAAAGCATCCCCAAAACAAAGGGGAAAAATATCCAAAACAAAGAGAAAAATATCCCAAAAGCATCAAGTCTAGAAAAACATCCCCAAACCAAGCAATGAAATCAGTAAATACCCCTCCCCGCACTTAAAACACTACATTGCCCTCAATGTAGACAAAATAGGGAAAAGTGTACAAAGCAAAGTATGAAAAGGGTAAGAATGTAATGCTCACAATCACTGCTGTGAGGATGAATGACCATCACCAAAATAGCATTTCTGATAACATGCAAGCCAATCAGTGTTCTTCTGCCTCCTCACTTTATGCCTCTCCACTCCAAGATCATAGCCCAAGGTACCACCTGACTAGGACTGCATCTCATGAATGCAGGCTGACAGATGGTCAATCTCCTAATCCATGTATATCAAGCTCTGGTAGACAAAAACATTATGCTCCAATATCACCATACTGTCCTAGCAGTGGAATCCATCATGCATAGTCCCCATCATATGCTCGTAGAAGTCATGCAGAGGCTGGGAGTAGTGAGGTGGCACCTAATCCTCCTGCATGGGCTCGGTCTGTGGTGGAGACTGTGGATAATGCTAATGTTGTCACTCAGTGAAAGGTAAGCTACTCTCGTTACGCTGAATAGGGGCTGGACCAAGGTCATTCAGCTTTGCACTGAAATTCCTCCCTATACAAGGAATCGGGTGGAATTGCCAGGTCCGCCAAGGGTGTATCAAACTCCAACTTGGTCTTGTTGGCTTGAGGAAGTGTCATGAAGGTGACCTTCCTGGCGCCATATATCCAGTGAAACACCCCTGTAGTCTGCGTGGTGCCAAGCATCTCAAATCGCACCAACCTCTCTGTAGTGATGAGGTAGGAAGTGTGCATCCCCAAGCGTAGAAAATCAGCCGATGGAACCTATCCTAGGTGCTCCATTAAGAGGCCCGATCATTCTTCCAACAATAATCTTCCTCTTTGGCTTTCCAACCATCTCTATGACCCTTTTCATCCACAGCTTGGCCCATAACCTGTATCACAACCCCTCATTCGTCAAGTGCCATAAGAAATGAATGTCATTGTCTGGTACATTTGTCGGCTTCGCCAGACAAAGATTGTGCCGGCCAGAAGTCTGTGCACATAACGGAAAGCGGGATGAATGATGACACTACTCTTGTCATGGGAGTTCTTCGCCCTCCTGTTGATGACACTCCAAAAATGCATGTCATCCTCAATTGGTTGATCCTAAGCTTGTGAGTTAAATCTCTCCCGGATCTCAGTCGTGTCCTATCTAAAGGCTTCCTCAACTTGTGAGACGGTCACCTCTCGGGGTATATCATCTAAGTGGAAAGTGATGTACCTCTCACATGGCTGATCATTCATCATGCTGCATATCCTGACCATGGACAGGAACTCTTATGTGTATTGCCGGTAAGAGGAGGCACTCTTGCCCATGAAACCCTCCAACCCTTCTTTGGTGAGAAGGCACCGGAATGGCTGGGTTAGCCCAAGAATGTCTAGTGTGGGCACATCAACAAAACTTGTCTCCTTCAGCTGGTGGGTGACCAAGGCATCCCACATCTCTATATAAACCCATGTACCTATCAGGAGGGGGAGGTACAGGGTTCGGCTTTGGAGCTGGCGGTGGAGGATGAGGTGGAGGTGGAGTGGCGGTGCGCCAACCTCATGGAGGAGTCCTAGATCTCTTGGTATGGGCCATATATAAAAACCATAGCAAATAAGTCAAATGCACAAGAATATACATACATGCAATATCACAAAATCACACTCAATCTCATACTAGTTTAGCCAACATCACAAACTAAATCAAGTCCAAGCTAACTAGTTCAAGTCTTAACCAATTGCATATACAATCCATGTCACATTCAACATGGCCATTATTTCAAGTCCATTAGGTTGTCACATAGTTAAACATCCAATATGCTAATCCTATAATCACAGTCATGCCTAACTAGTTTAGCTACCATTAGTACATTGATAACATTAACATTCAAGTTCCATAGCTAAACTACCTTAAGCATGATGACATTGCATACAATTTAATCAAGCAAATATGCCTAATCTCTAGTACAAGCCAAAACCAAATTCTCAACCAAAGCAACAATATAAACACAATGCAAGCACAACACCAACATGAGCAAATCAACACAATCAATATGAGCACAATGCTATCCCACATCCAAAATTCCATATGAATATAATCAATTCAATCCACCATGTATTAATCAACACTTTATAGCTAAGATGTCCATCAAACCAAATTATAAGCACAATATGCACAAGGCCTAGTTAATGCTAAGCCATAAAGCATCACCCACATTTACCATTGCAAAATATCCAATATAATGATCTACACAAGATATTTGCAATTCAAGGCATAAAATGTGAAGAACTATCATAACATACACAATATATTATCATTCACAAAATGCACAATTTTCACCAAAATCAAACTACACACAATTCACAATTCAAGTGTTCAAAATTGAGAAATCTTACCAAAAGTGTGTGTAGGAGGATGAAACAATGAAGCCCACAAGCAATCCTAGCCTAATTAGCTAGATTTCAAAAAATTTCTAAAACCTCGGGTCATGGATTTTTTTGAAATTGGGTGGATTTGGTGGATGGAGATGGAATGGGATTGATGGAGTGAGGATATGGAGTAGATTCCAGCCTTAAGGAAGAGTTTGGAGGTCACATTTGATGGTGGAAAGTGGGAGAGGAGGAAATGAGGCGGCGGTAATGGAAAAAAAGAGGAGGAATTTGGGAAGAAATGATTTTCTGCTCGTAACCTATAACACCCTTGCACGCTCGTTGCGACTTGCGATGGGTTCATCGTGAGTTGCAACGGGCAGGTTAACCATCATCTCTGGTCAAAGCAAAGGTCGCAGCACATGACCCATCTGTCGCGGCTCACGAGGGAACGTCGGGACTTGCAAAAAGTGGATCTTTGAGGTTCAAGTTTTGCAAAATATTTCTGATTTGGTCACGATCATGATCAAATCACTGCAACTCACGATGGGCCATTGCAACTTGTGATGTGGCCATCGCAACTCACAAAAAGATGAGCCTGAGAGCTCCAAAATTGGATCATTTTTCTAATCCCGTCGTGACTCGCGACGGGTTGCCTACCTGGTACTTTAAAAAAATTCTCAACCTCATCTATTGCCCAATCTTTTCCTTCATGACTTTTCTCCCTTCATCAATCCAATGCCTTAGGTTCAAATTGCTACAAAATTATGGAAAAACATACCGTGAAAAGCATAAAGTAAAATAATGAAACTGACGACAACAACTCAAAACCAAATAACATCAATGAAAAGTCACAAATGACAATCCAGATGATCAAAACCAAGTTTATTTAATGTTGTCGGTAAGACTTACTCCCCTTCTTTGAGCTTACTCACAAACCGGATCAAAGAGATCAACATTCTCTCCATTTTCAAGCAAAAAGCTCTCGTGGTAAGGTTTCAAATGTTGTCCATTGACCTTGAATGTATTGGACTTAGCTCTATCAAGGATTTCCACTACACCATGTGGGAATACCTTCACCCCTCAAAAGGACCAATCCATCGAGACCTCAACTTACTGGGAAATAGGCAAATGCGGGATTGAAATAGGAGGACCTTTTGACCCACGTTAAATTCCTTCCTAATGATCATCTTGTCGTGCCACACCTTTGTCTTCTTCTTATAGAATTCGGTGTTCTCACAGGACTCCCTTCGGATCTCATCTAGTTCTTGAAATTGTAGCTTCTGATGCAAACTGGCCTCATCTGTATCAAGGTTGAATTCTTTGACCGCCCAATAAGCCTTATGCTCTATCTCCACCGGTAGGTGGCATGGCTTACCAAAGATTAACCAATATGGTGACATACCAATCGGTGTCTTGTAAGTCGTTCTATACACCCACAAGGCGTCATTTAACTGAGAACTCCAATCCTTCCGGTTAGGGTTAACCATTTTTTGAATGATGGACTTGATTTCCCAATTGGAAACTTCGGCTTTGTGGGTGATAGGCGGTGAATGTCTTGTGAGTGACACCATATTTCTTCAAGAGTGCCTCTATGGTCCATTTGCAAAAGTGGGTGCCACAGTCACTAATTAAGGCTCGGGGCACCCCAAACCTAGAGAAGATGTTATCTTTCAGGAATTCTGCAACCACTTTAGAATCATCAGTCCTAGTGGGTTTTGCTTCAACCCACTTTGACACATAATCAATGACAAGAAGAATATATGTAAAGCCACAAGATTTAGGGAAAGGTCCCATAAAGTCAAAACCCGAACATCAAAGATTTCACAATACAAAATAGGCTTTTGGGGCATTTCATTCCTAGAGGAGATATTTCCTACTCTCTGGCATTCATCACAAGATTTACAAAAGGTATATGCATTCTTATTCAATGTAGGCCAATAAAATCCACTTTCTAAGACTTTCCTAGCGGTTCTCTTTGCTCCAAAATGACCACCACATGCATGAGAAGGACAAAATTCAAGAATTGAGTGTACTTCTTTATCAGGGATACATCTCCTAAAAACTTGATCCGCACAATGTTTCCACAAAAAGATATCATCTCACACATAGTATTTAGCATTAACTTATCCTTTTGAGCTTTAGAAAAGTAAGGAGGGAATTTACCGGCGACAAGGAAATTTACAATGTTGGCATACCACGGTTGGAGGTCCCTAATTGTGAACAATTATTCATCGGGGAACTCCTCCCGTAGTTGCTTCTTCATTGAGGAATTTACCTCAATGTCTTGGCATGGAGTCAACCGGCTCAAATGATCGGCCACAAGGTTCTCCACACCCTTCTTGTCTCTCACCTCCAACTCAAATTTGTTCAAAAGAAGGATCCACCTTATCAGTCTTGGCTTGGCCTCTTTCTTTGTCATCAAATGACGAAGTGTTGTATGGTCAGTGTACACAATAACTTTTGTACCAAGCAAGTAAGTTCAAAATTTTTCCAAAGAAAATACCACTTCTATAACCTCTTTTTATGTAGCGGAGTAGTTTCTTTGGGCCTCATTAAGAGACATGGATGTGTAGTAGATGGCGTGAGGCACTTTCCCTACATTTTGACCAAGCACCACTCCAACGACGTAATCACTAGCATGCACATAATCTCAAAAGGCAAAGACCAATCTGGGGGTTGTATGATAGGGGCTGAGACTAACATTTCCTTCAATGTATCGAAGGCCCCTTTACAGCTCTCATCCATCACAAATTCCACCTCCTTTTGCATCAATTTGCATCTTTGAAAAGTCCTTGATGAACTGGCGGTAAAATCCTGCATGGCCAAGAAAAGAGCGCACTTCGCGCACATTAGTAGGATAAGGCAAAATTTGAATCGTGTCTATCTTTGCCTTGTCAACCTCAATACACTTAGAGGAGACAACATGGCCTAAGACAATGTCTTGCTCTACCATAAAATGGCACCTCTCATAATTTAACACAAGATTATTATCAATGCAATGTTTAAGAACTTGTGCTAAATTTGCTATACAGTTGTCAAAAGAACTACCATGTACGGTGAAATCATCCATGAATGCCTTAAAAAAGTTTTCAAAAAAATTCTAAGAAAATGCTTACCAAACACCTTTGGAAAGTAGCGGGGGCGTTACATAGCCCAAAAGGCATACGCCAGTAAGAAAACGTACCAAAGGGACACATGAAGTTGGTCTTCTCTTGGTCTTCCAGGGAAATGTCTACTTGAAAATACCCCAAGTATCCATCCAAAATGCAATAGAAGGGGTGGCTTGCGAACCTCTCAAACATTTGATCAATGAATGGTAACGGGAAGTGATCCTTCCAGGTCTCTGCATTTAGCCTCTGGTAGTCAATGCAAACACGCCACCAATTTTGGACTCGAGTGGGCACCATTTCACCCTTTTCATTCTCAACTACTGTCATCCCACTCTTCTTGGGTACCATTTGAGTTGGGATCACCCACTTACTGTCCTAGATTGGATAGATCATACCCGCTTGAAGCAACTTGAGGATTTCCACCTTCACCACCTCTATCATAGGTGAGTTTAATTGGTGTTGGGGTTGTCATACGGGCCTTGCATCTTCTTCCAACAAAATTTGATGCATGTAAGTTCATGGACTTATTCCTTTGATGTCGGTAATAGTCAATCCAATTGCTTCCTTATTCTCCCGTAACACCACCATCAACTTTTCTTCTTGCTCTTGGGTGAGTTTGCTTGAAATGATAACCGTGAGCATCTCCCCTTCCCCAAGAAATGTATATACTTGAGGTCACTTGGAAAATGCTTAAGCTCTATCAACTGAGCTTTCACAAGTGATGGAAGGAATTCCGGAGGCCATTGAAGATCACCTTTTGAAGACTTTAAAGACTTGCTTCAAAGATTTGAAGACTTGAAGAATGAGAGGAATTATTGTGAAGAAGAATGCTTGCTACAAGAAGAAGAAAATCTAGGAATTCATTCAATAACATTCAAGAGTGGGATATTTACCTTACAATTGTAGATGTCCTTGTTGTCCTCCTTCCTCCTCCTGTCTTTCAAAGCTTTCGGAAACGCTGGTTCTGATACATATGGAGGAATCTCCACCATTTTGTTCCTTTTTGTGAGGAGGGGATAAAGGTTTCAGAATAGAGGTTGACTTCTCAATAATAACCACCTCTTCCTTCTCCTTCCCCTTCCTTGCTTTCTCCTTGGCCAAATTCTCGGCCTTTCCTTCAACCTCTTTCTCAAACATTTCAAGCCTTCTAGGTTCACCTTCAACAACTTCATCACCAGGGGGAGAGCTAACCTCTTTACCACTTCTCAAAGTGATAGCACTAGCATTATGTTGGGGATTGATCTCCGATTGGTAGGGAAGTTTGCCCTTTTCCCGGGCTTCCATCCGATTCACCACTTGAGCTATTTGGCTCACTTAAGTTTCCAAGTTCTTGATGCTTGCCTTGGCTTCACCTTGGAATTTTCACCTTTCTCTGTGCACATGCTCAACCGGTGAATGGCTTACATCACCTTATCTTTTGTCAAACCCGGGCTCTCCCCTTGGTCTTGGGGCTTGTCTTAAAGCCTTTGGTATTGTTGTTCAGGTGACGGTATTGTTGAGCATTTTTCCCCTCCATACCGGGGATTTGGGTGATCTCTATTACCCGCATTGTAAGGCCAATTTTGGCGGCCTTGGCCACCTTGGTACCCTTTATTTCGTTGATATCCTTGCAAACTTTGGTAGCCTTGATAGTTTTGGTTGCCCTGATAGCCTTGCTCACCTTGATACCCCATGGCACACCTCCTCAACATAAACAACTTGCAAAGTAGGGCAAGCATCTGTAGGATGGCAAGTCATACACAAAGAAGAGGATTGCGTATGAACCATACATAAAGAACTAGAACAATACGTCTCCAAGCCAAGAGAAAATGGCAAGTCAACTAATAAATCAAAACAAAATAAAACTAACAAATATTTACAAATATCACATAATCACACATAATATACCCAAACACTTAAAAATAAATGCCTCTTCCCCCGCAGCGGCGTCAAAATTTGGGAGGTCGTCGCCGTACCTCTCAAAGTTAATATTTATAAGCCCTAATACTTCCTATTTACAATTAAGTAGATAATGGCAAGTCGAGGTCGTCTATGAAGAAGAGGGATCTTTTCTAGTGTTTAAACTAATAAAGCGGAAAACATACTAGGCATAGATGTATGTACATATATATGCAAGCATGTAAAGAGGGGGGGTTGGTTGGTTTTCGGTCCTAAGTTATAAAATTGAAAGACAAATTAACTAACGAGCAAATTAAATATGCAAAGCATGCAACAACAACTAAAACGTGATTAAACCAACAATTAACAGAACCTTGGGCGCAATTGACTTCCACTTCCAAGTCTCTTATCCATCATTTAACATGCAGCCTATTTACTACTTTCACTACTTTTTGTGAAGACTAATCTTCTATCCTTCTTAGATAGTAGTTTTCAAGAGTGAATTCAACATCTCTTATCAAACCTCACCAATGACCCCTTTAGTCGAAACACGACTAAAAGTATCCTATTAATTGCGTTGAACACGAAGAATCAACAAGTTTGGCAACACTTATAAACACTACACCGTGTCTAAGCATTTAACCAATCTAAGCATTTACACAAGATTCGTCAAGAACGTTCAAAGTTCATAGACTTCTCTCATTTGCTACAAACAACAAACATGACAAAGAGTTCAACATTATCATATTCATCTAGCAATTACAAATCTATCAATACAATCGAAAGCTCTAAATCATACTCTTGGATTTCCTATCAAGAAAAGGGGAAATCAACCCATTTCCCCAAATCCTAACAAGCGTATCATAAAAGTACTTCATATACTCAAGCTTTCAAGAACATTAATGACATTAACAAACACATTCAATGCTCCATAAATGCATAATAGTAAGAGTATTAAATAGGCTACAACTTTTTCTTAAGACATGAGCTTGGAAGACTTAGTCAATTGCTCCCAAAAACTAGATTTAGCTACTAGAGTTCATACTAATTAGTGCTAACAAACCAAACATATAACAAGAGAAATCAAAGGTGAAAATGGTGGAAAACTAGGGTTTGAATAGTGCTAAAGTCGGGTTGGTGAAAATGAATGAAAAAGAGGAGAGAACAATGCTATTTATAGTACAAAGGGATAAGGTTGTGTTCTGGCCACCCGTGCATCGTGACTCGCGATAGGTTTATCGCGACTCGCGACGGGCGCTAGAACATAATCCTGTCTTCTTTTCTTCTTCTTGTAGCAAGCATTCTTCTTCACAATAATTCCTCTCATTCTTCAAGTCTTCAAATCTTTGAAGCAAGTCTTTAAAGTCTTCAAAAGGTGATCTTCAATGGCCTCCGGTCTTCAAGTCTTCGTGTTCTTCCTTTGTCACACAAAATCCACTTAGAAAAGGTAAAAGAGTGTAAAGTTGCTCTTACCTCTCCTAAGAGAATTTCAAGGTAAAACACATGCTCTTGTTAACCGAAAAACACAAATGTGATCTTAAAAAGTACTAAATATGCACATAAAATGGACATGTAACTACTACTATATATACGGACCTATGTTTACTAGGGCTTAAATTTATGCTCATTTTTAGACTTCAAGAGTAGGTAGAGATTGAAAAGAACTCTTCCTTCTCTCTAGAATCTTTTTTTTTTGTTCTCTTTATTTTCCCTTTACCCAAAGGCATTGAATCCAATGAAAAATTTGGGTTCAATGCTTAGGGAGTAGTTAATTTGCTTGGGGTAGTATTTGTATTCATGAATTTATTTTGGCTCTATGAGATTTATAGATTCTCCCATCTTTATGTCCTATGAATATTTGTAATTGATTTATGCTTTCCACTTTTGTGAATCTTTATGATGCATCATACAAGGCCTTCCTCCTCGTGTCTCGCGCTGCTCCTCTCTAAGTACCTTGTTGCTTGAATCACGACCTCCATGGAATCCATCCTCGTGCATGACTGGCCATGGAGTAGCTAGGAACTCTAGGGTCCACCTGATGTAGGTCATCGAGTGCTTCTCGGGAAACCCCTCTAGACCTACCCATCCCAATTGATAGATCACATACATGAGTAAGCCTAGAGCCGCCAAGGTGTCTTTGTGTGCAAATCTAGTCTCAAATATACTCCTCTTTGGCTCTCTCAAATTCCTCCACCTCCGGGCTGCACCCCCGAAGATGTTGGATAATCCCATGAATTCTTCAGTCATGAACGCAGGGTTGTGAAAAATAGGAGTCATCGGCTCGTGGTTTGCACCCTTTGTCGGTTTCTTCCTTTTCTCACCCAGTGAGGACTTCTCTTTCTCCAAAACATTCTTCTTAGAAGGCATCCTAACACAATGAAGGAAAGAGTGGTAATGTGATTATAAACAAGGCATGGCCCACAACATCATTCAAGAAAATAATTCCTCTTAAATAGCCTAACCATTAAAAACATCATAATCTAAGCATGAAGGCTATTTAAACAAGAGTATTCTCATCAAACAACAAACTCATGTAAGTTCTCACCAACACATCAATAAGATTATGCAACCAAAATTAATCTCTTCCTAAGTCACCCAACACATGAAGAACATATTATCCAAGCATAATAGCACATCAAACCACCAAAACTTTTTTCAACACAAGATCATCCATACAAACCCAAACACTTATCTCAACAACATACACTCATTCAAGAATAATGTTTTTCATAAAACCACCGCAATGTCAATAAAGCATATAAACAAAGAGTTAAATGGATTACCGATAATTTGAAGCTAAGAGTTGCAAGATCCACACAAGAAGAAGCAAAAATTGCTAATTTCTAAGAGAAAACTTCAAAGTTCAAGTTCACCAAGAGTGTGTGTGAGTGAGTGTTTCTTGAGAAGGTAGAATGTGTCAAAAGATTTACTTAAGTGGAAGAATGTACCATGAATTTAGAATATCAGCATAGGCGATAAGGGAGAGAAGTACAATTACGATAAGAATGAAATTTTGAAAATTGCAAATTAGGGGACAATAGTACCAATTAATAAATTCCAAGGGATGTTGGAAGTACTATTTGCATAAAAAATTCCTAAGGAATTAGGGGATTTCAAAATTTATGAACCAAAAATGCATGTTTAAGTTTGAAATTCAGAATTTTTTAAAATTTTTATTTTTGGAACAATTTGACAGCGAAAATGGGGAAATGGCACAGATACCTCTTTGACAAAGGTACTTAGTACGGACCCCCCCTATGCCAATGGAGCTTGGAGCAGTCCATGCCAGATCTTTGGCGCGAGGCCCCCTCGTGCCGAGCTCTCCCGGTGCGGACCGTGCTAGGTCAAGGTATGGGGTTGCCACAAAATTTGACTTATTTCCTTGGGTTTTCCCTCTTTTTTTAAAAAACTATGTCACCCTCAAATCTAATTCCATCCAAATGCAATCACGAGACTCGAACTTAAAATTTCAAATCAAACAAGAGTTTCATCTCAAAAATCCCCATTATAAACAAGAACATGCAAAATCTATTGTCCTCACGACTTATTTCTTTTTCATGTGATTTTAGTTAGAAACACCGTATATTTATTGTCGTCCTCACGGCTTATTTCTTTTTCATGTGATTTTAGTTAGAACCACCTACCTGTGGATCTCCAGAATTGCCATCGGCAACTCCACCCATGATGACATTGCTGTAGAGGGGTCTCCATAACGTGCCACCTTTACCTTTGGACCCTTTGTCCGCCATAGAAAGTGAATCACGGTGCCTTGCTAAGGTTGAATGTGTGAACGTCACTTTGGGGTTAGGAGGAGGTCGTGGAGGTTTTAAGCTCTCGACACTCTTCCTTTCCGGCTGCAAGTTAGTTAGCATGGAAAAACAGTCTGACACAGACATACTGCCAATCAAATCATGCAATTCATTAGATTCATCATCAATGTCATCAACATGGAATTCATCCAAGTATTCATGCTCATTTTTAACACAATAATATTTATGAAAATCATGCTCATCACATAGGGTGACACATTTGCACATAAAAGAAGCATTAGTAGAATCATGCCTAGACTTATAGATGTCAAATTCCATTTTATCCACATCATCTCCTAGAGTTAAGTTTCCCAAAGGGACATCAATTTTAGTCCTAGATGCCTAAAGAAAATGTCTCTCCAAAAGTATTGGGGTGCACTTCCCTCGTGCGTCACGTCTAAGACATAAAAGTCCGCCAGAAAAACCAACTTAGCAACTCGCACCATCACATCCTTTAGTAGCCCATGGGGGCTAGCTTAGGAGTATCGACTAGTTGGACAATCACTCTAGTTTCCCTAAACTCGCCTATCTCTAAGCGTCCATATAGACTAAATGGGATCACAATGATGGATGCGCCTAAATCTATCATGGTTTTTTCAACAAGTTTTTAACCTGAGGAGATAGGAATAGAGAACATTCCGGGTTCGTCACTTTTCTTAGGCAAATTTTTATGGTTCAAAATGGTGACTCCCACCTTTTTTTGTACATGCAACTTCTCTTTTTTTGTGCATGCAACTTTAAGAAACTTTGCATACAATGGCATATGTCAATTAATTCCAAGATATGTATTGTTACCTCGACCTTTTCAAAGACTCTTCGAATGCTTGCATCATTGGTCACCACCTTTGGCCTTTCCCTCAAAGCATTTAGAAATGGAGGTGGAATAGTCACTTGTACCTCGAGCGGTGGAAGCTTCTTGGAAGGTGCTTCCTTGACCACAATCTCAACCTCTTCGAAGTGTGCCTTGGTAGCCTCCAATAACCTATCTTCCTCTTTCATCACCGATGAGACGTCAAATGCATGTATTTTCCAAATCCTTTAACATCACTTCTGTCATATTTTTGTTGTAAGATTGCTAGATTTACGTAGGTTTACATGATAAGGGGAATAGATGACCATTTTTGGTTTTTATATCTAAATCCTTCATTAATAGATTTTTGGTCCTTACGAGCATCTAGATTCCATTTTGTGAGCTTCATTTGTAGATGTCTCGTGAGCCCTTTGGAGTGGTTTAGTGAAGGCCACGTGCCAAAACGTGGTAAAAGATAGAAAGGTTGAAGAAGGAAGGCAAAGAAGCGGATGAATTGTCACCCAGAAGTTTAGAAAAAGTTCTTAAAATTATCTGAGAAGAATCAACCTACAAGGGTGGCGTCATTGGATTTGTCTTCTCGAGCACTATAAAATCGACTACAAGAACTCCCAAAAAAGATCAACAGTTCACCCGTGGGAAACAAAATAAGAAATCGCGAATTGTAGCTCGCCCGAGCGAAAATGGTGTCGCGGGGGCGGATGGATATGAATTTTGGGCTGAGACCTCCGCCGCCCGGGCGAGGCCATTTCCGCCCGGGCGATGCCATTTTTGCTTGGGCGATGCCTGCTGCGTTTTAACCTTTTTTTTACCAACTTGGGCTATAAATAGCCCCTTTTCTTCCCCATTTTCCCAAGCCCGACTTGGGGGCTCCAAAACCCTAGTTTTTCACCATTTTCTTCCATTTCGTCTTCTTTCTTTGTAGATCTTTGTAGATCTTTGTTCTATGTTATAGGTTTTGATTATCTAGCTTAGTTTTGTAATTGGGAGCAATTGATTGAGACTTCCTTGCTAATGTCTTGAGAATCATATCGATCTATTTATTACTTTTTGCTATTGTGCATTTATTGAGTTTTGAATGTGGATTGTTAATGAAATAATGTTGTTGGTAGTTTGAGTATATGAATTACTTGTATGATTGCTTGTTAGGGTTGGGAAAAAGTAGCTAATTTTCCCCCTCTTTTAATGTGGATAATTGCTAGATGAATGTGATGATGTTGAACTCGTTGTCATGTTTGTTTTAGGTAGAAAATGAGATAAGTCTATGAATGTCAATCGTTCTTGACTAATCTTGTGTAAATGCATGAATTGGTTAAATACTTAGACACGGTGTAGTGTTTATAAGTGTTGCCAAGCTTGTTGATTCTTCTTGCTCAATGCCATCAATGAGAGAATTTTAGTCATGTTTTGACTAAGGGAGTCATTGGTGAGGTTTGACAAGAGATGTTGAATTCACTCTTGCAAACTACTATCTAAGAAGGATAGAAGATTTATCTTCACAACAAGTAGTTAAAGTAGTGAATAGATTGTTTCACTCGTTCTTAAAGCCTTTGTTATTTAGTATTCATGTGTTTTTAATGCTATGTTTTACTTCATTTATTCCATGGGTTGTTTGAGAATAGGAAGTGTTTGTAGGATTAAAGTGCTAGGGTGTTAGGAAAGTGACGAATTCCTTAGCTCTTTGGAATGAAAATCCAAGAACATAAACTTAGAATTTCTCGTGCATAATGTTTTGTGATTCTTGCTAGATAAGTATGTTAGTGTGGATTGTTCTCATATTTATCTTATAGATGCAATGAAAGGTTGAACCTTGAATGTGGTTTGTTCTAGGTTTAGCCTAATGAATGCTATGTTTAGTTAAATGGCTATATTTTTTGTAGAAGGCTTGTTGTTATCAAATCTATGGTCCTTAGTGTGAAATGTCGTTGATGAAATACCTCTATGGTGTGGTTTGCTTAGAGTAATTCTCAACGTTGTTTGCAAATGGTCGTTGTTTGTCTTTGCAAATTACTATTAAAGAAGGAATGAATGTTGATCTTCGAATGGGAAGTGATAACATTCCCCATAGGTAACAAATGTGATTGAATGAGTGAATAGTTCAATAATCTACATGAAGTTTGGAAGTGGATATCAATTACCCCCAAGGCTTTATCTTTTGTAGTTTTTACCCCTTTTTCTTAGTTTATTTGATGATTAGCATAGTTACTTAACTTTGCTAGTTAGTTTGTCTTTTTAATTTCATAACTTAGGAAGACCAACCAACCAAAACCCTACATTTACTTGCTTTTATATATCTATATATATATATATATCTACTTCTAGCCTAGTATGAACCTTATATGTTTAAACGCTTAAGAAAATCCCTCTTCTTCATGGACGACCCTGATTTGACACTATCACTTAATTGTATTTAGTAAGCATAAAAGAGCTTATAAATTATAAAGGTACGGTGATGACTTCCCAATCACCTTCTTCTCGGACTCACGAACTTTCTTTCCACTTCCAAAATTAAGTGCACTCATGTTCCTTGGATTGATCTCCGGTTGGGAAGGGAGTTTGCCGACTCCTTAGCCTCATGTCTGCTCACCGGGGTGGCAAGTTTCCATACTTGGACTTAGAGGTTCTTGATACTTGAGAAAGCTCTATTTCCAAGGTCTTCAATATCATGCCTTATCCTTTCTACGAAGACTTCATGTTTCTTCCCCAATCAACCGATGGCTTCTAAGATCTCCTCTCGATCCGATTTGTAGATCGAGGCATGATTGTTGGAAATGCCTTCACCTCTCAGGTATAGTTGAGGTAGAGCTTGTCCACCCCGATATCCTTGAGGTTGGTTGTCCTCCCTCCATCAGAAATTTGGGTGATCTCGATATATTGGGTTGAACGAGTTTAGCATAGGGATCCACCCTTGCATTGCCTTGGTTCCCCCTGGAACCCTTGCGGTTTCCCCCTAGCAAGTTGTGGTCTCTCCTATTGTACTCAATGACATTCACCTCTTTCAAATCTTCTACAACTTCAGGACACACATCGGTGTAGTGATCAAGGTTGCACATCCCAGACACTTTGACTTGATGCAACTTTCCTCAAAAGAGCTCCTTCATCATGGAAGCAAGAGCTTGGACTTTCTTCTACAACTATGGTGATTGCGAGGGTTCATCCAAGACCTTAAACCTTGACCTTGCGTCAAGCTATCGCATACCATTGGTCATTTCTTCAAAAAGAGTCATTGCATCCTTAGGGTTTTTATTTGCAATTGATCTATTACATGCGGCATTTACCATTCGCATGTCTTCATCACATTAATCCTCAAAGAAATAGTAAACTAGATCTCCCTCTTTGAAAGGATGGTAAGGGAAACTCGCTAGCAATCTGTAAGTGCTCCCAATAATCATATAACAAATCGGTAGCCCTCTGGGTTATATTTAATAGTTGCTTCTTTAGTTCGACAGATTTGGACACTGGAAAATACTTCTATAAAAACCTCTACTTCATATCTATCCAAGAACCTATGCAACCGGGAGGTAAGTAGTAAAGCCAATCCTTAGCCATGTCTTGAAGAGAGAACATAAAAGCCCTCAGATTATAGTCATCTTCAGAAAAACCTAGAGGCTTCATATTCAAACACACCAAGTGAAACTCCAACAAATGCTTGTTTGAATCTTCCACTGCCATACCGTGGAGGGTGGGAAGACAATGGATCATTCCGATCTTTAGCTCACAACTCACATTCAGTGGTAATGGGGGCAATGTGATGCATAGTGGGTGGTTATCCATATTAGGGGCCATAAACTCCCTCAAGGTTATGTTTTCCTCCGCCATTTCTTACGGTTCTTCTACCAACACTAACAACCTAGGTTGAACTTCTACTCACTACCTCAAATACCCCCCCCTCTAACACTAGTTTTTTAGCACCGGTTTTTTAAATTTTAATATCAGTTTTTAAAAATCGGTGTTAGGTTTTTAAAAAAATTTTAACACTAGTTTTAAAAAAATCGGTGCTAATTTATTACCGGTTTTAAATAACTGATGTTAAAATTGAAAACCATTGTTAAATTAACACCATTTTTTAAAAAAACCGGTGCCAAAACCATGTTGGAAAAAATAGCACCGGTTTTCAAAAATTGGTGCTAAAATTTTAAAAAATTCAATCTTCCCGCAAAAAAATTAAAAAAATTCAATCATCCCACAAAAAATTTCAAAAAAAATCGCAAAAAATATCAAAAAAATGCTGCCAGAAATTTCATGGGCAAGTAGCAGCTGCGTGCAGCCGCTCTAAGCTAAATTCTTTTTCTCTTAACTTTCAAAATCGTTCACTTCTTTAAGTTGACTTAAATTCATCGATGATCAACCTTTATTGACCTAATATATATAAACAATAATAAAAATGTTTAACATTAACTAATTAACGTTCAACCCTTAATTGATTTAGTATGCATAAATACAAATAAAAATGTTTGACTTTAACTAATCAACGGTCACCCCTTACTTAACTTGAAATGTGTAAATAAGAATGTAAATGTTCATTTTAACTAATGAACAGTCAACCTTACATGACTTTGTATATATAACATTAATAATTACCACATAGACCCCCTTCTAGCACCGGTTTTCTTAACTAATAAACATCCAACCTTACTTTATTTAGTACATACATAAATACAAATAAAAAATTTTGACTTTAACTAATAAACTATCAACCCTTATTTGACTTTGACTATATAAACACTGATAACTAAGTTGACTTTAACTAAGCAACGATTACCCTTACTTGACTTTCTATATATAAACACTAATACCATGTATAAACCCTTACTTGACCTAGGTAAGAATAACAAAAATGAAGTATGCTTGAGCAATGGATAATAGGGTAACACAATTTTGGGCCACAGTGTGATTTTTCAACACAGTGTAGAAGTAATCAATGTTGACTTTCGAGGCTATTTCGTTCACCCATAAATGCCCAAATTGCAAATTTACAATTTTATATTATTGAATTGCATTTTGGTGTTGCCAATTTCATGATTCGGAAACTCCAACTTTCTTGGAGGGACCTAAATGCAAAAAGTAAAAAACTTTACTCGTAAATCCAAATTAAAATCCGCTCAAACGTGATGCTACCCGATACACCCCCATTGTATTTTTTAAGCCGGAAGATAATATTTATCAAAAATCAAGCACAAGAACATATATGTAAATCTTTTCCGATTTTCCTTCCTTACTTCCAAGTAACTAACTCTAAGTTATTCTAGAACATGTACTAGCACTTTCAAACATTTTACCAGAAAATTCATTTATTTAATATATATATATTTAGGCAAGTATAACAAAAATCATGTATTTTGGAGTAGTGGATTATAGGGTAACACAATTTTGGGCCATATTGTAATTTTTCAAGACTGTGTAGAAGCAATCAATGTTTGCTTTCGAGGCCTTTTCATTCACCCATACATGCCCAAATTTCAAATTCTCAATCATATATTATTGAATTGCATTTTGGTGTCGCCAATCTCGTGACTCGACAACTCCAACTTTCTTGGAGGGACCTAAGTGCAAAAAGTAAAAAAAACTTTACTCGTAACTCCAAATTGAAATCCGCTCAAATGTGATGCTACCCTATACACCCTCATTGTATTTTTCAAGGCCAGGAGGGAATATTTATTAACAATGCGGGGCAACATATTCATAATCCTTTTCGATCTCCCTTTCTTACTTCAAAGTAATCAACTCAGAGTTACTCTAGAAAATGTACTAGCGCTTTCAAACATTTTCCCCAAAAATTAATTATTTTTTATTTCTATATTTATGCAAGAATAATAAAATTCATCTATTTCGGAGAGAAAGATAATGTTGTAACGAAATTTTGGGCCATATCGTAATTTTCTATAAGTTATGGAAAGATTGAGATTTAAATTGCAAATTAGAAGAAATCAATTTATAAACACTAGTAACTAGGTTGACTTTCACTAATTAACGATTAAACCTTACTTGACTTCTATACATAAATATTAATAGCTAAGTTGACTTTTATTAATCAACGATCAACTCTTACTTGACATTCTACATAAAAACACCAATAACTAAGTTTACTTTAATTAACAACCGGTCAACCCTTCCATGAATTTCTATATGTAAACACTATTAACTAGTTTGAATTTAACTAATCAATGATAAACTCTTATTTGACTTAATTTGAATATACTAATAAAATGATTAACAACAATTAATATACGTTCAACATTTACTTGACTTTTGATACACAAATATTGATAACTAAGTTGACTTTCACAAACCAATGGTCAACCCTTACTTTATATATATAATATATACACACACACATTAATAACAAAGTTAATTTTAATTAATCGATGATCAACTCTTACTTGACATTCATATATAGACACCAATAACCAAGTTTATTAAAATTAATAACCGATCAACCCTTCTTTGACTTTAAATATACAAATACTAACAACAAAGTTGACTTAATTAACCTACAATAAATGCTTACTTGAATTTTGATACATAAACACTAAGTTGACTTAATTTGTTTTGATGATTTAAATTACAGGGCTCTAAAGAGAATTTCAAAAAAAGGAGGAGGAATCTGAAAACAAGAAAATTAGACTTTGGTGGAGATTTTTACAAGAAGAGGTGAGGTTGGGGGACCGTTTTGCAATTATTACTTCTAACTCCCTAAAATCCCTAACCCCACCCCAAGTCCCACCCCGATTCAGAAATTCCTCTTTCTCCTGCTCTAAACCACCGCCGCCGACCCTCCACCCTAACCCGCCTCCTTTCTCCTTCCCACGGCGCACCTTGGTTGCTAAACTCCGTCACTTGGCCGAGCTCAAAAGCACACCGCCCAGCCACAAATTCCCACAATGCCAGTTGCTGCTTCCGGTCGCCCCACCACCCACCTTCACTCCGGCGAGCCCAGGCGCAGAGGAGCTGCGCCACCATTTATTGAACCCTCCCTATCACCGAAGTCGCCGGTCGGGGTTCCTGTCACCGGTACCTAACTCCACGCCTCTTCTTCTTTCTTTATTGCTTTATCTGGTTAAGAAAATATAGTTTATAACTCTTCATCACTACCATAAAATAAATGCTCCACTGTCTTTCTTCCTCTGTTTTTGCTATGTTTTTTCCTTAAACGTCTTCGTGTGTGTGAATTGTGTGTTCTGTGTTTTGGGTTTATGTGTGAATTGTATCCTGTTAACTGATTGTGCAATTGCTAATGTTGAAAAAAATTATCAGTGTTATTGGTAGTTATTATTCCTTCGGAAGATTATTACTTGTTCACGCACTTTGATTTCTTGTTTTTGTCTTATCTTATGTGTATAGAAGACATGGAGCAGCACTTGGAACAATCTGTCTTGTAAAAAATGCATAGCAGTTACAGGTTTCTGTTAAAGCAATCTTCAAGTGGCGAAGAGGATGACATGGGTAAACTCTTGTTCTTTTGAGCAACTTGTCTTCTTACTTATGGTGCTTGGGAATATGTAATTGTTGTTAGCTTTGTATGTTTATTGCTTGACAAAATAATGAGTTACCCTTATGTTAGACTTCTTTCCAGTCTAGAATTGACTACAATTATGATCTAAATTACTGGAGTTCTGACTTTCAGGGTAATCCATAGATAACTTGAGTTCAGCTTTCTTGACTGTTTTTATGGAAATGAATCAAAAACTTTTTAATGTGTTCTTCATCCTGGGATTATGCTGTTGAATGTGCAAGGCAGGAGGTTATGGAGGAGTTCTATCGACTGAGCCACATTAACCAAACATATGACTATGTAACAATTCTACATGGTGTACTTTCCTAAAACATTGTCTTGAAATTGTTTTTTCGATGAATGCAGGCGAAGAAAATGAGGGATGCTTACAAGATACTGGAAAGAACAGAAATGGATGGGTATCTGGGAATGTTGTGTGCTGCTAAATAATGTGATGGATAATAGCGATCCTGACTTGGATGAACCTCAGATTGAGCATTAGCTGCAAAGTGCAAGTTATCGAAAAGACTATCCTGATCAATATTGGTTGCATCTCACTGGCTTAATCCATGGTGCATATTTCTTCTTATCCTTCATTTACCTTAAAAATAATTTCATAATGTCAAATTATAATTTTTCTCATGCATTTCAGACCTTGGGCAAAGTGCTTGTTACTAGTTAATTAAAATCATTATTTCTTCTGTGATCGCGCATGCACTATTGTTTTTAGGTGAACTTAACATCGGATTTGTGAATGCAGTACTTCAAGGACAGACCTGATGACAAGCATCCCCTCTACAACACTAAAAATGGAGTCTACACTCAAGGCTGAAGATTAGACAATGTAGTGATGTCTTCGGAGCATGAAGAATACATGTATTTGGTACATTTTCTTCGACATTCACTTGGACCCCTTGTTTATTTCATGCATTGTTTGCCATGCTTGTATGTTTATATTTCTTTCTTGTTTCTGATCTGCCTAGAATAAAAAGTTAATACATCTCTAGTTAACCATTATTCGAGAGATGAAACATCTTTTCTGTTTTCTTGTCAAATATACCATTTGTAGTTTTTCTTGTCAATTGTGTTTCAGATTGTACTGTTTCTTTTGACATCTCAAGATTTCAGAACAACTAATCTTGCTTTTAAGTTATTACCATAAAGCTCTTTCTGGAAATGAAATTATTATGGTAGTGGGGAGAACATGTTATTGTTCTTCAGTTTTAGTCCTTCATTTATGTTGGAAGTTGTTCACTAATTTGCGAGTGAATCTAGAGACTATATACTGTATTTCATGCAACCTTGTGCTAATTTTGGGCTCAATTGTTTCAGCGAAAATGCTCATCATGTGAAAGCAAAGTTCATCATTGAAGCAGCTAACCATCCTACTGGTCCCGAAGCTGATGGGGTACAACTACCACTAAGAATTGTTGGTTCATTGACCATGTCTTTTCTGTAATATTAGTAGCATAATTTTTTAATGCTTGCAGATTGTCCAAGAAAGGCATCGTTATGGTTCCTGAAATGTATGCTAATGCTGGAGGTGTCACTGTCAGCTATTTTGAGTGGGTTCAGGTATAAAACTGATTTGATTTTTCTACAGTTTAGGATCATTCGATTCACTTTCCTAACATGTAACCGAGAAAGTCTATTATCTGTCACTGCATTAAGCATGCACACTTAATTGTCATAATGTAGCTCGAGCTTGTAGAGTATAGTCATTGAATATGCTACAATAAACTAATAAATTTAGCATTCTTGTTCTCGTTCAAAGCTACTATGTACAATCAATCGTATAATTTGGTTGATGTGACTAGATTTTCCATATAACATATGGGAACTTACCTGTAATTAGAAAGCATTAGCATTTGAAGACATTGACTATTCATCCTAGTTTGAACTGATTCGTATTTGTGATGCTTACTATCTCGTTCTGTAGAATATACAAGGTTTTATGTGGGATGAAGACAAGGTGAACAAGGAGCTCAAGTGTTACAAGACAAAGGCCTTCCATAACATCAACGATTCGTGCAAGACCCACAGTTACAGCCTCCAAATGGGCGCATTCACACTTGGAGTGAGCCGTGTTGCACGCTCCACCGTTATGAGAGGTTGGTAGCCGTAATGAATTGAAGTGCTTCGTATCCATATGGGAGGAGGTCGAGCTAGATGACTAGGATAAATGTGGATTAATGTGAAGACAAGGTGAATGAGATAGTAAGTATCCCACATAAAACCTTGTATATTTTGCATAACGATATAGTAAGCATCACAAGTTATACGAATCAGTTCAAACTAGGATGAATAGTCAATGTCTTCAAATGTTAATGCTTGTAGTTATTATCAAATCTACGGTACTTGCGTGTATGATTATGATGTCATTGATGAAATACTTTTATTGCGTGGATTGCCTAAAGTGACCGTTAATGAAGTTTGTAAATGGTCGTTGAACGTCCTTGTGAATTATTCTTGAGAAGAAACAGAATGTCTATCTATGAAAATGGAAGTGATAGCATTCTCCATAGGCAACGAAGGTGATAGAATGAGTGAATGATTCTATAATCTATAAGGGGTTTGGAAGTGAGAATTAATTGCCCCCAAGGTTTTTTCATATGTAGTTTTTATCTCTTTTTCTTTGTTTGTTGCATGATTAACATAGTTACTTGACTTTACGAGTTATATTGTCATTACTTAATAACTTAGGAAAACCAACCAAAAATTCCTCCTCTTTACTTGCTTTTATATATCTATGTATATCTATATCTAGTCTATTATCCACCTTGTATATCTGAACCCTTAGGAAAATTCCTCCTCTTTGTGGACGTTGATTTGCCACTATCTACTCAATTGTATTTAGTAAACATTTAGGGCTTATAAATTATAACTTTGAGAGGTACGGCGACAATCTCCAAACTGTGTATATCTTTGTGGGCCGTCGGTAGGGAGTCAATTTTTGGGCAAACTGATGGTGCGGGTATGCAAGTCTTCACACGACGTGGGCTGGTCTTCGAATATTGACACTTGAGTTGCACGAGCCGTGTAGTTTGACACAACCTGTGCCCATACTTAGCCACACAAGGCATCTTCAATGGCACAGGCTGTGTAGAACAAAGTGGCCCATGCCAAAGTCTTTTGGTACCATCGTGTTGGCTGGAATATCACACAGTTGTGCCATTTTTTTAGAGTGTTTCCACTCCCTTTTTCTTCTCGGTTTGATTCCATCTACTACCACATTTTAACTCGTACCATCCTTGCGAATGACCTTCTATTATCTACTACCACCCTTGCGGGTGGCATGGTAAAAAACTGACAAATTGCTCATGAGAAACCTACCAATAAGCTCACAAAAAATGATCTAGGCGCTTATGAAGACATAATGTCAATTAGATCCAATTAAGTTTACAAAACTAGGGATTTAGATAAGAAAACCAACAACGATCATCTAAACCCTTTGTAATGTAAATCTAACTAAAACTACCTTTGTAATGTAAATCTAACTAAAACTAGAAATCAACCAACCAAAAACATAATAACAAATGTGTCAAATGCATTAGTTAACACATGTTTTTAGGTGCAGATCAATGCGTGATAAATACCTTGTTTGATGTTGCTGCATCTTCCCTCTCAAATGCATTATTCACTGCCTCTAGTAGCTCAACCACATTACTTGATACTTTTTCTTATTGCAAAACCTCTATGGAGTAAAAAAACCAAGATATAATATGTCAAAATATGGAGAATTTGAAGGCTGGCTTATACTAAAATCACTAGTGGAGAGGCTTCTACTGAAGGCGACAATGGAAGGCGGTTGTAAAAAAATCCACCTAGAACCGCCTTTAATTGAGCTCTGAAGCTATTTCCAAGTTCGGAAACAACTCTTAGGTCACTTTTTTTCCATTTTAAAGGTAGTTCTAATTAATTAAAGGCAGTTCTGCCTTTAAAACTAAAATTCTGAGTTCGAAAACTAGGTATGGAAGCATTTCCGAGTTTGGAAATGCTTTCTTAGCTCACTTTTTTTTTTTAATTTTAAAGGCGCTTCTAAAGGTAGACCATCCTTTAATGGGTTTTACCCATTTACTTGGTCATTTTTGGCCCAAACCCTATTCTTCTCCCTGGCAATTTTCCCATCGCAGACTGTATGTCTTCCTCGTCTTCTCATCTCCTTGAAACCCTACCTTCTCTCCCCACCTCACACTCCACCTTCGTCGCCTCACCCTCCCTCCGCTGCTTAGCCCTCACCTCACGCAACCCTCCGATGAGGCTCGCCATCCTTTCTCTGTCGCTCAGCCCCCGCCTTATCATCTCCGCCGCCGAGAGCCCCGCCTCTCCCTTGAGATTGCTCCGCCGATAGAGATTTTTCCACCAGCACTAGAGATTGCTTTTCCACCGCTAGAGATTGCTTCACCGATGCTAGACATTGCTCCACCAGCGCTAGACATTGCTCCACCAGTGCTAGACATTGCTCCGTTTCACCCTCTCCTCGTTGCTAACCCCGCATCCGCCTCCAAGCTCGAGGCTCGCTGCTAGACCTGCTCGAGATTGCTCCATTACTCCTCGCTCAACGCTGGTTCCGCCACTGCTCACTCGACGCTGGTTCCGCAACGTCGCCGCTGTAAGGCCCCGACGGAGATAGAACACCGATGAAAGCCGCGTGCTATTTTTTTTCCTTTTTGCCCTTGTACACAAATCTTATCATTTTAGGTTCTTGGTTGAATATTGGAATAATTGTGCCTGTTTTCTTGGTTGCTGTTTTGGGTTGCTCTTTCGCTGCCGGAAACCGATTGGTTTCCGGCAGCTTTTTTTTGGAAGCTAAGAAATATTTTCAAAACTCGAAAACTATTTAATGGTGGTTTTCACATCTTTTTAAAGCATTTTTAACCGCCTTCGTTGGCAATTTTAAAGGCGGTTCTTGGAACCGCCTTCTAGTGATTGGGCAATTGAAGGCAGGGTCAGAGAAGACACAATGAAAGGGCCTTCAATAGTCCAATATAACCACCTTTAGTAGACCCATCTTACACTAGGGAATAATGTTGAAACCCTCGTAATGTGCCACAACCTTAAAAATTGGGTCATTGTTCTTGATATGTGGTGTGGCATTGTCTTGTTGTATGCATTTTCTTACTCATGTTATGTGACCACTTTGACTTGATTGCCGGTATAACTTCTTGAAGGATTTTGGCCCTTGTCATGTCCCTTGTTATTTTTGGTACCAGTATAGGCTCTATGGTGCCTGCAACCATGTTCTTACTTTGGTTAATTGTCACCGCTCTTGAACAAAAGAGAACATCCCTATCATCCCATCAAACAATACATGCCTATCCTAAAAAAATATTGGTGTGCTCACGGGACAAATAAACATTAATTTCAGAATGTGAGATTTATTTTTGAATGTTCTGTATGGTTCAGGTTCATCCGGTGCTAACAAGTACCTTACTCTGGGTTTTGATAAACCCATTGCTCATCTATGTGTAAAACATGATCCATAGGCCTAGACTTTTCTAGAGCTTCTAATTTCGACAAAAAAAAGCAACCACGATATTTTGTTGCGTGTTGTCAACGTTGGTTTAATACTTTTTGTGTGGCTTTTTATTGTCTTTGATGCTATAGTTCTTTGTACGCTGCTCTTCCCTATTCGTATACCAGTTATTTTTACACTTATTGTTCTTCATGAATTGGAAGAAAAGGCTTTTAAAACCTCTAAGTCAATGCTGATCTTGTTGAGCGGAGAATGACCTTCAATCCTATGGTAGAAGTCCAGTGGGATACCAGATGCTTGTTGTGCTCTTGCACGAGGACTTATGGTGCTAATTGTTCTTACTGAACAATTGAACAATGATGCTGCACCGACTGGCTTAGCGTTCTTGATCATTCCATTTTGATGATGCTCCAAAAGAAACTTACCCTGATATTGTCTTCCTCATTTGTCAAGTTCTTCATCCATTTGTTGCTCCCAAAGGAAAAGGAAACAGTGATGAAAGGGAAGATGCAAAAATTAGAGGAGCAACCAGTTCCTTCGGGATGTTTTGGAGTGCTCCACGATTTGCAAAACCCGAATCTATGGGCTCCCCGAAAATTCACATGCTCTTGGTGATGTTCGGGGTTTCTTAGAAGTCGAGCAGAGAAGTTATTTGTTATTATTTGTATTAGTTTCTTGGGTCTTTAGAAGTCATATAATTTTGTTTGTATTCATAGAACTTGTAACAATGTGTAAGTTTATGGACTTGTATTTTTTCAAAACTTTTACCGTTCATGCTTTTCGATGAACAATGACAAAAATTGTATACAAGTACCATTTTTTGGGCGGGAATTACCCCCCAACAGTAGTAAATAGGAGGGAAACATTACCATAACTAATTAACCATGTCAATTTGGTGCTTTTTACACACAAGGGTGCCCACTGGGCTAAGCTGGACAAGGTTGGTTGACTTAAGAATAAAACTGATCCTTCCTCTTTCTACAGATTGGGTTGGGATGGAGGAAGTCCTTGAAAATAAAAGATGTGACATTTAGTTTACTTTTCAAAATAAGAAAACTAGAAAATGCTGAACTGATATATTTATTATATATATTTCAAAAAAGAACAATCATTACTTGATCTAGAATGATTTAATCTTGAAAATTGGAATAAATAGTAAACATTCAGGTCCCAACGTCACCCTATCAATTCTCATATTGTACCATGTGGTACCATGAATGTGCATTATAAATATGCATAATGTTTATTTCTACACTATTATTTGTGCATTCTAGTGTATACATAGTCCAACGAGCAAGAGGCTAATGGTCGTTAGGTCCAACCCAGTGACATTCCATAACGAGGCTAAGCCTTTTCAGCCTAAAGTATTAGTTAACTAAGTGCGAGATGTCCATCCATTAGAAGGAATATGGGTTGAGAAACATGGAGCAAGTAACAAACATGTAGACCACGAACTCAGAATATGGTGATCGTGGTGTAACCCACAATCTATGTTCCTAAAAACAAGGGACCATAACTATGTCAGTCTATAAATACAACAACCTGACAAGGAGCTAAGGTAAGCGGAAATATCTTGAGAAATTCCAGTTCTTAAGAGGGTGACTAACTTGACCGTCAAAGTTTTCCCCCGAAGTCACTTTTGGGCTTGTATTGTAGGAGGAAAGGCTCACAGAGTGAACGACTAAGAAATCTGCCTAAATGGACCATTACATCATTTGGTGCCGACTGTGGGGATGAACATTTTCTTTTTTTAGTTTCAAGATCCTTTGGGAAGATGATAATGTTCGCCAGAAGTGAGATGAGTCATAATCACCAGACACAAGAGCAAACACTTGGATGCAATAGGAGCATGCATCCTACTCAAGACTAGGATCACATCCCCAATAGATAAAAAGAGCATGGTAAGGAGGAAACATAGGAGGACGAAGAAGAAGTGGAATCCCCTAACACGCTCAAAGAAAAAGAAAGAAGGGCGTTTGTGGAAGTTTTAGAAGCGAAAAGAGAAACTCTGTACAGCCAATTTCTGATGAAGATCAAACTGAACCCTCTAAGGTTAGAAAAAAGAGTGGGTCAGGAGCGTGAGAACCTCAAATACGAAGATGAATTATGGGATATTGTTGCGGACAATGATGCAGACAAGTCACCACTAGCACCGCATCTGTGAGATTTTAATATGCCAAAGGACTTCAAACTTCCTTTACACGTTAAATTTTTTGACGGGACTACGAACCCAAAGGAGTTCGTACACTCGTACAAAAATAGCATGAGATTCAGGGGTGCTAACATCGAATAAGTGTGCAAAGTGGTCCCCATCTTTTTGTCAGGAATAACGATCACTTGGTATGAAGACCTTCCAAATGGAAGTATCAAATCTTGGGCACAATTTCCAGACCTATTCTTGGGTCGCTTCTATCAGAAGCAAAAATTCACTAAAACAATCGCAGATCTTAATAACATAGCCCATCAAAGTGATGAAAGCCTAGCAGAGTATCATAGTCGATTTGTTACGGAAAGTCTACAGGGTCGCGACTTGTCATTTCAATCGTCATTAGGAGTATTCACAGGAGGCATGCGATCAGGAGAGTTTTACAAAGAACCGATGAAGAATATGCCCGAAAACCCAAGGGAACTACAAAAGATGATTGGATAGCATGTGCAAATGAAGGAGCAAAATAACCACAAGATAGAGAAGGAACGAGGTGAAAAATGAACGATGGAGGACTTGCAGAAGGGATTTATGAATAAGGGAAAAGGAAACATCCCTTTTAAAGGAAGAGAACCAGGTTCGCAAGCTGCACCATTCTAGGATACGCCTCTGACAAAGCCAAGGAAAGAAATATGGAAAGCAAACAAGGAACTATTTCAAGAACCAGCACCGATGTTAGCACCGCCAGAAAAGAGATCTAGGGAGTATTATTGCGCTTTCCACAAGAACCATGGTTATGCCATTGAGTATTGCAGAGACCTAAGAAAGCAAATTGAAGAAAATTTGAGGAATGTTTTCTTGCCAATATAGAAAGAAAGGGGAAGCCAGTATGGTGACATTAACAAAACAGTGAACCCCTTAGCAAGGAATCAAGGGACGGCATCCACGCTGCCAAAAAAAATGACCGTGGCAGTCGATTACAAGGATGATGTGGGCGACGAAGTACCAGAAACGGTCATCTTGTCCATACACGGATCGATGGAGTCATTGTCCAACAATTCTTGAAAGGCTAAGACAACATACTCTCCCCCGCAAGAACTTCTCGGATGAGGCAAACACTTTCAGCGAGAAGGATGCAGTGCCTAACGCCTCGCCTCACAATGATCCCATGGTAATTATAACAAAAATAAAAAAATGCTAATGTACAAAGACTAGGTTTCAAGTGAACTAATCTAAAAAAATCCACATCCTCGCTAGTTGGATTCACGGGGCGAGTAGAAATGCCTTTGGGCAATATACAACTACTTATCACTATTGGAGAAAGCGGAAGAAATTGCACTACGTGTGCGAATTCGTAGCCATGGACGCCCCAAGTACATTAAATGCTCTTATAAGAAGACCATAGATGAACAGAGCAAAAGCAATATGGTCCCCTTACCACCTGGTCATGAAATTCCCAACTCCAGATGGAATTGCGACTATAAAGGAAACCAGCTAATGGCGAGGCAGTGCATGGTAATCACAATAAAGGAATTGAGAGTGGGAGAGAAGGAAAAATGGTTAACACAATCTGAAAGGGTGGATCGTCAGATCAGCCAGAATCAGCCGCAGACCTAGGAGAAGAAACGAAGCTAGTTAGCCTGGATGACGAAAATAGCTCAAGGTGTGTAAGGGTAGGAAAACACCTTCCAAATGAGGAAAAATGAGAGTTATAGAAATCCTTCGAAGCCATAAAGGAACTTTTTCATGGAGCGTTCAAAACATGGGAGGAGTAGACCCAAACATCGCAACCCACTCCTTGAATATTAGCTACGAGGTCAAACTGGTTAAACAAAAGCAGCATTGCTTCACTAGCGATAGGCAGAAAGTGAATGAAGAAGAAGTTACAACATTGCTTCAAGCTGGTATATTAAAGGAGGTTATATACCCAAAGTGGCTAATGAACCCAGTCATTGTAAGGAAGTCAGACACAGGTTGGAGGGTGTGCATTCACTTTACAAATCTGAATAAAGTGTGCCCAATGTATTATTATCCTCTACCAAAAATCGACTAACTAATAGAAGCAATTTCAGGTTATGAGGTCCTAGCATTTTTAGACGCATACAAGGGATAACACCAAATATTGATGAATCCGGAGGATGCAGAGAAAACTGCTTTCATAACAAGCTTTGGGACATTTTGTTACGTAAAGATGCCGTTTGGGTTAAAAAAATGTGGGGGCAACATGCCAGAGAGTAGTTGATAATACATTTCATAATCAAATAGGGAGAAATGCCAAGGTATATGTCGATGATATGGTTATCAAGAGCAGAAAGGTGGATAGCTTCGCTGCAGATTTACAAGAGCCTTTAGACACATTACGTGCCATAGGGATGAAGCTCAACCCCAAGAAATGCGTATTTGGAGTGGGCGCAGGAAATTTTTTAGGATACAGGTTGTCCTTAAAGGGTATCAAGGCCAACCCAGAGAAAGTCCAAGCTATAGTTAATCTTTCCTAGCTGCGAACAGCCAAACAAGTACAAATTCTAGGGTCGCTAGCAGAGCTTAGCAGGTTTGTCTCAAAGGCGGCGGAAAAGCACTTTCCACTATTCTAAGTTGTAAGAAAGGACAAGAAGTTTATCTGGAGTGAAAAATGTGAGACAACATAAGATGGTTTAAAGGAATAACTTCTAGCACTACTAACGCTGAAGTCACCTGCCCATGGAGAAATGTGCACTTGTATTTGGCGATCTCGCAGAACGCAGTCAGCTCTGTTTTGGTTCGCCTTGAAGACTAGAAACAAGTATCAGTATATTATATTAGCAGAATATTTCAGAGTGTAGAGAAAGCGTATATACCAGTTGAGAAATTAATCCTGGCTTTGGTATACTCAGCACGTAGACTGCGAATGTATTTCCATGGTCACCGCATCGTGGTCTACACTGGTTTTCCAATTAAGATCATCCTTCACAAGCCTGAATCATCATGCAGACTAATGAAGTGGGCCCTGGATCTAGGCCAGTTTGAGATCCAATTCTAACTTAGAACAACGATCAAAGCTCAAACTTTAGAAGACTTCATTGCAGAAATGACCAGCGAAGAAGCACAGAAAGAAAGTATGTATCAGAGCCTGCAAATCAATAAAGGAAAATCAAAGTGGAAATAAGTTGCATGGACATTGTTCGTTGATGATGCATCATGCGGAGATGTTTGCGGAGCATGATTGTTGTTCGTAAACCCAGACGGAGGTGAACACAGATACTCACCACGCTTTACTTTCCCGCTCACCAACAACGAAGAAAAATATGAAGCCTTGATTTGTAGACTAAATCTAACCACCAGAATGAATGTTAGGAGTGTTTGAGTGTCGAGTGACTCGCTAATCGTTGTCCAACAAGTGCGAGGAGACTATGAAGTGCGAGAAGAACAATTGGTGAAATATCTAAGGAAATTTCAACTCATAGCCCTACTTGAATACTTTGACATACAACACGTACCATGAAGCAAAAATACAAAGGCAGATGTGTAAGAAAGCTAGCAACAAAAATATTTAATTCTCTAAGCAAACATGGAGACATAGTGGTAGAAGTCATTCCAGTTAGAAGCACGGTGTTAACTATTGTATCGGCAATCCAAAAAAAATGAAGTAAACTGGATGACGCCACTAATAGATTTCTTTGCTAGGGGAACGTTGCCAGAAGATAAGGTGCAGGCTAGAAAGTTGGAGTTACATTCTAGTAATTACACCTACGAAGATGGGACCTTGTACAAGAAGGATTTTCTATCTCCATGGATAAAATGCGTAGGATCAGTACAAGCAAATTTTTTTTAAAAGAAGTTCACGAAGGGTTGTGTGGAATGCATCAGAGATATGGAACAATAGCAAATAAGATCATATGGGCTGGATACTACTGGTTGACCATGTTCAACAATGTGCACAACTTCATGCTTAAATGTAGGTGTTGCCAAATTAATGCTTCATTGTCTCACAAGCAACAAGTAGTTTTGAGAGGAGTATATAGAGCTTGGCCATTTGATAAATGGGTGATTTACTTAGTTGAACCATTCCTAAAGGGCCAGAGTAATGTCAAATTTCCAGCCGTAGCATTCAACAACTTTACAAAGTGGGTGGAGGCAAAACCATTAGGACGAGTCACAACGAAAGTCACTAGGAAATTTGTGTGGCAGAACATAGTATGTCTGGGGGGTCATCGCCGTACCTCTCAAAGTTATATAATTTATGAGTCCTTTATGCTTACTAAATACAATTAAGTAGATAGTGGCAAATCGGGGTCGTCCACAAAGAAGAGGGATTTTCTTAAGCGTTTAAACTTATAAGGTTCATATTAGGCTAAAAGTAGATATATATATATAGATATATGAAAGCAAGTAAAAGGGGGTTTTGGTTGGTTAGTTTTCCTAAGTTATGAAAGTAAAAGACAAACTAAGTAGCAAAGTTAAGTAACCATGCTAATCATTAAGCAAACAAAGAAAAAGGGGTAAAACCTACAAAAGACAAAACCTTGGGGGCCATTGACATCCGCTTCCAAACCAAATGTAGATCATGGAACCATTCACTCATTCTATCACATTTGTTACCTATGGGGAATGTTATCACTTCCCATTCAAAGATCATCATTCATTCCTGTTTCATAGTAATTTGCGAAGACGAACAATGACCATTTGCAAACCTCGTTGACAATCACTCAAGGAAAACCACACCATAGAGGTATTTCATAAACGACATTTCAAACGAAGGACCATAAAATTGATAACAGCAAGCCTTCTACCAAAGACATAGCCATTTAACCAAACATATCATTCATTAGGTTAAACCTAGAACAAACCACATTCAAGGTTCAACCTTTCATTGCATCTATAGGATAGATATGAGAACAATCCACATTAACATACTTATCTAGCAAGAATCACAACACATTATGCACGAGAAATTCTAAATCCACGTTCTTGGATTTTCATACCAAAGAGCTAAGGAGTTCGTCACTTTCCTAAAACTTTAACACTTCAATCATACAAACACTTTCTATTCTCAAACAGTCATAAATGAAGTAAAATATAGAATCAAGAACACATGGATGCTAAATAATAAACGCTTCAAGAACGAGTGAAACAATCTACTCATTACTTTAACTTCTTGTTGTGAAGATAAATCTTATATCCTTCTTCGATAATAGTTTGCAAGAGTGAATTCGACATCTCTTATCAAACTTGACCAATGACTCCCTTAGTTGAAACACAACTAAAAGTATCTCATTGATGACATTGACCACTAAGAATCAACAAGCTTGGCAATACTTATAAACACTACACCGTGTCTAAGTATTTAACCAATTCATGCATTTACATAATATTAGTCATGGACGTTCAATGCTCACAAACCTCTCCTATTTGCTACAATAATCAAACATGACAAAGAGTTTGACCTTATCACATTCATCTAGCAATTATCAACACATCAACATCATTTAGAAGCTCTAACTCATGCTCTTGGATTCCATATTAATAGAGGGGGAGAATTAGCTACTTTCTCCTAACCTAACAAGTAATCATACAAGCAATTCATAAACTCAAGCTTCCAACAACATTAATGCCACTAACAATTCACATTCAAAGCTCAATAAATGCACAATAGCAAAAGCAATAAATAGATAGATATGATTCTCAAGACATTAGCAAGGAAGTCTCAATCAATTGCTCCTAAGATTAAACTAACCTTCATAATGAAAAGACATGATTATCCTACAAAAACTAAGAAAAGAAAGAAAGGAAAACTAGGGGTTTGAACTCAGAAAATCGTAATAAGAAGAAGAGAGTAAGAGGAGAGGATAAGATTTTGTATTTATAGTACCAAAAAGTAAGAAAGGTTCTGGACACCCATCCGTCACGAGTCGCATCCAATCCATCGCGAGTAGCGACAGAGCCAAGTTTCAGTATCTTGATTTTTCTTCTTCTTTTTGTTTCAAGTCCTCCTCTTCACTTCACTTATCTTCAATTCTTCAAGTCTTCAAAAGCTCATATGCAAGTCTTCAAGTCTTCAAATCTTCGAATCTTCAAAGGTATTCTTCAAAGTCTTCAAACAAATTGCCTTGTTACACAAAATTCTCTAGAAAAGTAGTAAAAGTGTAAAAGTCACTTTTAACTATCCTTATAGAATTTCAAGGAAAAATTCCATATCTAGAACACGAAAGTGAATCCTAAAAGTCCTAATATAACCATATAAAATGGGCGCATCAAACCTCCCTGCACTTAAACCTTACTCGTCCTCGAGTAAGAAAAGATTCAAGCACACAAATGGATCATATTTCCACATCCTAAACTAATATTCCCCCAGTATAAACCTCACAAAAACTCTCAATATTGTAAATCCCAAATTCAAAGCTCAAATGAGAAATTTTCACACACAGAACTTCAATTCCTAAATCTAACCAAACCTACCACTTATCAATTCACTACCCATAAAAACGTTTCAAAGTCCCGGATAATCCCAAAGTCCAATGACACAAAATGAAGTTAAAACCATATGAAAGGTTCAAGAACATGCCTCACTTCATACCAATATATCAACCAAAATGAAGTATAATAGAATCAAGAATTTCATAATTATACTTCATTTTTCAACCCACTAAGTTACCCAATATCAAGTGGTCTAAAGATGTTGAGGTACCTGATCCATCCATATGACAACGCAACCTTATGGCTCCAATGCCGGCAAATGAGTGAAATCATAGAATTTTCCTTTTTACTCTCTTTTTCTCATTTTGCCTAGGAGCCCTTTCAGGTTTTCATCCTAGCCACACATCATGTTTCTTTGGCTCACATATCACCTTTTTCTGCACATTTAGTCTCTCATTTTTCCTAGGTCACCCTTTTGGGTTTTCAACCTATCCAGGCTCCCAATGTTGCCTAAGTTGCCCTCTCGGGTTTTCGACTTAGCAGGTTTTCTTTTTAATTATTTTTTTCTTTTTCTTTTTCATTTTTTCCAAAATTTCAAAAAACATTCTCATGTTTTTCCAATCAAAAGTAGCAAAAAGAATTCCAAATATCAAGCTAGCATGCATATGAGTCCTCTAACCTCTCCCCGCGCTTAAAACATTACATTGCCCTCAATGTGAACATGTAAGGTAAGAACAATGAAACTTGACTCCCGTTTCTCCGTACAGTCACTGGTGATATGGCGCATTCACATGTATTTGTATAGAATTGGTCCCAAAATTAATTTTGGAGCCATTGGGGGGGGGGGGGAGAAAAAGTACCGTAGAAGAATTAACCCCTCGAGCAAAACGTTATCTCCTTGGCGCTGTTTGATCAAGACTAACACCCAGAGAACAACATCAAACTCACAAGTACATAAGGATTTGTAACACTAGGTTTAGCATGAAAGTTAATAACCATAGTATTCTTCAAAGAACAACCAATCCATCATGAAATTATCACTATAAGATTGTCCAATAAAAATATCCAACATATATCGACACATATCCAAGAATCATTATAGAATATAGCAATTATAGTCACAATGATGTAGTCGGCATACTACAATCAACAAAGGTACTATAAAGATGCATGAATCTTCATATGTCAATATATGTAAGATTGTGGAGGAATGAGTGGAGGTATGGTGGTTTATGGGAGTATTTGGTGGAGAAGAAGAAACGATTATGCAGTGTTTAAGCACAGTTGAAAAGCTGGTTTCTCTATCGTGACTCGCAATAGTACCAGTCGCGACTCACAACCAAACCATCGTGACTCACGATATCATAAGTCCGTGAACTCAATTCTTCCAGAAATTTTCTGATTCAGTTGCGACTCTCAAAAAGCTGGTGCTCGGAGTTCATTTTTGCTCCCCTGTTCGTCGCGACTCGCGACGTATCCGTCACGACTCGCGACAGACAGGTTTCCCAACACTTAGAAAGATTTTTTTTCTTACCAACTTTCCAAGCTTTCTTTCCTTTCTGATGGATCTCATTCCTTCATCTCCTCAAATGCAATGTGCTTCAAATTTCTAAAAAATCACAGAAAAACACACCGTAAGAAGAACAAGACAAAAATAATAAAAACTAAACAACAAAAACCAATATAAAGGCTGAATTTATTTACGTCGTCGGTACGACATAGCACCGTATATTTAAGGTTTTTGGCACAACCCTAATGTTATCCATATAGTGAAGGCTTGAACCTCTTCACCATAAGTATCCAAAAGTAGAGAGATGGGGGTACAAAACATTCAAGAGGAAAGTCTTGTGGAGGTGGAGATGGTTAAAAGGGAATTGGGCGGTTAGGAGGCTTGGGATAATCTTTTAGCTCCTCTCTCATCTCCCTCAAAATTTTTGAAAGTGGTGGAGTTGGTTCACTAGGCGGGGGAAGGGATGACGATGCTAATGAATGTAGCACAATCACTTCTTCCTCCATTTTTTCATCTTCAACAACCAACTCCTCATCCCATTTGAACTCAAACTCATTTCCCATGGTGACCTCACTCACTGGATCCTCCAGCTCAAATTGGGATGGTGTATTTTTGAAATCATGAGCTTCCATTCAGGTCAACGCTTCCAATATACTCCTCACATGCCCCTCAATAGCCTCAACACTAGAGAAGAGCCAAGTGTCCAGTTCTGCACTAGTCAAGTTGTTCAAGTTTGCTATTGTAATTATGACTTCCTCACGTGTCAAACTTGAACTTCCTTGTTGGGCTTGGTTTTGGGGTATGGTATAAGGTGGTGATGACCAACTACTTTGCTCGTATTGTTGGTTTACCGACTCATTCTCATCCAACTAATCTGGATTACCACTCATTCCGGATTGTAAGAATTGTGGTATGGATACCATTCTTGGGTTTCTTTTCCTTGAAAACCAACATCTCCTACCTCTTGGTAGCACTCTTCATAATACCCTTGGTTTTGGAAACCAAAGGTTCTTTCACCATCATAGTGCTCCTCTCTCAACAAATAGCAAGACTCGGAATGACTCATCCTACAAAACCTTGCTTGTTGAGCCTTTCGTCTCATCATGAGTTCCCTCATGGTGAGACGTTTCATTTTTATAATATTTTTTTTTCAAAAGTCCGGAATCATATTGCAAGGATTCTCGATAAAAATTCACCAAGAACTCAAGCAATACCTACTTTGAACAAAAAAAACCACCAAGGAGTGGAAAAATAAAAACTAGCCAATATGCAACCAAATATGCCCAAACACTTAAAAATAAACGCCTCTTCCCCGACAGTGGCGCCAAAATTTGGGAGGTCGTCGCCGTACCTCTTAAAGTTATAATTTATAAGCCCTTTATGCTTACAAAATACAATTAAGTAGGTAGTGGCAAATCGGGGTAGTCCATGAAGAAGAGGGATTTTTTCAAGCGTTTAAACATAAAAGGTTCATATTAGGCTAGAAGTAGATATATACAGGTATATAAAATCAAGTAGTTTTAGTTGGTTGGTTTTCCTAAGTTATGAAAGTAAAAGACAAACTAACTAGGAAAATTAAGTAAATATGTTAATCATCAAGAAAACTAAGACAAAGGGGTAAAAACTACAAAAGCCAAAGCATTGGGGGCAAGTGACATTCACTTCCAAACCAAATGTAGATCATTGAACCGTTCACTCATTCTATCACATTTGTTAACTATGAGGAATGCTATCACTTCCCATTCAAAGATCAACATTCATTCCTTCTTCATAGTAATTTGCTAAGACAAACAACAGCCATTTGCTAACCTCGTTGATAATCACACTAGGCAAACCACACCATAGAGGTATTTCATCAACGACATTTCACACAAAGGACCATAGACTTGATAACAATAAGCCTTCTACCAAAGACATAGCCATTTAACCAAACATACTATTCATTAGGTTAAGCCTAGAACAAACCACATTCAAGGTTCAACCTTTCATTGCATATATAGGATAAATATGAGAACAATCCACATTAACATACTTATCTAGCAAGGATCACAACACATTATGCACGAGAAATTCTAAATCCACGTTCTTGGATTTTCATGCCAAAAAGCTAAGGATTTCGTCACTTTCTCCTAATACATTAACACTTCAATCATACAAACACTTCCTATTCTACAACAACCCATGGTATAAATGAAGTAAAATATATCATCAAGAACAAATGAATGCTAAATAACAAATGCTTGAAGAACGAGTGAAACAATCTACTCATTACTTTAACTACTTGTTGTGAAGATAAATCTTCTATCCATCTTAGATAATAGTTTGCAAGAGTGAATTCGAAATCTCTTGTCAAAACTCACCAATGACTCCCTTAGTTGAAATATGACTAAAAGTATCCCATTGATGGCTTCGAGCATGAAGAATAAACAAGCTTGGCAACACTTATAAACACTACACCGTGTCTAAGCATTTAACCAATTCATGCATTTACATCAGATTAGTCAAGAACGTTCAACGCTCATAAACCTCTCCTGTTTGCTACAATAAACAAACATGACAAAAAGTTTGACATTATCACATTCATCTAGCAATTATCAACACATCAACATCATTTAGAAGCTCTAACTCATGCTCTTGGATTCCATATTAAAAGAGGGGAAAATTAACTACTTTCTCCCAGCCTACAAGTAATCATACAAGCAATTCATATACTTAAACTTCCAACGACATTAATGTCCTTAACAATTCACATTCAAAACTCAATAAATGCACAGTAGAAAAAGTAATAAATAGATAGATATGATTCTCAAGACATTAGCAAGGAAGTCTCCATCAATTGCTCCCAAGATTAAACTTACCTACATAATAAAAAGACATGATTAACCTACAAAAACTAAGAAAAGAAAGAAAGGAATAGGGTTTTGAACCCAGAAAATTGCAGGAAGAAGAAGAGAGTAAGGGGAGGATAAGATTTAGTATTTATTGTACAAAAAAGTAAGAAAGGTTTTGGCCACCCGTCTGTTGCGACTCACAACCAATCCATCGCGAGTCCCGACTGAGCCAAGTTCAACATCTTGATTTCTTTCTTCTTTTTGTTTCAAGTCCTCCTTCTCACTTTACTTATCTTTAATTCTTCAAGTCTTCAAAAGCTCATATGCAAGTCTTCAAGTCTTCAAATCTTCAAACCTTCAAAGGTATTCTTCAATCAAATTGCCTTGTCACACAAAATCCCCTAGAAAAGTAATAAAAGCGTAAAAGTTGTTTTTAACTCTCCTTAGAGAATTTCAAGGTAAAATGCCATATCTAGAGCACAAAAGTGTACTAAAGTGAATCCTAAAATTCCTAATATAACCATATATAATGGGCACATCAAGGCCGCTTCAGGGTGCCACATACTATTGTCATGGACAATGGTATGCAGTTCACAAGTGGTACATTCACTGATTGGTGTTCGAAGCTTGGGATTCTTCAGAATTTTACCTTTGTAGCGCACCCTCAAGCCAATGGGCAAGTGGAGGTAACGAACAAGACTATCGTCCAAGGAATCCAGAAGTAAATGGAAGGAAAGCGAATTGGATGGGTAGATGAATTACCAAACAACCTATGGTCATATAGAACAACTGTTCGATAACCAACAGGGAAGACACCATATAGTCTATTTTACGATCACGAAGCAGTTATACCAGTGGAAATTGGTAATTCAAACCTCCGAGTATGCGATTATAGGGAGAAAGACAATCCAGATAGGATAAAGTGAGATCTGGATGAACTGGAAGAGAAAAGGGATTTGGCAACGATCACAGAAGCTAAGTATAAGGAAAGAATGGCTAGAGTTTACAATCATCAAGTGAAAGAAACACAGTTTCATAATGGTGATCTGGTGCTGAGGAAGAACGAGGCTAGATTGGCAGAAGAACGAGGTTGATCGCAGCCACAGGAGCACCCGTTTGTCTTTTCGCTTCCATGCGGTGAAGTCGGGATTAGGAGTGCGCTCAGCTATGCCCGAAGTGGAAGGACCTTACTGGGTGACAAAGGTTAGATGGCACCAACGTTCCCAAAACCTGGCATGTGGTGAACTTGAGAAGGTTTTATGTCTAGATTGGAGGCGGATAATAACAATTATCTACTTGTACCTAGACCCATAGATCATCATTAGTCATTTCGTTTCATTGTTCCTAACACGACATTATTGTGGTAGTACATTATTAATATAAAAAACCATCTAGATGGATTACATTTATATTTCTTTACTTGCGAATCTTAGAAGATGGTTTATTAGTAGCATATTGCGATCAAAACACTCAAACTTTACAAGTTGACAAAATCTAGTGAACAACAAGCTATAGACTTTTCAACTAAACAAATCATACACTTGCGAGCTATAGATCTTGCACGATTACCAAAACTTGCAAGCTTTAGATCTTGCAACTTCGCTAACCATACAATCGAAAGCTATAGCTCTTGAAAACTACTAACACTAGAAAGCTTTGGATCATGCAACTTTGCAAAACCAGCGAATGCAAGCAATAGATCTTGCACAAGAGCAAATCTGCTCATATAAGTGGCACAAGCAAGCAATGGATATTGCATGGCCAAAAAAAGCTTTCGATACCCCTTATAGCTTCATTATGCCAGTTAAGAAAGCTATAGATCTTGTAACTTTGCAAACTTCGCAAACCAGGATAGCAAGAAAAGGCCAACCCACAGATCCTACAACTTTGCAAACTCAATCATAGATGCTCATACAACTTGCAAGAAACAAACTCCATAAGATTAAATGAATATGTTGTGTTAAGTGATAATGAAGACCCAAGTCTACAAGGTCACAACAAAATTATTTAAAGCATCACAAGAAAACATGGGTAGCACAATACAACAGATCTACCTAGGTCTAGAGGCTCATGATGATCCAGAAGAAGTCAAACTCCCGCAACGATGAATATGCTCGATGTTGCAATGAAAATGCTCAGCCCTACAACTAGTTTCTTCAGCCGCATGCTCTTCACTAACCATATGCTCGTACCGCCATTTCATATGCAAATATGCAGGATGATGTATAAGAGCTCTTCACTCCATATATCTAACATATCTAGCATAATATGTCTCGAAGTCGGTGATGTGGCCAAACTCCTCGCGATCCAATTGCATTCTCACAACATTGACAGTTTCTTCATACTTTTTCATCTCAGCCTTCAAACCCCGCATCTCCTTTTCTAAGCACCGAATATGTGATTGAACAGCCTCGGACAAGTTAATCCTTTGCCCACCAAACTCTACTGTAAGATCTTCGCAACAAGGAACCCTTCGAGATGATGAGTGGAGGGATTTAAGTTTATCTTTATATTTAACACAAGCTTGCTCAAGTTGGTGCACAAAATCATTAAGATGGTTGCACTAACCGCAAAGCCCCTCATTGCCACTTCGCAGCTGTGTGTTAATAACAAATTGCTCGTCAAACTTAGTCTGCCAACCAATAGCAGATATGGAGAGGTGGTCACATTTATCATGCTTTTTCTTCAATCGATTGTACAAAGCGTCCAAAAGGGTACACTGCTTGTCAATGATCGCTATTTTCTGGTGAACTTCGCTCGTCTTATTTGTGGCATACTTTCTGATATCCTTCTGTTGGCAAAGAATTTTTACCATATCCAATTGTTGACGATAGATAAGACCATTATGCTCATTGTAAATCCTTTGCAGATCACAAACAACATCCCGAGTCTCATTCACAGTCTTGTCCCACTTCACTTCGAGGTTATTAACACCCAATGACATGTACTTCAAATGAATACCCAATGATAGCACCCATTTTGAACACGAATAGGAAGGTTAAGCAAACACAAGTACACAACTGCAGATTCAAGGTCAACCAAACCACAGAGGATATCTTTTCCAAGTGACTCAACATCATAGCCATAAGGTATAAACTTACTACAAGGACAGGTTGGGGAGGAAGACGAATCGATGAAGACATAGGAGTTTTCCAATCGATATGCAATGGAATGGACTCCACAAGAGTTAGGCGATAGGAAGAAATAAGTTGAGAATATTCTTTCGATATTCGCTTGGTCGCTTCAATCAGTTTAATAGGGTAACATTTGGATGACGATGGAAATCCATTGTGATAAGGAAAACGAACAAAAATATCCCAGATAGTCAACACTTTTCAAAAAGTTTAGATCAACCATAATATCAAAGCCCTGTAAGTAAATAAATATAAAGAGATCGGTCAGATTATAAAAAGAAAACATAATGATCGCATCAGTCACCAATCATACAAAGTAAAACAAACATACTTAGGAACATTGCCATCAATTACAAAAAACAAAAGCCGTCTTAGGTCTATAGTGCTAGGATGGACTAACATTAGAAAGGGAAGTGCGGACAACAATGAAAGCATCCTCCTTGCTCACAGAATGAGCGGGAGCTTTTCCATTCAAATTACCCCAAGGGTTCGCATTACCATTAGAATTAGAAGTATGCTCAGGAAGGCGATCCTCAGAATTGGAGGAATTGAAGGAAATATCCTCAAAGTAGTTAATCACGCACTTCTTCAGCTCGGCTGCAGAAGGAAGAGTAGGAAGACCGGCGAGATATGTTAGCAGCTCGAATGGATGACCACCATCGGAGATGCTCTTAACAAATCCCTCGTTAAGAAGCTCTGTTTGCTTTGGCAAATCTTTTCAGACTTGGCCAACCTAGGCAGCTTGTCAACCTTCGCAGTTGGACTTAGCTTCCACAACTCGATCAAGGCCTCACAATAACCAACGTTACGAGCGTTATTTGAAACCTCCTCAAACAAAGCATCAAAATATTTGGTCTTCACGAGTCAGTCAAATAAAAGCTGAGGGTATTCGGGCGAAGCAGGGCCATTCATCTGCATCTCTTCCAACTGAAAACACATCTTCTCCAACTCTCGTTCAGTGGATGCAGCACAGTCCTTAGCAACACACACTCACTCCTCAGTGTCCTTAACAGTCGTGCTTAGAGCAGCACACTGCGCCTTGCTTGCCTGCAGCTCCTCTGGTATCACACCATCCCCTTTACCAAATTTAGCAACCCATTCGATGATAAGTTACAGGTTTTCACCAACCTTGGTTCAAAGAAAATGAAAAAGAAGAGCGGTTATACGATAAGGAAAAATATTTAACTCATGATAGCACTTCAATAGAATGAGAAACTTACCATAACCATTGTTTCAGAAAGGGATAGTTTAGCAAGAGTAGCAGGAACAATCCCTCATACAAACAATTAGCAGCTGAGCATAAGAGAGTGCGGAGGATGTTGGTTAACACACCCCTTCTTCTTAACATACTCCAAGGCGGTAGAAGTACTGTCGGTGCGTTCCTTATGCCTCATCTAGTTAGCTGTTTCTTTAGAATTTTGATTACCACCTCCTTTGGTTTCTTTGGTAAGCGACCCAGATGCGAGGGGCTGAGTAACACCTTCGGTAACCACCTCTTGAGGGATAATGAACTCAACATGTTTATTAGTTTCATTAGCCAAGGTCTCAATTTCGTCATTCTCATCTTCAAAAAAGAAGTTTCTCTCAATGGAGCGTCGAGTTAGATATATATCTGCAACTCAACACACGAAAATAATAAGGTGAACATGCAAACATAGAAACAAAATAGAAACAAAGACAAACAAAATCAAGTTGAACAGGGTAGAAATAACCAAATAAACAACAAGTAAAACACCTTTGCTTAAAGAACTAGTAAGGCGAAGTGAGATGGAATGCTGGTTAAGAAATGCTACAATCTCAGACTCAGCATTCAGAGGAACCCCGACCTTAGAAAGTTTCTATTTAGGAACATTATAGTTCCAAATTGAGAAGCTGGACTACTGTTATTGCCAAGTTTTATATAGAGACTACTGTTATTGCCAAGTTTTATACAGAAAATATTTTTGTGCCATACCCCACAATTATTTGGGAACCTGCTAACGAACTCAATATTGGGGACACATGATAAAGGGTGAACTCATCAGTGGAGTTTTTTACTTTGCGAAGATGATAGAGGTTGCAGAATAAATCAATAGTAAAAGGAATATCGGTCGCTTCGCATACATGATAGAAGAAGACAAAAATTGAGACAACTTTAGGGTGCAGCTGACATAAACCAACTTTACAGTGAGAAAGCAAATCCAACACATGTTGGAGCAAGGGAAAGGTAAGCCCAAACTTAAGGTAATCCAAATAATAGGAAATATAACCAGACGGAGGAGTACGAACACTCTCAGAGGCCTCAGGTGCCTTAAGTTCGTACGAATGTAAAAAAGGGAACGTATTTGTCAAAATCCTCAATATAAGAATCAGTGAGGAGGGTACTGACAATGGAAGAACCAATGTGGTGGTCAGAATCCTCCCTCGAATCAACATTGATTTCACGGGCGTTTGGCGCTGAGACTCCAACATTGTTAGAAGCAGACAATGATGAATTCAAGATCCCTAAAATCCAGATGAAGATGGTGTCAATTAAAATGACAAGGGTCGAAAAAAACTATTCCGGCCAGAATCTAGGGCAAAAACAGAGCGACAAAGAAGAAAATATAACAAATCACCTCAATTACAATGGAACCTAGTCACACTACAAAAGATACAGATCCACAGATTGAAACCTACACAAACTGACTAAGAGCAAACAAAGAAAGACATGAGAGAAGTTACTAGTTTAGCGTGACAAGTGAGAGAAAATTGGGAGCAATAAAGGAGATGGTAGAAGATAAACAAATCTGAATCTATATAAGGTTTTAATTAGAGAAAATGAAGAGTCAAGAGACAAAAAGAGGAATAAAACACAATCATGATGGCCTAACAAAAAGTAAGTTACCTTTTTAGATTCTCGAGAAGGCGAAGACAATACACTGAATAGGGGCAACTTCAAAGCACAAAAATCAAAGTAATTATAAGAAGAGAAAACTGAAATGACAGCTGAGTAAATTGTGGAATGAGCAGCGAATGCAAATGAGCGAATCTCGGCTGCAAGTTCATTACAGCTAATCACCTATGTGGTAAGAAATAATCTAGAATTTTGAAATTCAAACGAGTCTGAGATTTCAGGAAGTTGGAATATATAGCCAAGAAGAATTCAACACTTCACAAAAGTAGTTCACATCGCAGCATAAGCAAACATACTATTACGCATAGCTTCGAGGCAAGATAATAAGTTCGCTACGCAGCTTATGAACTTGGGTATAGCTTCACGTAGTATTGACTTCGTGGCTTGGGGGGGGGGGGGGTTATGGTGTATATGTAGTCCATCGAGTAAGAGGCTTGGGGTGTGGGGGGGTTGGTTATGGTGTAGATGTAGTCCATTGAGTAAGAGGCTAATGGCCATTAGCCCCAGCCCAATGGCATCCCATAACGAGGCTAAGCCTTTTCATCCCAAAGCATTAGTTAACTACTTGTGAGACGTCCAGTCATTAGAAGGAATGTGGGCTGAGAAACATGGAGCGAGCAACGAACACGAAGACCACGAACTCAGAACGTGGTGATCATGGTGTAACCCATGATCCATGTTCCTAAAAACAAGTAACCATAACTATGTCAGTCTATAAATACAACAAACTGATAAGGAGCTAAGGTAAGCGGGAATATCTTGAGAAATTCCTATTCTTAAGAGAATGACTGACTTGACCGTCAGAATTTTCCCCTGGAGTCCCTTCCGAGCTTGTTTTGCAGGAGGAAAGGCTCAAAGAGTGAACAACCAAGAAATTCGCCTGAACAGACCATCACATCATATTCAATATTTATATATTATTCAGAATGAAATAGTAATAATGCATAATTTCACATAAATGAATGCACACTTTTATAATTTGAAATATAGCAAAACATCCCAAAAATTACGGTTCTCAAGGTACCCATATAATTACCTCGCACTATTACTGTGTCCGATATTATAAAACTATTTTATCATTATTTTTGCGGTGTACTCAAACTGTACTCAAACTGTGGATGGTCAGAAGCAGGTTCAAAATTGCATAACCATTAATAGTTTTGGCAATGGTGGTCCTAATAACAACTTGGAAACAAACTATCATATCCAATCGAGGAAGGGCAGAAGATTATGGACGCTCTAGTGATCATCTGGAATTTTGGTACCAAAATATTTCGCCATCGTATTTATTCCTCATTAATTAATTGTACTAATTCTTTCTGTTTCTCAATCTTACCATTCAATACCAAAATCGTGCATGGACAATCCTCAACCTCACAAACACCCAACTACATATACGCATAAATATTAATCAAGAGGCCTCTTTCAAAATTACAAAAAAAAAAAGCAAACTGATTAAGAATATACGTAGCTGTACTCTTAAAATACATTTAGCTTTTCTCACCGATTGGTTCACCTCACCTCAATAAATGTTGTGAAGTTCTAAGCTCCCTACAGATCAATCATCAAAATTACAATATTGAAAAATAATATTACTCATTTTTTATATAGATACTCTTTCCTTTTTGGCATGATCTTTTTATGTAAGCATCTTACTTTTTAAATAAATTCTAGATTATTTTCATTCACTAAATTTATTTTTTACTCCCCAATACAATTTTTTTCACTCATTTTACTTTTTTTTAAAAAATATACCCATTGTAATGATGCCAATATTTTAGCAGAGGGGGGTACACATAATAGTGTACTCTAGTACTTTGTTGATGACTTGAATGTGTTGTAAATTAAAACCACCAAACCTATCTCATCTTACTAAATTCTCCTAGTCCTACCCAACCACACAGCCGAGCATAAAAGGTTTTTATTTGATTTTTTTTTCTAATTTAAGCCGGGGGGCGTGGGATTGCTTTTCTCGTTTCTTTCCGCCCACTTTCCTCATCCAGTGCCATCTCTTTGTGCAAAAAAGTTACTATCAAAATCGCGAATCAGCTTCTAATTTGAAAAAATAAAAGTAAAAAGACTATGAACATTGGTGTGAATTAGATGGACGTGCTATTAGGGAGAAATGTCGTTTTGATTCTGCTTTCCAACACATATCAATGTCCTCTGCAATTCTCTTGGCATCCATTGATGCACCAAGCAATCCACGTTTTGTGAACCCCACTGCATATAGACCCCTTTCACCTTTCCAACCATTTGGAAACGGTCTTTTCGGCAGCCCATCTACCACTGAGAACATCTCTTTATCCTGGCATGCATGGAGATTGGAGAGCACGAATTACTTAAGATTATTATTTTCTACAATCCTTTTTATTAATATACTAGCGGTTCCTTGGACTTGCAGTATGGGTTGCATTTAGCTTTTCAAAAGCATCAGTCCTTAAAGAATCAATAAGCCATAAAAAACTACAAGGAAATTACCTTTAGCCAATTTGGAACGTTGCTTTTGTAGCCAGTTGCTAGAATAATGGCGTCAAAATTTTCGGTTCTTCCATTCACAAATTCGACCGAATGTTGTGTCAGCCTGCATACGCTTGGACATACCTAATAAAATCGATACAAGTTCAGGAAATATGACCGGGAAGGGTTTCACGTTTAACATATATATTGGCTTATGTACATTAATTGTATAAATATATACACTCATTTGTTCTCCATAAATGAGACCACATATTTGGTAAAAGAAAACTGAAAATTAGTGAATCCAAGCATATATTTTCTGTTCCCTGGGAAATAAACATACTTTTGCTTGTCCATCCCATCAAAGATAATTGAACTTACAGCTAGCCAGATTTTGTGTCTTGTCAACACATGCTGTTGCTTTTCCACTTATGAAAAAAGGGTAGACAATATATTCACTCAGTCAATTCTAGCAAGCAGGTTTAAATTGGTAGGGGTTTTATTTTTGCTTGGACACAATTGGAGAATTTTGGTTTCACTGTCTAGCTAGATTCGCCCTCTGGTGCACTTATATTGCAATCATTTAAAAAGGCACGTTCATGGGATCCATCCCATTCCACTAAATCTGGAAAAGGAAGCTAACCGTTCCCACCTTCCGACTTGGATTATATATGGGTACTACTTAAAATATCCCCGACATTTAATTTTGCTATTCCTATAATTATACAAGTACAGTTCAAGATGTTACCTTTACCATGGAGTTTAATGGTAAAATTAATTACCGACTTTCTGATATGTTTATGTTATGGTTTGAGACAATTATTGGGTGACCGAGGTAGAAGGTTAGAAAGTAGCGACAAAAAACAGGGATGTAATGGTTTGATACACTTAATGATTAGATTGTAAAATACCTTAATGTGTCCAGTCTTGATCTTGGCTAATGTCCCAACATCAAGCACCGGTGTCTTTCCGGACAGATTCTTGAGCTCGAGTGGCCCCTTTCTGGGGCGGTGGAGGCCATATTTGGCGGTGTCACCCAGCAAAAGCCTGGAAACAATCAACAGGAAACCATCCACCAGGCTTATGGGCAGCCACTTTAGCAACCACATGGACAGCCCGAAAGTTGATTTTCCCAGCATCTCTCGTGGGAGGACGTGCACCTACATCAAACCAGACATCAAACTGGTTTAGTTTTCATTTATTTATTTCTGAAAAGAAGAAGAAGAAGCTGTTACTGAAATCGGAAACTGATCTAAGGCTACAGCTAGCGTCACAAAGTAGTGTTTAAAAGCATTATTTTTTTATGAAAAGAATCGTAGGAAATCCCAAATAGCTAGGTTGCTTTACTATCATGAAGGGCCTGAAAGTAGAAAATAAAAAAACTTTTGTTTATTATAATGGATGGATACTGGATGGCTTCAAGGGACAAAAGGACGTTTAATTAATAAAAAAAAAGGGAGGTGTGGAGTAATGGATTTGCTTTACCTTGGGGAGGATTAACAGGAAGAAAAAGAAAAGAAATATGTAAATTGATTAAGAGAGAGTTAAGTGGTGGTGAGGATGAGTGATGAGTATGGTGAGTGCTCTTACTGTATCCCTCACTGCCAGTGTAGGAGTAGCATTGTGATTGCAGAGATCCAAGCACACCTCCATTCCTGAATTCCCACAGCCAACTACCAAAACCCTTTTCCCTCGAAAATCGCCGCCGCTTTTGTACAAACTGGTATGCATAATCTGGCCATTGAACTCCTCCATGCCCTGGATGCCAGGCACCAGAGCCTCCGCATTTTCTCCTGTGGCTACAATCAGCCAGCGGCACACATACTCGGTCTCCTCCTTCTTCAGCCCCACTGTTTTGAGCCTCCAAAACCCCAAAACTTGATCATACTCCGCGCTCACAACTGACTGCTCGAAAACAGGATTAATGTTGAAACTCTTGGCGTAGTCCTCCAAATATTGAATGAACTGCTGTTTGGTTGGGTAGGTTGGGAAACCTGCCGGGAAAGGCATCAACGGAAGCTCGCAGAATTTCTTGGGCAAATGAAGTTTGAGGCGGTCGTACGTTTTCAGTTGCCACAATGAAGCTATGCAGTGAGATCTCTCTAGCACAACGCACGGTATGCCTTTCTGTTCCAGACACGCAGCGGTTGCTAGGCCTGACGGTCCCGCCCCAACAATCACCGGACCTGGTATACACACACGTCTACATGTTTTCATATCACTTGTTATTCGATCATGAACTCTCTTTCCTTCAAGCTCTCTTAAGCAGTCCATCACTGAATAGACCAGGAGACCTACTTATCCCAAGATAATATATTTATGCTTCTCACTGCCTCACCCGGGGATTCATAGCTTATATATAGAGGAAAATGAAGAGAGGAGTAGTGGTTGGATAATCAAGTAATATTTCTGTGTATATATATGGTTGATACGAGAGACAAAATACACAAGAACGCGCACGCCCCCTTCCTCGCGTGACAAAATTTTGGAATTCTTGACAATGAATTTTAATAACTTCTTATACTACTATAGTTGCTCTATAACTAACCGGACGGTTGAGCTCACAGTGCGGGGCTAAATCAGCATTCATTCAACTGAAAATGAAAGAGAAGCCTAAAAGGAAAGGGTGGAGGGAAAAGGAGGAAGAAAAAGAATAAATCGTTACAAAATGTATTTTTTTTCCAGTTTGGGAACGGGTCCAAGCAAAGAAAAAGAGAGCATATGAAATGAATAATGATCTTTTATCCCTTCAATTCTTTCTCAAACTACACCATCGTTTGGGTACGTTGTTGGAAGCTTAGCATATATGTAATATGTTAGAGTTTGTATCTTGCGACACCGTCTCACAGACCAATGGTAAAATACAAACAAATTAAATATCAAGTATTCTCTATTTGTGTATCATATATTTACGTATTTGAATTTATGTGTACAAAATGAATGTATGAAATTGAACGTAAAAAGTATAATGAGTGGATAAAGTTTAAAAAATCTTACTAAAAATGGAAAATGTGTCAAATATAAAAGAAACAGCCAAAAAAAGAAAATGTGTCAATAATAGAATTAGAGGGAGTAGTAACTCTTAAATATCGGGGTCAATGTTATAATATTTGTTATTCGGGGTAAATATTATAATATTCATGGAAGTTGAGGGACCAGTTTGAAGATAAATCAAAAGGAGGGGTAAGTTCTAGTTAGCATTGGAAGATGTTGTGCAAATTGAAAGATAAACACTTCCAAACCCTTGGGAGTTGTATAAACAAGGAAGGCAAGTTGAAGACAAGGATGGTGTATGATGAAATGAAGGGAGGAATCAAAAGGGACTTTTATGCATAGGTAATTTGGAACAAAAACATTTTACCTAAGAACAGATTTTTCCTATGGATGCTATTGAAGGGATGGCTGCCCATGGTTGATAGATTGCAAAGATTTAGGATTTTGAAGACACAATAAAGTTGTAGTTTATGCGATGAGGTGAATGAGTCGGCAACCCATTTGTTTTCAGGTTGTACATACACTAAGTGGTTGATGAAAATCTTGAAGTTGAGAGATATGAGCAACATGAGGCAAGTAAAAATATGTTTGTTGATGATGGTAAGAAAAAGGCAAGACTTGAAGTTGATGAAGCTTACTAGTAGTGCCTTGTATAGAATATGGAATAAAAGGAACAAGGGGATCTTTAGCCAAGAAGATTTGAAGATGAAGACTTTGGCTGCCCAAGTTGAAGCCAAATGCAAATGGAGGAGCAAGAAGATATATGGAAAGAAAATTTTGAAGATAAGCTAGATAGAATATAGAGCTGGTTGTTTGTTTTGTTTGTTTGATTTTAAATAGCAAGTTTTGATAGTGGTTTTTGCTTGTAAAATACTAGGAGTGATGTCCTAAAAACTCGTTTGGTTTGCATTGATCTATATACAAAACTTTCATGAAAAATAAAACAAGAAAAGGTCTAAGCGAAGTGTAGCATGCCAAGATAAGTTAGCCAATACATTCAACTTATTCCCAAGCTATCATAGTTACACCAAAGAAGTAACGATCTCACAACTCTCACACTCTCAAAGATGCTAAAGTAACCTAACCACCCAAAATATAGTGAAGAAAAAAAGGTAAGCAAGAATGATGAGTGTTGAACTAGCTTACCCCCCATATAGTACTCCAAAAGCAATCCAAGAGTCGTTGTCAAAACACCACAAAGGAAATCCAAAAGATCCTCAACTTGGTTGTAACTAAGGATAACCCTTGATTTTCAACTTAGTTACAGCCAAGGATAATGCCAAAGAATCGTCAACTTAGTTTCTGTTTTCTCTCAATTTCTCTCATTTTGCCTAGGAACCATTTCGAGTTTTCATCCTAACTCTCACACATGTTGAGCTCACATTCTCACCTTTTTCCACATGGCCTCTCATTTTTGCCTAGGTTTGTAAACCTAACCGGACCTAGCCTCTCATTTTACCCAGGCATTTTGACTTCTCCGGCCTTTTCCCACTGTTGCCTAAGTTACCTTTTTTGGGTTTCCAACTTAGCCGGATATATTTTTTTTCATTTTTTCAAAATTTTCAATTTTTTTGATGTAGCACTACCAAAAAAATTACACTACCAAAGTTTTTCCCAAAACACATCCCGAAAACAAACTACAAATAGGTGACCTCACACCTAAAACTACCAAAGGTTTAAAAATCCAAATAGGGGGAAAGAGAACGAAAACATGGGAAAATAGTCATTATCATGAACAAATGCTGAAAACAATACTACTGGAGGAGATGCCATGTGTAGGTGTTCCAACCCCACAGTGAAGGTGTTCAACCCCCACTGTGAAGGTGTTACAACCCTTCCCACACACTTAGTTCATGCATTGTCTCCAGTGCATGTGACAAAGGTAAAAGATAAGTTGGGTATATTGAAAACTACTCAATGCCGTGTGCAACGCCTGGCTCCTTGCCCTTGCTCTTTTGTATCCTAATAGCCATCTCTAATACAGATGTCCTCAACCTATCATTGATCTCCCTAATGTTGTCCTGTAGTGTCCCCATATCTTCCCTCAGATGGTGCAGTTGGCCATCAACCCTATCAAATCTTTGGGTTGATCCCACTCGTGATAGTCTAGCTGAGCACTCAGCCTGTGTACATTCTTCCTAACCCTAAAAATTGACTCCCAAAGACTGTGCCCAGTTCGGTTCATACTGCAGCGACTGAGTCCACATAGGATAGGAAGATGCTGAAGCAAAACCTGGTGACCTATGCTCTCGAAGTGGGCTAAACTGAGGATGATGCCAAGGGTGAGCCTCATGCTGAGAAGGGCCCGAAACACTGTGCTTGTGTGGGGCCCACAACTCTCATGTCTATTAGACTCTACGAAGTCATTATAGTGGGAGGATATTGTGCCGATGAGACTGCTAGTGCCATGGCCTGCAGACTGATATTGCTCCTCATGAATGATAAAGTGTCCTTGATGAGGGGGTAGTCCTCTATGTACCTGCTAAAAAAGAGGGCGGTGGCGTTAAGGACTGCTCTTAAGGTGGTGGTGCCATAATCTGAGAAGGTGCTGGCTGCTACGGGATAGGATAATGCTCGATGGAGAAATACTGTGTGGGGTGCACCAGTACCTGCTTCTGATGCTTCAGCTCCTGATCATCCTCTTCCCCCTCTTCGTCATCTTCTCCCGGGTAATGCTCTCCCAAAACAACCCTAGAACTTGTATCTGGCTCGATGATGAGATGTTGCATCTTGAACATCTTACTCAAAGAGGTTATCAAACGCTGGGGAAATCTCATGAACTTCTTTCCCTTGTACATCCTACAAAAGGTGGTTGTGCTGAACTAGAAGTGACACCATACCGCCAATTTCTATCTTCCCAGAACAAGTAGTGGAGAGGTCAATGTAGTGCTCAATGAAGTCATCCAATAAGTTGGGGCAAGCCCTCCCAGTGTAGATTGACCAAAGCCTCCTACAATCTTTCTCTGAAGCGGTGGTGGCCTCCCCGTGGCAACTGACCACTACACTTAGTAACCTAGTCATATACCTTAGTGCTGGATGCACTATGTTAGAGTTCTTACTCCCCTTCTCCCAAAGCTGTCTAGTGATGGTAGCCAGAAAGCATACTACTCAAAACCATGTAAGCCGGATCATTGTACCTTTTACATCTCTCTGAACCTTCCATTTAAATATTTTGGAAAGCTGAGGGTAAGTCAGGGCACATGGAACATCCCCCAAATTAAACCTAATCCATCTTCCCATCCGTCTGATGGTCTCCTTTGCCAGAGTAGACAAAAAATGTTAGGGTGTACCTAGTGTAGGTGGGGGAAAATACAATAGTAAACTTCTTCATGCCAATCCTTCCTAGTAGCACCCTAGCGAGCTTGTAGATTTTGAGGCCCTTAAGAGTCTCTTCATTTAAAAACTCTTATCTTTAATAGGGCATCCTACTAGGTGTCCCCACCTTTCCTGTTATGCTACAGTGAGGTTGGTTAACCCCATGAATGGCACACTAGGTTCCTCTCTATGTCTATGAGAAATGATAGATATAGCAAATATAACAGCCCCATTAACAAATAGTGCAACAAATCATCACTAAATATCCCACACAAAAATAGTCTCTTCCACAATACTCCAAAAATACACTAACAACCCTAAATATCAAGCATGCGACCACTAAAAGTTCTCAGAAGAATTTCATAAATTCAAGTCCTCGAAATAAAAAAGTGAGTTGGCCTAGTACCTCAAATGGCGAGTGTGCTGAACTCTTTGCTTGAGAAGTGTGCGGGACTCCTCTTAGAGAAAATTGAAGCATCCTCTAACACCCAAAATGGACCAAAAATTAAGGTTTTTGGGAGAAAACCCAAGTAATGGCCGAACCGATCCTTGGATATTTTAGGTAAAACCGTGATTCTCTTGGGGTAGACGATTTATTATTTTGGTAGGGCTCGGAAGGACGAAGAATTAATACTAAGTGGGGGTAATTCAGATAAGAATTGGAAAAGTTATGGCCAAAATAAGGTTATGAGATTAGAGGGGAGATAAGCTCGACTATGGAGGAAGAAGAAAGGAGATTGTGATGAGATGAAGGCTGGCACAAGGGGGGTATTTATAGGGTTTAGGATGGGTCTTAATTGGGTAGGATGGGTAGGCAGCACAGATCCATAGGCAAGATCTCAGTCGATACGTGACACTTGTGCTGTCGCGTGGAACGACAGTGCTAGCGTGTGTCAGCTTGTGCCAGTGCAGTGGAGCCTCATGCTGACCGAATGCCAGCTCGTTGCAGCACATTTAATGCATGTCACGAGGCAACTCATCTATTTCCTTGTGCTAGAAGCACCTAGCACAAACCCCTTTCGTGGGCATGTGCTCTGGTATGGACCATGCTAGCAACACATACCGTGCTAGAGTGTTTTGCACGAGGCTTCCATGGAATTTTTTCTTTCAGCTTTTCCATTAAATCAATGCATCCAAAAACACTGAAAACTAAGTGTAGGACTGTTCTAAATAAAAATGATGACTAAAATCTCCTAAAAACACCACCGAAATTTCATCCAAAATTTTGAAAAGATTACAACTTGAAATAAAATACCATTTCTTTACTTTCGTTCTCATGACTTATTTTCCCTTCAATATTTGAAAAACTAAGAAGAGTTTATTGATGGGTCACCGGAATCACCATCCTTTACACCACCAGTGACCATATCCCTATGAAAGGTCTCCACATCATTCTCGGCTTACCCTTTACCTTTGGAGAAATGAACCAAACAAACCCCTCTTTCTCAATAATTGATACATTCTTGTTGAGTTCAGGAGTTGAAAAGGGTTTAGAAAATTTTAATTTCTTAGCCCACTTCTTCCCCAGTTGCTGTTAGTAATGAAATTTGGAGGTAAAAACTCCTCATTTAAACCATGAGAAACATGCACAACAAAGATAGTATAAAAAAATTGATCATTCAAACAAGATGGGGTATGTAAGGTTTCAATATCGGGGAATGTCTCATCCAAATCATTTTCACAAGTTTCACCTTTGATTTCTTTTTTCATGCACCATGCAAAAGTTAACAAACAAAACAAAAATAAAAACAACAATAACTACTAAACTAACGTGCTATGCAAGTTAACAATTAAAATTTTAGATTAGCATCCCCGGCAGCAGCACCAAAATTTGACTCCTCTCCACTCAGGGTCGTTAATGCAAAGATGTAGCTAACCTGAGCAAAGGCGTTCCAAATATAAAGAGAGATAACATTTAAATTTATATTTTCTCCCAAACTTACTACTAAGCTACCTATGGGGTAGTTAGCAGTCTGCCGGGTTTGTCCACAGAGATGCTAAGTGTCTAATAGTAAACTATGCACAACCACGTATGGGTCGTCGATCCATCTGTGTGTTAGGAATAGGTAAATATTGCAGAATGGGGTTTTAGGGGTTTTCAATTAGCAGCTACGAGCATAAGAAATTACACAAGAGAATAAAACTATATAAACAAGCACTTGGGGAATATTTGCATAACATGATTGATTAAATGTTTCGATCCTCAAGTCCATCACATACAAAACATTAAAGCCTATTCTAGTGTTCATAACATGTGGTGTGGTTGTAAAACTTCCCCATACTTGTCACATAGGGTGGGTGCCCTTAGAATCTTCCATTGATACCGCCCCTATAATTAGGGGAGTACAAAAATGAACCTGCCGTTGCAAATATCTATTTATCCCCAGTACAATTATGTCCTGGGTACTAAACCACGAATACTCTATTCCTAGGCCTATAGAGGCAAAGGAAAATAGGAACCTTATCGATGGTACTATGGTCGCTGAACCCTAGCTTGCTACCCGTAACCCTTGAGACCAACTCGCCAGCTAAGACTGGTGTGTTATCCTTGTAACGGTAAAACTTGGAAATGATCTACGTGCCCACACCCACGTGGACCTGGACCCCGCTACTCGTATCACATCCAGGTTTCCCTTCCCCCAGGGGTATCAATATATGCACCAACATGAATGTAGACAAGAGTGTGTTCTAATAGAGTGTATCATTCATGTAGTTCACAAGCAATTCATGAACAAGCCAACATAATATCATAAACACATTGAAATAGGTAGATCTAAGGAATCTCACAAAACATAAACTAATCCATGAATACAAATATTATCCCCAAGCTATTAAACTACTCCCTAAGCATTGAACCCAAGTATTTCATTGAACTACTCCCTAAGCATTGAACCCAACATGTATGGTTCTTGATTGAATAACCATTTATGTTGAGAAAACATGGTTTGGAATGAACAGGCTTTTTAGGAAAAATGTTCTTTTTGAAAGATATTCTATGCATGCCATTGTGTATCAAAATTTCTCCTTGTTATGATAGGATGCCTACGAAAAGGAATAGATTGCAAAAAGGAACAACTTCCCATGGTGACAAAGGGAAGAATTTGGCTAAGGTTAGGAGTAAGGAGCCAATGACTCCCAGCCTTCCTAATCCCACGTTCGTTGTTGAGGAATCATGGGGTTAACCAAGATCTCTGAGTGTGACCCATGGGTGGAGGTACCTCAATAGCCCGAAGAGAAAAATTCTTGAGACAAAGTTTGCCTGCAAAGAGACATTGGGAGCTCTAGGTCTAGTTAAGCCGGTCACTTAGCTACTCAGTCGAATAGGCCTAGGGGGTTTCTTTGACATATATTCCAAGACTTATATTTAGTGGACATTAAAATTCTTGGATACATTGGAACAAGAGATGGATGCGGATGGAAGGAGATTCACCCACTTCCATTTGGATGACGAGGGATACACTATGTCTCTTCGGGATATTGCCCATGCTTTTGGGTGGAGATATGGCATAGATGTTCCGAGGATGCACCGACAAGGGGTTCCATTTTCACTTGGAAACTTTGGGAGAATCTTATCGGGCACGGAGAGGAAGAATCTATATAAAATCACTACCATTGTTCACCCGGCATTGCGTTATGTGCAGCGACTTTCATCAATGGGCGTATTTTGTCATGTGAAGGTTTTGCAATGCCCGAGTTCGGATGTTCATGTCCTTTGGGCAATGACTCCAGAAGGAAACTTTACCCCAACATGGTGGGAACCTTTTTTCAAGAGTGTTTGACAACAGGAGACAAGAAAGGTGGAAAACTCTCAATGGGAGGCATGGCATGGCTCTTGGCTTAACACTTGGGTCATCGAGCTCCGACTCCATTTGCATTGGAAAAATATGGTCGTTCGGGGATGCTATACATCATAGAAAAGCTAGTACATTCTTCGATGATTGCCCCCTCCACTTTGGACAATCAATTTGTAGGGTTATATGGCGGTGCAACAATTTAAAACTTCATGGTTCTTCCACAGCCGGAGCACACCGATCAACCATGACACTCTCTTGGAGGAATTTTTTCTTGAACTTGACCCACGGTTTGAGAAATATTTCTATAGGATATTACCAAGTCAGGAGATAAACATTAATGAGGAGGATAGTGAGACTCCGTTTAGAGCACCACCTAGTTGCACTCACTTACCCGCTGACTTCTTTGATAAATGGCACATTTTTGGGGAACAACTTGCAAGTTCTACCCAATTGTGCAAGAGGTCAGTCATGCGGTAGGGGGATGGAGTTGCAATTGGAATAGTTCAGCACTAGGTTGGATTCTATGGAGGACACTATACAGACATATGGATCTATATTGGACTCTGTAGAGAGGGAAATGAATGAAGAATTTTCTATTGTGGATGAGAGGGCATATTTCCAAGAGGAGGCCATTGAGCAATTGATCGATATAAATGTGACATGAAGAAAAGGGGGATGAGGCGTGATACAGGACACTTAAAGAAAGACCCTTCGGGGTCATACGAATGAGTTTCACTACTTCTCTCTTTCTCACCTATGATTCATATTGTTTCATTGGATTGGAGACAATCCAAAGTTCAAGTGTGGGGAAGGGAGTAGTTAAACACTTAGGAGTTTTTCATCTTGAAAATCTTTTGTGCTTTTGGTTTTGATTTGTTTTGGGGATGTTTTAGATGCAAATATGGTGGTGTGCCAAGGAGACCAGTGCAAGGCTATGGCGCGACCCACGCCAGAGGCTATGGGCCACCAGCACAAAGTGAAGAACCCCCCAATCAGCTAAGTATGGCGAGGGATATCCCGTTTTAGGCATCCCGTGCCATCCCAAGTCCATTATGCCAAGACCAACACATGGGGTATGGGAAATCACACAGGCTACGCTAAATTTTCCGAGCGAGCACCCTTGCTGACCACAGCCAGCGCCAACAGCCACGGGCGAATCAGGAATTCAAGTTTCAGCGCTCTGGCAGCACCTCACAACGGATAACGCTGCCTGTGCCAAGGTGTCAGACGAGACTCTTACGAAGCCTCGTTCCATGCACGAGATGAAGATTTTCACCACGCCCAAGAACTGGTGCCCTGCGACTATGAAGCGACACGGCCAACGCCAGTCCTCACGCCCTATGGCAAGTACATACCACGGGCAGCATCATCCGTGACGCCCCGCCCCGGGCGGCGGCTGAGCTAGGTTTACCATATTTTGGCCTATTTTGGGCCTATTTTTAGGCCCAATCTCATACTAATATAAATAGAACCTTTTTCTAAGAGTTTTTCATATCTTATACTTCATTTTCAAGAGTAGTTTGTAGACTCTCTTCTTCGGAGAGACTTTATCTTTTTCTTCTTTTTATTTTTCTTTGATCTTAAGATGTGGAATTCAAATCTTCATTTGAATTCCATGTCAAGGAAGTAGTTTCCATAGCTTGGGGGAAAATTTTAGTGTCTTGGTAATCTATATAGTTTTTGAGATTTTCTAGTTCATCCTAATTTTTGTGTTTATAATATTATTGTGATATGATTTTGAGTTTGAATGCATGAATATTACACCACATTTATAGAACACACTTTGGGCTGTATTCCTTCTAGGCGCAAATATTGATGCCCCATTGGGAAGAGAAACCTAGTGGTTTGAATGGGTAGAGGAGAAAGCATCTGCGTGAATGTGTGCATGGGATATTCGATGTCATTTTGATCCACTTACCATCGTACCTGTCTTAGCTGACTTCGTAAAGTTGTCTGAGAGGTTCTGGGTAGAGATAGCCAAATAGTAGCAAGCTAGGGTTACAAGAAACCCTAGTATCATACATAAGGTTCTTACGACCCTTGGCCCTAATTGATAAGACCCGAGGGAGTAGCGCATTCATGGTGGAAGCCTAAGACGTAGTCGCATAGGGGAGAATCATACCTACAACTATGGTCAGATCTTGTTTTACTCCCCTTATTATGATGACAGTATCGATGGAGGGTTGCAAGAGCACCCGTCATGACAGGGAAGAGAAAGTGTATGCCATCGGCCACACCACGTGTTATGGACACTCTATTAGGTTTGTTTATATCTCCATGTGAATGAAAGGAGGATAGAAGCATTTGATTGACCAAGTTGCTCAATGATTTCCCCAAGTGCTTAGCTAATGTTGTAGTTGTGTTTTTACTTTTCATGTTTTGTAGTTGTTAGTTTGAAAAACCAACCCCTCCATTTGCATGTTTACTTTACTAGATATTCCTTTCACTCGTACAGATTGATGACCCGTACGAGGTTGTGTTTTAAGTTGATACATTAGACCTAGTATCTCTATGGACAAACCATGGCTTACCACTAACTACCCTATAGATAGCATAGTAGTAGGAACTGGGTGCAAAACTATAAATTTCTATCTTCCGACCCTCACCGACTCCAACCGGGTTACTTCTAAGCTGCAGTTTTAACGACCTCGAGGGGAGGTAGGTAATCAAGTCTGGATCATATATCCTATATCCAATAGCCAATGGGTTAGTCTAACCAAAGTTGTGTCGAATAAGAGTGGGTCACAGTGGTGGAAAGCAAGGGTGGGGATTTTGTACCTACCCGTATTCAAAACGGGTTTAGGGTATGTATAGACTACCACCGCTTAAGATACTTGAGGGCCATTTGAAAGAATGGTAGTAGACATAAAGGCCACAGACTTCTAGTGTTATAGTAGATGGGATTTGAGCCAAGAAAGGTGGATTGGAAGTTAAAACAATGTCCGAAACATAGGAAGGCACAAATCGGCAGACTGGCCGGCATGAGACCAGGCACGCTGGTACAAGACTAACCGTACCGGCACGATCCAAATCCACCACAACCCATGCAAGGGGTGCATAGCATAAACCGCACAATAGGTCCTCGACAAGGACCGTGCGAATTAAGGCTGCCTGCATCCCTTTACTCCCTTTCACTCTAGAAATGGCTAAGTATGGAAACGGATCGTGTCGTTTCATAAGGTCCGTGCCATTTAAAGTCCAAAAGGTGAAAACTAGCTCATGAGGTATGATGAATAATAGGGCCCGCACCATTCAACTGATCAAAATGTGGCTCCAACCGACGGCCAGCGGTAAACGACATGGGGCGTGCAAATCAGAAGATTAAAATGGAGGTCGAGCCAAGATTGAGCACCCTGCGTTAGCACAAATGACATGACCCATGTTTGACATGGACCAATGCTTGCACGGAACCTCCCTGGTGGGCTCAGACCGTGGCGATTTACATTGGTTGTGTCCATTACGGCTGCTAGGGTTTTTGACCCCAATGTAGACATTGGTCAAAAACCCTAGCAGCCGCAATTCTGTACTACTATGTATATGGACCAACGTCTACTAGGGATTAAGTTTATGTTGAGATTTTAGATTTCATGGGTAGGGTAGAGAGAGAAAGAAACACTTCCTTCTCTCTAGAATCTTTTCTTTTCATCTTTTTTTTTATTTTTATTTTTCTTTGCCAAAAGGTATTGAATCCAATGAAATACTTGGGTTCAATGCTTAGGGAGTAGTTTAATAGCTTGGTGATGATAGTTTTTGACCAGTCTCCACTCGGGGTCTTTAATTGTAGCTAATTAATCTGAGCAGAGGAGGGTACGTCAAAGATAAAATTTATATTCTGCACTGAATATCACTACTATACTACCAAAAGGGTAGTTAGTGGTTAGCCCTGGTTATGTTCTCAGAGATGTTGGAGCCTAAGAATTAATTAAAACACAACCTTTTAGGGTCGTCCATCCATACGAGTGATAGGAATAACTAGTATAGCAAATAAGGGAAGGGGGGAGGTTGGATTTTTAATTAACAACTACAAAACATAAAAGCAAAAAGTAATTAATCTATAAAGCTAAACACTTAGGGAGTTATTGCGTAACATGGTTGATTTAATGCTTCCATTCTTGATTCATTCACATAGAGATTTAGACAAACATAATAGAGTGCTCATACCACGTGGTGTGGTTGATGGCATACACTTCCCCCTACCTATCACATCGGGTGCATTTGCAATCCGCCATTGACACCACCATCATAATTAGGGGAGTACAACAAGGTCCAATTATTGTTGTAGATCCGTTTCTCCCCCTTGAGATTACGTCACGGACATTCGACCACGAATGCTCTATTTCCCAAGGCCTATGAATTAGGCAAAGGGTTATAGGCACCTTATCTATGACACTAGGGCCTCTTACAACCCTAGCTTTCTACTTTTCACTATCTCTACCCACAACCTATCAAATTACTTTACACAATTAGCTAAGACTGGTGTGGTGGCAAATAATCAGAGTATTACTCGGATCCCCCGTGCACACACCCACGTGGACACATACTCAATTACCCATTAACACATTCGAGGTTTCTCTTCCCAATAGGGCATCAATATTTGCACAAACATGAGTATAGACTAGAGTCTATGCTAATATATAGTGCACTATTCATGCAATTCTAACATTCAAGAACAAGTAACAATGATATAATAAGCACAATTATTAGGATGAATCTATGAAATCTCACAAAGCACTAAATAAACATGAATACAATTGATCCCCAAGTTATAGAAACTACTCCATTGACATCCATATCTTAGGATTCACAAAGCACTAAAATGAAGATTTGAATTCCACATCTTAGAATCAAAGGAAAAGGAAAAGAAAGAAAAGAAAAAGGAAATAGTGTATCTCTCTCTAAAGTACTCTCCTAATTCCAAGAGTGGAAATATGTTCTAATTCTAACTAGATGACTAAAACCTCGTAGACTATGGAAATAATTATAATAGCATAGGATCAGGCCTAAAAATAGGCCCAAAATAGTCGAACAATGTGTAAACCCTAGTTCAGCTGCCGCCTGGTGCAGACCGTCATGGATGGCACAGTCTACGCCGTGTGCTAGCGCGGGCCGCCAGATCTGGCGCAGTCCGTGCTTGCTCCATGGCGATGGCCGTCTACTCTAGCGAAGTTCGTGCTTCTCACCTAGCGCGATCTGTGTCACCCCCCTAAGGGTGTGTCCATGTTGTTTGGCGCGGTCCACCACCAAAGTTGTCATTTTTACACTTTTGATTTACGAGACGTGATGTTTAACACAAACGTCATTAGAAACATCATTTTGATCAGTAACTTTGCACGGGCCGCTTGCTTCTCCACATCTCACTAACTGGTATTGACATTTTTCACATGGAATGATGCATGCTGTATAAAACGGGGCAGTCCATGCCCATACTTAGCCAAATTTTAGTGAAACTTTGAAGCTGAGCGCACGGCCCATCGTGTTTGGCGTGGTCTGTGCAAAAACCTTTGGCACGATCTATGCCAAAGGCATTTTCCACGGACCATGTCATCCGGTGCAGGCTGTTAGTGCCATCTATGAACAATCTGTGCTGACCCATTTGTTACGGCTGGCTGAATATTTTTTCTTTGCTACTGGTGATCCCTGAGTCCGTTTAGAGAGTTCTTGTAGTCAATTTTATAGTTCTCGAGGAGAAAAATCCAACGGAACCAAATTTAAAGTATGATTCTTCTTGGAACATTCCCATAAGTTGGCACACTCTCTTGGACCACGATTATCCATTTCTTCATTGACCACCTTGAAATCCAATGCCGCCTATATTTGGATCCAATCTGTGGTCTTTCTCTACTACCATTCTAGTGTGAATAGCCTTCGATATCTACTATGTACCATTCTAGTGTGAATGGCCTTCGATCTCTACTATGTACCATTCTTTCGAATGACCTTCACATGGAATGTAACAAAATGTACCCACAGGTGACCTACTAAGGATGATCACAAAGGAAGATCTAGTAGCCCATATATACAAGAAGTTCATTAGTACCAATTAAGTCTACCAAACGTGTGATTAGATAAGAAAACTAAACATGGTCGTATTAACCCCTTGTCAAGTAAACTCAACTAATATAAAACAAATGCATTGGTTAATGCATGAATAATGGTGCACATCAGACTCCTCACACTTAACCCTTTACTCGTCCTCCAGTAAATAGAAACAAGAAAGGCTTAAGCGACATGTAGCATGCAAGTATAAGTTAGCCAATACATTCAACTTATTCTTAAGCTACCCTAGTTCCTCTAAATAAGTGAAAATCCACACGAATCTCACACTCCCTAAAGATGCTAAAGTAACCTATCCACCCAAAAGTAAAAATGTGGAAAAATATAAGTCAAGAAGATAAGTGTCAAGCTAGCTTACTTTTCCCAAAATGATCTCCAAAAGCAATCAGAGAGTTATCTCCAAAAAAAAATACACCAAGGAAATCCAAGAGTCATCGACTTGATTGTAAAATGGGGATAACTCATTATTCTTCACCAAGTTACAACCAAGGAAGCAAATGTATCGTTAACCTAGTTTTTTGTTCTCTCAATTTCTCTCATTTTTCCTAGGAGCCCTTTCAGGTTTTCATCCTAGCTTTAACAAAAAAAGGGTACTCATTTCTCACCTTTTTCCACACGGCTTTTCATTTTTTTCCTAGGCTTGTAAGCCTAGTCGAGCCTAGTCTCTCACTTTTACCTGGGTCTTTCGACCTATCCGGGCTTTTCCCAATGTTACCCAAGCCGCCCTTTTGGGTTTTCAATTTGTCCAGGTATTCATATTTTTTTTCTAGTATTTTCAATTTTTTTGGTGTAGCACAAAACTGCACCGAAAGTAGGCTTTCATACAACAAAAGATAAGATCTAAACAAAGTCACACCACCAATGTCCGAAAACAACCAACCCCATGCAAACTAGGAACCCTAGCTAGCATGTCATACCACCAAGTATCCATCCAAAAGTATCCCACAACAATGAAAATCCCAAAGAAACAAACAATTAAGAGAAAATACCAAGAAAAACATGAAATTTGCACCAAGAAATTCCAATAAAGAAGACTCCTTAAGTGCTCACTACTCCCTCCCTATACTTAACCGATGCATTGTCCCCAATGCAATGAAAACCATGTAAAAGCATAAATAAGGTTTTGAGAAATAGTGACACTTACTCTCTCGGCCCTGACAGGCCTTCCTCCTTGTCGTGTCTAGTGTTGTTCCTCTCAATGTATCATATTTCTTGATTCACAGCCTCGATGCAATCCATCCTCGTGTTAAGATCCTGTACTTGCGCCCTCACCCCTCCTACTGCTTGGACTACCCTCTTGCTGCACTTGGGTAGAGCTCGAAAGATGATCTTCAAGTGTGTGCAGTTGGTCAATGATGTCTGTGCAAAGGCGAGAGTAGCTAGGAGGTAATCTTGAAGAGGTCTCACTCTCATCCTCCTTAACGTCTATCTCCGGGGTGGCTAATATTCTATAGAAATCTCTCTCAAAGCACTGGTCTAGCATAATAAATAGGTCATCCAAACATGTGACATGGTTGATGGTGCTGCACTCTGGCTGATAAGGTACCATGGAGTACAAATACTCGCTCCACTATAAAGTCATACATACCAATCCTCCGATATCGTAGGTCCCAACATGAACTTCTTGGCTAACTTCTTGATGTTACACTTTGTACCCGATCATCCCAAGTTAGCTAACGCTCTCTATGTGACCGGATGCCCTAAGTACTGTGCTAGTAGACTGACCATGCCGCCCATAGATATCTTACCATTCTTTCTTTCCCCCATCGTCGTGAAGTCATGTAAAAATTTCCATAGCAGGTTAGAATAGAAATTTCCCTGGGAAGTCATTTCCCAGAGGAAATGAACATCCGAACCCGGACATTACATTAAATCACCGTGGCAGAAAACTCCCACTCATAGATTAGACTTTGCTCTAGCATCAACTTACCTATATCATAGCTATCCATCGGACCTGTGGCTCCAACCTTATGGAAGTATTTCATAGACACTTCAAAAGGGTCAATTAGGGTGGCTTTGGTGATGGAAGGCCAAATTTGTTGGTGATAGAGCTCTACTTGGATTATGCAGTATTTAAGCTCAGTTGAAAATCTTGTTTCTTCATTGCAACTCGCGACAGTCACGATCACGACTCTCGATACCTTGTCACAACTCATGACAAGGCCTTCACGACTCACAAAATCTGGGATCTATGAGCTTCATTTTTCAGAAAAGTGTCTGATTTCATTGCACCGTGGAACGGATCCATCGCATCTCACGATGGGCATTCTCGACGTGTGATGATTTCATCGCACATCACACAAAGTTCCATCTGAAGCACAAGTTTTTCTGATTTCACCGCACCGTGTAATGTATCCATCACACCTTGCGAAGGGTCTTCGAGACATGTGACGATTTCATCACAAGTAGCCAAATGTTAGAGTTGAAAGCTCATTTATTCAAAACTTTGTTCTGATCTGGTCACACTGTGCAATGAGACCTTCGCGAGTCATGATGGCTGATCTGCCTAGTACTTAGAAAAATTTAAACTTTACCACATGTCCAAGCTTTTCCTCCTTTCTCTATGCCTTTATCTCATCCAATGTAATGCACTTCCCTTTTCTACAAAATCATAAAAAAAATACACCGTGAAAAGAACAAGATAAAATAACAAAAAAATCAACAAAAACCAAAAGAAAAGCCAAATTTATATACATCACCGACACAACAGAGCTCCGTGTATTGAAGTTTGTCGGCATAACCCTAATGTTATCCATATGGTGAAGGCTTGAACCCCTTCACCATGAGCATCCAAAAGCAGAGAGGTGGGGGTACAAAACTTTCAAATGGAAAGTCTTGTAAAGGTGGAGATGGTTTAAGGGGAGTTGGGTGATTAGGAGGCTTGGAGTGGTCTTTTTGCTTCTCTTGTGTCCCCTCAAAACTTCCAAAAATGGTGGTGTTGGTTCCCTAGGTGGGGTTGGGGGTGATGATGCTAATGAATGTAGCACAATTACCTCTTCCTCAATTATTTCATCCTTAATAACCGACTCCTCATCCCCTTCAAACTCGAACTCATTTCTCATGATGACCTCACTCACTGAATCATTGAGTTCAACTTGGGATAGTGTATTTTTGGAATCACAAGCTTCCATTTGGGCCACCGCTTCCTATATAATTCTCACATGCCCCTTAATAGCCTTAACACTAGAGGAGATCCAAGTCTCCGGTTCCTCACTAGTCTTGGCCAAGTTGTTCAAGTTTTCTATTGCATTCATGAATTCCTCAACTTGAACTTTCTTGTTGGGCTAAGGTAGTGATGGCCAACTATTTTGCTCGTATTTTTGGTTTTCCAGCTCATTCTCATACCACTAATCTGGATTACCACTCCACTCCGGATTGTAAGAATTGGGGTATGGATACCATTCTTGGGCTTCTTTCCCTTCAAAACCAAAATCTCCTAACTTTTAGTAGCACTCATCATAATACCCTTGGTTTTGGAAACCAAGGGTTCTTTCCCCCTCATAGTGCTCCTCTCTCAACAAATAGCATGCCTCGGTAAGATGGTCGGAATTACACATACTACAAAACCTTGCTTGTTGAGCCTCTCATCTCATCATGAGTTCCCTCAAGGCGAGACGTTCCACTTTTTTCTTTTTTTTCTTTTTCAAAATCTAGAATCATATTGCAAGGATTCTTGATAAAAATTCACCAAGAATTCAAGAAAAACCTACTCTGAACAAAAACAACAACCAGTGATTGGAAATTAAAAACAACTAGCTAATATGCAACCAAATATGCCCAAACACTTAAAAATAATCACCTCTTCCTCGGCAGTGGCACCAAAATTTGGGAGGTCGTTGCCGTACCACTCAAAGTTAAATTTATAAGCCCTAATGCTTTCTATTTACAATTAAGTAGATAATGGCAAGTCGGGGTCGCCCATGAAAAAGAGGGATCTTTCTAAGGGTTTGAACATATAAGGTTGATATTAGGCTAGAAGTAGATATATATATATATATATATATATATGTATATATATACATATATTTAAGCAAGTAATAAGGGGGGTTTTTGGTTGGTTTTGGTCCTAAGATATGAATTGAAAGACGAGCTAGTTAGCAAAGTTAAATAACTATGGTAATCATGCAACACACTAAGAAAAAGAGATAAAAACTACAAAATATAAAGCCTTGGGGCCAATTGATATCCAATTCCAAACCTAATGTAGATCATTGAATCTTTTACTCATTCTATCATATTCATTACCTATGGGAACTGCTATTATTTCAACTTAAATCGATAGACATTCTTTTCTTCTTTAGAGTAATTCACAAAGACCTTCAACGACCATTAGAAAACCCCATTGATAATCACTTTAAACCTTCAATGACCATAAATATATTTCATCAATGGTATTATACACGAAAGACCATAGATTTGATAACAAAGAGCCTTTTACCAAATACATAGCCATTTAACCAAACAAAGCATTCATGAGGTCAAGCCTAGGATAATCAACATTTGAGATTCATTGTTTAGATAAAACCTAGAACAAAAAACATTCAAGAATCAAACTTTCATTGCTTCAATAGTATAAATATGAGAAGAATCCAGATTAACATACTCATCTAGCAAAAATCACAACACATTATGCAAAAGAAGTTATAATTCCATGCTCTTGGAATCTCATGTCAAAGAGCTAAGAGATTTGCAACTTTCCTTACACCCTAACACTTGAATCATACAAAAACTTCATATACTGAAACAACCCATAGCTTAAATGAAGTAAAAATAGCATTAAAAAACATGAATGCTAAATAATAAATTCTTCAAGATGGAGTGAAATAAGGGTTCTTACTACATAGATATGGAAGCTTCAATCAATTGCTCTCAACAAACTAACCTAAATAATGAAAAGGCATAATTAACCTACAAAAACAAAAAATAGAAACAAAGGAAAACTAGGGTTTTGAAACCCAAAAAATCCCAGAAGAAGAAGAGGTTAAAAGAGAGAGAGGGAGAGGATAAGGTTAGTTTTATGGTACAAAAAATCAAGAAAGAAATATTTCCACATGCTCGTCACGAGTCGCGACAACTTCATCGCAACTTGCGACAGGTGCATAATCCAGCACTCTGATTTCTTTTTTCTTTTTGTCTGAAGTCTTCCTTTTCTCTTTACTTATCTTCAATTCTTCAAGTCTTAAAAAGCTCAAATGCAAGTCTTCAAATCTTCAAAGGTAATCTTAAAAGTCTTCAAACAAATTGTCTTGACACACAGAATCCTCTAGAAAAGTGATAAAAGCGTAAAATTCACTCTTAACTCTCCTTAGAGAATTTCAAGGCAGATTTGAACATCTAGAGCACAAAAGTGTACAAAAGTTATTCCTAAAAGTCCTAATATAACCATATAAAATGGGAACATCAATCAACATCATAAATATCGCCTCTATGGTAATTGCGACTCCAAGTCATCTTCAAGATCATCCATAGACGTTGTCCGGTTAACACTGGGATGATGGGTGGAAGCGAGATGGCGTTTATACGCCCAATGTCTTTTCTCCATTTTCAATATCATGGCCTTTATTTTTGCAAACTCCTTACGCATCCACTTGTAAAAATCTTACACACCCCTGAGGTATGCCTTCCTCGAGTCTACAACTTCTAAACACATATAAACAAATGAATTCACATACCATCATCAACTCTAGGCCTTTTACTTGGCTCCCGTTCTTCTACATCCTGGTAGTACCATTTTCCGTCAACCAACACCATCTCCTATTTTCAAAATAGGTCAACCATAAGTACTTCAGTTCTTTCTCCTCAAGATTTTGGTGATCAAATTCCCATAAGGGAGGTTCCTCACTACCCTAGTTGACGTGCCAACATAAAGCATGTGCCTAAATATCTCCGCCCCCAGGTTTATTCTCCTACCCTCTATAATGAGATAAAACAACGTCAAGGAACTATAGTTAGGCTCAATGACATGTTCGGATGTGGGAACTAAGCATCAAGCAATCATCTCATAGATAATGCAGGGATCTACAGGTAGAACTTTGTCGCTAAAGGTCTCCGGCTTACCTAAATCCCTTGCATCACGGGAGAAGTACTTAACACTACATTGGATAGGATCAACATATGGGGGATTTGCTACTAATGGCCATTTTCCCCTAAAGTTACAATCATCCAACGGACCATTGTTGTCTTCCGAATATACATCTTTGGAGTTTTTATACTAGTAATATAGGGCTTTATTCAAAATCCACTCACTAATTCGAATGTTAATTTCCCCAATCCTAGTTGAATAGTCACCGTTCACGTCTCTTAAATTTCTATAGAATTGACAACATAAATCTAAATATGAAGATTTATCGAGCCCTAGCAAGGTTTCAATGTGTTGGTCCTTAAACTTGTCTAATGGATCGGATAAACGAATTCTCAAATACTCATTAAAATCAACAATTTAGGCATCAATAAATTTGCCCTTATCATGTAAAATGTTATACCTAGCTTGTGCAAGCAAAGAAACAAATTTTACGGTATTATGCTAACAACGTTTTGATTATTGGGGGGTGGGGGGAGGGGATTATATAGTCCATTGTTATGAGTTCCAGAAAGGTAATTTGTTCCTTCATATATAAAGGCCGATTAGCTTCCGAGGGTGGGACCAAAGTATACACATAAAAAGTACACACCATTTATAAACAGAGGCTACCCAGATTTGTCACCTAAACTTAGAACCATTGGTTCCGAGCTTGGAACTTGATTCAGCCATTTACTATGTTAAAATACCCTCTGCCTTTTGAGCTTGGAACCAAATTTGTCTCTTTACTCTGTTTATAACCCCCTGGGTTATGAGCTCAGAAACATATCCGTCCTATGAATCTGAAGGGCAGATTGATTTATGAGTTCGGAAGCCATTCCTGCACAATGGTCAAATTTTGATATTTGGGGGATTCTAAATTCATAATTAAAGCTTCACCAAATGTGGTATACATAACTAAATTATAGTTGATAATTTTTTCATAAATCAGATTCAATTGACTGCAAAATATGTAAAATTAGTGTAAATGCCCAACTAATTGGATTCGAAATATTCTAATGCATAAAAATTTCCAACTAATTGGATAACCCATCAACCATTTTTTAAACAAAATAAATGACATTGATCCATGAAATATTAACTAAGTATCAAAGAACCTCCTCCAAACCATCTAACCGTCTTAAAACACATATTAATAAAACAACATTGTTTCAATTCTATGTGATAATCTAGCGTGAGCTGAACATGTGCTCTATCTCGGCGTCCACACGATTGTCTTCATTCCACCATCTGCATCACTATTCGAGAACTCAGGATCAAAGTTTTGAGGCTTTTCATCCTCACTTTGTTTGAGGTGGATTCCCTGAGCTTCCAAGAAGCGTTCTTATTGCTCCTCCACTCTAGCCAACATTTACGAGGTCTCGTCAACATCGCCACAATGCAGTTAAAGTAGACACAAAGTGTACTCTTCCAGTTTCTTTGGGAACCTACTCAACAAAGATAAATTAACAATGCACAATTAGCAATAAAGAGCGACAAAAACAAAATTTCATATAGCTTATAATAGAATTTTAGTCAAATACTTACTAGATTTAGATCCCCCTACTCTCTCAACTTCCGCCTCCCTTGTCCTTTTGGAATTCTTCGCTTTGTCTCCCGGGACAACCCTTGGCTCCCATTTAAAGTTGCACCGAGCTGTTGGCCCTTGTGATGAAACCACACCTCATCATAATACTCTAAGCGGAGTGGGCGATCATTCGGTTAGACACCGGCCTTCTTTATCATCGTGGTAATCAAGCCACCTTATGAGAGATCCTTTTTCTTGGCATTTTCCAGCCTTAGCATACTCATCAAGAAGGTATAACCAGGGTTGATTTTGATGCCCTCAATCACATAGTAGAAAATCATTAGATTTCCAATGGTCATCTCACATGTGAGTCCCCCCATGGGCAAGACATTCAAACACACCCACTCATATATTAGCCTTTGCTCTACCGTCAACTTACCTATATCATAGCTATCCGTCGGACCTGCGGCTCTAACCCTAGGGAAGTATTTCATAACCTCAATTAGGTGGCTTTAGTGACGGAAGGCCAAATTTGTTGGTGATAGATCTCTACGTGGCCGTGGCCATCTTCTGGGTTCAATTTGTTGGGGGAAGAGTATTCGCTACCTAAGGCCTCACATATAGTTAAGTTATTAACCGCAATTTCTTTTCCATTAACCCTAGTTGAGTATATGTGGACCAGCGATTAAAAGGCCAACGCACACTGTGCCCAGCCCAATGTTATCTCATTGAAATGGGAATGTGCCTAAGGCAAAGAGCAAGAGGGCGTAGAGTTTCTAGTCGCGCCAGACTACGTGGGCCAAAGAACATAGAATAGGCAGTGAACACACAGACCACGAATGAAGAACGTGGGATTATGGCACACCCACGATCTTAATTCTTGGAAATCAAGGAACCATTTAGGATGTCAGTCTATAAATACAACAAGCTTTGGAGGAGCTAAGTTAAGCATTACTATCTGTAAAAATTCCAATTCTACAAGGAGAATACTGACTTGATCGTCGAAGCCCTTCTCCCGGAATCACTTCCGGGATAAGCTTTGCAGGTGAAGTAGTTTCTGGAGGACGGAATTTTATTTTCATTTTTATGTCATTCAGGTGAAAAATGGTGTTCACCAAGAGTGAGAGGAGCTATAACCACTAGTCACATGAATAGACATTGGGATACGATAGGGAAGTGGGAGGCCGTCGCCGTACCTCTCAAAGTTAATATTTATATGATATTTTTGCTTACCATCTACAACTAAGTAGATAGCGGCAAGTCGGGGTTGTCCACGAAGAAGGGGGATTTTCTCAAGCATTTATGCATAAATGGTTGCCATTAGTCTAGGAGTAGATATATACACATACATATAAAAGCATGTAAATGGGGGGGGGTTGGTTGTTTGGTGGTCCTAAGTTATGAAAGTTAAAAGACAAGAAAAATAGCAAAGTCGAGAAACTATGCTAAGTCATCAAACAAAACTAATAAAAAGGGTTTTAAAACTACAAAAGATAAAGCCTTGGAGGCAATCGATATCCACTTCCAAACTTAATGTAGATCATTGAACCATTCACTCATCCTATCACAATTGTTACCTATGGGGAATGCCAATGGGAGATCGACATTCATTTCTTCTTAAGAGTAGTTTGCAAAGAAAAACAATGACCATTTTCAAACCTCATTGATGATCACCCTAGACAAACAACGACCATAGGGGTATTTCATCAATGGCATTATACAGGAAGGACCATAGATTTGACGACGACAAGCCTTCTACCAAAGACATAGCCATTTAACCAAACATAGCATTCATTAGGCTAAACCTAGAACAAACCACATTCAAGGTTCAACCTTTCATTGCATCTGTAGGATAAATATGAGAAAAATCCACATTAACATACTTATCTAGCAAGAATCACAACACATCATGCGCAAGAAGTTCTAAGTTCATGTTCCTAGATTTTCATGCAAATGAGCTAAGGAATTCGTCACTTTCCTAACACCCTAACACTTCAATCATACAAGAACTTCCTATTCTCAAACAACACATAACATAAATGGAGTGAAACATAGCATTAAGAACACATGAATGCTAAATAACAAAGGCTTCAAGAACGAATGACAAAATCTATTCAATACTTCCACTAATCATGCATTTACACAAGATTGGACAAGAACAATCGACATTCATTGACTTCTTTCATTTTCCACCTTAACCAAACATGACAACGAATTCAACATCATCACATTCGTCTAGCAATAATCAACACATCAACATCATTAAAAGCTCTAACTCATGTTCTTGGATTCCACATTAAAAGAGGGGAGAATTAGCTACTTTCTCCCAACCCTAACATGTAATCATACAAGCAATTCATAAACTCAAGCTTCCAACAACATCAATGACATTAACAATTCGCATTCAAAGTTCAATAAATGCACAATAGCAAAAGAACCAAATATATATATATATATATGTGTGTGTGTGGTTCTTACTACATAGAAATGGAAGCTTCAATCCATTGCTCCCAAGATAAAACTAAACTAGATAATTTAAAGACCTGATTGACCTACAAAAACTAAGAAAAGAAAGAAAGAAAACCTAGGGTTAGAACCCAGAAAAATGCAGGAAGAAGAGGTCGCCAAAAAAAACTTCTTGAAGAAGAGAGGATAAGGTGAGTATTTATAGTGCAAAAAGCAAGAAGGGTTTCTGACCCCTCGTCCATCGCGAGTCGCGATGTGCTCGCGATGGACTCCAAGTCCAGCACCATTTCTTCTTTCTACTATTTGTTTCATATCCTCCTCTTCCCTTCACTTCTTCAAATCTTTAAAATCTCAATTACAAGTCCAAATCTTCAAATCTTCAAAGGTATTCTTGAAATTCTTGAAATTCTTCAAACAAATTACCTTGTCACACAAAATTCTCTAGAAAAGTAATAAAAGCGAAAGAAATCGCTTTTAACCCTCCTTAGAGAACTTCAAGGCAAAATTTCACATTTAGAGCACAAAAGTGTACAAAAGTGAATCCTAAAAGTTCTAATATAACCGTATAAAATGGGAACATCAGGAAGTGCATCATCATCAGGAACATACTCCAAGTAAAGAGAAAGAGTTTAGAAAAGAAAAGCCAGAGGAGGAAAAAGAGTCTCCAAACAACCACCACAACATGGAAGAAAGGGCATTGTTCGCAGTATTTTTGGGAGTGAACAAAGAAAGCCTTTACAACCAATTCCTAAATATGCTGAAGCAAAATTCCACAAAACCAAAAAAAGGGTAACCCAAGAGCGTGAAAACCTTAACTATGAAGAGGAATTGCGTGAAATTTTTGTGGACGATGACATAGATAAATCACCTCTAGCTCTACACTTGCGTGATTTTAAAAGGCCAAAGGATTTTAAACCTACTTTTCATGTTCAAACCTATGGCAGGACAACAAACCCAAAAGAGTTTCTGCACTCATACAGAAATAGTATGAGGTTTCGCGATGCGAACATCGAGTTAGTTTGCAAGTCATTATCTATCTTTTTGTCAGGAACGATTATCACTTAGTACAAAGACCTTCCAAATGGGAGCATCAAATCTTGGGCAGTTGTCGGACTTGTTCTTAAGTCATTTCTACCAAAAGAAAAAGTTCACCAAGACTCGCAGATCTCAATAATATAGCCCAACGGAGTGATGAAAGCCTACCAGAACATCATAATTTCTTTGTTACTGAAAGGTTACAGGTTTGTGATTTCTTTCTAGTGTACTTTGAGGGCGTTCCTAGGAGGCATGTGATCAGGGGAATTCTAGAAAGAACTGACGAAGAATATGCCTGAGAACCCAAGGGAGCTATTGAAAATGATTGAGCAGCATGTGCAAATGGAAGAAGTGAACAATCGTAAGATAGAGAGGGAATGAGGTGAGAAGAGAATGATGAAAGATTCACAAAAGGGATATATGAAGAATGGAAAGGGAAGGGTCTCTTTCAAAGCAAGAAAACCAAGTTCACAGGTTGCGACATTTTAGGATACACCCTAGACAAAGCCAAGGAGAGAGATATGGAAAGCACACAAGGATCTGTTTCGAGAGCCAGCACCCCTGCTAGCACGACCAGAAAAAAAATAAAAGAATATTATTGTGCTTTCCACAAGGACCATGGCCATGATATCGAATACTGTAGAGATTAAAGAAGAAAAATTGAGGAAAACTTGAGGAATGGCTTCTTCACTCAATACAGAAAGGAAAGGGAAAGTCTGTATAGCAAAAATAGCAAAACAAAAAATATCCTAGAAAGGAATTGGGGGACAGTGTCAACATTGCCAAAAAGTAAAAAATAATGACCGCTTCAATTGACTACAAAGAAGCTGAGGACGACGAACTATTGGAAACAGTAATCTTGTCTATACATGTATCTACAAAATTGTTGTCCAAAAATGCTTAGAAAGCTAGGGAACGGTATTTCCCCCCACAAGAACCTGTTGACAAGAGACTCCGCTCGGATGAGGCAATTACTTTCAGTGAAGAGGATGCGGTACCAAATTCTTTACCTCACAATGATCCGATGGTTATCGTGTCAAAAAATGGAAATGCTACGGTACACAGAGTGTTCGTAGACGATGGAAGTGAGGTTGAAATACTATTTGTAGATTTATTTGACAGACTGGGGTTCAAGAAAAGGGACCTAAAAAAAATCACATCCTCACTTCTTGGGTTAATATGGAGATCAGAAACGCCTTTAGGAAATACACAATTACTTGTCACAATCGGTGAAAGCGGAAGGAACTGCACAATCCAATGTGACTTTGTAGTCATGGCCGCCCCAAGTACGTTTAACGGTATAACATGAAGACCATGGATGAACAGAGCCATATAGCTATATGGTCTCCTTACCACTTGGTCATGGAATTCCCCCACCGGATGGAATTGCAACTATAAGAGGAAACCAGCAAACAACGAGGCAATACATGGTAATCACAATGAAGGTAGGAAGAGTGGGAGAGAAAGAGAAGATGGCTAACATAATATCAAGTGGTGGGCCACCAGATCAGCCAGAATCAACAACAAGCCTAGGGGAAGAAAAAGAGCTAGTAAGCCTTGATAATGAAGATAGCTCAATGTGTGTACAAATAGGAAAATGCCTTCCCAATGAAGAAGAGGAAAGAATCATAAAAATCCCGTGGAAACCCCGAGACACTTTCGCATAGAATATTCATTACATGGGAGGGGTAGATCCATACATTGTAACACAATCTTTGAATATCAGTGATGCGGTCAAGCTACTTAAACAAAAGCAGCATTACTTTGCTAGTGATAGGTAGAAAGCAATTGAAGAAGAAGTTACAGCACTACTCCAAACAGGCATAGTAAAGGAGGTCATATATCCAAATTGTCTTGCGAATCCAGTAATGAAGAGAAAGTATAACACTGGATCGAGAATATGCATTGATTTCACGGATTTAAATAAGGCATGTCCTAAGGACTGCTATCCCCTACCAAAAATCGATCAACTGGTTAAGCAATTTCAAGCTATCAGGTGCTAGCATTTTTAGATGCGTACGAGGGTTACCATCAGATATTAATGAACCCAGAGGATGTAAAGATAACAGCTTTCATTATGAGCTTTGGGACTTTTTGTTATGTAAAGACGCAGTTTGAGCTGAAGAACGCAGAAGCGATATACCAAAGAGTAGTGGATAATGTTTTTCACAATCAAATAGGGAAAAATGTGGAGGTTTGTGTTGATGACGTGGTCATCAAAAGTAGGAAGGTGGATAATTTTTCAGTGGATCTACATGAGACTTTGGATACACTAAGTGCCATAGGAATGAAGCTCATTCCTAGGAAATGTGTATTTGGGGTAGGCGGGGGGGGGGGGATTCTCAAGATACAAAGTGTCCTCTGAGGGAATGGAGGCCAACCCAGAAAAAGTTCAAGATATAATCAACCTTCATCAGCCACAAACAATCAATAAAGTACATGTCCTATGGGGTCACTTGCAGCACTTAATAGGTTCATCTCGAAGGTAGCAGATAAAAACTTTCCACTATTTGATGTTTTAAAGAAAGTCAAGAAATTTAGCTGGAATCAAGAGTGCCAGATAGCGTATGATGTTTTAAAGAACAATTTTTAACACTGCCAATGATAAAATCCCCCACTCATGGGGAAACATTATATTTATATTTAACCATCTCGCAGAATGCCGTCAGCTCTATCTTGGTTTGCTTTGATGACCATAAATAAGTGCCAATTTACTATATAAGCAGAATATTGCAATGCACAGAAAAGGCACATATGCCAATGGAAAAGCTGATATTGGCCTCGACGTACTCAACACAAAGGTTGCAAACGTATTTTCATGCTCATCGCATCATAGTTTACAAGAGTTTCCCAATCAAGTACGTCCTTAGTAGGCTGGAGTCATCATGAAGAATAACGAAATGGGCTTTGGAATTAGGTTAATTTGAAATTCAATTCCAGCCTAGGAAGGCGATCAATGCTCAAGCGTTAGCAGACTTAATTGCTGCAATGACAAGAAAATTAGAAGAACAGAGAGCGAACATGTATCACATCTTGAAGAACGATTGAGGCAAGTCGAAGTGAGAAGAAGTTGCATGGACATTATTCGTTGATGGTGCATCCAACAAAAAAGGCCGTGGAGCAGGATTGCTGTTCATAGACCCAGATGAAGGCAAACATAGATATGATATGCGGTTCAATTTCTTCCTCACGAATAATGAAGTAGAATATGAAGCCTTGATTTTGCGGATTGGACCTCGCCATCAGAATGAAAGCCAGAACTGTATGAGTATCCAGCAATTCGCTAATCGTTGTCCAACAAGTGCAAGGGGAATGTGAAGTGTGAGAAGAGCAATTGGTAAAATATGTAAAGAAGGTAGCAACTCATAGCCCAACTTGAATATTTTGACATACAACACATACCACAAAGAAAAAATATGAAGGAAGACACATTAAGTAAGCTAGCAACAACATGATTTAACTCTTTTACTAAGTAGATCGACGTCATTGTGGAAGTCATCCCAGTCAGAAGCATCGCATCAACGATGGTGTTAGCCATCTAAGAAGATGCCCTTAACTGGATATCCTCACTAATAAACTTCTTTGTCAACAGGACACTACCAGAAGATAAGATTCATGCTAGGAAGTTGGAGTTACATTATACTAAATACGCTTACGAGGATGGGATTTTTTACAAAAAAGGTTACATGTCTTCATGGATAAAGTGCATGGGACCAACGGAAACAACATAGATTCTAAAAGAATTTCATAAAACACATCAAAGAGCTAGAACAATAGTAAAGAAGATTATCCGAGCTAGGTACTACTAACTGACTATGTTCAACGATGCACACAACTTTGTGCTTAGGTGTAGGAGTTTCCAAATCAATGCTTCATTGTTACATAAGCCACATACAGATTTGTCAGGAATCTATGGTGCATGGCCATGTGATAAATGCAGGATTGAATTAGTTGGACCATTCCCAAGGGGAAAAAGAAATTCCAAGTTTCTAATCGTAGCAACTGACTACTTCACAAAGTGGGTGGAAGCGAAACCATTAGGAAGGGTCACAACTAAAGTCACCAGGAATACTTTCAAGCAAAACATAGTGTGTCGCTTCGGGGTGCCACTTTCCATTGTCAGAGACAATGGTACAAAATTCACAAGCGGCGTGTTCACCAACTGGTGTTGAAAGCTCGGGGATTCTTCAGAAGTTTACGTCTGTTGCGCAACCTCAAGGAAATGGCCAAGTGGAAGTAACGAACATGCCTATCGTTCAATGAATCTAGAAGCGATTAGAAGGGAAGCAATCTGAATGGGTGGATGAATTACCAAACACGTTATGGTCATGCAAAACGTCTATTTGGGAACTTTTCTTATATTTAAGTGTCCTTTGTCACTTTCATTTTAGCTCATGATCTCTATTATCCAAGGCTTCATCTTCTTTGCATATTTACAAACTTTCCTCGCATCACCCTCCGTCAGCTCCTTCAAGAGTAAGTTTTGTTGCTAAATTGTTTCCCACATATTGTTGTATTCTTTAGGATTGATATGTTGGAGTAATTTCTCTGATTCTGGTGATTTTGGTGGTTTGTATAACTGATTTCCTGTCATCTTCTCCGGTCTGCTTTTTGTAAACCCTGTCTCTTTAAAAATTGTTTCCATGGAATTTGATCTTAACTAAAATTGTTACCTCCAAATTTTAGGATCCCTCTGTCTTCTTCTAACCGTGGTACGTCTCCTGTAGTTAATGGTGCCTCTGACGGGGATTCTGACCATGTTGTCAGACCCTCCACCTTACCCAGTATCCTAACCAGGATCTGACAACATGGTCGAAATCCCCGTCAGAGGCACCATCATTTATGGGAGACTTACCACGGTTAGAAGAAGACATAGGGATCCTAAAATTTGGAGGTAACAATTTTAGTTAAGATGAAATTCAATGGAATAGTTAAGATCAAATTCTATTAATTCTTCGTTTTAAATTCCCCATTTAAGAGATATATAAAAAATGTCAGGAAATTACAGACTGGAATACTGAAGAACGGGGAGCGAATCTCAGATTTTAAAAACAAAACCATCGCAAATTACTCAAAATTGAAATATCCAAAAGTGGAAGACTGAACGAGGACAAAGATATAGCTAAAAAGACAACATCACTTTGCAATGCCTACAAAGTAGCATTTTGCGACCAACATTCTATGGACAAGCAAGATCAGTTTGCACTTAAGCCACAAACCGCACCATCATTTCGTTTCTTATAGTCTTCATGGCTAGGGTGAGCTTATAGTGTGTATGTGGACCAGCGATCAAAAGGCCAACAGACACGAGGCCTAGCCCAATGTTATCTCATAGAAAGGGGAATGTGTCTAGCCCAATGTGAAAAGCAAGCAAGCGCAGAGTTTCTAGTCGTGCTAGACTACGTGGGCCGAAGAACACGGATTAGGCAACAAACACAAAGACCACGAATGAAGAATGTGGGATCGTGGCACGTCCATGATCTTAGTTCTCAAAAATCAAGGAACTTTTAAGAATGCTAGTCTATAAATACGACAAGCTCTGGAGAAGCTAAGGTAAGCATTACTATCTGTATAAATTCCAGTTCTACTAGGAGAATACTGACTTGATCGTCGGAGCCCTTCTCCCGGAATCACTTCCGGGGTAAGCTTTGCAGGTGAAGAAGATCTTGGAGAGGATGACTAGATTACCTTAACGATCTTCCACATCACCTAGTACAATCACAATTATTCATGTGTTGTCCCAAATGAGCATAGAATTGAATAACCTCATCTATGTAAATCGGATCCTCTAAACATAACAAAAATTCCAAATGTTGGTCCTTGAAATGCCTTAACAAATATCCTAGGCACAAATCTTTAATTGATGATTTAAGGATCCACATACCTCTCATTGGCCTTTCCATTGAAAAGTTTCTCCGATGCCAAAAGCTCCATGTAGGGTTGATGGCTTCAGACGCTTGCCACCCCCATAGTTTTCATAGTGTATATTGTCTTTGACATTGTGGGTTGATTGGAAATTTTGAAATTGGCTGGTTGGTTTTGGGGTTAGGGTTCTTGATTTTGAATTTGGGGGTTGTGTTGTGTCGATTTGGTTATGCATTTTTTATATTTATTACAATAGGTTCTTAGTTTGGAACCTAATCCGGTGTTTTTTTTAAAGACATGATAGGGTTCCGACTTTGGAAGCTTACTCAGATGGGAAAAAAACAAAAATTGCATTTTTTTCAAAGGGTATTAAATACCCTATTCTTGCCCGCATTTTCAACCAATTTCCCCCAAAAAAACCCTTCTTCTCCCATTTCTTCCATTTCTTTCCATCTTCATTGTTTCATCAAGATGTGATTTGAATTATTATGTAAAGCACCCAAACCCTACAATCCTCATCTCTACTTTTATTTTGTTCTTATTCCATTTTTTCATTGTTTGAAGGGGAAGATCAAAACTAGTGATTTGAGACTTGATGGTATACAAGGTCTTATGGAATTCGAGTTTTCACTTCTTTGATGATGTGAAGGTTGGTGTTTTAAAGCCTTGGTATTTTTAGTAGTTACACAAATGGTTCTTCAGTGGGGGTGGGGGGTGGGGGTTTGGGGGTTACAGTTATTTCGAATGTTTAGTAATATTACTTAGTGATAACATTGTGATTGTCATTTTTGTTTCATTTCTTAGAGTGTAAATCTAATGATGGCTCATTACCGTGAAAAAATATATTCAATGTTTGAAATCATTATTAATGTGGTATATTATTATTATAATATATACTTTGTAGTTAGAGTCATGAGTTAGTGCCAATTTTTTGGTTGTAGGTTCAATAATGTCTAAAAAAGGACTCGTGACAATACCTCACATTCACAAAATAGCCGCCCCCCAATTTTGGAATTTTATTTTGATGATGACTATTATGGATCCCACGAGGTAGGAATAGGTAAACTCATTGTAGAACATTAGAACGTATAATAGCTATAAAAGAGTTCACTCCATAAGTTTTTAGTAAGTCTGGCAAGTGTTTGTCCAAAGAGGTTGCAAAATGGTCTAGTTGGGTAGCAAAATTCGGTAGAACGAGGGTGGACATAAAGTAAGATAGTTGTCAGTAGGTTCCCCAATACTATAAGGAGACTCTATGGATGGAGTGCAAGGTACAATATTTAGAAAAATTAACTGTTTTTGATATTCCCCACCTAAATATTCCCGTACACTTTTTGGAAAAAATTAACTATATCTAATTGTAACTTCCATTGTTATAAATACACATGGGACCATTCAAAATCGATGCACCGGATATTACATTTCTAAAAAAAGATAGCGATGACCATGGTGTGCGAGAGCTGGTCAAAGCTCAAATACACTTTGTCACAGGACTATGCATTTTCTTTGAAGAAGGGTGATCGGCCACAAGAGAAATGCTTTGGAGAATGCTTCTAACATTAGTAAAAAGAAATTGAATTTGACAATTATTTAGATATACTTGTCTTTAGTTATGTCATGCCTCTAACAAGAGTGCGTAGGGCATAAGGCAAGACAAGCAATGCAATGCCTGTTTGAATGTGATTTCCCATCGTTTGAGCCGTTAGGGGCATTGATTGGAGTCTCTCAAGTACGTTGAGGAACATATTGAGATGGATGTTCAAAATGTAATCAAGGCATGGATGATCGAAGAGGAGGCAAGGGCAATACAACCAATGGATGTGGAGGACATAGAGAGGTGTGATTTAGTCCTCAAATACCGACAAAACTAGAAGGGTCTATACGAGAAGCTTGAAAAAAAAGAACTTGTGGATCAAGTGATAAACCCGACCACCCTACAACTGTTTCTTGACTTCTTTCATGTAGTGCACATATTACCATAGATTTATATTCCTGAATTCACTTATTTTCAATATTTAGGAGAAATTGAAGAGTGATGCATTGGAAGGGAAATTCATACCCACGTTTAGGGGAGTCGGTGGGTACTTGAACCAACGGAAGGCATTCAGAATTACTCGGTACTATGGTTGTGCATAAGCACCACGTGTCAACACTTTGCAAAAACACGCTCTTGAGTAAGAGAAACAAATAGAGCAACAATACATTGTCATTCGGAAGTTGATCCAACATACCAGCCTTGTTCTTCCCGAGAATTTAGATGACTTGACACCCAATCAGACACCAACTTCAAGAGGATCGCACCATTCAGTAAAAGATGTTGAGGTAAATCGGCATGCAATCGTTGAAACTCCGGCAAATGAAACCAAAAACCACGACAAGGCCATCCTTGCTTGTGATAAAAAAGTAAACATTGACCCTTTATCAAATCATTAATACAATTTATTTTTACAAATTTAAAAAATGCATTTGGTGTCGATTAGGGTTCACATATGTGCGAACTATACATAAATCATGGTATAGGTGATAGACCACTCCATGTAGCTGATGGAATTTTGCATAAATTAATGAAACATCATCATAGCGTACTAATTCCAGAAGGTTTTTCAAAAGTCTCTTTGGAGAACCCATTGGTGAAGGGTGCCTTGTTACCATTTCCAAACGGAGAGTACATGAATGTTGATCCCACTTGAGGCATGTTTCTTTTGTGGCCACGTGGACTAGTATATGCCGATCCTATAAAAGATCGCTATTTGAAAGTCAAATAGCCGTCAACACCGAGAGCGAACCAAAGTGCACCAAAGGCGGTCAAAACTTCACCTAAAACAGTCCACCCTACAGCCAAACTGGTCCAAAAGACACCAAAACTGGTTCAAACAACATCAGACAAGGGCACAAGTCTCGAATGATGCACCTCACTACGTAGAAGTGCTATGCAGCTGGCTTAAACCTCATCAATGCAACTCAACTTACTCATTTGTGGGAAACAATGGTGTATTTGGTGCCAAAAGATACATTATCGCAATATGGAGTGATTTTGAGGACCTGTGGATATGTGATCAAGTTAATCAGACGATAATGTCCAAATACACCTTGTGATTCATATTTATATTTACATGTTAAATTCACGTTTACTATTAAATTCTCTCTAATATTTTACCACTAGTGCAAAATACTTCATAATAACAAGGTACTTGTATTTCATGTACAAATAAAAGAAGGAGTGGGACGGATACATGTGCCCGGTGATGACTCAAGAGATCTGCTGTAAAAAACCAAGACAGAGTCGACTACATTCACAAAAACCTTGGGAGAAATGATAAGAAATGTTTCATTATGCCTTACATTGAAAGGTTATAGTTACAATCTTCATTAACTTTGCAAACATAATTTACGCATTTTAATACACATTACATTCTGTTTTTGGTGACTGTTCTGGAAAAAAGCATGTGTATTGGATGGATCAATTTCACTCACAACCATTAGACACATTTTTCAAGATTTTGGAGTCCGCTATGAAGGATACTAGCTAAGATGGTGAGAGCAATTTTTAGGAGGTCGAAATCAAGGTACAATATGCATAAATTACTTCATTTTTTCCAATCAGATTTATATATGTGTTTCTATACATTGCCCTATTCATGTTGATTAAAATAGCACAAGGAACAAGGGAAAAACTGGGAGTGTGGCTATTACGTAATGTTGTGCGCAATAGAGTCCATAGACAACGTGAACTTGGATTTACTTGAGATTGACAAGGTAATTGTACATTCGGTTGCAATAGACATTAGTAGTATCTCAATGTCAATAATAATATTTCTGACTAACTCGCCATACTAATAGGTTATTCCAAAGGCAACAAGGCCTAATTCGAAACAATACATTAAAAAAACAAGGAATTTTTTGGCTAGGCATTTCATTCTCAATCGCTCACATCGTCTTGGGAACCCTAAGTTGGTAAATTAGTGTGATGTAAAGGTTTGGAATAGAATTTGATTGATTTCTATTCCTATCTATAGATTATTGCTTAGTTAGCATTTTTTATAGATTTTTATTAGCAAGTAGAACAATTGCATGTATTTGATTACATATGTGGCTGTTGATTTAGGCCTATTTTGAGCCGGGAAATTCAATGAATGTTTGTTTACCATTGGGGCCGATTAGAGTTCCGAACTCATAACACAGATTTGGCCCCTTCATAATGCATTGGGACAAATGGGTTTCCGAACTCGAAACTGAGAAATACCAACAAAAAATTAGCCAGGAAAATCATAGAGGCGGCCCAAAAAGTGCACACGATTAAGGAACCATGCATACAATTGGACACGATCAAGGCGGCCCTATTTATGTTCCGAGTTTGAAATGCATCACCAGGTCCACTCAAGGTCACCCAGTTCCGAATGAGAAACCACATAAAGTCGGTTTGAAGTTTATAACTACATTTAATTCATGTTTTGAGTTTGGAAAGGACACCAAGGCCAAGGGATAGGGTCCAGGTTTGTAGCTCGGAACCTATTAAAGGCGATTCCACTAATTTTCACCATTTCGCATGCTTTAACAAATGCATTTGACATAGTTTTAGTTACTTTTGGTTGGCGGTTTGGCATCATTAGTTGAGTTTACATTACAAGGGGTTTAGACAATAATGTTTGGTTTTTTATTCTAAATTCCTCATTTTGTATACTTAATCAGTGATTCTTGACATCTCGTGTTCACGGGCTCCTTGGTCTTCATTATGAGTACCTTTAGTAAGTCACCCTTGAATACTATTTATGACATTAAATTCTTGCGAAGGCTATTTGCTTTTAACGGTAGAATATTTGAAGGTCATTTTCATTTGAATGGTAGTACACAAAGGACACAAACATCAATGTGTGGTAGAAAGAGATTGAAGCCAAAGATAGACGGCATCGGAGTTCCAGCCGGTCAAAGGAGAAAACAGTGAGTCGTGGTCTAATGAGTGTTGACTTAGTCCGAGAATGATCCAGGAAGAATTATAATTCAAATCTGGTTTTATTGTATTCCTCTTCTTGAGTACTACAAAATTGACTAATAGAACTCTCGATTTGGACTAACGGTTCACCTGTGACAAGCAAACAAAGTTTAGCCAATGAAGCACCAACGACCAGTTACGGACTGCGCATGGTCAAGCACCAGTGGCCCGTGACAATCTTTATGGCCCACACTACACAAGAATCTAGAGGTTCCGTGAAGACCTACGTGAGACCAACACGAGACCTTTACGCGGCAAGGCGCTGGGCCGTGAAAAAAGCACCAGGCTATGAAGCAAGGGGATGCAAAGTTGAAGAGTTTGGCTAAGTATGGAGCCGGTTTGTGAAAACCTTCACGGACCATGAAAATACCATTGAGCACGACCACAAACTTCTCACGGTCAGTGAAAACCTTCACAGGCAGTGACAAAATTTTTGAGCAAAAGCCACAAGCTGTTCGCAGTCCATGAAAACCTTCACGGGCCGAGGGAAAACTCTGAGCAAAATACGCATGCTGCTTGCAGTCCGTGAAAACCTTCATGGACCATGGCACATTCCTAGCTTCACGGACCATGCTAGATCCCATGAACCGTGGCTATGAACATTCACGGACCTTGGCAGATCTGGCGCCCTGTGGCTATGCATGCTTCATAGACCGTAGCATTCGTGCCGGCCCATGAAACCTTAGCGGCTGACCTAGGGGTTTGCTACATTTGGCCAATTTTGAGCTTATATATTTAGGCCCAATCTTCTACTACTATATATAGGACCATAGTATACTCATTTGAGGAGGTTGGATCATATTTGGAAACACACTTGGAGATGAGAGAGCTTGGAGAGAAGGAAGGAGTTCTTTTTGTAGATTTTGTAATCTTTTCTTTTCTTCTTGATTTTTCCCAAAGATGTGGAATTCAAATCTATATTTGAATTCCATGTCTAGGGAATAATTAGATTATTTGTTTGGGGTTCATTTTGGAACTTTGTATGTTCTAAATGCTTGATGAGATTCATTAGATTCATCATATCTTCGTGTTTATGATATTATTGTGATTATTCTTATTCTTGAATGTTATAAATGAATGAGTAGTACACCACATATAAGCACACACTTTGGGATATACTCATGTATGGTGCAATTATTGATGCCCACTTGGGAAGAGAAACTTGGATGTTAGAATAGGTAGGGGAGAATGCATCCGCGTGGGTGTGTGCACGGGGGATTCGATATTTCTCTCACCTATTTTCCATCGTACTAGTCTTAGCTAACTGGGTAACTGTTGAACGAGAGGTTGTGGGAAGAGATAGTGAATAGTAGCAATCTAGGTGTTGTGTTGAAACCCTAGTATCACAGATAGTGAATATAGGACCCGAGAGGAGTAGTTGCATTCGTGATGGAAGCCCGAGACGTAATAGCACGGGGAGAAACTTACATGCAATGATGTTTGGACCTCGTTGTACTCCCCTAATCACGATTGAAGTGCCAATGGAGGGTTGCGAGTGCACCCACCGTGACAAGGCCGGGGAAGTGTATGCCATCGGCCACACCACATATTGTGAACACACTGATAGGTCTTTTGTATATCTATATGTGAATGAATGAAGGATTGAAGAATTATAACTACCATACTGCTAAATGATTCCCAAGTGCCTAGTATAAATAGCTTACTTGTTTGTCAATTACGTACTTGTAGTTGTTAGTTGAAAACACCAACCTCCCAGTTGAATGTCTACACTACTAGTTGTTACTTTCACTCATGTGGATTAACGACCCACTACTAGTTGTTACTTTCACTCATGTGGATTAACGACCCACATGGGGTTGTGTGTCTTGCTAGTACATGAACCCTAGCATCCTTGTGGACAAACCCAGGGCTTTCTGTTTACTACCCCTGGCTAGCTTAGCAGTAAGAATGGGCAATGAATATATATCTCTATCTTTGACCTCATAAGCTCCTCAACTCGTGTTTTAACGATGACTGGGTCGAGGGTAGGTTAAATTTTAGCACTGCTGCCGGGTATTGTTTTTAGTTCAAGTATTAGTTGAGCATGACATGTTAGTAGAGTAGTTAGTAATGTCTCTTATTGTTTTTCTTTTGTTTATTTTGTTTGCTGCGAGTGGAGTTTTGGTCATAGATTCCTTGTTACTTTCATTAAGTTTGCTATTGTGACATTGGAAGGAAAATGTGACCCTAGTTTATGGTTCATACCCGTACCACAAATCTAGGTGTTTTGCATTCTCTGACTAATTCCACAGGTAATCAGAGGCTCAACCTAGGGGTTTGAATTTTGAAGAAGCATTGCACAAGATGGCAGAAGATAACCGCACTTTGGGAGAGCTTATGACCCCGAACTTAGAGAACCAACCCTTATGTATCACATTCTCACCTTTGTCCCCAAATGTGACTTGTGAGCTGAAAAGTGGGATGGTACATTGCCTTCCTACTTTCCACGGTATGGCAGGAGAGGATCCAAACAAACATTTATCGGAATTCCATTTGGTGTGCACAAATATGAAGCCGCCATGAGTTTTGGAATATTATTACAACTTGAGATCATTCTCTTTTTACTGTAAGATGGAGAAAAATATTGGTTGTATTATCTACCACTGGGTTGCATGGGTCGTGAATGGATATAAAGTGGCAATTCTTGGAAAAATACTTTCCAGCATCTAAGTCAGCCTGATTGAAGATGCACCAACTCAACCACCACTCTAAAAAATTCACTGAGGTCGTTGGTGATGTGCAAGAAGTGAATGCCGTGGACTACAACTATTGGGAGAGACCTCACTTTTCTACAGGTAAAAAACAAGGGTTCCAGGGGAACCAAGGTGAAGCAAGATAAGACCCCTATGCCAATACATTTAATCCGAGGTATAGTGATCACCCTAATTTCCGATGGAGGGATGACAATAAACCTCAAGGATATAGGGGTGGATAAGCACAACCTCAACCTTATCCTAGGGGTGAAGGTCCATCTAACAACTATACCACACTTTACAAGTAAGATATGGAGGAGATCTTGGATGCCATTGGTCAATTAGGGGAAGAAATATGAGATCATCGTGGAAATGAAAAAGGAGGGGAATTGATGACCTTGTACTAGAGCCTTCTCAAGTATCAAGAACCTTGAGATTCAAGTTGGACAACTTTCCATCTCGGTGGGCCAACTTGAAGCAAAAGAGTTTGACAAACTACCTTACCATCCAGAGGTGAATCCAAGAAATGTAAGTGCATTCCAGCTAAGGAGTGGGAAGGAAGTTTGCAAAACTGAGAAGAAGGTGACATAAGAGGATGACAAGTTAGTGGAGGCCACCAAAGCACATTTCAAAGAAGAAGAGATAGTTGTCAAGGAAGCAGCCTCCAAGGAGCTCCCACCACCCGAGGTACAAGTTGCCATTCCCCCTCAATTTCCAAGTGCTTTGAGGGGAAAGCCAAAGGTGGAGACAAATGAGGCCAACATTCGGAAAGTCTTTGAAAATGTGGAGGTATCTATCCCTATCTTTGAATTGATTGATAATGTTCCTTTTTATACTAAATTTCTTAAGGTTTCATGTACTAAGAAAATGCATAGACCACCTAAGAAGTTAGGGAAGCTAAAAATTGGAGGAGTCGCCATTTTGAATCATAAGAATGTGCCTAAGAAGTGTGATGACCCCAGAATGTTTTCTATCCCAATTTCTTTAAGTGGAACACTTGTAGAACATGTCATGATAGATTTTAGAGCTTCTATCAATGTGATTCCATTTAGTCTATTTGAATGTCTTGAAATTTGTGAACTTAAAGAGAAAAGAGTGATTGTTCAACTCGCCGATCACTCCCATGCTAGCCCTCGTGGGCTAGTGAAGGATGTGATGGTGTGAGTAGGTAATTTGGTTCTTTCGGTGGACTTTTATGTCCTAGATGTAGCACATGATGGAAGTGCACCCCAATCCTTTTGGGGAGACCTTTTTAAAAAATGTCAAGGACTAAAATTGATGTGCACTCGGGAATCTTTACTCTAGAGGATGGCATAGACAAAGTGGAATTAAACATTTATAAATCTTGGCATGATTCAAAAGAACTCTCTTTTGTGAATAAGTGTGATACTTTTTGATGAGAATGATATTGTTGAACCTTATTATGTTACCTATGAGCATGAATCTCTCGTTGATAAGTTTGTGGAGGACCTCGATGAATTTCATGATTTGTCAATGATATATGTTCGTACTAGATTGTTTTTCTATGCTAACCAAGTTTCATTGGGAAAAAGGAAGAATCGAGGATTGGATACCCCCTCGACCTCCTCCTAACCCAAAGTAACATTCAAGGATTTAAGGTTGGCGAAAAAAGGAGATACATTTCTAGGTGCCGACAAGGGTAACAAAGGTAAGGATGACTCGTTGTGGAGACCTCTTCACAACGACGTCATTGTGGGCAGAGTTGATGATGGCAATTCTAGAGACCCATCAGTAAGTGCTTCAAATTAGAATGGATGAAGAGGAAATAAGTCGTGATGACGGCAATAAATATACTTGGTTCTTTTGTTTTCTTGTTTAAGGTAGTGACTTGGTAAAATTTGCTTGTCTTGCTTGAAATAAAGGATCCTTTGAATGAAATTCTTGCTTGATTTGGAGATCTAGATGTTGAAAGTTGTGCTTATGTGTAGATGGAATGGATTTTGATGGGTGACACGTTTTTCTTTCAAAATTTGAGAAAAACTAAGTAATAGTAAAAAATCCGGGGTTTACTTCATGAAAATACTTGTCACAAAAGGAAGGTCTCATGCCATGATGATGGCCACGAGACTCTGTCTCGTGAAGGTGGGAAAACTAGGCAAAAAATTCTTTTTATCGATTTTTGATTTTCCACCCCCCAACTTGTCTAAAAAATGTAAGTTTTGGAAAAGGAAGTTTGGATTTAAAAAATAAAAATGCATTTTGGATTCAAGAAGTGAGATTTCCTATTTCCTTAGGATTTTTTTATGAAATTAGTACTTCCAACATTAATTGATTGTTCTACTTGTCCCCTAATTTAAAACTCCATCTTTATCTACATTGTGCCTCTCTCTCTATACATATCTTTCTCTCTCTCTTTCATGTATGCTGAAATTTCATGCTCATGGTACAATTCTCCACCTAATTTCATCATCTACACACTCTTTCTTCTCAGTTATCACTCAATCACACATACTCTTTGGTGAGCCTAAAAAAGTGAAGATTTTCTCCCAAAAATTAGCAATTTTTGCTTCTTCTTGTGTGGATCTTACACTTCTTGGCTTCAAATTTTGGAAAAGTGAAGATTTTCTCCCCAAAATTAGCAATTTTTGCTTCTTCTTGTGTGGATCTTACACTTCTTGGCTTCAAATTTTGAATAACCCTTTGATCTCTTTGTATATATGCTTGATCTACATTGTGGTGTTGTTATTAAAAGCATGATTTTTGAATGAGCATGTGTTGATGTGATGTTGTTTGAGCTTGTGTGTCCAATCTTGTGATGATGAATTTATGGGAGTCTTGAATGTGCTATCAATCTTGAATGATATATTCTTCATTTGTAGGTGATTAGACAGAGCGTGAATTTTGTTTGCATGAATCTATTTATGGGTGGGTGAAAGGCATACATGACGTTGTTGGTTGATCAACAATATTCTTTTTTTAAATGGCCTTTATGCTTATACCATCATGCTTTGAATGTTTGGTCTTTTTGGGAGAATGTTCTTTATTAGATGAAATCATGGTCCATCCATTGTTTATTATCACATTACCATTCTTCTCCTTCATTGTGTTAGGATGCCTCCGAAAAAGGGTATTTCAGAGAAAGAGAAGTCTTCACGGGGTGAGAAATGGGAGAAGCCGGTAAAGGGTGCAAACCCTAAACTAGAAACTCCCGTTCCTCACAACCCCAAGTTTGTGGCCGATGAGTTTATGGGTTTACCAACATTATTGGAACAACAGTCCAGAGATGAAGGAATTTGAGGGAACCAAAGAGGAGCATTTTGGAGACTAGTTTTTCTTGCAAGAACACCTTGATGTCTCTAGGCTAACTTGAACTAGTGACCTTTGTTTTGGGTTGGGTAGACCTAGAAGGTTTTTTCAACGTGCACTCAAAAACCTACATAAGGTGCACTTTAGAGTTTCTAGCTACTATTTGGAAGGTCAGAGACGAGGAGGGTCACAAGGCGATTAAGTTCAACTTGGATGATAAGGAGTACCAAATGACCCATAGAGAGGTGGCATTAGGTTTTGGGTGGAATACCGGCCATGACATTCCACAGACTCATCGCTAAGGAATGCCATTTTACCTTGGGAATTTTTAGAGACAACTAACCGGGAGCGACAGGAAAAATCTAAGCAAGAGCACGACTATAGTCCACCCGGTAATACGTTATGTTCATCGACTCCTTCTATGAGTGTTCTATGCCACGGTGAACTGATGCATTTTCCGAGATCCTATTTACACATTCTTTGGGCAATGACACCGGAGGGGAACATCTACCCGAACTTGGTTAGTTCTTTTGTTCAAGAATGCATAGCTATGGGAGAGCAGAAGAGTGGGAAGATTCCTATGGGAGCCATAGTTGGCCTTTTGGTGCGACATTTGGGACATCCTATCTCGCATAGGGCATTGGCCAATATGGGTCATGATTGACCTATACTCATGGTGGGAATTTCAACTTTGGAGGATAGATTTGTGTGGATTTATGGTAGAGCACCTACTTACAAATTTATGGTTCTTCTGCAACCGGAGAGAACCTCTATCAACCTTGATACAAGCCTAGATGACATGTTCATTGAACCCGATCCATGATTCAAGAATAACTTTTATAGAGTATTGGCCAACCCAAAGATAGACATAGACGAGGCTGAAGGGGAGACAACTTCGAGAGCTCTTTCGAGCCAATCTCATCTTCCCACGGGCATTATGGATCAACTACACCTACTTGGGGAGAAACTCTTAAGTTCTTCCCAAGTGCTTCAAGAGATAGTTCAAGCTATTGGAGAAGTAAAGACACAAGTTGAGAAGCTATAAACAAGGGTGGATTGCCTTGAGGCCACAATCAAAGAAACATGATTCATTGAAATGTGTTTCACTAGCCACGAGGAGGCTGGCCCTTCGAGGCTGGAAGCACAAGTAACACTAGTTTCCCTACTTCACCTTTGATTTGACATAAGAATGCATAAGGTACTATACATTGTTTAGGTGTGGGGAAGGGATTAGTGAGTACATAGGAATTCTCATTCATGGATATCTTCGTGCATGCATGCTTTGTTTGTTTTTCTTGGTAGATTTTTTGTTACTTGTGATTGGGATGCTTTTGGAAAATTTTGGTGGTTAGCATGTTATGCTAGGATTTTAGGATTCTAGTTTGCATGTGAAACTTGGCTTTAGGATTTAATGATGTATTGGTTTGTTGCTTATCTTTTGTAGTATGGAGCTCACTTTTGGGGCATTTTTTTACTACACCAAAAATAAAAATGGAAAATTTGAAAATAATAATAATAATAATAAATTTAAAACATGGACAAGTCGAAAACCCGAAAGGGCGACTTGAGTAACATTAGGAAAAACCTGGATAAGTCGAAATGCCTAGGTTAAAGTGAGAGGCTTCGCTCGGCTAGACTTACGAGTCTAGGCAAAAGTGAGAGGCGGTGTGGAAAAAGGAGAGACATGAGCATGTTTTCTGGGATAAAGCTAGGATGAAAACCCGAAAGGGCTCCTAGCAAAAATGAGAAAATTTGAGAGAGAAAAAATGAAAAAAATGAAAAAATGAAACAAGAAACTAGTTTGACGATACATTAGACTCCTTGGTTACAACTAGGTCGAGAATATTGAGTTATCCCTATATTGTAACCAAGTTGACGACTTTTGGATTTCCTTGGTGGATTTTTTTCTTGAGGATTTCTCTTTCATTGCTATTGGGACTAAACGCTTTGCTTTATTCCGATCTTTTGTCACTTATCTTTTTTCATACACATTTACTTGCGTTGGGTTGTTTGGTTTCTTTAGAAACTCTGGGGAGTGTGAGATTTATGAATGCATTGCCTATTTTTGCATTCTTCATTTTGCTTGAACCTTTTTCATTGATTTTATTTACTCGAGGACGAGTAAAGGTTTAAGTGTGGGGATTCTAATCTGCACCATTTTTCATGCTTTAGCCATTGGTAGAAGATTTGAAGGCAATTCCCATTTGAATGGTAGTAGACAAAGGCCACGAACATCAATGAATGGTAGAAGGATATTGAAGCCAAAGATAGGCGGCATAGGAGTTCAAGACGGTCAAAGGAGAAAATGGTGAATCATGGATCGAGGAGTGTTTCCCATGGACTAAGTATGTAGACTAGAGAACTCGTAATGACCTCAAACTCTACAAACCAGACCGAGAGCTCCTTTGGAGAGCTGGGCTCAAGGAATTTACGACGAAGTTGACCCCTACCATCACTAGGTACACTTTAGAGTTTCTTTTTACTATCACGAAATATTATAATAGGTTTAGGGGGAAGATAGTGAGGTTCTATTTGGGGGACGTGGCTCAGTTTATGAAGCACCAGGATATTTCTACATACCTCAAGTGGAAGCATTACACCGAGGTAGATGGATATGCTCAGTATGCTTTTGATTTTGATGTGCACACATTCTAGCCAGTCATCACCCGATGTCCATGGAGGAAAGAGAGTAAGAACATTGACATAGTGCATCCGACACTAAGATATGTGGCTAGGATTTTGAGCATAATGGTTAATTTCCTTGGGGAGGTCACCACTGTTATTGAGAAGGATTTCAAATTCCTTTGGTCAATCTGCACTGAGCAAGTTTTCCCTGATTTGGTAGATGACTTCATCACCCAGATTGCCCTTTTCAGGACCGGAGCATGGAAGATAATAATCAGAGGTATGATTTCACTCTTGGTTGCTCATTATCGCATTCCAATTAGTGATGAGATGCGTGAGAACCCAAACACCCCTTACACCCTCATTCCTGCAGCTATGTCAAAAATGAAGTTGATACGCATATAGGCTGGGTTTGTTTATTAGTGCTATAAAGGCGCCAACTTCTTGAGGTTGCCCCAGAATGAGAGGACCAAACTGGCCATGACATTCATAGTGCATGATGCCATCAACAACATGATCAGGAGATATATGTAGTAGTAGAAGGCCCCTATGCAGAGGGGGATGATGAGCAGGATGAAGAGGATGACTAGATTTTGATGGATGAGATTTAGATTCTGGAGTAGCATGCACAGTGTATCCCCAGTGACCACCAGTTTCCTCAGTCACCACCAGCATTCCCTCAGTTTGTGCCACCCTCAGCATTTGAGCAGTCATTAGTTCAATAGTCCCTAGTTGAGCAACTATTTAGAGCACCACCACCATTCCAGGAGCCGGTTGAGATCAGGAAGGAGCCCTATTAGTCTATGGGGCATAGTGCTAGAGATTCTCACAGATGCATCTAATTCATCCATTTAATCGACTTTGCGGAATTGAGCAGACACAGTAGTCGTGGCCATCCTCCTACTCCCAAGCTACACTGACATAACATCTCTATCCCATATCAGCACGTGGCTCATCCTTGGAAACACTCACAGTTCAGACCACAAGTATACCAATCTGCTTTATCTTATGACATGTGAACTCAGCCTTCAAGATAAGAGCCAGAGTGGATGCAGTCTTGGGGTGATTCTATCTTTGGGGTCAGGCAGAATGTCCACCAACTATCATCAAGTGGATACTGTAGACATATTTGACATGATAGACGATCGGCTCCAGTATTTGAGGATTGACGTGGGCTTTCTCCACCGAGATGTGAGGGAGATCACTAATTGTCTGAGGACGGCAGGCATTGAAAATGGGTACCATCAGCATGATCCACACGGGCAGAGGCGTGGAGCCATGCGTGGCGGGCAGTGTTAAGAACTCTTCAGTATCTCCAACCTTTCTTTTCACATTGGTCACATGCATTGGGAACAATTCATGAACTAAGTGTGGGGGAGGGGTTACAACACCTTCATTGTGGCATCTCATTTGCTTTCCTATTTATCTGCTTATTCCTTGATTTGGATATATGTGATGATGACTATTTTCCCCTTTGTTTTCCCTCATTTGGATTTGCTAACTTTTGGTTGTTGGTTTGTTTTTGGGTGTGAGGAACCTTTTTGAAGTTTGTTTGGGGATTTTTTGAAACACTTTTGGAGGTGTCATTTTTATTTTGTATCTTAATGTAATATGAAGCCCATCTTTAAGGCATTTCGTGCTACACACAAAAAATTGAAAAAAAACTGAAAAATGAAAAAAAAATATACCCGGCTAAGTCGAAAACCTGAAAGGGCAACTGAGGAAACAATGGGAAAGGCTCTAATAGGTTAAAAATCCTAGGCAAAAATGAGAGGTCATGGTGAGGAAAAGGTGAGAAGTGAGTTCAATTTATGTGTTAAGCTAGGATGAAAACACTAATGGGCTCTTAGGTAAAATAAGAGAAATTGGAAACTATGTAAGAATCTCTTGGGTTATCTTTGGAAGCTTCTTTGGTGGAGTAAGTTATTTTTGTACATAGCATGTATACATGGCCTTGTTCTTGGTATGATTGGTTGATAGATTACTTAAGCTTCTTTGGGATAGTGAGAGTTGTGAGATTCTTACATCTTTAAGGGAACTAGGGTAGTCTAGGAATAAGGTTGAATGTAATATTTAACTTATCCATTCATGCTACTTTCCTCTAAGATCTTTGATCATTTTTTTTACTCAAGTATGAGTAAAGGTTTAAGTGTGGGGGAATTGATCTGCACCTAAAAGCATGCATTAACCAATGCATTTGACACATTTATTATTACATTTTGTTTGGTTTATTTCTATTTTTAGTTAGGTTCACATAATGAAGAGTTTGGATGACCGGTGGTTTTCGTATCTAAATCCATAGTTTTGTAGACTTAATTGGATCTAATGGACACTTCGTCCTCACGAGTGCCTAGATCTTCTTTTGTGAGCTTATTAGTAAATCCATAGTTTATTTGAAGGTTATCCGCAAGGGTAGTAGTAGATAGTAAGAGGTAATTCGCAATGATGGTAGTATACAAAAAGCCACGAGATAAAATGTGGTAGTAGATAGAATAAAGCTAGAAGAATAAGGGAGTCGAAGTCCAACATTGAAGACCTGGCACGGCTGTGTCAATCAACATTATTCGTACTAGCAAGTACGATGGTGCCAGAGGCCCTTGGCACGTGCCACATTGTTCCACACGGCCAATGTCATCTGAACTGACCATGTCACCTTATTTTCAAAATCTGAAGACCAGCCCATGGAATGCGAATACTAACATGCACATGCCATCGTTTTGCTCATAAGTCAACTCCATGCCGATAGCCCGTAAGAATGTACACAACCCACACAATTCATAAGGGAAAATCATGCACCGATCAGCTGCCCATGATGAATGGCGTGGTCGCGTGCTCAGATTGGTCGAAACCAATGCCCACCTGGAGGCCCATGTCAAATAATAGAGGTCGTCCCAAGCCAAGCAATCACGGGTCATGTGCTATAGCACGGCCCGTGCCAATAATGGATGCTAGGGTTTTTGTCCTATTATTTGGGTCTTTTCAAGGCCCAATTACCTATTACTATACATAGGAGCCTATGTATAGTAGGGTTTAAGTTTGTTTTTCACTTGTTTCATTCTCCTAAGAGAGGTAGAAAGAAAAGGGATAACTCTTCTTTCTAATTTATTTCTCCTTGTTTTTGCCCAAGGGTATTGAATCTCATGAAATATTTGGGTTCAATACTTAGGGAGAAGTGTTTAGCTTGGGGATCTATATTTTTATTCATGACTAGATTTTGACTTTTTGAGATTCTTAGATTTCCCAACCTTTATGTCCTAGGAATATATGTGCTTGATTTATTCTTTCTATTCTTGTAAGATTTATGCTATGTCATGTTTTATGATGCATCCATACATCCATGTGTAGTGTAATATTCTGCAAGTCTTAATTTCTATATTGGAAGGGTTAGATTATTGCTATTGTAGGTTTGAGAGTACTGAGGAGATGAGTGCATAATGATTGGTTAGGATACAAATCTAATTAGCTAGTTGTGTAAGGAAACTAATCCTTAGCGAGGAGAAACCCTTGGCTTACCCCGATAGATGAGCATGATAGTTTGTAACAACTAGGGTTGTTGCATAGCACCTAGGGTCGTATCAATTCTAGAATCATCACAAGATGCCAACTCATTTGCCTCTCTAGGACTAGGGATTGGTATCCATAGTGGAGTGCCCGGAACGTATTGTCCTCACTTTAATATCTGACGGTTGCTACCTACGCAAGGAATTATTCCTTTAAGCGGGGGTGCGTAGCATTAGGGGTGAGATTGACGGGGATGGAAGGTGCTCGGCGTATCTTCCCTAATTATGGGGGCGGTGTGGTAGCTTCATAAAGTGGTGATGAACCTTGTGTGATAGACATTGGGAATGCCCGGCTATCTCCACACTATGTGACATAGGCTTAGGATAGGTTTATATATCTTGAATGCAATAGAATCTAGGATTTAAGTTAATCATCGATCATGTAATGCAAATATTTCCCCAAGTGTTAGCGATATATATTTTTACTCTCTTGTTCTTTAATGCTTGTTGTTCGATAAACCCCACCCCTCCCCCCAAACCTATTTTGCAACAATAGTTATTCCAGACACGTGATCAGATTGATAACCCGATTGCTGCTATGTTTAAACGAGTGTAGTCTATATTCACTTTAGCGTACTCTCTAGGCCTTTTCGTTACTCTCATTATAATATATTGAAAACGAGCATTTTCTCCCTAGTTGTCGGGCCTTGTACTACATTTGTAGCTTGCGTGTCTGAAGCCTTGCTATCAATCTAAACCCATGTGTGTATTTTCGTTGCATACTCGACCATATCTCTCTAAAGGCTTGGTGTGCTGAGAGCAACCAAGATGAGTGCAACGCATGTGAAAATTAGGTGGTAGTTGTGACCCTTGAGAGGGTGACCCATGACAGTTAGTATCAAGGCTCCAGAAATCCTTGAGCGTATAGTGAAAGGTCGTCACTATATCAAAGAAGAATGATCGGTTGGAGAACATTGAGAGGGTTCTCTTTGGTATGGCATAAGGGTTTAGGCGCTTAATTGACTGAGGTTTATCATGTGGATTTGGATGTTGCCATTATCAGTAGAGACTTCGATGTAGCCAACGCAAAGGTTACACGTCAGGATGAGGATGTCACTACGCTAAGGGAATATTTGGTAGCTTACGAGTTCGACGCTGCTGAGATGAGAGGCACCATTAGGCTGCTTGGTAGAGACATGTGCGTACTCAAGCAAGTTGTGGCCAACTTGTCCCAAGGTGGGAGCGGTGGTGCTAGTGTTCGTGTTATGCTGTGCACAACCTGGGCCTAAGAAATATGGCAGAGCGCATGATGCAAGAGAGTTTGATAACTTATTGTACATGTTGGAGCAATAATTTAAAGTGACCGAGATGAACTCGGAAGCTGAAAAATCACTTTTACCACGATGTACCTAGAGGGCTCTGCGTGGTGTGATGGTGCTCCCAGGTCCCAGAGATAAAGGCAAAATGCTTAGCCATCATCACATGGGATGAATTGAAGCTCAAGTTAAAGCAACAATTCATGCCAAACAACGTGAAGGAACAGACATTGTTAAGACTGAAGACCTTGGTGCAGACCGACAGTATAAGGGAATATGTGTCGGTTTTCCAGGCTTGTATGCTTGACTTACCTGACCATCCGGAGGAGTACAAAATCAATGACTTCAACCAAGTATTGAAGTCGTGGGCTAGACTCGAGCTAAGGAGAGCTCGTTGCACTAACTATAACTCAGCGGTGGCGTTCGTCAAAAGTCTGGATGACTATGGGGGTGGAGGATCACAAAGAGTTGATGGAGAGGTGAACGGTTCTACTGTTGCCAAGGTGGGCAATGGTGTGAGTTCTCCCAAGGTGGGGAGTAACTTTAGACCTAGTCTAAGCGGAGGAGGTAGCTGCAGGCCCAATTCAGGTGCGGGAAGGAATGGGGGAAGCCTCAATGCAAGTGCCGCTAGTTACGTTGGGTCTAAACAAAGGTGGGATGGACAAACCAGGAAGGCACAACTCGTGTACAGAATATGGAAAGGGAATCAAGCCCTTGTTAATTGTCCAACGGAGTAGAGGATCACAGCTATATTGCTCGAGGACTCGAGACAAATTAGAGAGGCACTGAGCAAGGTAGTTTAGGAGCATTCTGCTAAGAAGTCTAGGCCCAAAGAGGAAGAACCATGTTCCATGGGAGTGTTGAATTTGCAGTGTAATTCCATGGTGGGATCAATAGAGCCAGGGTAGTTGAATCGGTTAACGGAGCCTGAGATCAATCGGGTGGTTGCTGCAATGCGAGCAAAGAGAGTTGCGGCTCAGTCAAGTATAGCACAAAAGGCCGCACCTTAACTTGAAAAACCTGAGATTGTCCGTGTAAAACTTATGCGTTGGACCAATGAAGTATTGATGTACATTGGTGTGCACTTAAATGGAAAACCCATCTGATTGATGGTCGACACTGGTGCTAGCTATATGTATGTCTCCGAATCAGAGGCATCAAGATTGGGGCTCAAGTCAGAGAAATCTGTGGGCAGGATGAATGTTGTTAACTGTGAAGCCCAACCAGTACTGGGTGTTATGAAGCAATGCTTGGTCACGTTTTCCACCATAGAGACCACAGTGGATTTCCATGTCGATAAAATAGATGACTTCGGTTTAGTCCTCGTCATGGAATTTCTGAGAGATGCACGAATTGTTGTATACCCATATGGCCACTGCCTTTAATGTCTTAAGCACCAATCCATGCATGGTTAAAGCAACTGTAAAGAGTTCACCCAGGGGTAAAATCTCGGCTTTTCAGCTTTTCATATGTATAAGGCAGGATGAGGACTGCGGTTCAGCAGATCCCGGTGGGGAGAACTAAAATGAGGGGTCAGAAGGGTCTACACAAGCAATGGGCTGTCCTAATGAATCCGAAAATATTAGTGAAACAAGTCCCATAATTGAGCATGTTGTGGGTCACTCCCCAACTGTGAAGAATGAAGATTTGAGCAATAAGGGTAGGAAGCGTTCATCAGTTGCCAAGAAGATATGGATTTCAAAGATGTATCTGCCAGCTGGCACGCCCCATCAAACTTCCTGTTTCAAGTCGTTCAAGAAAGATAAACCTTGTAGACCTTGACAGGGAAAGACGAGTCATCATTTGCATCAGTAACCCCTAATTGTTCCACAAGGCAGAAGGCAGAAATATGAATGGATGATGATGTTTACCAAACAACATCTAGATTTTGACATTTCTTCGGTCTTTGTTGAAGGAGTGGGTGCTATAAAATCAAGCCAGCTAAAAACGGAACTGAAGAGAAACCGAGGACCATGGCTAGACAAGAGTACACTAGCGCCAACAACTAAATCAACCTATTTATTAAGGCAGAAGTGTATGAGAAAAGTGTTGGTAGCGAAACACTTTGGAAAATTGATGGCTTTGAGGACGTTCGCCAAATTGAGTGGGGAGAATGTTACGCGGACATGGTTATCATCCAACCTTAACGCAATCCAATGCCCTCATTCATGCCACAACCGTGCATCAGTCTCGTGCCGCTCAACATGTGTCTGCAAACCAGTCTCCCTAAACCACACCGAACACACCTCTGGGCCACCCAGTGTCGACCGCCTAACCACTCACGGCCTGTGATGTCCCCTTTTGCGCCTGCGACGCGCTGTGCACAATGCTCAAGACTTTCTTGCCCAACGCTCGTGCGCGTAATGCCCGGACGAATGCCAGGCCAGTGTGCTTAATGTTAAGTCACAGCCTGAGAAGAAATGTCCCAAGCTTCTTGTCTCAGAAGTCTTCTCTTTTGCTTGTAATAAACATAGCTAGTATATTAGCTTAGTTTCTTTCTTTAAGGTGTAGGTCTACGTGTCTTGTTTCCTTTGACCTTCTTTTGCCTTTGTACTCGGTACTTGTAATTACTTCCGTACAACATATATGTGGTGTAATTACAAGTACCAAGTACTAAGTCAATTTGAAGAAAAACTATATTTTCTTTCATAGTTCCACAGTTGCAGCATCCATCTTTGATTTAATTTTTCCAATTAATTCTCTAGAGCTTGTTATGGATGGCTTCCTCAGTCATTAGTTTGGGGGCCTTCCTTCTCTCATCATCACCCACAAAATGATTCATGTCATCTCAAAATTTGTGCTTCACCGACAGGAATTTCTGATAACAAAAATATATAGTATTTTTTACCATTCTTCAACTAGTAGTAATATGTACCCTCCTCTCATATGGGATATGACTTGTAGCCTTTAACTCTATAACCAAAAATGTTACCTATGCAAGAAAATCATTTATAATACAAAATAGCAACTCCTTTAAGTTCAACTTTGTTCTCTGAAAACCATTAAATACAATTATCCCTTGGGACCAAAACTCCTTAAGTCTTCTATCAGAGGGGCCAAATAAGTAATGATGTCGTGTATGGACTATTTCAGCCCCAAAATTATCAAAGGCATCATCATCACATCTTTCCTATTCATACACAAATAGCACAATTACGCGCTATAGGGGGTGACGCGAGCAAGCTCTAGGAGTGCTAAAAAATTGGTGCAGTGTGACTTCAGGTACTTTTGGACCATATGCATTTGGGGTGCATGCGTGGATTCACGCGCCTCGGCAGCTGCCTTGTTTGCAAATAGAGAACGGAGGCCCAATGCTTTTTGGCAAAATTGCTGCAAAATACCACTGCTGGCCTGTTGTAGCTGCTACGGGACCGCTGTTGCTACTTCCTAGAAGAGAGATCCTAAACAAAAATGCCAAAAAATGATAAGGACAATGAAGAAAAAGAGGAAATTTAAATCATTGCTAAAGATATCGTGTCACTGGACATGACGCAATCTCTCTAGAAATGACTAAATTAAGATTCTCTCTTTTCCTTTATTGTCCTTATCATTTTGAGTCATTCCTAGAGATGATGGCCTAGAAAACAGCAACTTGGACTAAAGAATCCGATCAGAGACAACGGTGCCGAAGAAGATTAAGCCAGGAGTTATTACTGGGACTAGGACGCAGTTATAGAAGGAATGGAATGCGGTGATGATCTAGAAAACCACTAGACAGAGGGAATATTCTAGAAACAAGCCGAGAAGCTAGGAATTAAGTATGTTGGCGAACTGTTTTGGCCAGAATTTTTGGCTGGAGAAGAAGACCTTTGATGCCGAAGTAGTGCTGGTGGTCGGAATGTTTGTGATGAATGATAAAAGAAAATCTAAAAAAAAAATTAAAAAGAGGGTAAAGAAGTAGGGTCCAAATATAGAGAGGCTCTTGGGTGTGTTTGGCAGAACTGTGTTTATAAATAAAACTGGCTTATTTTGGCTCACTTTGAAAGCATGGGGAGATCAGCTTATGTTTTTCCCTCAAAATGGTTATTGCTTCTTAAACAAGCATTTTTTTAGCAGTTAACCAAATACTTAAAATATGTATAATCTATAAGTAAAACACTAATAAGTCCTATCAAACACACCCCTAATACAATGAAAAAGTAATTTCCCATGAGTAATTTGTTGTTGGGAGAAAGAAATTAATAGACAAAATTACAATGGAGTTGTAATATAAGTATCATAAATATTATCCAAATCTAATCAGTAACTTATCCTAACAATAACAAAAGTAAAAGGTCTCACATAAACGAAACCCAAAATGATTTCTAAAGAAGATAATTACAATTTAATTGTGCTATTTTAGGTAAAATTACAGGTTTCGTTCTTCTTTTTCACCATATTCCTAAAATATTCTCATATTATTATAAAATGTTATCAACTGATTCATTCATCGAACATAACACAATTTAATTAAGTTAACAGACCCATCAACAGTTACCGATATTTTCAAAAATATATAATTTAACAACTTTTGAGGTTAAATTAATTTCTTAAAATTTTCTCTTCTTCTATTTTTTTATCTTCAATATCTCCTCCTCCATGTTCTGAACACCACCAATTAAACTACACTCATTGTATCTTCTATCGTCTTTGCTTTCCATGTTGTATGCTTCCCAATTGTGACACTATAACCACTAGACACTGCAACAAACATCACATATTACCTAAGTTTTTCAGGCTTATTTACCTCGGTTTTGTGGCCCTGAAAAACCAAAGTAAATGTGACTTTAGTAAAAAGGTAACTTTTTACCTCCATTTTTTGAAAAAGAACCGAGGTAAATATTTGTATCCAGCGACAACAATGCGAGGTCACATCAGACTTTTTGTAGCCTTCGAAATTCAGAACCGCAGTAAAACAATGACGGATGGTGGTGTGATGTTGTTAAGGAATTAGAATCGGATTTGTATTCTTACTATAATTGTAGATATAATTGTATTCTATTACCTTTTCCTAGCCTCTATAGGTATCCTGTACTACTATATAATGTATCCTGAATTCATGAATAAACACAGATTATTACCCTTATTTCCTACATGGTGTCATTGATTAATATCAGTGCACCATAATAAAGTCCTTTATATTTTACATGGTATCAGAGCCTAAAATTCTGAGCCTACGAACCTAAATTTTCCATCTTGAATTACCTTTCCGCTGTTAGCTTAAAAAAAACAAAAAAAACCTTGCCTTTGATGGCCGAGACTTGCAGCCGGCGCCTCAACCTAGTTGCCGCCGGAGATCGTTGCGCCGAACCAAGCTTGGTCGACGGTACAATTTTGCTCGGTAATCCAAGCTTGCTCACTGTCTGGCCGCCGGTCCGTCTGCTCGCACGCTTGTGCCGTCGCCAACGCCGGACCCAACTTGTTCTTCGTCTGGGCGCCAGTCATCTTTCTGCTTGCACGGTTGTGCCGACACCGACGCCGGTCCAAGTTTCCGAACAACAACAAGCTTCCTCATCGCCGACTGGTGTTGCGCCAACGCCGGACGACCGATCAACTTACCAGAGGCGCGCGTGAGATTCACGAGCGCCTTACAAGCAGCGCGTGAAATCACGCACGGTTGTCTTCAGACACACCCCAGCCTCAGCGCGTGTCTCCACGCGCCAGCTTCCTCCACGCGCCAGCTGCTGTTTGTTGCCTCTTTCTCCAGCATTATTGCAAGAATTTATTTATTTATATTACTTATACATCTATCCTTGGTTGCCATTTGTTTTATGGCTCTTTTCGCCAGTGTAGTAACGTCGCCGCAAGGGTTTGCAGTGGCCGGCTCCTCTGGCTTACCTATACGATCTGATTTTGGTTATGCTCTATCTGATGTCCAATGGAGTATGGCCATTCATTTATTTAATCAGTTTTATTCGTTATCTGACCATGGGTCAGGTAAATCTACTTTACCCTGGATTCTTGATTCGGGAGCCTCATATCACATGACTGGTGACAAGGGTTCTCTTACTGATATTGCTACTACTACCATTACTGTGAATGCTATACTGCCTGATGGATCTGTGTCGTCTGCTACACAATATGGGTCTATTTGTTTTGGTGATGTCACCCTTCCTCATGTGCTCTACATACCTACTTTGCGATGCAATTTATTATCATGCTCTAGATGTTATTTGCCTTAAAATTTCTAGCATTGTTTACTGAAAATTATTGCATTTTACAGAAAATCAGTACGGGGACTATGATTGGCGTGGGTAAACTACAAGGGGGGTTTATTGGTTTCGTCTGTTGGATACTCGCATTCGTCCTCATATCCTGCAGTCTATTCCGACAGTTGCTTCGGTTTCTTCATCTGATTTATGGCATCAACGTTTTGGTCATCCATCATCTACGGTGTTGTCCTCTATTCCTACTCTTGATTTTAGCATAAATCATACTATTATACCTTGCTCTGTATGTTATAGAGCAAAACAGACTAGAAATAGTTTTCCATTGAGTTCTACAAATGCTACGGCATTATTTGAATTAGTACATTGTGATGTTTGGGGACCTTATAGAACTCCATCCTCTAGTGGTGCATTTTATTTTTTGACAATAGTCGATGATTATTCCCGAGCTGTTTGGGTTTATTTATTAATCGGTCTGAAGTAGCCTCTAGATTTTTAGAATTTAGTGCCTTAGTGAAGAACCAGTGGGGCCGAACCATAAAACGTGTTCGGGCTGATAATGGGACTGAATTTCTGCCTTTGCGATCTCATTTTGCTGTATCTGGGATCATCTTTGATACATCTATGGTTGATACACCACAACAGAATGGTCGGGTTGAAAGAAAACATCGCCATTTACTCAATGTGGCACGTGCTTTATGGTTCCAAGCCAGTCTTCCTATTGAATTTTGGGGAGAATGTGTTCTTACTGCTGCCTACCTGATCAACCGAACACCGACTCAGCATCTCAACGGCCGTACTCCTTTTGAGTTGCTTTATGGGCAAGCTCCAAATTATTCATCCTTACGGGTTTTTGGATGCTTGTGTTTTGCTGCTCATGTTCCCAGATATCGTGACAAGTTTGCACCACGAAGTCGGCGGTGTCTGTTTCTTGGTTGTCCTGCCGGAAAGAAAGGCTATCGCCTTTTTGACTTGGATTCCCGAGTGATCTTTAACAGTCGGGATGCTAATTTCTTTGAAGAACAGTTCTCGTACTCTGCAACTCCGGCATCTGCTTTATCCGATGAACCTGGCGGCGCCACCACACCACTGCCGGATTCCTCCTCCTTCTTTCCGGAGCTGCATAGAATTTTGGTTCTGCCTTCCACTGCCGATCCACAACCGCCGGTCGCCGTTAGCCTTCCGCCGTCTATCGGTGGCCATCTGCTGTCTCGCCGGTTACCGTCGGCCACTCACCGCCGATCAACTCCGGCCAGTCAACACCGGTCAATGTCGGCCAGTCAACACCGGTCAATGCCGGCCAGTCAACACCGGTCAATGCCGGCCAGTCAACACCGATCAACACCGGCCGGTCATCGATGGCATCCACCGGCCATTATCATCCGCCCGACGCCGGTACCTCCATGCCGGTCGCAGTTGGCCTACCTTCGCCGTCCGCTGCTGGTCATTCTCCGCCAGTTGCCGACAATGCTACATCCTCGGTCTCTACTTTACCAGCTTCTCTGGTACCGGATAGTTCTGCTACTGAGTTGCCACCTACAAGACAGAGTGTTCGATCTCGTCGTCCTCCAGCGTACTTGGCAGATTACGACTGTGATGATTATGCTTGTGCTCTTACTACTGAAGACCCCCCCTTTTGACTACGTTCCCTCATGCGTCGTCACTTTCCTCAGGTGTTCTCTATCCTCTTACTGATTATGTAAATTGTGATAATTTTTCTAGTATGCATTCTAGATTTTTGGGTGCTGTAACTTCTAGTGCAGATCCCACTACTTACTCTGAGGCTTTCCATCATTCTTATTGGCGAGATGCTATGGTTGAGGAACTTACTGCACTGGAGCGAAATCAGACATGGATTTTTTCTCCTTTGCCGGCGTATAAGAAGGCTATTGGATGCAAATGGGTTTACCGGACAAAGTTTCATTCAGATGGTACTATTGAACGTCACAAGGCGCGTCTAGTGGTTCTTGGAAATCGCCAGGTAGAAGGAATTGATTACACTGAGACTTTTGCTCCAGTTGCGAAGATGAGTTCTGTTCGATTGTTCCTGTCTGTTGCTGTTATACGTGGTTGGGAACTGCATCAGATGGATGTTCATAATGCCTTCTTGCATGGTGATTTACATGAAGAGGTGTTCATGCGTCCTCCGCCTGGCTATGCAGTCCCACCTGGTCAGGTTTGTCGCCTTCAGAAATTTCTTTATGGTCTTCGCCAGGCTCCTCGAAATTGGTTTGCTGAACTGGCTCAGGCTTTACGGACATTTGGTTTTGTTCAAAGTAAGGCAGATTACTCTTTATTTGTCTTTTCCCGTGGATCAAAGTCTTTACATGTTCTGGTTTATGTGGATGATTTGGTCATTGCTGGTAGTTCTTCTTCGCTCATCTCTGAGTTCAAGAAATACTTGGGTTCTTGTTTTCACATGAAGGACCTTGGTTTGCTTAAGTATTTTTTGGGCATGGAGATTGCTAGAAGACCAGAGGGGATGTTTCTCTCGCAAAGGAAATATGCTTTGGACATCCTATCTGATACATGTTTATCTGCTTCTAAACCAATTGATTTTCCGATGGAGCAACAGTATGATTTGGCACGTGTTGAAGGTCCAGCCTACCATGACCCGGAGCAGTATCATCGTTTGGTTGGGCGTCTGATATATCTGACTATTACTCGTCCTCAACTTAGTTATTCAGTTCATACTCTTGCACAATTCATGAAGTCTCCTTGTGTCCCTCACTGGCAAGCTGCGGTTCGTGTTTTGCACTACCTGAAGAGTCATCCTGGTCAAGGTTTATTTCTTTCTTCCCGTAGTACTCTACAATTGACTGCTTATTGTGATTCAGATTGGGCCGCCTGCCCAATTACTAGGCGTTCTCTATCTGGTTATTTTGTTATGATTGGTGATTCCCCGGTTTCCTGGAAGACTAAGAAGCAACCTACTGTTTCTCGGTCTTCTGTTGAAGCAGAGTATCGTGCTATGGCAGTTACCTGCTGTGAGTTGTTATGGCTTAGGTCCTTACTGAAGGATTTAGGGGTTTCACACTCTTTTCCTATGAAATTGTTTTGTGACAGTCAATCTGCTCTCCACATAGCGGCCAACCCAGTTTTTCATGAATGCACGAAGCACATTGAAGTTGATTGTCATTTTGTCCGAGATCTTGTCCAATCTGGCGCTATTGTTACTCAACACATCCGTACGATAGACCAAACTGCGGATTTGTTCACTGAAGATCTCGGACGTAACCAGTTCCATTCTTTACTTGGCAAGTTGGGCATTTCCGATCCTCATGCTCCAACTTGAGGAGGAGTGTTAAGGAATTAGAATTGGATTTGTATTCTTACTATAATTGTAGATATAATTGTATTCTATTACCTTTTCCTAGCCTCCTGTACTACTATATAATGTATCCTGAATTCATGAATAAACACAGATTATTACCCTTATTTTCTACGTGGTGTCATTGATTAAAAATATCAGTGCACCATAATAAAGTCCTTTATATTTTACAGATGTCGCACCCCATATTTCAAAATTAAAAAAAAACTACCAAAAGAAGAATCGACGTCGATTCTGGTTTCGATAATTCATAGCCTAGCAATATTTTTCGACAAGATTACAGCATGAACAATGCAAACAACAGAATAGAATACAAGAAGATTTTCTGGCAAAATGATAGCCTGAACAGTGTAAGCAACAGAGTAGAATAAGTTTTCTGGCAATATTCCAGAACAATTTACAAACAACCAAATAGAATACATAGAAATTACAACAAACAAAATCAGAGATAATTACAAACAACAAAAACATTTACATTATGAAAAACACGAACAGAGGTTCGGTGGCGGTCGGTGAGAGCTTTGCTCGACCAGTGATGGTATGAGAGCCTATGGAGGTCGATGGTGGTGTGAAAAGTTTGCTCGGCCAGTGGTGGTGTGAGATGTTCGCTCGGCTGGTTAGAAACCTTCGATCGAGGGTGGTGCGAGACCTTCGATCGGCGGTGGTGTTGGTATGAGAGCTTTGCCAACGGTGATGGTGTGAGAGCTTTGACCGGCTGATGAGGGTGTGAGAGCTTTGACTGACGGTGGTGGTGTAAGAGCTTCGACCGGCGGTGGTGGTGGCATAGTTATGCTTGGCCGATGAAATGTTGGAGAAGGCGGTGGTAGTCACTGGAAGAAGGTGGAATCGAGGAAGGAGGCAGTGGAGAAATCGAAGGAGGAGGCGGTGGAAGAATGGAAGAAAGGAAGGGGTTGCTCGATGAAGAAGGGAATGGAGAAGAAGAGGTTCTGATTATGTGATTAGGGTTAGGATCTTAAATAGCAGTGGGTGGGCTATATTGGGCTGAATTTGTACTGGGCTTTTAAATTTACAATTGACTAATTTAAATTAAATTCAACATTATACTTTTAATTTATAAGTTAAGTATTTTTAAAAATTATGTTAATAATAAAAACTTTAAAATTATTATCATATTTATATGAAATATTTCATTAGTGTTCATACATGGAAAGTCAAATAAGAGTTTATTGTTCATTAGTTGAGGTCAAAATATTTTATTCGCTAACTTTGTGTTTTTATTTTTTTTATGGTTAACCGTTGATTAGTTAAAATTAAATCATTCTATTTGTAATGGTCAAATTATGATTAATTAAAATAAAATCATTCTACTAGTGTTCATATATGGGAAGTCAAGTAAGAGATTACCGTTAATTAATTAAGGTCTAACCTTTTCAATAGTGTTTATGAAAGGAAAGTCAAATAACGGTTGACCGGTGATTAAATAAGGTTAAAGCTTAGTTATTAGCGTTTATTTATGTAATGTCAAGTAAGGGTTGACCTATGATTAGTCAATTCAAACATTTCATTAATGTATATGTATAAAAAGTTAAATATGGGTTGACCATTTATTCAAAAATTACACTATTATCCAAAATTGTGTTGCCCTATAATCCATTACTCCAAAATACATGATTTTTGTTACTCTTACATAAATATATATATATATATGTATATATATATATATATATTAAATCGATAAATTTTTTGATAAAACGTTGGAAATCGCTAGTACGTGTTCTAAAGTAACTTAGAGTTGGTTACATAGAAGTAAAAAGGGGAAATAAAAAACATTACAAATATATTCTTATATATGTTTATTGATAAACACTATGTTACAGACTTGGAAAATACATTTGGGATACATAGGGTAGCATCACATTCGAGCGGATTTCAATTTGGAGTTACGAGTGAAGTTTTTACCTTTTGCACTTAGGTACTTCCAAGAAAGTTGGAATTGTCGAATCACAAAATTGGTAACATCTAAATTCAATTCAATAATATACGGTTGATATTTTTTAATTTGGGGATGTATGGGTGAATGGCACTTGAAAGTCAACATTGATTACTTCTACACAATCTTGAAAAATTACACTATGGCCCAAAAATTGTATTACCCTATAATCCATTGCTAAAAAATACATGATTTTTATTATTCTAGCATATATATAGAAATATTAAATAAATAATTTTTTGGTGAAATGTTGGAAAACACTAGTACATGTTATAGAGTAATTTAGAGTTGGTTACATAAAAGTAAGAAAGGAAAATTGGAAAAGATTAAAAATATATTCTTGTATATGTTTGTTGATAAACATTATGTTACGGACTTGGAAAATAAAATTGGGATGTATAGGGTAGCATCACGTTCGAGAAGATTTCAAATTTGAGTTACAGGTGAAGTTTTAACTTTTTGCACTTAGGTCTCTCCAAGAAAGGTTGAATTGTCGAATCACGAAATTGGTAATATCAAAATTCAATTTAATAATATACGGTTGCTATTTTCCAATTTGGGGATGTATGGGTAAATGGAAGGGACTCGAAAGTCAACATTAATTATTTCTATACAATCTTGAAAAATTACACCATGGGCTAAAATTGTGTTAGCCTATAATCCATTGCTCCAAAATATATGATTTTTGCTATTCTAGCATAAATATATTAATATTATTTAAATATATTTTTTGGTGAAATGTTGGAAAACACTAGTACATGTTCTAGAGTAACTTAGAGTTTACAGTAACGAACCTTCCATCTCTTTCTCTTCCTTTCTCACCGGTAACGGCTCTTTCCCGCCGTTAACGGATACTATCTTGCTATTAACGTTTAACGAGAGACACGACCATTACTTTGCCTGCCGCTATGGCGGAAAGCAACGCCAACTAAGCCACACCAAAATCCTTCGTGGCTGCTCTCCAGACCAAATCCCTCCCACTAATGAAATCCCTGCCCAACAACCTAGAGCTAACCCCTAAATCTAAACATTTAGGTGACCAGGCTTGTCTCTACTTCGATGATCAAATTTCCAAACTCTCGGCACACTATGCTGATGCCTTGGTCAGAAAATTCACAAAAGGGAGACTGTCGATGGAGCAACTAGAGCTAGCCTTCAGGACGGTAGGTTTTGCCGGTAACTATCAGTTGAGTTTGTTAGACTACAAACATGTTTTGATTAGGTTCGATCAAGTCAACGATTACGAAAGATGCTGGATCAAAGGAGTTTGGAATTTCAATGGAATCCTGCTGAAGATGCTCAAATGGTCTCCGGATTTCTTGACTCACAGAGAATCCCCAATTGTGCCCATCTGGTGTACGATCAGGGAAGTCCCTCTGTAGTATTATAATTCTGCATCTATTGAGGCCATTGGAAATAGCATAGGAAGTTTTATTAAGAATGATTTAGCTACTGAAATGCTCACAAGGCCTTCTGGAATTAAATTGTGTGTGGAAATTGATTTACAGAAACCTTTGTGTAATTTCATTAGATTGGGATCAGTTACTAATAACAGAAAATACCCAATTGAGTTTGAAAATGTCCCACTTTACTGTGATCATTGTGCTAAGTTAGGACATTCTTTAAATCAATGTAGAGCTATCCCACAAATCATTGGAAAACCCCACATCCCAAAGCCAAAATCATACACAGTGGCAGGCAACTGGGAATAAGTTTAGTAAGGCACCTATGATCTCTTTAGGAAATCAGACTGTCTCTCCCCCTCCCAATAATGACAAAGTAGTTCACCAGAGAGCTATAACAAGCCCCTCCCTAAACCCTTCCTCCTACTCGCTTCCAGGTGTTAATAGAGTGCTTGATAACGATACCTTGCAATCACCAACAATAACACCTGTTCAATCACCCAGAATCCCACCCCAAGAAAATTCTCTCTCAAAACTGTTAAATGCTACAACATTATCCAAACCTACTGTGATTGCCTAGGCAAAAGATATACAAATTGGCTCATTCAGGTTAACCCTGAACCAATCCTCCCTAACTAACCCCCAACTTTCTGTACAAGGAAAGATGGAAAATAAGTTTTCTGTTCTGCAGGATTTAGACAATCTCCCCCAAGCACAGGACCTTATGGAACTGGAAATGCAAGATTTAGAAGTTGAGGCTGCTAACAGTCACCTGGACCTCGCAGCACCACAATCTATGAAGCTCAAAGGTGCCATTAATCAGCAAGGTAAGTCTAAGAATAAAAATAATAATTATTTTAGTCATCTGAATAAGATGATGCTTAGATCAGATACAAAAAGTCATAAATCATGTGAACAATGACACACATTTTAACTGTTAATTTTTTAGTATGGAATCTTAGAGGTATGGAATCTTCTATGCTAAGATTAATCCAATTAGTTAAGCTGAAAAAAAATTCAACTCCTTTGTATAATTGAACCAATGCATGATAATACTCAGTGTCAACCCTATATGGATAAGCTCAATTTCTCACATAATCTGCCACTCCAAAATGGTAAAATATGGCTTATGTGGAACAACCCTGTAACAGTCTCACTCATCTCTCATCATGAACAATTTTTGTATGTTAAAATAGCCCACCTTACTTTATACATAGACATGGAAGCAATTTTTGTTTATGCTCTTAGGAATAGAGAGGGTAGGAAAACTTTATGGAGTGACCTGAGTGTCATACCCAAAACTGAAACTATTTTCATAGGAGAATTTAATACCATCACTTCACTTTCAGAATATAGAGGTCCTAGTTCCCCTTCTCTAGGAAGTATTAGTGACTTCAATAACCGGATTAGCTCCTCTGGAATTCAGGAAATTAATACTGTAGGGAACCTATTCACTTGGTCCAATTCAAGACTTAGGAATCCTACCTTAAAGAGATTAGATAGAGAACTTTGTATTATTAAATGGAATTCAAAATTTCCTTCATCTTCTATCCAAATTTTGAATAGGCAATCCTCAGATCACTCTCCTCTACTCCTTCAGGTGTCAATTCTGGCTATTTCTCACCCTAAACCCTTTAGATTTATAAATACTTGGTTTAATAGACCAGAATTTATAGACCTAATTAGGGAAAATTGGTCAAATCCATTCCCTCAGTCTGGAATGCTAGGCTTCTATCTAAAATTGATTAGACTGAAGAAAGTGATAAAAACTTAGAATAGAGATTGTTTTGGAAACATTGATGCTAATGTAATCACTGCAGAAGAGGCTCTAAGATTACAGGAACTTGTCTTTGACTCGACCCCCTCAGATTCTGAATTAATCAAATTAAATGAGAAAAAGGCACTTTTGTTTAGATCCCTAAAGGAAAAGGAAAAAATTTGGAAGCAGAAAGCTAGATCAACATGGCATAAGCTAGGAAATAATAACACCCAATTTTTTCATAAGACAGTGCAGGAAAAAAACTATAAATTACAGATCACTAAAATTAAAAATAGGCAGGGTCAGTGGCTTAACTCACATTTAGATATTCAAAAAGAAACTGTTGCCTATTTTTCTGATCTGTTAACTGAACCTAACCATAGGGCTAATAATACCTATTACCCTCATTTTCTTAGCCAAATCCCATCTATCATCACTGAACAGGATAACTAAGCTTTATCTAGACCAGTCTTAGAGGATGAACTTAAATCTGTGATTAATTGCTTAAATAAAAATAGTAGTCCAGGTCCAGATGGCTTTTCTAGTAAATTCTATATTAAGTGTTGGGCTATCATTAAGGAAGATTTAACTGATGCTGTTAATGAATTCATTTTAGGGTTAGATATGCCAAGGGGTATTTCCAGTACCTGGATAACTCTAATTCCAAAAAAAGCAACACCATCATCTTTTGATGACTTCAGACCAATTAGTCTCTCTAATGTTATCAACAAAATCTGCTCTAAGGTTTTACTGGAAAGATTGAAACCTCACATGGAGAACCTAATCTCTCCCAATCAAACTGCCTTTATGAAGAATAGAGACATTTCTGATAATATACTCTATTTACAGGAAATGTTAAGATTCTTAGATAAAAAGAGTAGAGTGCCTAACTGCATTCTCAAATTGGACCTTAGGAAAGCTTTTGACAGGGTCAATTGGGATTTTCTTAGGAATATATTAGGTAGATTTGGTTTTAATGGGAATTTCTTAAATGCTGTTATGAATAATTTATCACAAGCTCATTTCTTAGTTCTTATCAATGGCAATCCAGTGGGATTTTTTAAAGCCACTAGAGGTATCAAACAAGGTGATCTCCTTTCTCCCTTCCTCTTTAATATTTTCTCAGAGGCTTTCTCTAGGAGCCTTTCTTTTATATTTTGGAATAATAGTCTCTCATACTATCAATTACCTGTCTCAATCACACCAGCTTCTCACTTAATGTATGCTGATGATACCATTATTTTCATACAAGCCTCTAAATCCAACCTGATTAAGATTAAAGTATTTTTAGAGATCTTTGAATCTACCTCGGGACAAAAGTTTAACTTTGAGAAATCTGATTTCTATATAAGCAAAAGGGCTACAACAGCCAAATTAAATCAGGTTAGGATGATTTTAAAAATGAAAAAGGTTCTTTTCCTTTTAAATACCTAGGTTTCCCAATTTTTAAAGGTAGAACCTTGAATAGATACTTCCAACCTTTGATGGAAAATGTGGATAAAAAACTGATGAACTGGAAAAACAAATGGCCGAGTTCAGGGGGTAAATTGACCTTAATCCAATCCTGTTTATACTCTTTACCTCAGCATCTATGGACTGTTACTAAACCCCCTAATCATATAGTTAAGACATTTGAGAAAAAATGTCTAGATTTTTCTGGGGAGAGTCAAATGGCAAAAAGAACAAAGTTTGGAAAAGGTGGTATGATTTAGCTGTACCAAAGTCTCAAAATGGTCTAGGTTTTAGATCAATTCATGCCATAATTGACTCCCGCTCTCTTAAACTCTGGTGGAAGAGTCAGTTAGGAACTACCATGTGGGCTAAAATGATATGGTCCTTACCACACACACATAGAAAATCCATGCATGGAAGAGAATCTGTTCAATCAACTCCTTTGCTGAGAATAACACCCTGATCATTCATGGATGCAGAAATTACCCAAGATAGAGAAGATAGGTTGATCTGGAAACCAGAAGTGACAGTTGTTTTCTCATTCAAATCTACATACAAGGAACTCACTCTCTCTTCAGGTAATTTCCCTGCCACCAAACTTATATGGAATCCTAAACTACCAAAAAAGGTTTCTATTTTTACATGGAAAATGTTGCCCTCTTTCCTACCTTTTGATAATGTGCTAATCAAATGTGGTTTTAGTCTTGCTTCAAAATGCCCAGCATGTTGTCATTCATACTCTATTCAACATTTTTTATATCCTTCCCCCTTGCTCAAACTATATGGAATAAGATGGCATCTTTGTTGGATTTTCATCTTAATGATCAAGATTCAATTAATGAAAGATTTTTCCTGTTTTGGAATAGTCATGACCTTCCTAAGTGGCACCAACTGTTATGCAAAATTCTCCCACCTTTGATCTGTTGGTGCCTCTGGAAGGCAAGGAATAGCTTCTTATTTGACAACAAATGTTTTTCTTCAGAGCTTATATGCAAGGAAGTTTGTGATCATATTTATCTATCTCTCTATGCTAAATCTTACGACCACAGTTCCCTCTTAACTATTCCATCTAGCTTTTTGCATCTGATCCCTCATCTTAGACCACCTCCGAAGCCTACTATATCTATTGTTTTCTGGGAAAGGCCAAAGCCAGATTACATAAAGATCAATGTAGATGATGCATCCTGGTATCCTAATAATGCAACAGTTGGTCTGATTGCAAGGAACAGTTATGGAACCCCATTCCTTATCAAATCAACAGCTATTACTGCTGTTTCTTCACTTCAAGCAGAGATTTTAGCTATTTTATTTGCCTGCCAAACTTTTCCAGAACTAGATAACACTTTCACAATTGAATCAGATTCATTGTTGGCAGTGAAAATGATCAAAGATCCCTATACTGCTCATTGGCCTTTGTTTGATCTAACCTCCAAAGTACAGTCCATGTTAAGGAATGCTGATCTTAAACATGTTTTTAGGGAATGTAACTCTATGGCAGATGCTATTGTTAAACATCACTCAATCCATAATCTGAGCCTAAGCCTTTCTAATGTACCCACACACATCAAAGGCCTCATTTCTTTGGATATGGAGCATACTCCCTATATCAGACTGTATAAGAATGGCTCCTGATAGAATATACTGCTAAGAATTTGCCGTTTGATTTTTTGCAGGTTCTATGGAGGGAATTCAAACATCTGAAGCTCAGCTACACTTATATAGAGACTCATCTCAATTGGTTATCTTACCGTGGTTATGTGAAGGAATGCCCCGTTATCAGATTTTGACTACTCAGAAATTTAACTTTAGGTTTTGGATTTTAACATTAATCTCTGTAGTTTCTAGATTGAAGTTTCCTAGCCAAAGGAAGGAATTAACACAAGGGGTGGAGATTCTTTCTTTTGGAATCGCAACTTCAATAACTATCCTCTTTTACTATGGATAGTTATAACAATCTATTACTAGATAGGTATTTCTTTTGGAGGCAACTATGTTGCCTTAGACCTCCACATGAACAAAACAAGTCTTTGTATATTTCAGTTGCTTCAATTAAGGCTTGGGGAACCTTATATATAATCCCCCACCCTCGGGTGTTTTTATTTTAAAAAAAAACTTAGAGTTGAATACTTAAAAGTAAGAAAGGTAAAACATAAAATATTACAAATATATTCTTGTGCATGTTTATTAATAAATACTATGCTATGGAATTAGAAAATACAACTTGGGTGTATAGGGTTCCATCACGTTCGAGCGGATTTCAATTTGGAGTTACGGGTGAAGTTTTTACTTTTTGCACTTAGCTCCCTCCAAGAAAGTTGGAATTGTCAAATAATGAAATTAGCAACATCAAAATTCAATCCAATAACATACGATTGCGATTTTGCAATTTGGGCATGTATGGGTGAGCGGAAGGGGCTCAAAAGTCAACAATGATTACTTCTACACAATCTTGAAAAATTACATTATTGCCCAAAATTGTGCTACCACATTATCCATTACTCCAAAATACATGATTTTTGTTAATCTTGCCTAAATATAGAAATATGAAATAGGTGAATATTTTGGTGAAATGTTGGAAAGCACTAGTACATGTTCCATAGTAACTTAGAGTTGGTTACATAGAAGTAAGAAATGTAAATCGAAAAAAATTACAAATATATTCTTGTGCCTGTTTATTGATATATACTGTTTTATAGATTTGGAAAATACAAGTTGGGTGTATAGGGTACCATCACGTTCGAGTAGAATTCAATTTGAAGTTACGAGTGAAGCTTATACTTTTTGCACTTAAGTCCCTCCAAGAAAGTTGGAATTGTCGAATCACGAAATTGGCAACATCTAAATTCAATTCAATAATATACGGCTGCTATTTTCCAATTTGGGGATGTATGAGTGAATGGAAGGGCCTCGAAAGTCAATATTGACTACTTCTACACAATCTTAAAAATTACACTATTGCCCAAAATTGTGTTACTCTCATTACCTTTGCTCCAATATACATGATTTTTGTTATTATTGCCTATATATATATATATTTTGTGAAATGTTGGAAAGCGCTAGTACATTTTCTTGAGTCACTCATACAGGTGCCTCATATCAACCAAATTTTATACTACTTATTTTATATAATTATGAATAAGTAGTATATAAAATTTTACTCGGTGAAAAAAATAAAATTTATTTATTGATATTCGACTTCGATCACATATTACTCAAACTCTACGTTTCAGTTATTTCATTTAAATATACATAAAGTCATAGTTAAAATATAATTATAAATCTTTTAAAAGTTTTTAAAAAATGGAGTAGCATAAAAATTTTACAAAATTATATTTTAGTGTTATTTAAAATTAAATTTTATTATTAAAATTATGATCATATGTTACTCAAACTCTACATTTGATTTATTTCATTTGAAAATATAAACATAAAGTCATAGTTAAAAGTATAGTTATAAAATATTTTAAAAGTTTAAAAGAAATGGAGTTGCATGAAAAAAATTAAGTATTATACTTTTGTTTTAATAAAAAAATTTACATCATGAATATATATATGTATATTAAATTATTTAAAATCGTGCATTGGAAGAGTGTCTGCGAGAGGTACATGGGACGTCGATGAGCCAGATATACATGCGAGATCGGTCATTTCATGTCTACGAGAGTTACTTGCAACATCGGTCACAATAATAATGGACGTCGGTAAGTTAGACATACGTGCGACATCTTTCATTCTTGTCTGCGAGAGTGACTTGCGATGTCGGTCCAAAACACAACCAACGTCGGTAAACCAGACAAACGATCGACATCGGTAATGGCAGGCTTTTACCCCGGTTAAAAAAATTGAGGTAAAAAATATTTTTTACTTAAAAAAAAGGAACCGAGGTAAAAAAAGAACTTTTTACTTTGATTTTTTGCCCTTAACAAAAAAATCGAAGTAAAATGGGCGAAGTAATAGGTTCATTTTATAGTAGTGAGAAAGGTTGATTCAATGTTGACTCACGTAAACCGACTAATAATATGTAGAAATAAATTAGGAATATTTTGTTAAAATATGGAAACGTTTTGAATGTAATTCGCAAAAAGAATAACAAAACCTGTAATTTCACCCAAGAGCATGTAATAAATATGTCATTTTCTCATTTCTAAAGTGTACTCGATGTTCTTGGTTAACATTTTATTAATTTGCATGTCAAGAAAGTGACGTCCCTACTGATGTCTTCCCTACCGGTGGAAACAGCTAGTAGTGTGTTACTAATTAAATATATATTTTTTTTTACTTAACTTTTAGAGATCACTTTTTAGAGATCACTTAAGAGATGATTTTTTTTCTTTTAATAATGACAAGAGACCATTCTTTACTATTCATGTACTCCACTTGATTTTCTCTATCATACTCATTAATTTTACCATTAATTTTATTTTAAATAAATTTCTCCACCCAAAATAAGTTGAATGCGAAATTTAATAATATATTTTAATATTTAAAATATAATTTCATTTTTTTCCACAGTATGTTAAATAATTTATTTTTCTCGTTCTTGTCAATATCATGTTTCAGTGTAAGAAAATAAAATAAATTTAATTTCTTAAAGAAATTATAAAAATGAAATTAAAAAAATAATAATAAGAGAATTCCATTTTTAAAAAATTTTTATAAAAACATTAAAATTGCAAAAACCAATTATAAAAACTATAAAAACTACATAAAATACTTAATAAAATATTGATCTAGTCCAACCAATTAATACTTTGAAAATCAAAATATAAATCTAATCTGACCAATTATTACAAATAGAAAAATGAAATATGGATCTAGTCTAACCAATTATTACTAACAGAGAACGAGTTAAAAATTAAAAAAATGAGAAAACATGGATGACAAAACCATATCGACATCTTAATTTTGACGACCCAAATATTGGTAAAGATGTTCTGTAAGGTCATTCTCCAATTGGTCATGTTTAGCTCTGTTGCGCACTTCCCTCCAATTTTGCCTAAAAGTTGGTAGATTAGCATGCCGCTTAGCGTTATAATGCTAAGGAGAGTCGTCGGGTTGGTCATAATCACCTGGTTGAACCTGCAACCCATAGGTATCTCTTTCATCTCCAACTATCATGTTGTGTAGTATGATACAAGCTATCATAATATTGCCCAACGTTTAGACATTCCAGTATCGGGCTGGGTTGCGGAACACGGAGAAGCTTGCTTGTAAAATATCGAAAGCACGTTCGACGTCTTTCCAGTAACTTTCTTGACGCTTTGTGAAGAGTTGTTTCTTGGGGTCATTCGGAGCTGCATATGCTCGCATGAAGGTTGCCCACTTAGGATAGATTCCATCAGTAAAATAGTACCCTTGATCGTAGCTGCGACCATTGACTTCATAAGGAAAATATGGAGCTCTCCCTTCACACACGTCATCAAACAAAGGTGACTTGTCTAGGATGTTGATATCATTGTTTGACCCAGCCATGCCAAAAAATGCATGCAAAATCCATGTATCGTATGAGACGACTACTTCCAAAATAATTAATAAGCGTCCACTCCTACCCTGAAATTGACCTTTCTAACCCACATGACAGTTTTTCCATTCCCAATGCTTACAATAAATACTACCAAGCATACCTGGAAATTCACGTCCATGAGCTACATGCATCAGGCAACCAATATCCTCATGATTTGTTGGTATGAGGTATGTTGGACGGTATACGACAATAATTGCATTTAAAAAACGAGACATTGTTTCTCTAACCGTCGTTTTTCCCATCTGTAAGCATTCATCTAGTTGGTCGTATCCACAACCATATGCCAAATGACACATTGCCACCGTGAACTTATGGAGTGGCAAAAATCCTGATAACCAGTTGCATATGGCTTTTGTCTGAAATAGGGATCGTGGTTGGTGACATCTTCCTGTGTACGTTCGAATACATTTTTCCGCATACGAAACCTTTGACGAAAATGATGATCGCCGTACATTCTTTCAGGAGTTTGAGAAATATATATCCTCTGAAGTACTTCCTGCGCTCGAACACCTCTTTTGATATGATTTCTGGTTTTGTTTGGTAATGTTGAAGAAGTTTGAGCACTCTCATCCTCAATGGCTGTGTACCATTGTTTAGCCATTTCTGGAAAATTGAAGACAAAGTTAATTGTCTCAGGATTGGTATCGGGTAGGAAACCGGGAATATTATAGTGAAACTCATCATCGTTGTTTTGGGAATTATAGGAAGACATTGTTTTGTTGAAGAAGGAAAATTGTGTTGTTAGGAATTTGGGGTTGGAATGAAAGGTAAACAAATGACCCATTTATGTAAAGAACCATCAAGATGTGAAAATCCCATTAATTTTATCTAGCGGAATCTTTGAAATGATTAATTGAACACATGTGAATAGATGGGACGTGTCCATGACAGGCCCATTAATTTTGTCAAGCGGAATCTTTGAAATAATGAATTGAACCCATGTGAATAGATTAGACGTGTCCATGACAACCCCATTAAATATGTCTAGCGGAATCTTTGAAATGATTAATTGAACCCATGTGAATAGATGAGATGTGTCCATGACAACCCCATTAGTTTTATCTAGCTGAATCTTTAAAATGATTAATTGAACCCAGGTGATTAGATGGGATGTGTCCATGAAAACCCCATTAATTTTGTCTAGCAGAATCTTTGAAATGATAAAAACCAATTAAAATGAAAACCAATGACAAATGCATGGTCTAGTCTGACCAATTATTACAAACAAACTATTACAATACATTTCCACCGTAGATTATCCCCATTAATTTATCTTGCAGTGCTTCCTCTATCGTGGACAACTCTCCCTTTTGAATCAAAGTATCAAGGAGTTTAGTGTTAGCTATCATATGATCGCACTCTGATTGTTTTTTAACAAACTCCCGTTGTGCTATGTTGTACTCCATTTTAGCTCTTTCATTCTCCGCAACCATTTCAGCCTTTTGAGTAGCTGTTTCGATTGCGGCTGGCCATTGCATTCTTTGTGATTCTTTTTATTGTTCATCATCTGTTATTCTTCCCATGGCCTTTCCTTTTCCCCTTGCCTTTCATTTAGCGGCTTTCACACCAATAGGCCTGGATGGATATTGCATAGCTTGAGCATCATCGCTACAACGGGGCGTTGATTGCACCCGTGGTGAATATTCTTCTCCACCAGTTTCCTTTGGGCCATATTGTGCCATAAATTTAGGGTTCTTTCTACAATAGTCATAGCAATGGAAGAATAAAAATTGTTGCCCATCATTTTCATCTGCAAACAAGGTCATGACCCATGACTTCATATCTCCATTTGCTAGAGCCACTCCTACCTCGACTGAATTGACGTGCGGCTTTACTTTCACATCCCACATATTTTCCGATATCGTGAGCCATTTTTTACCACTGACACTTGCACAACTTTATTAACCAGTTGCAATTTGCGTAATGATTCACATTGCGCATAATTTTAGACCAAAACACACTAGCAATTTGACCTGTACCCACCACACAGTCGGTGGAATGCTCGAACCATGTGCCACATAGAGCTTTATCATCCTCTACACTTCATTTGTCCTGGCTACCTTTCTTCTTTGTAACCTTACACCCGGACACTATTGCAATTTCATCGTTTTCTTCACCTACATCATTTTCCAAACGAATAAATTATTTTTTTCAAAGCAAAACAAATGTCAAACATATACTAATTTTTAAATTATGTTTATACATTTGTAAAATATGTGAACATATTAAATGGTATATTTGATCCTTCAAATAATATACTAGATTGCATACACTAGATTGCATGTTAAAATGCATATACTAGCTACGTATATTTTGCATGTTCAAATATACTAATTTTAAAATATAACAAAGGGAAATAAAGGCAATTTAAATTAATTACAAACTAGAATCTTCATAATTGAAATAAAACACATTAAAATAGGGCTTACCATCCGTAACATCATAACTTCCATATTGTCGCCCATCTTCATCGCCAAAATTTTGACCCGGTGAACCGCGACCTCCTCGGCTTAAAAAGGCTCCCGATTCGTTTATAGCATCAAGATGTGGAGAATGAAAGCTTTGACAATATGAATTAGGGTACGAATTTTGCGATTGGGTGTTCGCATTTCGGGAAGAGTGGTTCGGGTAAGGAGTGTTCATGTATGCATTATGGGAAGATTCATGTATTGATTTTGAAAATTCATGTATGAATGTTGAGAATTCATATAGAAGTGGGGAGGGATGTTTGGAGAATTTTCACTAAATTTCGAATTTGAAAATGGACTATAATTCGGATTTTGCGAAGAATTTTTCAAATTGAAAGAATTTGAAATTACCTTATCTTTGCCCTACGACGTTCTTCGTGGATCCATCACAAAATATGGATTACAATGTAGAAGATGAATTAGTGAGGTAGAAGTATTGGAATTGAAAGCGGTGTGATGAAATGAGTTGAAATCATCTATATTTAAGTGCAAAAAAAGGAGGAAGATGGAATAAAAAATTAAAATTGAAATTCTGAAAAAAATTTAAAAATAAAAAAAATTGGAAAATTTTTCAAAAAATTACAGTGGGTACACGTGTCGCCACCAGAATGGGACACGTGTCCCATTTAAAAAATGCTCGTTAATAGCCATTGCAGATGACACGTGTTGCCTTCTGATTGATCCACATGTCCCATGATTTAAATTTCAACCCCCAAATATGAAAATAGTTGTTGCGCATACGTGGCCTAATCCCTGGGTGATACGTATCTATATCAATTTATTTTTTTGAAAAAGGCAGCAATTTTGTGGGACACGTGGCCCACTCAGAGGGCGACACGTGTCCCGGATGGATAAAGAAAATTGGGCTGCTGTTTAGCGGCCCCTTGCATGTGGTTTGTTCACATTTTTGACCCCACATGCGGCCTCTTAAATGGTCTCTTAGCAAGAGGCTCTAGAGTGTTGAGTGGTCTCTTAATAAGAGACCACTCTAGACACCACTACTATAATAGTTTTTGATTTCTAGAATAATTTCTTAATTTTAAGAGACCACCACTGTGCATACCCTCAGTGCTTCAAAACATTAACACCACTTAGTATCAATACAGCTTCCTCATTCATAAAAAGAAACATAAGCCAAAGATCGAGAAGAGGTACAGAGTGGAACACATGATGCCCCTACTTAGATTTTTATCTGGCCCATGTAAATATTATGGTTTCAACAAAGCATAAGTGGGTAAGATGAATGATTCCATGATCAACTTTACATGAACTCCAAGATTATGAATTTATGAGCTTTCTGTCGTGGATTGCTGGCTTAATCTTCCCGAAAAATACTTGTTCACCCTAATGACTTTTTGTCACTCTTTTCCTTCTCATTAATTTATTAGATGTATCATTATCAATTAGATGCATTACTTTGTGCTCGGTAATACTTTGATGGGAATGTGAATTATCATTTCCTTATTTGAAAAGACAAACAAAAAGCTCTTTTTTGTAACTTATTTAATTGAAGGCTTGCAATCATTAGACTGATGGATGGAGTTTTGAAGACTTTCCAGGTAGATTAAATACTTTTTATTCAATTCCATTTATAACTTTGATGCATATTCTGAAATGATGTTGAAATTTGGTTTTATTTAATCGGCTTTTCTAACGAGTGCCCATGGGCACTCATTAACAACTTCAGATTTCATCGAAAACTGTGTTATTAAATGCAAATTCATCGAAAACTGTGTAATAGTACATAGGGAGTGTAAGTTTTTGAGGGATGTCATTAATCATTAACTCTATTTGCATTTAATAACATAGTTTTCGATGAAGTCTGAAGTTGTTAACGAGTGCCCATGGGCACTCGTTAGAAAAACCGTTATTTAATTAACTCCATTATTATTACTTAACTCAATTATTATTATTGTGCTCCAACATAATCTATCAAATCAAATATGCAATATAGTAAAGCATAAAGATACGGGATTTGATTACGCAGTTCAATCAAATCCGCCTACATCTGTGGGGCCTGACCCAGTTCAAAATGAATTCATTAATTAGAAAGATACAGTACAAAATACACAATACAATTATATTTATCTTATCCAGTTATAACACGTGAATTCTGCTAGCTCCCCTAACTACCTATGTCCCAAGTCGACGACTCTTGGACATCCATATTTAAGGGGAGGAGCTTCAGGACAGGTTACCTTTTGGCAAGGAGACCCAGTATTGCTAAGAGATTTTGGTTTTTTCCCCTTGTCGCTAAACAAAATCGTCTCCATGGATACACTAGCTTGATTGTTTCTTCCCACCATTGTTTCTTGTCAAACTTGAGAGATTCCAGCAAGAAGAATTTTTAGGGAAGTAGGCTTTTGTGTTTCAACACAACTTGTATTCTATATGGAATAGTGAGAAAAAAAATCTCAACAGTTTCGGCTATAGGCTGTCAACCGTGGCTTCCAAAATTCGAAAAATGGTAAGACTATAGGAATATGGTAGCCGAATATTAAAGAGATGATGAAAGAATGGAAAATTTTGAACCAAGAGTAACTCTCCCCCTTTATCACCTCATTAACCATGCATCCCTTTTTCCATTTTCAAGAGAAGCCATGATTGTCTTTTCCCACTTATCAGCTCATGTCAACACCTTGCACTACTATTATAGTTCCACAAATTCTATTTTTGTTCTATTTTTAGCTTTCTAATTTTATTTTTATTTTTAATATTTTATGTATAAGAAAAAAAAAATTCTGCAGCTAAATATCCTGAAAATGTTCCTCAGATTTGACACTCACCTAAGTGTTGTCTGAGGAGTTCAAATGTAGCAATGTCCAATGGCTTAGTGAAAATATCTACAAATTGCTCAGATGTTGGCACTTCCTTCCTTTTAACAAGAACTCGAATAAAATGGTATCTTATATCAATGTGCTTGTTCGTGAGTGCTAGACCAGATTTTTAGATATATCAATTGCACTTTTATTGTCTCACAACACCTTAAGTGGTCATCCTTGAATTACATAATCATTCAGCATTTCTTTCATCCACAAAAATTGTGCACAACAACTTCTAGCAGTAAGATATTCCACATCAACAGTTGATAATGAGATTGAATTTTATTTCTTACTATACCAAGATACTAGATTTATACCAATAAAGAAATATCCACCCGTGGGGCTTTTACGTTCATCTACATTACCAGACAAATCAGAATCACTATACCCAATCAGATTACAGTCTTCATTCTTAGAATACCAGATACCTTACTCAGAAGTCCCACTAATATATCAAATAATTCTTTTGACCCTAGTCAAGTGAGATTCCTTAGGATCAGCCTAAAATCTTGCACATACTCCAAACCTGAAACATTTATCTAGTCTACTTGTTGTCAGATATAATTGATTCACAATCATACCCATGTACAATTTCTAATCAACTCCAACACCTTTCATATCTTTTACCAATTTTTCAGTAGCTCTCATAGGTGTTTAAACAGCTCGAGAATTGCTTAATATAAATCTCTTTACTAAATTCAAAGCATGCGTACTCTGATTTATAAACAGGCCATTCTTTTCTTACTTTACTTGAATCCTTAGAAAATATGTGAGCTCTCCAACTATGATCATTTCCATCAAGGTTACAAAATCCTATACCATAGATAGTGAAGTAGAGCCAAATACAATATCATCAACATAAATTTGGGCAATCAAATTTTTTGATGATTTATCAAGCAAAAATAAATTTCAATCTACTCCCCCTCGACAAAAAATTACTTTTGACATCTATCTGGTACAAAGTAAAATTCATAGAGCAGGTAAAAGCAAGTAAAATCCAAATATATTCTAACCTGGTAATTGGAGTAAATGTCTTATCAAAATCAACTCCTTCAACTTGATTTTACCCTTGAGCAACCAACCTTGCTTTATTTTGAGTAATCTGACCATCAGCACTAGATTTGTTCTTGAAAATCCACTTGGTGCCAATAACATTTACACCTTTAGGATGGGGAGTAAGATACCATACATCATGCCCAAGTTCATCTTGTGTTGGCGCAATCCAATATTCATTAAATAGAGCTTCCTTTTAGTTCTCAGGTTCAATGAGAAAGATGAAACATTTTAATCCCACTAGTTCTTTGTAGTATACTACCCGAGGGATTGATCGATTTCTTCTTATGCTAAGTTATTTTTGCACCTTTGTTGGAACATGTGGTGTTACAGTGGGAGAGGATGTTCCAACATACTCAACTTCTTCGGATTCAGTAGGACGGTTTGACTTTTCAGATGTTCCGACATTCTCTGAATGGTCCGGATGACTGTTCTGTGCTGGAACATAGTCTACATCTGATTCATCTTCTCCTCCACTTGATATTTGTTTATCATCAGAATTGTCCACTGACCCGCCTCCACTCAGGGTCGTTAATGTGATTATATAGCTAACCCTAGTGAAGGCATTCCAAAAAAAAGGAGATCAAATTTAAATTTAAAATTTGCTCACAAACATACTACTAAGCTACCTATGGGGTAGTTAGTGGCAAGACCAGGTTTGTCCACAGAGATGCTAGGGTCTAATAGCCAACTACACACAACCACGTAAGGGTTGTCAATCCGTATGTGTGCTAGGAATAGCTAATATTGCAAAATGGAATTTTAGGTTTTTCAACTAACAACTACAAACATAAGAAATAACATAAGAGAAAACTATATATACAAGCACTTGGGGAATATTTGCATAACATGTTTGGTTAAATGTTTCAATCCCTGATTCCATCACATACCAGATATAAAAGCCTATTGTAGTGTTCATAACACTTGGTGTGGTCGATGGTCAACACTTTCCCATACTTGTCACATAGGGCGCTCTTGTGATCTTCTATCGACATTGCCTCCATAATTAGGGAAGTGCAACAATGGCCCTGACATTGTGCAGATCTGTTTCTCCCCCGTACAATTACGTCCCGGGCACTACACCAAGAATGCTCTATCTCCAAGTCTTAAGAGGCAGAGGAGAATATGCACCTTATCGATGGCACTGGGGTTGCTAAACCCTAGTTTTACTACTAAATGTTATCTCTACCTGTAACCCTTCAGACCAACTCTCTTGCTAAGACTTGTATGCTGTCATCGTAATGGTAAAACTAAAAAACACCTACGTGCACATGCCCAAGTAGATCCATATCCCAAATGAGACGTCAAATACATGTATTTTCCAAAGAATTTTACATCACTTTTTTCATATTTTTGTTGTAAGATTGCTAGATTTACGTAGGCTTACATGATAAGGGGTTTAGATGACCATTTTTGGTTTTTATATCTAAATCCTTCATTTTGTAACCTATGTTTAGTCGAATGGATTTTTGGTCCTTACGAGCATCTAGGTTCCATTTTATGAGCTTCATTTAAGGATGTCTTGTGAGCCCATTGGAGTAGTTTAGTAAAGCCTATGTGTCATAACGTGGTAGAAGATAGAAGGGTTAAAGAAGGAAGGCAAAGAAGCAAATGAATTATCACCCAAGAGTTTGGACAAAGTTATTAAAATTATCCGAGAATAATCAGCCTACAATAATGGCGTCATTGGATTCGTCTTTTAGAGCACTATAAAATTGACTACAAGAACTCCTAAAACAAATCAATGTTTCACCTGTGGGAAGAAAAACAAGAAGCCCGAGTGAGGCCATTTCTGAATTTTTGGGTTGAAACCTCCACCGCCCGGGCGAGGCTATTTCTGCCCGAATGATGCCATTTCCGCTCGGGCGATGCCATTTCTGCCCGGGCGACACCTGCTGCATTTTGACCTTCTTTTTGACTAACATGGGCTATAAATAGCCCATTTTCTTCCCCATATGCTCAAGCCCGACTTGGGGGCTCTAAAACCCTAGTTTTTCACCATTTGCTTTCATTTCTTCTTCTTTTTTGGTAGATTTATGTTCTATGTTATGGGTTTTTATTATCTAGCTTAGTTTTGTACTTGGGAGCAATTGATTGAGACTTCCTTGCTAATGTATGGAGAACCATTTCTATCTATCAATTGCTTACTCTACTGTGCATTTATTGATCTTTGAATATGGATTGTTAATGGCATTAATGTTGTTGGAAGTTTGATGATATGAATTGCTTGTATGATTGCTTGTTAGGGTTGGGAGAAAGTAGCTAATTTTCCCTCTTTTAATGTGGAATCTAAGAGCATGAGTTAGAGCTTTTGAATGATGTTGATGTGTTGATAATTGCTAGATAAATGTGATGATGTTGAACTCGTTGTCATATTTTTTTAGGTAGCAAGTGAGATAAGTCTATGAATGTCGATCGTTCTTGACTAATCTTGTGTAAATGCATGAATTGGTTAAATACTTAGACACGGTGTAGTGTTTATGAGTGTTGCCAAGCTTGTTGATTCTTCATGCTCAATGCCATCAATGGGATACATTTAGTCATGTTTCGACTAAGGGAGTCATTGGTGAGGTTTGACAAGAGATGTCGAATTCACTCTAACAAACTACTATCTAAGAAGGATAGAAGATTTATCTTCACAACAAGTATTTAAAGCAATGTATAGATTAGTTCACTAGTTCTTGAAGCTTTTTTTATTTAGCATTCATGTGTTCTTAATGTGTTTGTATGATTAAAGTGTTAGGGTGTTAGGAAAGTGACAAATTCCTTAGCTCTTTAGCATGAAAATCCAAGAAGATGGACTTAGAACTTCTCGGGCATAATGTGTTGTGATTCTTGCTAGATAAGTATGTTAATGTGGATTGTTCTCATATTTATCCTATAGATGCAATGAAAGGTTGAATATTGAATGTGGTTTGCTCTAGGTTTAGCCTAATGAATGCTATGTTTGGTTAAATGGCTATGTCTTTGGTAGAATGCTTGTTGTTATTAAATCTATGGTCCTTTGTGTGAAATGCCGTTGATGAAATACCTCCATGGTGTGGTTTGCCTAGAGTGATTGTCAACGAGGTTTGCAAATGGTCGTTGTTTGTCTTTGCAAATTACTATTAAGAAGGAATGAATGTTGATCTTTGAATGGGAAGTGATAACATTCCCCATAGGTAACAAATGTGATAGAATAAGTGAAGGGTTAATGATCTAAATGAGGTTTGGAAGTGGATATCAATTGCCCCCAAGGCTTTATCTTTTGTAGTTTTTACCCCTTTTTCTTAGTTTGTTGCATGATTAGCATAGTTACTTAACTTTGCTAGTTAGTTTGTCTTTTAATAATATAACTTAGGAAAACCAACCAACCCCCCCCCATTTACTTGCTTATATATATATATATATTTATGTACTTCTAGCCTAATATGAACCATAGATGTTTAAACGCTTAAGAAAATCCCCCTTCTTTGTGGACAGACTCCGATTTGTCACTATCTACTTAATTGTATTTAGTAAGCATAAAGGGCTTAAAAATTATAACTTTGAGAGGTACGACGATGACCTCCCAAATTTTGGTGCCGTTGCTGGGGAAGAAGCATTTATTTTTAAGTGTTTGGGCATATTTGGTTGCATATTAGCTAGTTGTCTTTATTTTTCACTTCTTTTTAGTTGTTTTTGTTCAGAGTAGGTATTGCTTGAGTTCTTGGTGAATTTTTATCAAGAATCCTTGCAATATGATTTCAAACTTTTTGAAAAAGATAAAAAAAAATTGGAACGTCTCACCTTGAGGGAACTCATGATGAGAAGAGAGGCTCAACAAGTAAGGTTTTGTAGGATGTGTCATTCCGACCATCCTACCTATTCTTTCTATATGTTGATGGAGGAGCACTATGAGGAGAAAAGAACCCTTGGTTTCCAAAACCAAGATTATTATTAAGAGTGCTACCATAAGGTAGGAGATGTTGGTTTTCAAGGGCAAGAAACCCAAGAATGGTATCCATACATTAATTCTTACAACCCGGAATGGAGTGGTAATCTAGATAGGTGGTATGAGAATGAGCCAAAAAACCAACAATATGAGCAAATTAGTTGGCCATCACCATCTTATTCCATACCCCAAAACAAAGCCCAACAAAGAAATTCAAGTTTGACATGTGAGGAAGTCATGAATGCAATAGCAAACTTGAACAACTTTACTAGTGAGGAACTGGACACTCGGCTCTCTTCTAGTGTTGAGGCTATTGAGGGGCATGCGAGGAGTATATTGGAAGCGTTGGCCTGAATGGAAGCTCGTGAAACTAAAAATACACCATCCCAAGTCAAACTCAAGGATTCGGTGAGTAAGGTCCCCATGGGAAATGAGTTTCAGCTCGATGGGGATGAGAAGTTGGTTGTTGAGGATGAAAAAATGGAGGAAGAGGTGATTTTTCTACATTCATTAGCATCGTCACCACTACCCCCACCTAGTGAACCAACTCCACCATTTTCGGAAGTTTTAAGGGAGATAAGAAAGGAGCCAAAAGACCATCCAAGCCTCCTAACCACCCAACTTCTTTTAAACCATCTCCACCTCCTCAAAACTTTCCTCTTGAAATTTTTGTACCCCCACCTCTCTATTTTTAGATGCTCGTGGCGAAGGGGATCAAACCTTCACCATATGGATAATATTAGGGTCGTACCGACGACCTTAAAAATATGGAGCTTCTCGGGAGGAAACCCGAGCTTTTAAGTTAGGTTAGTATTTTTATTTTCTTGTCCTCAGCCATGTCCTCAAAACCATACTTAAAACCACAAGAATACCACCACAACCCACCACCAAAAACCGCTACCAAAACCACCATCTAAGAGTACTACTAGTTGCCTTTTGTGAGTGTTGATCGGGATTTGCATAGTTGTGGCTTCATAGTAGATGGATCAAAGTTGCATGTTGGGCGGAGTTCCAAAACATGGAGGAGAGAACATTCATTGATAAGTGAGCATTGCCATCACCGGGAAGGGCCTTCAAAGTCCTAGTTGTGAGTTTTTTCTTCTCTCCCTTATTTCTTTATCTTGTCCTTTTCACATTGAGGACAATGTGTGTTTCAAGTGTGGGGAGGTAAAGAGAAATATATCTCATTGTATTGTATTGTAGTGTGCATATGCTCCACTTTTATTTGATTTGTTTGAAATAAAATGAAAAATGAAAACAAATTCCACTAAGTTGAAAATCCGAGAGGGCAACATAGGCAAAAATGGGAGGCCCAGATAGGTTGAAAACCCAAAAGGGCGACCTATGAAAAAATGAGAGGCCAAATGGTGTGGAAAAAGGTGAGGGTGAGCATTGAAAAAAAAAATGTGTGAAGCTAAGATGAAAACCCGAGAGGGCTCCTTGGCAAAATGAGAGAAAATGAGAGAAATTGAAAATTATTATGCTTCTCTTGATTTTTCTATTGGTGGTTTTTTCGGTAGAGTAAGTTAGCTTGGCATTATATGTATACCTCACTTTTGTTATGGTTTGTTGGTTGTTTAAATTATCTTAGGCTTTGGGATGTGAGAGTGTGAGAGATTGTTATGTCTTGGGGGTTAGGGTAGTCTAGGAATATGATGTTGGATGTTTTGGGAAAACTTTTACGTGCTAGTTTACACTTTGATCTTTGCTTGTCCTTATTTTCTTAAGGACGAGTAAGGTTTAAGTGTGGGGAGATTTTATAAGACGTCAAATGCATGTGTTTTCCAAAGAATTTAACATTACTGTTGTCATATTTGATGCATGTAGCTTGGAAAAAAAAGGACTGTATCATTATCATAGATGATGTGTGAAGTGGAGATTGCACCATCAGGAAAAAAATGTCTCAGTATACCAGTGTCAAAATAAAACTTTAGACTTCTACAGTAAGCTTATGAAAACATATTTAAAATAGTGGGAGAAAGAGGGTCTCCCTGTTTAATGCCTCTGGATGGTTGGAAGGATCCTGCTAGTTTTCCATTGATAATAATAGAGAAGTAGGCATAGGAGAGATTGGACAAGATACAGTCAATAAAGCCCTTAGAGAAGCCAAATTTCGTAAGAATAACAAAGAAAAAAGACCATCTAACTCTATTAAATGCTTTTGTTAGATCTAACTTAAGAATCCAGTTAGGACTTTTCTTTTTGTTGTTTAAAAATCTAGTTAATTCATTCACGTGAATCACATTGTCAGCTATTTCTTTCCCCTTCATGAAAGCATATTGATTCTCAGAGATGAGTTTATATAGCAAGGAAGATAGTCTGTTGACCAGCATTTTGGTGAAGTGTTTGTTAACAAAGTTAGTCAAACTTATAGGCCTATAATCAGAGAAGGTGTTAGCTGTGTCAGTTTTGGGGATTTAACATATCCAAGAGCTGGATATACCAGCTGGGATTTTCCTTCCTGGCATAAAGTCAGTGGCAGCTTTTAGGAGGTCAGGTTCTATGATATCCCTACTGGCAGTGAAAAAACGAGTAGTATAGCCATTTGGACCCATTGAGATATTGTTGTTCATAGAGAAGACTAAGGACTTTATTTCCTCTAAGGAAGGATTTACTATCAATGTGTTATTATCTTTTGGTGTAATGTTTTGGGGGATTTGGCTTAGGAAGTGACTCTGAAACTCTCGGGGTGAGTTGGTTAGATTAGGATTTTCACTTAGAAGTTCATGATAGAAATAGATGGCTTCTATTTCAATTTCAACATGATTTTCAATCCAATCTCCATTCCTATTTTTGATAATTGCTATGTTCTGTCTAACTCTCTTTTGCTTGACATAGGCATGGAAGTACTTTGTGTTTTCGCCCCCCTCCCTTAACCGTTTAATATTTTGTTTCTGTTTCCAAAAAAAAACCGTTCTTCTTTTAAAGCTTTTAATAGTAGAGATTTCTTTTCCTTCATTGGGATGTAATCCTGATCACTATTAGTGTTCTTATAAGCTATCTCCTGAGTTCTAAGTGCCTTCTCAGCTAGCTAAATGTTAGAGTTTATATCCCCAAAATGATCTTTGTTCCATTGTTTGATTTCCCCTTTTAAATTCTTTAGTTTAAGAAATAGATTTAACATTCCTGAAGCCTGAATGGGGAGGTTGCAGTTGGCTAGAATTATATCCTTGAAGTCAGTCTTGGTTAGCAGACATTAAGGAATTTAAATGGCTTAGGGACTGAGGGTAACTTACTTCCAATGGTGATTAATAGTGGGCTATGGTATGAGGTATGCCTATTTAGAATATGGAATGAGCTATCGGGGTGTTCATTAAACCAGTCTAAATTAGCAAGGGCCCTATAAAGCCTTTCAAGAGTTGGTTTCCTTTTTCCATTAGTCTAAGTGAAGTGATTGCCTACCGTGTAAAGGTGAGTTAGTTGGCTAGGGGTAATAAAGTCTGAGCAGTCTTTGATGTTGTGGGAGTTAGGGTTTGAGGGTCCCTTAAACTCAGAGTTGGAAGCCATAACATTAAAGTCTCCTAAGGCAAGCTTAGAGTTGTGGGTGATGTTTTTTAGGTCCTGCCAAAGAAGCTTACTGTCTTTCATATTAGTAGAACCATGGCCAAAAATCACTTTCATATCCTTATTAGAGCTAGAGGATTGAAAATCAGTTAGGGTGAACTGAGATGTTTGTGCCTCTACTGACATTTGGATTACGTTATTCCATATTAGCCACATTTTATTCACAGTAGAGCTAAAGCAATTGTCCATCCATGGTTCCCTTCTATATGAGCCAATTTCACCATGCTTATGTTTCGGTTCTAGGATTCCTAGGAACTGAATATGATGTGCTTTGGTTTATTTCTTAAGCCTATCTTATGATGTGTCTAGGCCTCTAAGATTCTAGACAAGTCTTTTAACATATATGATCTTATTAATCATTAAAAAGATCCTTTCTTGATTTTTGAATTAGATCTTAGATTCAAATGATTTATCATGTTAAACAGAGTTCTTTTTCTCATTTTTGAAGGATCTTGTGAGATAATAATTGAGTTTGGAGGACTTACATAATCCAGCTGTAGCACTTATGAACTCTTATCATTCTCCTCTGATTCCTGGAAGTCCTCTAGTATTTTGAATCTATTTGCTTCCTCTGGACTATTTATGAGAGATAATGAGAGTTCATTGTTAGCATCACTGTCTCTGTTTAGGGAGTTTAGACTCATACCTGATGTGTCATCAATTGAAACTCCTTTTGTTGCCATAGTGATAGGCAGAAGGATGATGTCATCTTTGTTCACAGTATCAAGAGTTTTCTCAGATTTTCAGGTCGTTACCTTACCTCTCAAAGTTATATTTTTATGTCCTAATGCTTCCTATCTATAATTAAGTAGGTCACAAGTCAGGTTCGTCCACGAGAAGAGGGATATTTCCAAGTGTTTAAACATGTATAGCAGAACAGAAACTAGATATGGACATATATAGGTACATATAAAAGCATGTAAATGGGGGGGGGGGTTTTGGTTGGTTTTTCCTGAGTTGCAAAATTTAAGGACAAATTAACTAGTAAGCAAGATAAAACCAGGAAGTAGGCTACAAACTAAGAGAATAAGTTTTAAAACACAAGTTACGGATCCCTGGGCACAAGTGACATCCATTTCCGAGCCTCTTATATATTATTAAACATGCAACCTATTATTACTTTTCACTACTTTTTGTGAAGACTAATCTTATATCCTTCTTAGATAGTAGTTTGCAAGAGTGAATTTGACATAGCTTTTTAAACCTCACCAATGACTCCTTAAGTCGAAACACAACTAAAAGTATCCCACTGATAGCGTTGAACACGAAGAATTAACAAGCTTGTAAGCACTTACAAACACTACACCGTGTCTAAGCATTTAACCAGTCTATGCATTTACACAATATTAGTCAAGAACGTTCAACATTCATAGACTTCTCTCATTTGTTACAAGGAACAAACATAACAAAGAGTTAAACATTATCTTATTTATCTAGGAATTATCAATCCATCAACACAATCAAAAGCTCTAAATCATACTCTTGGATTTCCTGTCAAGAAAAGGGGAAATCAACACATATTCCCTAACCCTAACAAGCATATCATATAAGTACCTCATATACTCAAGCTAATGACATTAACAAACACATTCAATGCTGCATAAATGCACAATATTAAAGGCATTAAATATGCTACAATATGTTCTTAAGACATGGGTTTGGAAGCCTTGGTCAATTGCCCCTAAGAACTAGATTTAGCTACTAAACCCATGCTAATTAACAACAATAATTCAATCAGAAAGCAAAGATGAAACAAGATGAAAAAGGAAGAAAACCTAGGGTTATACTGTGAAAATCGTGGAAGAAGAGAAGTGAGTAAAGGGAAGAGAGAAAGTGCTATGTATAGTACAAGAAAAAGAAGATAGATTTCTGGCCACCCGTTGGTCGCGAATTGCGACAAGGTCCATCACGACTCGCGACGGGTGCCTAGAACAGAACATATGTTGTTGTTCTTCTTCTCTTCTAGTCCTCAATCCATTACACAATCCTCAAACTCTTCAAGTTTTCAAATATTCAAAGCTAATCTTCAAAGTCTTCGAAAGATGATCTTCAATGGCCTCCGGTCATCAAGTGTAAAAGAGCGTAAAGTCGCTCTTACCTCTCCTAAAAAAATTTCAAGGTAAAACAAAAGCTCTTGATAACAAAAGAGCACAAAAATGATCCCAAAAAAACCCAAAATTTGCACATAAAATGGACACATCAAACCTCCCCGCACTTATACCTTTCTCGCCCTTGAGTAAGAAAATATTGAAGCACACAAAGGGGTTCACGTATCACATCCTAACTACTACTCTTCCAAATCAATACATCAGAAAACTCTCAATATATCAACAATCAATAATTTCATCACTTACTTCATTTTCCAGCTAAATTACCCAATCAAAAGAAGTCTCCAGATGTTGAGCTACCCAATCCTTCCATATGGAAACCGCAATCTTATGACTCCAACACCGGCAAATGAGTGAAATCATAGCAATTTTTTCTTTTCTCTCTATTTCTCTCATTTTTCCTAGGAGCCCTTTCGGGTTTTTATCTAGCCACACATCGTGTTTCTTTGGGTCACATCTCACCTTTTTTTCGCACATTTAGCCTCTCATTTTTTGCCTAGGTCGCCCTTTCGGGTTTTCGACCTATTAGGGCCCCCAATGTTGCCTAAGTTGCCCTCTCGGGTTTTCAACTTAGCGGGATTCTTTTAATATATTTTTTTCATTTTCTATTAATATTTTTTCAAAATTTTCCATTTTTTCCATTTTTTCTTGTGTTTTCAATCAAAAATAGCAAACATCTTTCACATGTCAAAGCTAAGAGAATCCAAGTACATCAAGTGAAAAACATCCCAAAAACAAATCAAAGTATCCCAAAGCATCCAAGTCTAAAGAGAAATGATCAAAAGAAAAATAATATAAGCAGTGACTACCCATCTTCACACTTAAAATGCTACATTGCCTGCAATGTAAACAAAATAAGGCAAAAACATACAAAGCAAAGTATGAGGAGAGTAAAAACCATATGCTCAAAATCAAGAATGGGATGGCCCGGGACCATTGCCACGTTCTCTGCCATATGTCTGCTGAAACCGCTCTATCCAGTCTGCGTTCCTTTGATGCCTTTTTCTCTGCCTCGCTGCTTTACTAGGATCGGGGCCTGGGGTACCACTAGCCTGCGAATGCAGCTCTGAAATCCAGAATGAGAGGTACTCAACTCCTCGCCATCTAGAAGGCGGAAGACTAATAGGTTATGCTCAACCTATCCACAGTGGTTCTGATCTTGCCTATAGAAATGCTCATCCTGCCTGCGGAAACCATCCCGAAATGTCTTCATCATGCTCTCATAAAAAATAGGGGGGCTTGGGAAAATGAGGTTGCATATGATCCTCCTGCATAGGCCCGGTCTCTGGTGGAGGCGGTGTTAGACGCTGCTCACCCTGCAACTCAGTGGACGGTAAGGCACCCTCGTTAGTCGCAGCTGGAGGCGGGGGTAAGTTTTTGAGCTCTCGCTAAAAATCCTCCCTACAAGAAGTGCCAGCATGGATAGCTAAATTATCTAGAGGTGTATCAAACTCCCACTTGGTCCTATTGCGCTGAGGAAGTGTCATAAAGGTGACATTCCCCGCCCCATATTTCTAGTGGAACTTGTGTGGTGCCAATCATGCCAAATCATCCCAAGCTCTCTATAGTGATGAGGTGTGAGGTATGTTTCCCCAAGCATGGGAATCTAGCTGGTGCAACTAATCTCAAGTGCTCTGCTAAGAGTGTAATCATACCCCTACACCAATCTTGCCCTTTGGCTTCTCAGCCAACTGGACAACCCTCTTCATCAATAACTCAGCCATGACTCCATATTCCAACCCCTTACTCATTAGATGTCAGAGGAAATGAATATCACTGTCCAGAATGTTCGTCAACTCTGATAAATATAACATTGTGCCCGTTAAGAACCGGTGCATGAAAGGAAGTGTGGGAGGGATGATGACCCTACTCTTGTTATGGGAGTTCTTCTGCCTCCTATTGATTATCCTCCAGAATATCATATCCTACTGGATCTGGCGCTTCAGGGCCACTGGGTCCAACATTTCCTGGATCTCTATCGTGTTCCACCCAAATGTTGCCTCAACATCTGAGACTGTCATCTCCCCAGATACATCATCCAGATGGAAACGAATGTACCTCTCGCAGTGCTCATTATCTCTCATACTACATATCTTGACAGTGGAGAGGAATTCCAACATCTAGTATCGATAAGTGGGGACACTCCTTTCTATGAAACCGTCCAACCCTTCTTTGGCGAGGAGGCAGCGAAATGGCTATGTCAGCTCGAGAGCATCAAGTGTCAGCTCATCAATGAAAGTCATCTCCATAAGCTTGCATGTGGCTAAGACGTCCCACCTATCCGCATAGGACCTGGTGATCCGGGTCAAAACCATGTAGTGGTCAGGAGGAGGAGGTACATGGTTTGACTCCGGACCTGGTAGCGGAGGTAGAGGTGGAGCGCTAGCACGTGCACCTCGGGGAGGAGCCCTAGGTCTCTTCGTTGGGGGCCATGTCTAACAACCACAACAAACATGTCAAATGCACAAGAATATATGTAATATTTTGGAATCACAATTATTTCGAAACTTGTTTAGCTAACCTCAACATTTCCAAAATGCTTACACTTAAGTCCAAGCTAATCTAGTTTAAGCATCATCAATAATTACATACAAAGTTCATGTCACTTTTAACATGTCAACACTTTCAAGTTCATTGGGGTTATCACATAGCAAAATATCCAATATGTCATATACTATAATCACAATTAAAACTAAGTGGTTTAGTTATCATCAACACTTTTCGAAATGCAAACATATAAGTCCCATAACTAAACTACTTCAAGCACGACAACAATTGCATACAAATATCAACCATGTTCAACAAGCCAACACAACCAATCCATAGAATAAGCCACAATCAATTCCAACAATCACAACTTGTGCAGTCACTTATGTTCTTAGCCAATTAAGTTAAAATCTCATATCCACATAAGCACAACTTCATCCCATAGTCACTACATCACACCAACATAAGCATTTCAACACAAGCACAATATTTTTCCCATATCAACTTAAACAACTTAACATAAGAACAATATTCTCCCATAGTCAATAGCTCATATCAACCCAAGAAATTCAACATCAGCACAATGTTACCCCACAGCCGCAATCTCAATCAAAATAATTTCATAAGCACAATATCCACAAAAATCTACAAAGTCCCAAAACTTTAAATCCAGAGGCATCACATATAATCCACACACTATTCTAAATCATAATCACAATTAAAGCTCAAGAAAGTGAGGACATGTACCACTTAGAAGCTTAGGATGAAGAATGAATCAATCCCACAAACAATTTCTATCTAGGTTGCTTATAATCACAAAACCCCCAAATTCTAGGGTTTGTGTTCTTCAACTAAATGGGCAGATTTTCAGGTAGAGATTTGGTAGGATGGAGTGGGGAGTGGTTTGGGGTTGATATTAGGGTGAAACGACAGTGATTGGTGGCCAAAGAGGTGGTGAGTGGTTGAGATATAAGGGAGAACGATGTGGGAAAGAATGAGAATAGGTTAAGAGAACTGCTGATCTGCCCATTTTTAAAGGTTCTGCACGGTCATCGTGAGTCATGATGGGATGGTCGCGACTTGCAAAGGACAGGTTAACCGTCACATAAGGTTAGAATTACGGTCGTGATTCGTGACGGGACTGTCGTGACTCAATATCTTAACCTTGAAAGGCCATATTTTGAAATTCTTCTTAACTTGCTTGCGTGTCATGACCAAACCATCGTTGCTCGAGATGGTCCATCGCAACCCACAATAGAACCATTGCGGGTCATAGCATCTTGAGCCCAAGAGCTCACATTTTGTGAGAAATCCCTGATCTCATCGCTACTCGTGATAGCTACACATGGCTTGTACTTAGAAAAAAGTTCAATGTTACCAAATGTCCAAGCTTTTCCTTTCTTTCTCGTTGCTTTCCTTCCTGCATAAGTCCAGCTCCAAGATCTTCATATCGCTACAAAATCATGAAGAAACACACCGTAAAATGAACAAAGGAAAATAATGAAACTAACGACAAAAATGCAAATTTAAACATCAATGGAAAGTCATGAATGACGATCCAGTTGATCAAAAACAAGTTTATGTAACATCTTTGTCATGACTAACTTCCCCTTTTGGAGCTTACTCACAAAACTAGCCAAAGTGTTCGGTCTTTTTTCCTTGATCCTAGTAAAAAATGTAGGATCCACATTAATCCCAAACAAGACTTCGCGCACCATGGCTAGGGTTTCCTCATGTTCCCTTAACATTCCGAATAACTCACCTTGTCTTCCACGGTAATCTCAATAAAGTGAGCATTCAGGGGGTTTCTCACATTTTCCAAGGGATCAACATTTAAGAACTTTCAGTGGTTGTTTGCACTCTACCACTGAAGTCTTCTTAATAGAAGGAGGGAAACTCACCCCTATTGGCTGACCTGTGGACACACGAAAGGTGTCGAATGTTGCTTTCCCAAGAAAGCATTCACCATTGTTGCTTTCTTCAAGTTAGTACTAACAACATTTGCAATCAAAGCATCACTCAAAGCATTATCTATGACAACATTTAAGGAACTACCATCATTGGGCTTAAATACATCTTGATCTATATCATCAACACCATTAATTGTTTGGAAAGAATGATATCTACTAGGATGCTCAATAGAATTGTTTGGCAAGAATGGTATTTACAAGGATGCTCAATAGAATTGTTAGTGTTGAATTCTATCTTCTGCCCATTAAATTCCGTGGTTAAAGTTCCACTATGCACGTCAATTATTATCCTTGATGTCTTTAAAAATGCCTACCTAAGAGAATAGTTTTAATACTATTACCACCTTCCATTTCAAGAACATAAAAATCAGCGGCGAATGCTTAGGAGCCAACTTTCACCAACACATCCATCACAATACCTTTTGGGTATGTGCTAGAGTGGCTGGCTAGATGGACAACAACCCCAGTTTTGTGCAAAGTGTCTAGATTTAGACTTTCATACAAGTAATATGGGATCACATTAATAGAAGCACCTAAGACTAGCATGGCCTTGTTAACACATTTTCCTCCTATCTTACAAGAGATTGTAAACATTCCCGGATCATCACATTTAGGAGGCATTTCATCATCAAACACGGCAGAGACATATTCACCCTTCACACTTTTTTCTTACTCTTCAATTGTTTTTTACTATTAATGGTACACAATTCCTTAAGAAACTTAGCATACCTAAGAACTTGATTTATAGTATTTAAGAGTGGAATATTTACCTCGCATCTACAAAAAGCTTCGTAGATGTCATTGTTTTCCTCCTTAGTCCTCATATCCTTTAATGCCTCCGGGAATGGTGGTTCCGGCACATAGATAGGGGACTCCGCTCCTCTTGGCTCCTTGTGAGGTGGGGATGGGGTTTTGGGATTTTATCTCAGTCTTAGCACATTAGTCTCCACCTTCTCGGCCTTCTTCAAAAAATATTCCTCTTTGTCAATCACTCGCTCAACAACAACCTTGCCTTGAGGCTCATTCACTTCCTTCCCACTCCTCAATGATATTGGACTCACATTTTGTCGAGGGTTGAATTTTGGTTGGGAGGGAAGTTTTCCCTTTTCCTAAGCCTCCATACGATTCACAGCTTGTGCGATTTGTGTCATTTGAGTTTCCAAGTTCTTAATACTTGTCTTGGTTTCACCTTGGAAATTTTCTCCTTTCTCCGCACACATACTTAGCCGGTGAATGGCTTCCATCACCTCATCTTTCGACAAGCCTGAGCTCTCCCCTTGATCTTGGGGCTTGTCTTGAAGCTTTGGGAAATTTTTTTGTGGAGGACAGTATTGTTGTTGAGGAGGGCGGTAAGGTTGAGCATTTTAACCTCCTTGAGGGTTCCCATACCGGAGATTTGGGTGATCTCTATTACCACATTGTAAGGCTGGTTTTGGTAACCTTGATTCCATTAATGGCCTTGACAACCTTTCCCACCTGGATAATCTTGAGAGCTTTGGTTGCCTTGATATCCTTTGCCTCCTTGATACCCCATAGAACTCACCTCCTCTATATAGTCATCTTGCAAAGTAGGGCAAGTGTCCGTAGGATGTGCCAATGAGCAAATTTCACACGTGGAAAATTCCAGGACTTGGTCATAAAATATTCACCATAGAAGTAAGGGTCGAGACTTGGTTCTCAAGCTTTCCACCAATGGAAGGGTCACTTGTGGGCATTGGATTTCTTCTCTCAAATCTGACCCCGAGCAAAAATTCCTTGACTTCTCGGCTAGGTTTTCATATAACTTCATAGCCTCCTCTGAAGTCTTGTTCCTAAGGGTACCATGACAAGAGCTCCTCACTAGTCTTTGGTCTTCATCAAGAAGACCATTGTAAAAATAATAAACCAAGTTTTCCTTCCGAATAGCCATGGTAAGGGATACTCGAGGGAAGTCTCTTGAACCTCTCCCAATAGTCGAAAAAAGACTCTTCATGCCATTGTAGGATGCTGCTAATGTCCTTCTTCAAAGCAGTAGGCCTTGAGGCCGGGAAATACTTGGCAAGAAATTTTGTCTTCATGTCAAGCCAACTTTTGATGCTCTTGGGTGGTAGGTAGTGGATTAAATATCTTGCACCATCCCTCAATGTGAATGGGAACGCCTTCAATTTGTAGAAGTCTTCATCTATTCCGTGTGAAACTGTACCACCACATGAAAAGTTGAACTCGGTGACATGCTTGTTGGCATTTTCCCCTTTCCTACCAAGGAAGATAGGTAGCAAGTTTATAAACCCACTCTTGAGCTCGAAGTGTCTATTCGGTCCAACCAAAGGATACTCTATGCATATTGGTTGTTGGTCAAGGTTAGGGGCCATAAAGTTACTTTAATAGGTCTTGTCCTAAAGGAATCTCTCATCCATGGATGGAAGGGTCACTTGTGGGCATTGGATTTCTTCTCTCAAATTAACCCTCGAGCTAAAATTCCTTGACTTCTTGGCTAGCTCCTCATATAACTTCATAGCCTTCTTTGAAGTCTTGTTCCCAAGGGTACCACGATAAGAACTCCTTACTAGTCTTTGGTCCTCATCAAGAAGACCATTGTAAAAATAATAAACCAAGTTTTCCTTCCGAATAACCATGGTAAGGGCTACTCGAGGGAAGTTTCTTGAACCTCTCCCAATAGCCAAAAAATGAATTTCTATGCCATTGTAGGATGCTGCTAATGTCCTTCTTCAAAGCGGTGGACCTTGAGGCTGGGAAATACTTGGCAAGAAATTTTATCTTCATGTCAAGCCAACTTTCGATGCTCTTGGGTGGTAGGTAGTGGAGTCAATCCCATGCACCATCCATCAATGTGAGTGGGAACACCTTCAATTTGTAGAAGTCTTCATTTTCTCTGTGAGGAACTGTACCACCACATGAAAAGTAGAACTCAGTGAGATGCTTTCTGGCATTTTCCCCTTGCCTACCAAGGAAGATAGGTAGCAAGTTTATAAACCCGGTCTTGAGCTCAATGTGCCCGTTCGGTCCAACCAAAGGATACTCTATGTACATCGGTTGTTGGTTAAGTTATGGGGCCATAAATTTCCTTTAATAGAGTTTGTCCTAAAGGAATCTCTCATCCTTGGATTGGAGGAGCTCTTCCTTAGAGGGGAGGATGTTGAGGTCCTCCTCCTAGAATGTCACCTTTATGCTTATCTTGATGTTCCATAGATGTAGAAGTGTCTGTAAAATAGTCACTATGAGGGGTGTTATTCACACTTTCCAAAGAAAGCCTCCTAGCCTGTCTCAAACTCAACTCTAATTTGGGGTCGCAGTGTAGGGGTTCTTGTGAAGAGGATCGCGTACGAACCATACACGTAGAAGTCAAACAATATGTTTCCAAGCCAAGCAAAAAATGACAAGTCAACTATGAAAACAAAATAAAAGAAAACTAACAAATATTTACAACTAGCACATAATCACACATAATATGCCCAAACACTTAAAAATAAATGCCTCTTCCCCGCCAGCGGCGTAAAAATTTGGGAAGTCATTGCCGTACCTCTCAAAGTTATATTTGTAATGCTTCCTATATACAATTAAGTAGATAATGACAAGTCAGGGTCGTCCAAGAGAAGAAGGATCATTCCAAGTGTTTAAACATATGTAGTGGAAAACATACTAGATATGGAAATAAAAAAGCATATAAGAGCATGTAAATGGTGGGGTTTTTGGTTGTTTTTCCTAAGTTACCAAATTTAAGGACAAATTAACTAGTAAGAAAGATAGAACTAGGAAGTAGGCTACAAACTAAGAAAATAAAATTTAAAACACAAGTTATGGAACCTTAGGCACAACTGACATCCACTTCCAAGCCTCTTATCTATCATTGAACATGCAACCTATTTATTGCTGTCACTACTTGTTGTGAAGACGAATCTTCTATCCCTCTTAGATAGTAGTTTGCAAGAGTGAATTCGACATCTCTTTTCAAATCTCACAATGACTCCCTTAGTCAAAACATGACTAAAAGTATCCCATTGATGACGTTGAACACAAAGAATCCACAAGCTTGGCAACACTTATAAATACTACACTGTGTCTAAGCATTTAACCAATCTATGCATTTACACAAGATTAGTTAAGAACGTTCAACATTCAAAGACTTCTCTCATTTGCTTCAAGGGACAAAAATGACAGAGAGTTCAACATTATCATATTAATCTAGAAATTATCAATCCATCAAAACAATCAAAAGCTCAAAATCATACTCTTGAATTTCCTATCAAGAAAAGGGAAATCAACCCATTTCCCCAAACCCTAACAAGCATATCATGTAAGTAAACATTAATGATATTAACAAACACATTCAATGCTCCATAAATGCAAAATAGTAAAGGCATTAAATAGGCTACAATATGTTCTTAAGACATGGGCTTGGAAACCTTGGTCAATTTCTCCTAAGAGCTAGATTTAGCTACTAAAACCCATGTTAATTAACAACAACAATTCAAACATAAAGCAAAGAAGAAACAAGATGAAAAAGAGAGAAAACCTAGGGTTCTTGTTTTTTAGAGCTTGGGCAAAGCTTTAGTAGCCGTCATGGCTGAGATCGTGGTTGCAGCTAGTAGCTGCGGGGGTGGATGGTGTTTTCTTGTGAAAGGTGAGGAGAAGCGTGATAAAGCCAGTATGTTTCAATCACACGCCTAAAATAATATATTGTAGAATCTTATGTCTTCCATAAATCTATATCCACGCAATATCACTAATCAACTAAATCATTTTAGATTTAAGCTTTCGGTATATTTCAACATGGAAAGTTTTATTTTCCAAATTAGGTCACAAATGCCAATTGAATAATAAATCCAAAATTCATGACTATACAAATACAAATTAACAGTTTTCGAGACATAAATTTCATAAGATGCATGGTTTGAAATAAATGCTATAGAAATAACTACTCCCTCTGTCCCAGGTTAAATTGCACAAAATCTTTTTCATGCTCATCAAGAAACTTGTCTAACCGTTAATATGTTTAACGACGTATAATAACGTCAAAAAAATAGTTACTTTTCTGAAACTATTTATTAAGAAAAATCCAACCATATAACATATGATATTATTATTGTTTATAAATCTATTTAAATATGTGGTCAAAGTTGGGCAGTGAATAGTGATATAACGTGAAGTGTGCAGTTTAACCTGAGACGGAGGGAGTAATGGATTCATCTAGTGCAAATTAAATCCAGGATTCCTGGTTCCTTCTTCACCACTAAAAATAATTGTTCGATTATATATTTTACATATATAAATGTATAAAAATGACTCTTAATTCTTTAATTAAGATGAACAAAGACACTTAAAAATCAAAATTTTGTCATCTTGAGCATGCAAAAAATGCTCTCAACTAACTTCTTATGCTACAGTAACGATTTCTTTGCTTTCACTTTTTTTCTCATCGGTAACGGTTCTTTCCCGCCTTTAACGGCTAACTCTGCTTTTAACATCTCAACGAGAGATACGGCCACTGCTCCACCGGCCGCTATGGCAGAAAGTAATGACAACCAAGACACACCAAAATCATTCATGGCAGCGCCCCAGACCAAATCCCCACCGTTAATGAAATCCTTGCCAAATAACCCAGAGCTAACCCCCAAATCAGAACATTTAGGTGACCCGACTTGTCTCTACTTCGATGACCAAATTGCCAAACTCTCCACACACTACGCTAATGCTTTGGTCGGATAGTTCACAAAAGGGATACTGTCGATGGAGCAACTGGAGATAGCCTTCAGGATGGTAGGTTTTACCGGTAACTATCAATTAGGCTCACTTGATTATAAACATGTTTTGATTAGGTTCGAACAAATCAATGATTACCAAAGATGTTGGATCAAAGGAGTTTGGAATTTCAATGGGATTCTGCTGAAGATACTCAAATGGTCTCCAGATTTCTCGACACACAGAGAATCACCAATTGTGCCCATCTGGTGCACGATCAGGGAGGTACCTTTGTACTATTATAATTCTGCATCAATTGAGGCAATTGGAAATAGTGTAGGAAGTTTTATTAAGAATGACTTAGCCACTGAAATGCTTACAAGGTCTTCAGCAATAAAACTGTGTGTTGAAGTTGATTTACAGAAACCGTTGTGTAATGTCATCAGATTGGGATCACTTACTAATAACAGAAAATACCCAATTGAATTTGAAGATGTCCCACTTTACTGTGATCATTGTGCTAAGTTAGGACATTCTCTAAATCAATGTAGAGCTATCCCACAAAACACCAATGGTAAATCAGTGGAAAACCTTGTATCACAAAGCCAAAATTATTGACACTGGCAGCCTACTGGGAATAAGTTTAGTAAGGCACCTCTGATCTCTTTAGGAAACCAGGCTATCACTTCCCATCCCAATAATGACAAGACAGCTCATCAGATAGGCATAACAAGCCCCTCCCTTAATCCTTCCTCATACTTGCTTCCTGATGTTAATAGAGAGCTTGAAAATGAAACCCTACAAGCACCAACAATAACACATGTTCAATCTCCCAGAATCCCACCCCAAGAAAATCCTCAATCTTCACTCTCAAAACTATTAAATACTACTGCATTATCCAAACCCTCTCAGATTACCTATGCAAAAGATGATATACAAATTGGCTCACTCAAGTTAACCCTGAACTAATCCTCTCCAAATAACCCCCCACTTTCTCTTCAGGGAATGATGGAAAATAGGTTTTCTGTGTTGCAAGATTTAGATGATCTACCACAAATAGAGGACCTCATAGAACCGAAAGTGCAAGAATTAGAAGAAAATGCTATAAACAGTCACAAGGACCTCACTGCACCACAGTCTATGATGCTTGAAGGTAACATTAATCAGCAAGGTAAGTCTAAAAATAAGAAAAATAACTATTTTAGTCAGCTGAATAAAATGATGCTCAGATCAGCTACTAAAAGTCATAAATCATGTGAACAATAACACACACTTCAACTGTTAATTTCTTAATATGGAATCTTAGAGGAATGGAATCTTCTATGCTAAGACTAATCCATTTAGTTAAGCTGAAGAAAATTCAACTTCTTTCTATAATTGAACAATGCATGATAACAATCAGTGTAGATCCTATATGGATAAGCTTAATTTCTCACATAATCTGCCACTCCAAAATGGTAAAATATGGCTTATGCGGAATAACCCTGTAACAGTCTCATTAATCTCTCATCATGAACAGTTTCTCTATGTTAAAATAGCCCACCTTACTTTAGACATTGATATGGAAGCTGTCATTGTTTATGCTCTTAGGAATAGAGAGGGTAGGAAAACTTTATGGAAAGCCCTGACTGCCATACCTAAAAGTGAAACTATTTATATAGGAGATTTTAACACCATCACTTCACTTGTAGAATATAGAGGTCCTAGCTCTCCCTCTCTAGGTAGTATTAGAGATTTCAATAACTAGATCAGTTCATCTGGTGTTCAGGATATTAATACAGTAGGTAACTTATTCACTTGGTCTAATTTAAGACTTAGAAAGCCTACCTCAAAAAGATTGGATAGAGGTCTCTGCACCATTAAATGGAATTTAAAATTTCCTTCATCTTCTATACAAATTTTGAATAGGCAATCCTCAGACCACTCCCCTCTCCTCCTTTAAGTCTCAACTCTGGCTAATTCTCACCCTAAACCATTTAGATTTATAAATACTTGGTTTAATAGACCAGAATTTATAGAACTAATTAGGAAAAATTGGTCACATCCACTTCCTCAATCTGGAATGTTAGGTTTCTACCTAAAATTAATTAGATTGAAGAAAGTGATAAAATCTTGGAATAGAGACTGCTTTGGAAACATTGATGCTAATGTTATCATTGCAGAAGAGGCACTAAGACTACAGGAACTCGCTTTTGACTCTACCCACGCAGATGCTAATTTAATCAAATTAAATGAGAAAAAATCATTAATGCTTAGAGCCCTAAAGGAGAAAGAAAAATTTTGGAAACCGAAAGCTAGATCAACATGGCATAAGCTAGGAGATAATAACACACAGTTTTTTCATAAGACAGTACAGGAGTAAAATTGTAAATTACAGATCACAAAAATTAAAAATAGGCAGGGTCAGTGGCTAAATTCACACCTGGATATCCAAAAACAAGTGGTTGCCTATTTCTCTGATCTGCTAACTGAACCTAACCATATGGCTAATAATACCTATTACCCTCATTTCCTTAGCCAAATTCCATCTGTCATCACAGAATAGGACAACCAATTTTTATCTAGACCAGTCCCTGAAGATCAACTTAAATTTGTGATTAATGGTCTAAATAAGAATAGTAGTCCAGGTCCAGATGGCTTCTCTAGCAAATTCTATATTAAAGGCTGGACTATCATTAAGGAAGATCTAACTGATGCTGTAAATGAATTCATTTTAGGTTCAGATATGCCAAAAGGAATTTCCAGCACATGGATAACCCTAATTTAAAAAAAAACAACACCACCCTCTTTTAATGACTTCAGACCAATTAGCCTCTCTAATGTTATCAACAAAATCTGTTCTAAGTTTTTAATGGAGAGATTGAAACCTCACATGGAGAATTTAATCTCACCCAATCAAACTGCATTCTTGAGGAATAGAGACATTTCTGATAACATTCTCTACCTACAGGAAATGTTAAGATTCCTAGATAAAAAGAGTAGAGTGCCTAACTGCATCCTCAAGTTGGACCTTAGGAAAGCTTTTGATAGGGTTAATTGGGATATTCTTAGGAATATAATAGCTAGATTTGGTTTTAGTTTTAGGTGCTGTTTTGAATAATTTATCACAAGCTCACTTCTCAGTTCTTCTCAATGGCAATACAGTGGGCTTTTTAAAGCCACAAGAGGAATCAAACAAGGTGACCCCCTCTCTCCTTTTCTTTTCAATATTTTCTCAAAAGCTTTCTCTAGAAGCCTTTCTTACATATTTTTGAATAGCAGTCTTTCATACTATCAGTTACCTACCTCAATCACACCGGCCTCTCATTTAATGTATGCTGATGATACCATTATCTTCATGCAAGCCTCTAAATCCAATCTGATTAAGATTAAAGCATTCTTAGAGGTCTTTGAATCTATCTTGGGACAAAAATTCAACTATCAGTAAAAGGACTACAGTAGCTAAATCAAAAAGGTTCCTTTCCTTTTAAACACCTAGGTTTCCCAATCTTTAAAGGTAGAACCTTGAACAAATACTTCCAACCTCTGATGGAAAACCTGGATAAAAAATTGCTGAACTGGAAAAATAAATGGCTTAGCTCAGGGGGTAAATTAACCTTAATCCAGTCTTGCTTATACTCTTTATCTCAGCATCTATAGACTGTTACCAAACCCCTAACCATATATTTAAGACATTTGAGAGAAAAATGTCTATATTTTTCTGGGGAGAGTCTGATGGCAAAAAGAACAAAGTACGGAAGAGATGGGCTGATTTAGCTATACCAAAGTCTCTAAATGGTCTAGGTTTTAGATCAATTCAGGCCATAATTTACTCCTGCTCTCTTAAAATCTGGTGGAAGAGTCAGTTAGGATCTACTATTTGGTCTAAATTGATATGGCCCTTACCACAAACACATAGAAAGTCCATGACCTGGAAAAGATTCTGGTCAGTTAACTCCTTTGCAGAAAAAAACACACTGATCATTCATGGTAAAGGTAGCTGTAATATCTGGTCTGCTAACTAGTGCCCTAATGGACCATTGATGACCCATATTCCCAGCTCCATCCTTTCACCATTACTATATTACTTTGTTGCTAATTTTATCAGTAATAAAGTTTCAATTTTACCATAGATTTCCCCCTTTCTGGAACATGATACTCTCTCTTTTCTTCAGGGTGCAGAAGTTAATCTAGACAGAGAAGATAGACTGGTCTGGAAACCAGAAGTGATATGGTCTTTCTCTTTCAAATCTACATACAAGGAACTCAGTCTCTCCTTAGGTAATTTCCCTGCCACCAAAATTATATGGAATCCTACACTACAAAAAAAGGTTTCTATCTTCACATGGAAACTGTTTCACTCTTTCCTACCTTTTGATGATGTGCTAATTAAATGTGGTTTTAGTCTTGCCTCAAAATGCCCAGAATGTTGTCACTCAGACTCTATTCAAAATTTTTTTATATCTTGTCCCCTTGCTTAAAAAATATGGATTAAGATGGAATATTTGTTTGATTTTCACCTTAATAAGCAAGACTCAATTACTGATAGATTCTTTCTGTCCTGGAATAATCAAGACCTCCCTAAGTGGCACCATCTGCTATGTGAAATGCTCCCACCTTTGATATGTTGGTGCCTCAGGAAGGCCAGAAACAGTTTCTTATTTGACAACAAATGTTTTTCTTCAGAGCTAATGTGCAAGGAAGTATGCGATCAAATCTATCTATCTCTCCATGCTAAATCTTATCACCATAGTTCCTTCTTAACTATTCCATCCAGCTTGTTGCATCTGATCCCTCATCTTAGACCACCTCCGAAACCTATAATATCAATTGTTTTTTGGGAAAGGCCAAAGCTAGATTGTTTTAAGATCAACGCGGATGCATCTTGGAATCCTAATAAGGTAACAGTATGCCTCATTGCAAGGAACAGTTCTGGTATCCCATTCCTGATTAAATCAATAGCTATTACTGCTGCTTGTCCACTTTAAGCAGAGATTCTAGTTGTAAAATTCGCCTGTCATACTTTTCCTCAACTAGATAACACTGTCACAATTGAATCAGATTCATTGTTGGCAGTAAAAATGATCAAAGACACCTACACTGCTCACTGGACTTTGTTTGACCTAACATCTAGAGTACAATCCATGTTGTAACCATTAGGGTGACATGGTCCTTTTAAAAAGTTCTTAAATTTTCAGGCACTACAATATGAACCTTTCGTGTTTGCTTATTAGTAAGTTCACCCAATTCCAAAAATTGAACCCATCAAATGAAAATAACAATTATAGTGGTCATAACTTCGTGCTCAGATAATATTTTAAACTGATTCCTTTTTGAAAAGTTAATATATTTTCATTCTACAAAGTACCTCCCATTTTTGCTGTCTGGAAATTTCATCCAATATTTAAAATTCAACCCATCAAATGAAAATAACAACTCGGGTGGTCATAACTTGGTGCTCGGATAATAGTTTGGAATGATTTGTTTTTGAAAAGTTCTTATATTTTCTGTCTCTACAATATAATACCTTCTGTGTTTTCTTATCAGTAACTGCATGTGATCCTCGAAATTCAACCTATCTTTTTTGAGGCCCTACAATATGGAACCTTCCGTGGTTTTCTAACTAGTAACTACATCTGATCCCCGAAATTAATCTCATAAGATGAAAATGACAATTCGGGTGTTCATAACTTGGTGCTCATATAATATTTTGATTTGATTCTTTTTTGAAAAGTTATTATATTTCTAGGCACTACAAGATGGAACCTTTCGTGTTTTCTTATTACAATGTTCATCCAATCCCAAAAATTCAACCCATCAAGTGAAAATAACGATTCAGGTGGTCATAACTTAGTGCTTAGATAATATTTGTGAATGATTCCTTTTTAAAAAGTCATTATATTTTCATTCTATATAGATCCTCCTATTTTTTCTGATTAGAAATTTCATCCAATCTTCAAAATTCAACCCATCAAATGAAAATAACAATTTAGGTGGTCATAACTTGGTGCTCAGATAATATTTTGGAACGATTCCTTTTTAAAAGGTTCTTATATTTTCATGCTCTAAAATATGGTACCTTCCGTGTTTTCCTTTTTAGTAACTTCATTTGATCCCCGTAATTCATCCCATCAAATGAAAATAACGATTCAAGTGGTTATAACTTGGTGCTCACATAATATTTTGGACTGATTTTTTTTTGGAAAATTATTATATTTTCAGTCTATATGGTAACTCCCATTTTCGAAGATTAGAATTTTCATCCAATCTTCCAAATTCAACCCATCAAATGAAAATAATGAATCAGGTGGTCATACCTTGGTGCTCAAATAATATTTTTGAACGATTCCATTTTTAAAAGTTATTATATTTTTAGGCTCTACAATATGAAACCTTCTATGTTTGCTAATTAGTAACTGCATCCAATCCTCGAAATTCAACCCATCAAAATATAATAATATGACATGGTCTCAAACATGTCTTTAGAGAATGTAATTCTGTGGCAGATGCTATTGCTAAACACCATTCAACCCATAATCTGAGTTTAAGCCTATCTAATGCTCCCAATCACATCAAAGGTCTCATTTCTTTGGACAAGGAGCATACTCCTTATATCAGACTAAATAAGAATGCCTGTTGATTGAATTGATACTGCTAAGAGTTTGCTGTTTCTGATTTTTGAAGGTGCTATGGAGGATGCCAACATCTGAAGCTCAACTCAGCAATAACGTCATGGACATTCAACTCTGTTTATCTTGCTGTGGCTGATTTGAAGAAGTCTCAATTACCAGATTTTGATTACTCATAAATCCAACTCTAGGTTCTGAGTTCTTTAAGATTAATCTTTGTTGTTTCTAGATTGGAGTTGCCTGGCCAAAGGAAAGAATTAACACAAGGGGTGGAGATTCTTTCTTTTGAAATCGCAACTTCAATAACTATCCTCTTTTAATTTGGATAGTTTGTACACATCCTATTTGTAGATAGGTAGTGCTTTTGGAGGCAACTATGTTGCCTCAACTCTCCTCGTGAACAATCTAAACCTCATGTACACTCTAATGGTTACAATTAAGGCCTGAGGAACTTTTATATATAATCCCCCACCCACGTGTGTTTTCATAAGAAAAAAAAAACAAAAGTGCAGAAATCACTAGGTTCAGTGGATCATGAGTAGTTCATGACAATATCCCAACAGCACTGGCTGCACTGCAACTAGATTTAACGCATATAAAAACTACTGACAGGACATCACTAGTGTCTTCCATAGAGTATTACTGCACTATTATTTGTTCTTCTTTTGTTCCACTTTCCCGGTTTAATAAGTCCAACTAATCCCCGTTGAAAGAGTTGATGAAATTGAATGAATAAATAAAATTAAATGAATTTTATAAAAAATGAAAAGTGTACTAATACAAGAGAATCATTCTAAAATTAAAAATGTAACACTACTAGTGAAATGAAGGAGTACTCGGCTAAATTCAACTGTAGATTCCCATCAGGGCTGGCGGGTTATACATGACCACTTTTCTAAATCTTTGTTGTGAAGTTCCTAATTAAAATAATGCGTTAATGGTGGATGCATGAGAAAACTAGATGACAGTAAAAAACGTAAAGATACCTAGTTTACTAGCTAGGTAATTATACTACTTTAATAGAAGTCAACAAATATTAATGATAATTAATTGTACCGCGGGATTACTTCTGCATAAAGGTTCCTCCAAGTCGAGTTTAAAATTTCAGTACAGAACAACACTTTCTGACGAAAGATGCAAAAAGTTAGTATGCATTTATTTAGTTAATAAAGTACAGTTTTAACTATTGCTAATTTTAACCGAAAGAAAAACTTTGATGCCCCTGATCAATCGCAATAAGAAAAGAGTAGCTATAAGAAAGTGTCTTCCCACTGATCGGTAGCGAATGAAGTACGTTCCATTTTCTAAAACAAACCAGAAAATTTATGTGTCCAGCCAATATGTAATAGTAGTAGAATGAATTGTGAAATTAACCTCACATGTAATCGTAGTAAAATGCATTGTGAAGTTAACCGCATATGTAATCCTAGTAGATTGCACAGGGATAATAACCAGTCTTTTATAAAACAGCTCATAACATACCAATGATTAATGTGCAATATAATAAAATATAATTAGATATGAGTTTTTAAATATGAGAAAAAAACTTTATGAGATCGTCTCACCATAACAATTAGTGAGATGAGGGACCATACTGCAATATTAAAGAATGGAGCTGAAAAACGAGACCAGATTGCAAATATTAGAAAATAGGGTTGAAAAATGGGTCTGAAACCAATCCTGATAAAAAATCAAGTATTAAATAACTGTCATTTATTTGCCACTTTTTTGGAATGAAAATCCCCAAAATTAAGGGATTTCAATCCTTCTCGAATTCCATCCGATCGAAACAATGAATTGAAACTCCTAAACACCGGATTGAAGCTCGCAAATCGCCGATCAAACCACTTCAAATGGCCAGATTGAGTTCAGGTTTGTGAACATGGTTTTTTTATAAAAATATTGCGTCATATCCACATTTTTTGCATCGAATTTGTGCTAAGTCACCAGACCTGCATTTTTATGCGCCAGAATCTGCATTAATTTAGCGCTGAAATGATCAAACGATATGCAAAGGTGACATCATCGAGGTAATATTAAATTTAGAGTCTCGGATCCGAGTTTTCATCAACAATAGCAAAAATTTTGAAAATCTCATAACCGTATTTCATGAAGGTGTTGCTGTTATAACTGTGGAAAACAAAGCAATTCAAGGCAACAAAATCTTTTGTATAATGGAGAAAGCGACGAAGATGTTGAAATTGAAAATTCAACAACTTACATCAAGGTTTGGATTTGAATATGTAAATGTAGATAAACACATGAAATAACTGCATGAAGAAATAAGCAGGGGCGGAGCAACCATTGTGCAAGGTAGGGAAATTGCCATACCTTTTTTAAAAAAAAAGTTAAAAAAAAAAATCTAGTTAACTAATATGTGATTTTTGATGAGTGTCATACGCCTAGTTTATTTTTAAATTTAGACTCACTAGATTCCTCTAAACTTAAAATTTTCTCAAAATTTTAATCAAAGAATGAGTCATCAAATTAAATTTTGACCCACCAAAATATTTTAATTGGCTCCACTTCTGACATAAAGTAACGTGTTCATATTCTACTAGATAATTCCCCATGGTCTGAAATTTGATAGAATGCATTTTGTTTAGAATATTTTGGTGTTTTTAAATTTGCAGGAATATATTAAGTAATATGTTAAACGCACGAAGTAAATGCATGAACAAGTGAAGTAACATGTTCATATTATGCTAGATAATTCGCCAAGTTTTGTAATTTGATTTAATGCATTTTGTTAAGAATATTCGGTGTTTTAAAATTTGCTGGAACATATAAAGTAATATGTTAAACGCATGAAGTAACTTCATGAGCACATAAAGTAACGTGTTCATATTCTGGTAGACAATTCGCCTAGGGTTGAGATTTGATTAAATGCATTTTGTTAATAAGATTTTTGTGTTTTAAAATTGAGAAAAATGCTTTTATAACCCTACCAAGTTGACATAAGTGCCAATATAACCTTCCAGTGTTCAAAAGTGCCAATATAACCCTAGATAGTTAGTGAAAGTGCCAATATAACCCTGTCCGACAACATTTAGCCGAGATTTTATAAAAATACATTTTTGCCCTTCTGAAAAAAAGGAAATGATGTTATTACCCTTAGAGTAATTAATACTCCAACATCATCGGACCGCTGCCAACTAGTGTAGAATGAGCCTATTAAAGGCGGTTCTATCAGCACTTTAAAGAAACTTTCTATGTGCCTTTGTTGGTCCTACCTTTAATCATTCATAATATTAGGCGGTTCCGAGAACTACCATTAATCAGATCGTCAACGAAGGCGGTTAAAAACGGCCTTTAACTTGAGGATATAACCACCTTTAGTAGGACTAGAAATTATTTCTGAACTCAGAAACTATTTCCTACCTTCCAAAGAAATGGTTACCGGAAAACTGAGGTTTTTGGTAGCAAAGAAACTCAGACAGATAGAGAAAACAAACCCAGCAACACGAATTAATAGCAAAAAACTTTAATTACAAAACCTCTGTTCCAATTTAAACAAAAGAAACAACAATGGTGGGTTAACCTAATGGAGAAACAATAGCGGTGAAGGCAGGATGTGAGACCTAGGGTTTTCAAAAATCAAAACAGTGATGACGGAGGGACTCCAGTCAACTGTGAGAGATATAGGGGGCATTGGGACTCCATGGTGGCGGCAAGAGCTAGAGGAGGCAGAGGGACATGCTGGCTAGAGCGAGAGCAGGTCGAGGTACACGGCAGCGGAGCTCCAGGTGGCGGCAACAAGAGAGGCTCTAGGCGGCGGCGAGAGAAGTTCCAGGCGGAGACGAGAGTGGGAGAGATGTCGATTGAAATTAGAGAAGGAGCTCTCGACATAGACGATCAAAAATGGAAAAGAGAGAAAATGGAGAGGCGCCGATCTCAGTAGGGTTTGGCATCTATTAGGAGAAAATGGAAAAGAGAGAAACACACTGGGTCGACAAACACAATGGAAAAGAGAGAAACACATTAAGTATGCGCAAGTTTAGCCTCCACAAAAATGACAAGTATTGTTTATATACACTAGGTTAATGAAGGCCCATTAAAGGTAGTTCTAAATGTAGAACCGCCTTTAAATTAAAAAAGGAGTTGGGAAAGCACTTTCGAATTTGGAAAAGATTATGGATCTTAACGAAAGGCGGAACCGCCTTTAATAAAAACCATTAAAGGTGGAACCACCTTAAATTAAATTGGAACCGCCTTTAAAGGGATTTATGAACTCGGAAATGCTTCCGGACCTTAATTAAAGGTGGTTCCAAAGGAGCTGCCTTTGATTGATGCCTTTAATAGAGCTTTCTCTACTAGTGGCCGCCGCCGGGCCATTGTTGCACTGCTACTTCCGGACCATTGCTACACAACTGCCAGAATGTATGAAGTATTATGTTAAATACATGATGTAACTGCATAAATACGTAAAGTAAGGTGTTCAAATTTTCTAGAAAATTTGCCTAGGTTTGAAATTCGAATTAATGTACATTGATGAGACGTAATATGCATGTGTTTCCTAAGGTATTTAACGTATCTTTTCGTTATCTTTTGTATAGTAGATTGCTAATTTAGGTGAGTTGCATTACAAAGGGTTAAGATGACTGTTTGTGGTCTTTATATCTAAATCCCTTATTTTGTAGCTTACTTTAGATCTTATGGATTATATGTCCTTATGAGCATCCATATTCTATTTTGTGAGCTTATTTGTAGATTGCTCATATGCATGCCGGAGTACCTTTTTGAAGGCCATTCGCAAGAATGATAGAAGATAGTAGAAGGCCATTCACAAGAATTGTAAAAGATCGTTGAACAAAAATGAGCTCGAGTAAACAAAAATGAGCAAAGCTAAAAGAGGAAAGTAGCATGCAAAGAGGGTTAACCAATATATTCAACCTTATTCCTATGCTACACTAGTTACCCCAAAGATGTGAGACTCTCACAAACCTCACTTCTCCAAAAAGCTAAAGTAACCTATCCAACCAAGAAAAAGGCAAGGTATACTTGATTTATGTTAAACTAACTTACTCCGCTGAAGAAGCCACCAAATACAATCCAAGAGATGTTTAACATAGTTTCAAATTTCAATCAATTCCTCTCATTTTGCATAGGATATCTTTTGGATTTTCATCCTAGCTTCACACAGATTGAACTCACTTCTCACCTTTATTCCACACCATGGTCTTTCACTTTTGCATGGGTTTTTTCAACCTATCCAGGCCATTCCCATTGTTTCCTAAGTCACCCTTTCAGGTTTTAGACTTAGCCGGGTTTTGTTTTTCCTTTTTTCAATTTTTTTTGTGTAGCACAAAATGCCCCAAAGATGGGCTTCATACTACATGAAGATAAGAAAAGAAAAATGACACCAACAAAAATGTTCCAACATCCCCCAATGAACTAAAAAAAGGTTCCCTCACACCTAAAATCAAAGTTCTTAAAATAAAACAACAAAATGTTTCCAAAATAAAAGAGGGAAAAAGAAATGGAAAATAGTCATCACCAAAATTCAAATCAAAGCAGAGCAGATAAGTAGGAAAAAAAAGAGATGTAACCATATGAAGGTGTACAAAGGAGATGCCACCATATGAAGGTGTTCCAACCTCTCCCCCACACTTAGTTCATGCTTTGTCCTCAATGCACGAGACAACCCTAAGGAAAAACATTGAAGAGTCCTCAATGTCGCTGCCGCGTCTGGCTCCACCCCCCTTCCCGTGCGGATCATGTTGGAGTGTCTGTGTTTTCTTATTAGTAACTGCATGTAATCCTAAAAATTCAACCTATCTATTTTCGGGCACTACAATATGGAACCTTCTAGGTTTTTCTAATAAGTAAGTTCATTTGATCCCCGAAATTAATCTCATCAGATGAAACTAACGATTCAGGTGGTCATAACTTGGTGCTCAGATAATATTTTGGAACGATTCGTTTTTGAAAAGTTCTTATATTTCTAGGCACTACAAGATGGAATCTTTTGTGTTTTCTTATTAGAAAGTTCATCCAATCCCAAAAATTCAACTCATTAAATGAAAATAACGATTCAGGTGGTCACAACTTGGTGCTTAGATAATATTTGTGAATGATTCCTTTTTAAAAAAGTCATTATATTTTCATTCTACATAGATCCTCCTATTTTTTCTGATTAGAAATTTCATCCAATTTTTAAAATTCAACCCATCAAATGAAAATAACAATTAAGGTGGTCTTAACTTGGTGCTCAGATAATATTTTGGAACGATTCCTTTTTTAAAGGTTCTTATATTTTCATGCTTTACAGTATGGTACCTTCTGTGTTTTTCTTTTTAGTAACTTCATTTGATCCCCGTAATTCATCCCATCAAATGAAAATAACGATTAAAGTGGACATAACTTGGTGCTCAGATAATATTTTAGACTGATGTTTTTGAAAAGTTATTATATTTTCAGCCTATATGGTATATCCCATTTTTGAAGATTATAATTTTCATCCAATCTTCGAAATTCAACCCATTAAATGAAAATAACGAATCAGGTGGTCATAACTTGGTGCTCAAATAATATTTTTGAACAATTCCATTTTTAAAAGTTCTTATATTTTTAGGCTCTACAATGTGAAACCATCTATGTTTGCTAATTAGTAACTGCATCCAATCCTCGAAATTCAACCCATCAAAATAAAACAGTGATTCAGGTGCTCTTAACTTCGTGCTCTGATAATATTTTGGAACCATTCCTTTTGAAAAGTTCTTATATTTTCAGGCACTACAAGATGAACCTTTCGTGTTTTCTTATTAGTAACTTTATCAAATTCCAAAAATTGAACCAATCAAATGAAAATAACGATTATGGTGGTCATAACTTCGTGCTCAGACAATATTTTGGACTGATTCCTTTTTGAAAAGTTATTATATTTTAATTCTATATAGTACCTCCCATTTTTGCTGGTTAGAAATTTCATATAATCTTTGAAATTAAACCCATCAAATGAAAATAATGATTCATGTGGTCATAACTTGGTGCTCAGATAATATTTTGGAACGATTCTTTTTTGAAAAGTTATTATATTTTCAGGCTTTACAATATGGAACCTTCTGTGTTTTCGTGTTAGTAACTACATGTAATCTTCCAAATTCAATCTTCGAAATTAAAATTACTATTCACGTGCTCATAACATCGTGCTCAGATAATATTTTGAAACCATTACTTTTTGAAAAGTTTTTATATTTTCAGGTACTACAGTATGGAAGCTTTCATGTTTGCTTATTAGTAAGTTCATCCAATCCCAAGAATTCAACCCATCAAATGAAATAACGATTCAGGTGGTCATGACTTGGTGCTCAGATAATATTTTGGACTGATTCCTTTTTGAAAATTTATTATATTTTCATTCTATAAAGTACCTCCCGATTTTGCTGATTTGAAATTTCATCCAATCTTTGAAATTCAACCCATCAAATGAAAATAATGATTCGGGTGGTCATAACATGGTGCTCAGATAATATTTTGGAATGATTTGTTTTTGAAAAGTTCTTATATTTTCTGTCTCTACAATATGAAACCTTCTATGTTTTCTTATTAGTAACTGCATGTATTCCTCGAAGTTCAACCTATCTATTTCCAGGCCCTACAATATGGAACGTTCCGTGTTTTTCTAATTAGTAATTTCATTTGATCCCCAAAATTAATCTAATCAGATGAAAATAACGATTCAGGTGTCCATAACTTGGTGCTCAGATAATATTTTGGTTTGATTCCTTTTTGAAAAGTTATTATATTTTCATTCTATATAGTACCTCCGGTTTTTGCTGATTAGAAATTTCATCCAGCCTTCGAAATTCAACCCATCAAATGAAAATAACGATTCAGGTGGTCATAACTTGGTGCTCAAAAATTATTTTTGAACGCTTCCTTTTTGAAAAGTTCTTATATTTTCAGGCACTACAAGATGGAACCTTTCGTGTTTTCTTATTCAAAAGTTCACCCAATCCCGAAAATTCAACCCATCAAATGAAAATAATGATTTAGGTGGTCATAACTTGGTGCTTAGATAATATTTGTAAATGATTCCTTTTTGAAATGTTATTGTATTTTCATTCTATATAGATCCTCCTATTTTTGCTGATTAGAAATTTCATCCAATCTTCCAAATTCAACCCATCAAATGAAAATAACAATTCAGGTGGTCATAACTTGGTGCTCAGATAATATTTTGGAACGGTTCCTTTTTGAAAAGTCCTTATATATTTATACTCTACAATATGGTAATTTTTGTGTTTTTCTTTCTAGTAACTTTATTTGATCCCCGTAATTCACCTCTTCAAATGAAATTCACGGTTCAAGTGGTTATAACTTGGTGCTCATATAATATTTTGGACTGATTTTGTTTTGAAAAGTTATTATATTTTCAGTCTATATGGCAACTCCCATTTTTGATGATTAGAATTTTCATCCAATCTTCGAAAGTCAACCCATCAAATAAAAATAACAAATTAGGTGGTCATAACTTGGTGCTTAAATAATATTTTTGAACGATTCTATTTTTAAAAGTTCTAATATTTTTAGGCCCTACAATATGAAACCTTTTATGTTTGCTAATTAGTAACTGCATCCAATGCTCGAAATTAAACCCATAAAAAAAACGATTCAGGTGATCTTAGCTTCGTGCTCAGAGAATATTTTGGAACCATTCCTTTTAAAAAGTTCTTATATTTTCAGGCACTACAATATGAACCTTTCGTGTTTGCTTATTAGTAAGTTCATCCAATTCCAAAAATTGAACCCATCAAATGAAAATAACGATTATGGTGGTCATATTTTTACGCTCAACAACATGGAACCTTCTGTGTTTTCTTATTAGTAACTGCATGTAATCCTCGAAATTCAATCCATCAAATTAGAATAACTATTCAAGTGCTCATAACTTCGTGCTCAGATAATATTTTGGAACCATTCCTTTTTGAAAAGTTCCCATATTTTCTAGCACTACAATATGGAACCTTTCGTGTTTGCTTCTTAGTAAGTTCATCCAATCCCAAAAATTCAACCCAACAAATGAAAATAACGATTCAGGTGGTCATAACTTGGTGCTCAGATATTATTTTGGAACGATACCTTTTTGAAAAGTTATTATATTTTCAGGCTCTACAATATGGAACATTCTGTGTTTTCTTATTAGTAACTGCATGAAATCCTCGAAATTCAATCCATTAAATTAAAATAACTATTTAAGTGCTCATAACTTTGTGCTCAGATAATATTTTGGAACCATTCCTTTTTAAAAAGTTCTTACATTTTTAGGCACTACAATATGGAACCTTTCGTGTTTGCTTATTAGTAAGTTCATCCAATCCCAAAAATTCAACCCATCAAATGAAAATAACGATTCAGGTAGTTATGACTTGGTGCTCAGATAATATTTTGGACTAATTCCTTTTTGAAAAGTTATTATATTTTCATTGTATAAAGTACCTCCCATTTTTGCTGACTTGAAATTTCATCCAATCTTTGAAATTCAACCCATCAAATGAAAATAAAAATTTGGGTGCTCATAACTTAGTACTCAGATAATAGTTTGCAACGATTTGTTTTTTAAAAGTTCTTATATTTTCATGCTCTACAATATAATACCTTCCGTGTTTTCTTCTTAGTAACTGCATGTAATCCTCGAAATTCAACCTATCTATTTTCTAGACCTACAATATGGAACCTTCTGTGGTTTTCTAATTAGTAACCACATTTGATCCCCGAAATTAATCTCATAAGATGAATATAACGATTCAGGTGTTCATAACTTGGTGCTCATATAATATTTTGGTTTGATTCCTTTTTGAAAAGTTATTATATTTTCATTCTTTATAGCACCTCTCGTTTTTTATGATTAGAAATTTCATCCAATCTTCGAAATTCAATCCATCAAATGAAAAAATTGATTCAGGCGGTCATAACCTTCCGTTTTTTCTTATTAGTAACTGCATGTAATCCTCGAAATTCAATCCATCAAATTAAAATAACTATTTAAGTGCTCATAACTTCGTGCTCAGATAATAGTTTGGAACCATTCCTTTTTAAAAAGTTCTTACATTTTTAGGCACTACAATATGGAACCTTTCGTGTTTGCTTATTAGTAAGTTCATCCAATCCCAAAAATTCAACCCATCAAATGAAAATAACGATTCAAGTAATCATGACTTGGTGCTCAGATAATATTTTGGGCTAATTCCTTTTTGAAAAGTTATTATATTTTCATTGTATAAAGTACCTCCCATTTTTGCTGACTTGAAATTTCATCCAATCTTTGAAATTCAACCCATCAAATGAAAATAACAATTCGGGTGCTCATAACTTGGTACTTAGATAATAGTTTGGAACGATTTGTTTTTGAAAAGTTCTTATATTTTCATACTCTACAATATAATACCTTCCGTGTTTTCTTCTTAGTAACTGCATGTAATCCTTGAAATTCAACCTATCTATTTTCTAAACCTACAATATGGAACCTTTTGTGGTTTTCTAATTAGTAACCACATTTGATCCCCAAAATTAATCTCATAAGATGAATATAACGATTCAGGTGTTCATAACTTGGTGCTCATATAATATTTTAGTTTGATTCCTTTTTGAAAAGTTATTATATTTTCATTCTATATAGCCCCTCTCATTTTTTATGATTAGAAATTTAATCCAATCTTCGAAATTCAACCCATCAAGTGAAAAAAATAATTCAGGTGGTCATAACTTGGTGCTCTGATAATATTTTTGAACGATTCCTTTCTGAAAAGTTCTGATATTACTAGGCACTACAAGATGGAACCTTTTGTGTTTTCTTATTAGAAAGTTCATTCAATCCCAAAATTTCAACCCATCAAATGAAAATAACGATTCTGGTAGTCATAACATGGTGCTTAGATATTATTTGTGAATGATTCCTTTCCAAAAAGTCATTATATTTGCATTCTACATAGATCATCCTATTTTTCTGATTAGAAATTTCATCCAATTTTCAAAATACAACCCATCAAATGAAAATAACAATTCAGGTGGTCTTAACTTGGTGCTCAGATAATATTTTGTAACGATTCCTTTTTAAAAGGTTCTTATATTTTCATGCTTTACAATATGGTACCTTCCGTATTTTTCTTTTTAGTAACTTCATTTTATCCCTGTAATTCAACCCATCAAATGAAAATAACAATTCAAGTGGTCATAACTTGGTGCTCAGATAATATTTTGGACTGATTTTGTTTTTTGAAAAGTTATTATAATTTTAGTCTTTATGGTAACTCCCATTTTTGAAGATTAGAATTTTCATCCAATCTTCGAAATTCAACCCATCAAATGAAAATAAAGATTCAGGTGGTCATAACTTGGTGCTCAGATAATATTTTGGAACGATTCCTTTCGGAAAAGTTATTATATTTTCAGGCTCTACAATATGAAACCTTCTATGTTTTCTTGTTAGTAACTGCAGGCAATCCTTGAAATTCAATCCATCAAATTCAAATAACTATTCAAGTGCTCATAACTTCTTGCTCAGATAATATTTTGGAACCATTCCTTTTTGTAAAGTTCTTATATTTTTCAGGCACTACAATATGGATTCTTTCATGTTTGCTTATTAGGAAGTTCATCCAAACCCAAAAATTCAACCCATCAAATGAAAATAACGATTCAGGTGGTCTTTACTTGGTGCTCAGATAATAATTTGAAACGATACCTTTTTAAAAAATTATTATATTTACACGCTCTACAATATGGAACCTTCCATGTTTTCTCATTAGTAACTGCATATAATCCTCGAAATTCAATCCATCAAATTAAAATAACTATTCAAGTGCTCATAACTTGGTGCTCAGATAATATTTTGGAACCATTCCTTTTTGAAAAGTTCTTATATTTTCTGGTGCTACAATATGGAACCTTTCGTGTTTTCTTATTGATAAGTTCATCCAATCCCAAAAATTCAACCCAACAAATGAAAATAACGATTCAGGTGGTCATAACTTGGTGCTCAGATAATATTTTGGACTGATTCCTTTTTGAAAAGTTATTATATTTTCATTCTATTAAGTACCTCCCATTTTTGCTAATTATAAATTTCATCCAATCTTTGAAATATAACCCATCAAATGAAAATAATGAATCAGGTGGTCATAACTTGGTGCTCGGATAATACTGTGGAACGATACCTTTTTGAAAAGTTATTATATTTTCAGGCTCTACAATATGGAACCTTCTGTGTTTTCATATTAGTAACTGCATGTTATCCTCGAAATTTAATCCATCAAATTAAAATAACTATTCAAGTGCTCAGAACTTCGTGCTCAGATAATATTTTGGAACCATTCCTTTTTGAAAAGTTCTTATATTTTCAGGCACTACAATATGGAACCTTTCGTTTTTGCTTATTAGTAAGTTCATCCAATCCCAAAAATTCAACCCTTCAAATGAAAATAACGATTTAGGTGGTCATAACCTTGTCCTCGGATAATATTTTGGACTGATTCCTTTTTGAAAAGTTATTATATTTTCATTCTATAATGTACCTCCCATTTTTGCTGATTATAAATTTCATCAAATCTTTGAAATTGAACCCATCAAATGAAAATAACGATTCATGTGCTCAGATAATATTTTGGAACGATACCTTTTTGAAAAGTTATTATATTTTTAGGCTCTACAATGTGGAACCTTCGGTGTTTTCTTATTAGTAACTGCATGTAATCCTCGAAATTCAATCCATCAAATTAAAATAACTATTCAAGTGCTCATAACTTGGTGCTCAGATAATATTTTGGAACCATTCCTTTTAGAAAAGTTCTTATATTTTCTGGGGCCACAATATGGAACCTTTCGTGTTTTCTTATTAATAAGTTCATCCAATCCCAAAAATTCAACCCAGCAAATGAAAATAACGATTCAGGTGGTCATAACTTGGTTCTCAGATAATATTTTGGACTGATTCCTTTTTGAAAAGTTATTATATTTTCATTCAATTAAGTACCTCCCGTTTTTGCTAATTATAAATTTCATCCAATCTTTGAAATATACATGAAATGAAAATAACGAATCATGTGGTCATAACTTGGTGCTCGGACAATACTTTAGAACGACACCTTTTTGAAAAGTTATTATATTTTCAAGCTCTACAATATGGAACCTTTTGTGTTTTCATATTAGTAACTGCATGTTATCCTCGAAATTCAATCCATCAAATTAAAATAACTATTCAAGTGCTCATAACTTCGTGCTAAAAAAAATAATAAAAAAAAAACTTCGTGCTCAGATAATATTATGGAACCATTCCTTTTTTGAATTATTCTTATATTTCCGGGCACTACAATATGGAACCTTTCGTGTTTGCTTATTAGTAAGTTCATCCAATCCCAAAAATTGAACCCATGAAATGAAAATAATGATTCAGGTTGTCATAACTTGGCCCTCAGATAATATTTTGGACTGATTCCTTTTTGAAAAGTTATTATATTTTCATTCTATAATGTACCTCCCATTTTTGCTGATTATAAAATTTCATCAAATCTTTGAAATTGAACCCATCAAATGAAAATAATGATTAAGGTGGTCATAACTTGGTGGTCAGATAATATTTTGGAACGATACCTTTTTGAAAAGTTATTATATTTTCAGGCTCTACAATGTGGAACCTTCGGTGTTTTTTTATTAGTAACTGCATGTAATCCTTGAAATTAAATCCATCAAATTAAAATAACTATTCAAGTGCTCATAACTTCGTGCTCAGATAATATTTTGGAACCATTCCTTTTTGAAAAGTTCTTATATTTTCATGCACTACAATATGGAACCTTTTGTGTTTGCTTATTAGTAAGTTCATCCAATCCCAAAAATTCAACACATCAAATGAAAATAACGATTCAGGTGGTCATAACTTGTTTTTGAACGATTCCATTTTGAAAAGTTCTTATATTCCTAGTCACTACAAGATGGAACCTTTCGTGTTTTCTTATTCGAAAGTTCATCCAATCCCAAAAATTCAACCCATCAAATGACAATATTGATTCAGGTGGTCATAACTTGGTGCTTAGATAATATTTGTGAATGATTCCTTTTTAAAAAGTTATTATATTTTCAGTCTATATAGATATTCCTATTTTTTCTGATTTGAAAATTCATCCAATCTTCAAAATTCAACGCATCAAATGAAAATAACAATTCAATTGGTCATAACATGGTGCTCAGATAATATTTTGGAACGATTCCGTTTTGAAAAGTTCTTATATTTTCATGCTCTACAATATGGTACCTTCCGTGTTTTCCTTTTTAGTAACTTCATTTGATCCCCGTAATTCATCCCATCAAATGAAAATAACGATTCAAGTGGTCATAACTTGGTCCTCAGATAATATTTTGGACTGATTCCTTTTTGAAAAGTTATTATATTTTCATTCTATAAAGTACCTCCAATTTTTTATAATTATAAATTTCATCATATCATTGAAATTGAACCCATCGAATGAAAATAACGATTTAGGTGGTCATAACTTGGTGCTCAGATAATATTTTGGAACGATGCCTTTTTGAAAAGTTATTATATTTTCAGGCTCTTCAATATGGAACCTTCGGTGTTTTCTTATTAGTAACTGCATGTAATCCTCGAAATTCAATCCATCAAATTAAAATAACTATTCAAGTGCACATAACTTCATGCTCATATAATATTTTGGAACCATTCCTTTTTGAAAAGTTCTTAAATTTTCAGGCACTACAATATGGAACCTTTCGTGTTTGCTTATTAGTAAGTACATCCAAATCTGAAAAATGAACCCATCAAATGAAAATAACGATTATGGCGGTCATGACTTCGTGCTCAAATAATATTTTGGACTGATTCCTTTTTGAAAAGTTAATATATTTTCATTCTATAAAGTACTGGAAATTTCATCCAATCTTTGAAATTCAACCCATCAAAGGAAAATAACAATTCGGTTGGTCATAACTTGGTGCTTAGAAAATATTTGTGAATGATTCCTTTTTGAAAAGTCATTATATTTTCATTCTATATAGATCGTCCTATTTTTTTTGATTAGAACTTTCATCCAATCTTCAAAATTCAACCCATCAAATGAAAATAACAATTCAGGTGGTCATAACTTGGTGCTCAGATAATATTTTGGAATGATTCCTTTTTAAAGGGTTCTTATATTTTCATGCTCTAAAATATGGTACCTTCCGTGTTTTCCTTTTTAGTAACTTCGTTTGATCCCCGTAATTCATCCCATCAAATGAAAATAACGATGTAAGTGGTTATAACTTGGCGCTCAGATAATATTTTTTACTGATTTGTTTTTGAAAATTTATTATATTTTTAGTCTATATGGTAACTCCCATTTTTTAAGATTATAATTTTCATCCAATCTTCCAAATTCAACCCATCAAATGAAAATAACGAATCAGGTGGTCATAACTTGGTGCTCAAATAATATTTTTGAACGATTCCATTTTTAAAAGTTCTTATATTTTTAGGCTCTGCAATATGAAACCTTCTATGTTTGTTAATTAGGAAGGATTAATTATCAAACATAGAAGGTTTCATATTGTAGAGCCTCCATGTACTTAAAAGTTCTAATATTTTTAGGCTCTACAATATGAAACCTTCCTCCATGCTCTAGCTAATCGCCCTCCCCCTCTTCAGGATTCACTTCCCTCGAACCCAGAGATTGTCCCCAAAACTCAATATAAGGGGGATATCGCTTACCTTGTTAGTCGCAAAGATGCAGACACCCTCGCCTCCCACTATCGCAATGCTCTGATTGGTAAGTTCGCCAGGGGGAAGCCAACAATGGTCCAACTAAACGAGTCTTTCAATTCTGTAGGTTTCAAAGGCAAATTCCAGCTAGGATCAATCGACTTCCGGCATGTGCTAATATGCTTCCAAGAGAAAGAGGACTACCAAAGGTTCTGGCTCAAGGGACAATGGAGTTTCAACAACGCTCAAATGAACGTATTTAAATGGACTTCTAATTTCTCCCCCGAGGTAGAATCGTCCATTGTTCCGGTATGGGTTTCAATACCACATGTCCCTGTATATTTTTACAATTCTGCTATGCTGGAAATCATGGGGAATCAAATTGGAAACTACATTAAAGTTGACGCTGCTACTGCTGTCCTGTCTAGGCCTTCTTGTGTTAAAATGTGTGTAGAAATTGACTTAAAAAAAAAGCTCCCATCATTTATCAGAGTAGGAATTGAAGAGGATGGTAATGAATATAATGTGGTTAAACTCCCTCTAGAATTTGAAGATATTCCACCCAATTGCTTCCATTGCAAATGTATGGGACATGAGGATAACTACTGTATCTATTTACATCCTGAACTTAAGAGATCATGGCCACAGAAGGTTGAGAAGCCTCAAATGAATCAAACTGAATTTCAACTAAATGGTACTGTTGGACAGAGTAATGTGAACATTAATATGAATCAAGCTGGAAATTTCAGGGTTGGGAGCTCTGGGGTGTCAGTAATAGAAAAACAAAAAAATTTCAGGCTCAGAAATTTAATTATGTTCCAAAGAAACAGCTGATCCCTGTTACTGAACAAGACACTAATAAGACTATCATAATTGACATTGACCCTCCAGTTATTGATCTTGTGGTTTCTGAGGATGTTCCTGATCAACAACAAGCTGTAACTAATAATGTAGATGTCTCTATCCCTGTTCCCAATCAGGAAACCAATTTTAAGATAGAGACTGAACATAAATCTCAATCACCTGAGTCTAAAACACTACAGCCTATTACATTAACCCCCCAAGTGCTTTCTTCTGATCCCAGTGCATCAGTACAACTAACTAGGCTTTCACAATATGCTCCTTCGAACCCTAGGACAGTTTTTGCTAAAGATGATTTACCTAGTAAATGGGGAAGGTCCTTCTCACCTTTCAGTTCTATTATTGCTGCAAAAAATTTTATCTTCTCTCAGCAGAAACACAGGGACAACAGATTCTTACCTCTGGCTGATGAGGAAATATCAAGTGATGAAGCCACTCAAAATGATATTCCAGCCAGTGCTGAACTCCCTGCCTCCTTGGATACTGATTATGTCCAGGATGTGGATGATGATCAGGTAAACAGGGTTAGTTTCTCTAATCCTGGTAAGCTGAAAAATGGAAAGTCATTAAGGAAACATTCTAAACAAAGTAATGAGTCTTTTTTCTCACAGAAAAATACTATCATGACTAGATCAAAAAGCTCTACTAATGTTTCCCTATGAATAATACAACTATTAGGATTAAAATGCTGGTTTGGAACATCAGGGGAATGGACACATCTATGTTAAGACTTTGTAATCTTATCAATCGGCATAAATTTGAACTCGTTTGTTTAATTGAGCCTAAACATGATAACTTGCAATGTGATTCATATAGACAAAGGCTGAAATATGATAATTGTATTTCAGCAAATAACGGTCAGATATGGATTTTCTAGAATTCGAGCTTAATGCTGACAGTTAAAAGTGATAATTTGCAGTTCCTTGCAGTTAACCTGAACAGTATTAATCTTAATAAGTATATGGATGCCTTTTTTATGTATGGGCTCAGAACTAGAACAGGTAGAAAATCGCTTTGGTCAGATCTCAGTTCATATAGTCAATCTGAATCCCTTTTTATTGGAGACTTCAATTCCATTACATCAATAAATGAGTATAAAGGTCCATCTACTCCCAAATTGGGGAGTATGAGGGACTTTAATGATTTTATTAATGGAATGGCTCTGGAAGAAATCAACACGGTAGGGAACTTGTTCACTTGGACTAATAATAGATTAAGGTCTCCTACAGTTAAAAGACTTGATAGAGGATTGTGCACTTCATCTTGGTCTTTAGCTTTTCCTGCATCCTCTATTCAAATTCTGAATAGGGTTAGTTCAGATCACAACCCCATGCTGCTAACTGTTGGTAGTGATACACCATCCAATCCTAGGCCTTTCAGATTTCTAAACACATGGTACAAAAGAAAGGAATTCAATGGGGTTATCAAACAAAGTTGGGATTCTCCTTTGAATAAATCAGGAATGTTGGCCTTTTATCTAAAACTTGTTAGACTTAAGAAGGTTCTAAAAATCTGGAACAAAGATAAATTTGGAAACATTCATAACAATGTGGTACAAGCTGAACTGGCTCTACAGGCTCAGGAATCCTTAACTGATCAATCAGATTCTGTGATTGATTTGGTTAAGCTTAAGGAGGCTAAAGCTAGATTAGTTAGGGCTATGTCCGAACAAAAAAACTTTTGGAAACATAAGGCAAAGATAAAATGGCCGCAAGAAGGGGACAATAACACAAGCTTCTTTCATAATTCTGTAAAGGAAAGAAATAATAGATTGAAGATTACAAAAATTAAGGGCAAGAATGGTCAGTGGTTAGATAATATACAGGATATTGAGACGGAAGCTATTCATTATTACCAGGACCTTCTGAGAGATGATAGCTCCCCTGACAGTTCTCCTTTTAAATCTCATTTTCTAAACCATATCCCTAAATTGGTCACTCAGGATGATAATGAAAAACTCCTGCAACCGGTTTCATTAGATGAGCTAAAAGGGATTGTCCTTAGTCTTAATAAATCTAGTAGTCCAGGCCCGGATGGCTTTACAGCCAAGTTCTACATAAAATCTTGGGATATTATAGCTAATGATCTACTTATGGCTGTTCAGGACTTTCTTACTTCAACTAACATGCCTAGGGGTATTGGTAGTACATGGATCACTATAATCCCTAAAAAGAAGACCCCAACTTATTTTGATGATTATAGACCTATAAGTCTCTCCAATGTGATAAATAAAATTTGCTCTAAAGTTCTCATGGAAAGACTTAAGCCTATAATGCCTAGAATTATTTCTCCTAACCAAACAACTTTCCTACATGGAAGAGACATCTCAGACAATGTAATTTATTTACAGGAAATGGTTAGGTTTCTTAATAGGAAGAGAAGAGATCCAAATTGCATTGTGAAACTGGACCTCAAAAAGGCTTTTGATAGAGTTAGGTGGTCATTCTTATATAGTGTTTTAGCAAAATTTGGATTCCATGCTAAATTTATCTTCTCAATCATGAAAAACTTGTCCCTGGCCTGGTTCTCTATTCTTATTAATGGTAAGCCAGTGGGATTCTTTCAATCCACTAGGGGTATTAAGTAGGGTGATCCTTTATCTCCATTCTTGTTTAAAATTTTCTCTGAGTCCTTTTCAAGGAGTTTGGCTTTCATATTTTATAGTGGTAAGTTGTCATATTTCGACCTGCCAGGTAATCCTCTGATAATCTCACATTTATCATATGCGGATGATACTGTTGTTTTCTTTAAAGCTACTAAGTTAACTTTGATTAGATTAAAAGCTTTCTTGTCTACCTTTGAGGAAGTCACGGGTCAATCTATTAACTACAATAAGAGTGATATCTTCATAGGTAAGCATGATTCTGTTCAAAAGGCTAACTACATTAAAAGAATCCTAGGGATGAAAATGGGAACATTTCCAGTTTCATACCTGGGAGTTCCAATTTTTACTGGTGCTGCAAAAAAGTTCTATTTTTAACCTCTTTTCGAACAGATTGATAGTAAAATATGTAACTGGAAAAATAGGGGGATATCTACAGGGGGTAAAGTTACGCTGATTGAATCATGTATCTATTCTATACCCCAACACATTTGGCAGGTTATAAAGCCAAACAAACAGATTATCACCACTATAGAAAAAAAACTGAGCAAATTCTTTTGGGGGGATACTGAGCTTAATCCTAAAAGATCTTGGAGAAAATGGACTGATCTCTGTTTACCAACTGATCAAAATGGTATAGGGTTTAGATCAATATCCACCATAATTAAAACATGTTCAGTAAAACTGTGGTGGAAATTTCAAATGGCTGAGGCTCTATGGACTCATCTAGTGGCAGGTCTCCCTCCCTCAAATAGGACATCTCCAAATTGGAAAAGGATATGTTCAGTTAACTCATGGGCAGAAGCTAACTCTAGAGTTATTATAGGAAGAGGAGAATGTAATTTTTGGACTGCTAACTGGCTAGATATAGGGCTTCTTACAGATCTGTGTGATCAGAATAGTGTGGATATTAGAGGGGATTGTACTGTCTCAGAATTTATATCTAACAAATCTAATCTCATCACAAAAATCAACCCTTTTCTGCATCCTGACATAATCACTCTTTTGCAGGAAGCAAAATTGGCACCACACAGAGCAGACAGGTTAATATGGAAACCTGGTATTACAGGGAGTTTCTCCTTTAAATCCACATACATTTCACTCTGCAACAATACAGGTTCTATTGCCTCCTCTCAACACCTTTGGAATTCTAGATTAGACAAGAAAATCTCTGTTTTTATGTGGAAAGTGACAAATTCTTTTTTACCTTTTGATAACATCCTCAGAAAACTTAGATTTTGCTTGCCTTCTAAATGTTGTATGTGCAATATACATGAAGACTCCTTAGATCATTTTTTTAACTCCTGTGAGTTTGCACTAAATGTTTGGAAATCAGTTCACCGGTTTATGGGAATTAGGGACAGATCCTTTCCATCTGTATGGGAGAGATTATCATTCTACCTAACCTACCCTGCTCTAACTTCATTACATTCTACTATAATCCAAACTGCAGCTATATTTACCTTTTGGAATCTGTGGAAGATGAGAAATAAAATTCTTTTTGATTCAGTCAGGCCTTCCACTAACCAAGTGCTTCAACAGATTAGAGATCAAATTTTCTATTCCTTTTGTGCAAAACCTGTTTACATTGTCTCCCCTTTTGATTTAAGTATTGCAGATCACTCTTTTCTGCCTCTGATTAAACTCTCCCCAAAGCCTAAAATTTGGAAAATTGCATGGGAGAGGCCCTGCTTAGGTTTTAAGTTAAATGTAGATGCTTCATGGTGCTGTAATACTAATATGTGTGGGATCGGAATGATTATTAGGGATAGTAGAGGGGGTTTTAAAGGGGCTTATTCTTAATATACTAATGCTTTGTCCCCCTTGGAAGCTGAATTGAAAGCAATTTAGTTTGCAATACAATTTTCTATTGATTTGCCCTCTCCTGTTTGTGTGGAATCTGACTGCCTCAGTGCAGTTCTTTTTGCTACTGATCCACAAAGATCTCACTGGAAATTGTTCTGCTTATCTGATTAGATTCACAATTCCCTTGGGGATATTAAACTTGTGCACATCTATAGACAGGCAAACCTGGTGGCTCATACTCTAGGAAAAAACTGTCTGCAATTAAAGACCAACTCATCCTTTCACAGATTCTCTGTGCTCCCTAACTTGGTCCAGGGACTAGTTAGACTTGACCAAATTGGTACCCCTTCTTTACGGATTGCCAACTAGATCGGATGCTACTGATTTCTACTCTTTTCATGTAGGATCTTGTTTATGCTGCGGTGTCTCCTCATACTCTGGCCCTATGACCAGAAATTTGGAAGCTCTACATGAAGGAAATATTTGATGCTTCCCGAGCAGTGATGGTTACGCCATTAGGCTTGGGGAACTGACTTCCTGGCTTTTGGTGATCAAGAGGCAAACGAAACTCCCGGCACCATAGGAAATTGTAATTAGATGAGGATAAACTCTGTTAGGCTATGAGGATGACTCTGACTGTCTTGTGTTTCGTTTATTACGACTCACTAACAAGTTCGATGATTCTTTCCATAGCCTAACATTTTATGAAATCCTCACTGTATCAGACATATCTCTTCATTCCTTTTGGAAGCAATTGTGATTGCTTCAAGAGCTGAATGCTCACTCTTGTATATCCAACTAAGCTTCGGCTTCCTTTCCTTTTCTTTCTCTTGTTATTTAATGGCTAGGGAAGGCCTAATAAAATTTCCCCCATCCTCGGATGGATTTCTATTAAAAAAACTATGTTTGCTAATTAGTAATTGCATCCAATCCTCGAAATTCAACCCATCAAAATAAAACAACAATTCAGGTGCTATTGACTTCGTGCTCATATAAAATTTTGTAACCATTCCTTTTGAATAGTTGTTAGATTTCTAGGCACTAATATATGAACCTTTTGTGTTTGCTTATTCGTAAGTTCATCCAAATCTGAAAAATGAACCCATCAAATGAAAATAACGATTATGGTGGTCATGACTTCGTGCTCAAATAATATTTTGGACTGATTCCTTTTTGAAAAGTTAATATATTTTCTTTCTATAAAGTACCTCCCGTTTTTGCTGACTGGAAATTTCATCCAATCTTTGAAATTCAACCCATCAAAGGAAAATAACAATTCGGTTGGTCATAACTTGGTGCTCAGATAATAGTTTGGAATGATTTGTTTTTGAAAAGTTCTTATATTTTCTGTCTCTACAATATAATAACTTCTGTGTTTTCTTATTAGTAACTGCATGTAATCCTCGAAATTCAACCTATCTTTTTTCAGGCTCTACAATATGGAACCTTCCGTTGTTTTCTAACTAGTAACTACATTTGATCCCCGAAATTAATCTCATAAGATGAAAATGACAATTCGGGTGTTCAAAACTTGGTGCTCATATAATATTTTGGTTTGATTCTTTTTTGAAAAGTTATTATATTTCTAGGCACTACAAGATGGAACCTTTCGTGTTTTGTTATTACAATGTTCATCCAATCCCAAAAATTCAACCCATCAAATGAAAATAACGATTCAGGTGGTCATAACTTGTGCTTAGAAAATATTTGTGAATGATTCCTTTTTGAAAAGTCATTATATTTTAATTCTATATAGATCGTCCTATTTTTTCTGATTAGAACTTTCATCCAATCTTCAAAATTCAACCCATCAAATGAAAATAACAATTTAGGTGGTCATAACTTGGTGCTCAGATAATATTTTGGAATGATTCCTTTTTAAAAGGTTCTTATATTTTTATGCTTAAAAATATGGTACCTTCCGTGTTTTCCTTTTTAGTAACTTCATTTGATCCCCGTAATTCATCCCATCCAATGAAAATAACGAGGTAAGTGGTTATAACTTGGCGCTCAGATAATATTTTGTACTGATTTATTTTTGAAAATTTATTATATTTTCAGTCTATATGGTAACTCCCATTTTTTAAGATTAGAATTTTCATCCAATCTTCCAAATTCAACCCATCAAATGAAAATAACGAATCAGGTGGTCATAACTTGGTGCTCAAATAATATTTTTGAACGATTCCATTTTTAAATGTTCTTATATTTTTAGGCTCTTCAATATGAAACCTTCTATGTTTGCTAATTAGTAATTGCATCCAATCCTCGAAATTCAACCCATCAAAATAAAACAACGATTCAGGTGCTATTGACTTCGTGCTCATATAAAATATTGGAACCATTCCTTTTGAATACTTGTTAGATTTTCAGGCACTAAAATATGAACCTTTTGTGTTTGCTTATTAGTAAGTTCATCCAAATCTGAAAAATGAACCCATCAAATGAAAATAACGAATATGGTGGTCATGACTTCGTGCTCAGATAATATTTTGGACGGATTCCTTTTTGTAAAGTTAATATATTTTCATTCTATAAAGTACCTCCCAGTTTTGCTGACAGGAAATTTAATCCAATCTTTGAAATTCAACCCATCAAATGAAAATAACAATTCGGGTGGTCATAACTTGGTGCTCAGGTAATATTTTGGAATGATTTTTTTTGAAAATTTCTTATATTTTCTGTCTCTACAATATAATACCTTCTGTGTTTTCTTATTAGTAATTGCATGTATTCCTCAAAATTCAACCTATCTTTTTTCAGGCCCTACAATATAGAACCTTCCGTGGTTTTTGAACTAGTAACTACATTTGATGCCTGAAATTAATCTCATAAGATGAAAATGACAATTCGGGTGTTCATAACTTGGTGCTCATATAATATTTTGGTTTAATTCTTTTTTGAAAAGTTATTATATTTCTAGGCACTACAAGATGGAACCTTTCGTGTTTTTTTATTACAATGTTCATCCAATCCCAAAAATTCAACCCATCAACAGAAAATAACGATTCAGGTGGTCATAACTTGGTGCTTAGAAAATATTCGTGAATGAATCCTTTTTAAAAAGTCATTATATTTTCATCCTATATAGATCGTCTTATTTTTTCTGATTCAAAATTTCATCTAATCTTCAAAATTCAACCCATCAAATGAAAATAACAATTCAGGTGGTCATAACTTGGTGCTTAGGTAATAGTTTGGAATGATTTATTTTTGAAAATTTCTTATATTTTCTGTCTCTACAATATAATACCTTCTGTATTTTCTTATTAGTAACTACATGTAATCCTCGAAATTCAAACTATCTTTTTCAGGCCCTACAATATGGAACCTTCCATGGTTTTCTAACTAGTAACTACATTTGATCCCCTAAATTAATCTCATAAGATGACAATGACAATTCGGGTGTTCATAACTTGGTGCTCATATAATATTTTGGTTTGATTGTTTTTTGAAAAGTTATTATATTTCTAGGCACTACAAGATGGAACCTTTCGTGTTTTCTTATTACAATGTTCATTCAATCCCAAAAATTCAACCCATCAACAGAAAATAACGATTCATGTGGTCATAAGTTAGTGATTAGAAAATATTTGTGAATGATTCCTTTTTAAAAAGTCATTATATTTTCATTCTATATAGATCGTCCTATTTTTTCAGATTAGAAATTTCATCCAACCTTCAAAATTCAACCCATCAAATGAAAATAACAATTCAGGTGGTCATAACTTGGTGCTCAGATAATATTTTGGAACGATTCCTTTTTAAAAGGTTCTTATATTTTCATGCTCTAAATTATGGTACCTTCCGTGTTTTCCTTTTTAGTAACTTCATTTGATCCCCGTAATTCATCCCATCAAATGAAAATAACGATTCAAGTGGTTATAACTTGGTGCTCAGATAACATTTTGTACTGATTTTTTTGTTGAAAATTTATTATATTTTCTGTCTATATGGTAACTCCCATTTTTTAAGATTAGAATTTTCATCCAATCTTCCAAATTCAACCCATCAAATGAAAATAACGAATCAGATGGTCATAACTTGGTGCTCAAAATAATATTTTTGAACGATTCCATTTTTTAAAGTTCTTATATTTTCAGGCTCTACAATATGAAACCTTCTATGTTTGCTAATTAGTAATTGCATCCAATCCTCGAAATTCAACCCATCAAAATAAAACAATGATTCAGGTGCAATTGACTTCGTGCTCATATAATATTTTGGAACCATTCCTTTTGAATAGTTGTCAGATTTTCAGGCACTAAAATATGAACCTTTCGTGTTTGCTTATTAGTAAGTTCATCCTAATCTGAAAAATGAACCCATTAAATGAAAATAACGATTATGGTGGTCATGGCTTCGTGCTCAGATAATATTTTGGACTGATTCCTTTTTGAAAATTAATATATTTTCATTCTATAAAGTACCTCCCATTTTTGCTGACAGGAAATTTCATCCAATCTTTGAAATTCAACCCATCAAATGAAAATAACAATTCGGATGGTCATAACTTGGTGGTCAGGTAATAGTTTGGAATGATTTGTTTTTGAAAATTTCTTATATTTTCTGTCTCTACAATATAATACCTTCTGTGTTTTCTTATTAGTAACTGCATGTATTCCTCGAAATTCAACCTATCTTTTTTCAGGCCCTACAATATGGAACCTTCCGTGGTTTTCGGACTAGTAACTACATTTGATGCCCGAAATTAATCTCATAAGACGAAAATGACAATTCGGGTGTTCATAACTTGGTGCTCATATAATATTTTGGATTGATTCTTTTTTGAAAAGTTATTATATTTCTAGGCACTACAAGATGGAACCTTTCGTGTTTTCTTATTACAATGTTCATCCAATCCCAAAAATTTAACCCATCAACAGAAAATAACGATTCAAGTGGTCATAACTTGGTGCTTAGAAAATATTCGTGAATGAATCCTTTTTAAAAAGTCATTATATTTTCATTCTATATAGATCGTTCTATTTTTTCTGATTAGAAATTTCATCCAATCTTCAAAATTCAACCCACCAAATGAAAATAACAATTCAGGGGGTCATAACTTGGTGCTCAAATATTATTTTTGAACGATTCCATTTTTAAAAGTTCTTATATTTTTAGGCTCTACAATATGAAACCTTCTATGTTAGCTACTTAGTATTTGCATCCAATCCTCGAAATTCAACCCATCAAAATAAAACAACGATTTAGTTGCTATTGACTTCGTGCTCGCATAAAATTTTGGAACCATTCCTTTTGAATAGTTGGTAGATTTTCGGGCACTAAAGTATGAACCTTTTGTGTTTGCTTATTAGTAAGTTCATACAAATCTTAAAAATGAACCCATCAAATGAAAATAACGATTATGGTGGTCATGACTTCGTGCTCAGATAATATTTTGGACTGATTCCTTTTTGAAGACTTAATATATTTTCATTCTATAAAGTACCTCCCATTTCTGCTGACTGGAAATTTCATCCAATCTTTGAAATTCAACCCATCAAATGAAAATAACAATTCGGGTGGTCATAACTTGGTCCTCAGGTAATAGTTTGGAATGATTTGTTTTTGAAAATTTCTTATATTTTCTGTCTCTATAATATATTACCTTCCGTGTTTTCTTATTAGTAGCTGCATGTAATCCTCGAAATTCAACCTATCTTTTTTCAGTCCCTACAATATGGAACCTTACGTGGTTTTCTAACTAGTAACTACATTTGATCCCCGAAATTAATCTCATAAGATGAAAATGACAATTCGGGTGTTCATAACTTGGTGCCATATAATATTTTGGTTTGATTCTTTTTTGAAAAGTTATTATATTTCTAGGCACTACAAGATGGAACCTTTCGTGTTTTATTATTACAATGTTCATCCAATCCCAAAAATTCAACCCATCAACAGAAAATAACGATTCAGGTGGTCATAACTTGGTGCTTAGAAAATATTCGTGAATGATTCCTTTTTAAAAAGTCATTATATTTTCATCCTATATAGATCGTCCAATTTTTCTGATTAAAAATTTCATCTAATCTTCAAAATTCAACCCATCAAATGAAAATAACAATTCAGGTGGTCATAACATGGTGCTCAGGTAATTGTTTGGAATGATTTATTTTTGAAAATTTCTTATATTTTCTGTCTCTACAATATAATACCTTCTGTGTTTTCTTATTAGTAACTACATGTAATCCTCGAAATTCAACCTATCTTTTTCAGGCCCTACAATATGGAACCTTCCATGGTTTTCTAACTAGTAACTACATTTGATCCCCTAAATTAATCTCATAAGATGAAAATGACAATTCGGGTGTTCATAACTTGGTGCTCATATAATATTTTGGTTTGATTGTTTTTTGAAAAGTTATTATATTTCTAGGCACTACAAGATGGAACCTTTCGTGTTTTCTTATTACAATTTTCATCCAATCCCAAAAATTCAACCCATCAATAGAAAATAACGATTCAGGTGGTCATAACTTGGTGTTTAGAAAATATTTGTGAATGATTCCTTTTTAAAAAGTCATTATATGTTCATTCTATATAGATCGTCCAATTTTTCTGATTAGAACTTTCATCCAATCTTCAAAATTCAACCCATCAAATGAAAAGAACAATTCAGGTGGTCATAACTTGGTGCTCAGATAATATTTTGGAATGATTCCTTTTTAAAGGGTTCTTATATTTTCATGCTCTAAAATATGGTACCTTCCGTGTTTTCCTTTTTAGTAACTTCATTTGATCCCCGTAATTCCACCCATCAAATGAAAATAACGATGCAAGTGGTTATAACTTGGCACTCAGATAATATTTTGTACTGATTTTTTTTTAATTTATTATATTTTCTGTCTATATGGTAACTCCCATTTTTGAAGATTAGAATATTCATCAAATCTTCCAAATTCAACCCATCAAATGAAAATAACGAATCAGGTGGTCATAACTTGGTGCTCAAATAATATTTTTGAACGATTCCATTTTTAAAAGTTCTTATATTTTTAGGCTCTTCAATATGAAACCTTCTATGTTTGCTAATTAGTAATTGCATCCAATCCTCAAAATTCAACCCAGCAAAATAAAACAACGATTCAGGTGCTATTGATTTCGTGCTCATATAATATTTTTGGAACCATTCCTTTTGAATAGTTGTCAGATTTTCAGGCACTAAAATATGAACCTTTTGTGTTTGCTTATTAGTAAGTTCATCCTAATCTGAAAAATGAACCCATCAAATGAAAATAACGATTATAGTGGTCATGACTTCGTGCTCAGATAATATTTTGGACTGATTCCTTTTTGTAAAGTTAGTATATTTTCATTCTATAAAGTACCTCCCATTTTTGCTGACTGGAAATTTCATCCAATCTTTGTAATTCAACCCATCAAATGAAAATAACAATTCGGGTGGTCATAACTTGGTGCTCGGGTAATAGTTTGGAATGATTTGTTTTTGAAAATTTCTTATATTTTCTATCTCTACAATATAATACTTTCTGTGTTTTCTTATTAGTAACTGCATGTATTCCTCGAAATTCAACCTATCTTTTTTCAGGCCCTACAATATGGAACCTTCCGGGGTTTTCGAACTAGTAACTACATTTGATGCCCGAAATTAATCTCATAAGATGAAAATGACAATTCGGGTGTTCATAACTTGGTGCTCATATAATATTTTGGTTTAATTCTTTTTTGAAAAGTTATTTTATTTCTAGGCACTATAAGATGGAACCTTTCGTTTTTTTTATTACAATGTTCATCCAATCCCAAAAATTCAACCCATCAACAGAAAATAACGATTCAGGTGGTCATAACTTAGTGCTTAGAAAATATTCGTGAATGAATCCTTTTTAAAAAGTCATTATATTTTCATCCTATATAGATCGTCCTATTTTTTCTGATTAAAAATTTCATCTAATCTTCAAAACTCAACCCATCAAATGAAAATAACAATTCTGGAGGTCATAACTTGGTGCTCAGGTAATAGTTTGGAATGATTTGTTTTTGAAAATTTCTTATATTTTCTGTCTCTACAATATAATACCTTCTGTGTTTTCTTATTAGTAACTACATGTAATCCTCGAAATTCAACCTATCTTTTTCAGGCCCTACAATATGGAACCTTCCATGGTTTTCTAAGTATTAACTACATTTGATCCCCTAAATTAATCTCATAAGATGAAAATGACAATTCGGGTGTTCATAACTTGGTGCTCATATAATGTTTTGGTTTGATTGTTTTTTGAAAAGTTATTATATTTATAGGCACTACAAGATGGAACCTTTCGTGTTTTCTTATTACAATGTTCATTCAATCCCAAAAATTCAACCCATCAACAGAAAATAACGATTCAGGTGGTCATAACTTATTGCTTAGAAAATATTTATGAATGATTCCTTTTTAAAAAGTCATTATATTTTCATTCTATATAGATCGTCCTATTTTTTCAGTTTAGAAATTTCATCCAATCTTCAAAATTCAACCCATCAAATGAAAATAACAATTCAGGTGGTCATAACTTGGTGCTCAGATAATATTTTGGAACGATTCCTTTTTAAAAGGTTCTTATATTTTCATGCTCTAAAATATGGTACCTTCCATGTTTTCCTTTTTAGTAACTTCATTTGATCCCCGTAATTCATCCCATCAAATGAAAATAACGATTCAAGTGGTTATAACTTGGTGCTCTGATAACATTTTGTACTGATTGTTTTTTGAAAATTTATTATATTTTCTGTCTATATGGTAACTCCCATTTTTGAAGATTAGAATTTTCATCCAATCTTCCAATTTTTTTTTTAATTTTAAAACCATCCGAGGATGGGGGGATATATTTGGCACCCCAGACCTAATTGAATTAGCCAAAATTGGCGCTAACAGTCTTGGTACATCGCAATTTACAAAAGATCATCCCATAGATGATCCCAGAGCTAAATAAAGCTCCTGAAGCAAAACAGCACTTGCTTCCAAAAGCGGTGTTTCCACCCTAACAGTAAATAACAAAACATCTAGCTAAAAACACCTAGCTAAGAGAAACCTACTAGCTAGTACATCACGAACAGGTCGGAGAAACGAAAAATCGAGACTCCTATTTGTCAACAATGTGCCAGCCGAGAGGTTAGATTAGTTCCTGAGTGAGATTGAAATCCTGAGTAGCAGCTTCAAGTATCAGTTGAGGAGTTGGGGTCCAAAAAAAATTGCTGTAAATCCCTGTGTAACCATTGCAAGACATCTGAATCCGATCCAACCCTATGTTCAGTCCAAACATTAACCTATGCTCCTTTGCTTCAGTTATGGGCCTCCTTTGCATCATATTGCTCAAGAAATCCTCTCCTGTGCAGTAAAAAAACCCCCAGCAGTTTCCATTCGATAGGATGAAGAATGAAATTATAGAAAAAAAACTTTAGTTACTGAGGTAGATCTAAGTGTATTCAAAAAGCTCTAGGTATTACCCATAGAGGTATTAATTCTCACTCCATGGACTCCAATTTTATCCAATAGTAAAAGCCCCCTAAGAAAAGGTGGAACATTTTCTATGTTTAAATCTCCAGTTAAATTCATTTCCTTTGCATATTTTGCCAAGAAGTCTGCCGCTGTATTAGATTCCCTGGGAATGTATTTGATTGGGTTAATTGTATGCTCTATGTTCAAGGAGCTACAAATAGAGAAAACTCTCCATGGACAGCCCATTGGAACATGTATTCCTTTAACAGCTGTCAAACAGTCTGACTCAATCATACAACAGTGAAGATCAAGTTCTGAGCATAAAAGATATGCACTCTGAATACCTACCAATTCAGCATGTAGAGGGGAATCAGATTGGAAAATATTAACTCTCAGCCTAATCACCTCTCCATTCCAATCTCTCACTATAACTGCACATGAGGACTCTCCTCCAATTTTCCATGTAGCATCCATGTTTTTTTGAAACCAGATATTGGGTTTTCCCAACTGACAGCAGCTAATACTCTTTTCTTTTTTTGGAGGATTTTTGGCATGATTCCAGCCTGAATTAAGTCCTTATGCTTTTCTATATTACCTATCAGTGGATTGGCAGTGAAAATTAAGTTTATCAGATCTTTGACATTCTGAAAGCATGCATCAACTGAGAAGGGTTGGTTGTCAAATAGGATTTTATTTCTATATATCCAGAGGGACCATATTGTGACTATTAGGGCTGCTGTAAACAAGTTGGACAAAATCTTAGAGTCTGCCCTTATGGAGAGGTAGTATTCTACTCGGTTCCTAAAGCTCCCTAAGACTGGTTGTTGAAAAAGTATAAGATTATTAACTCTAATCCAGATTGCAAGTGCTGAAGGACAGGAGTTAAAAAAATGGTCCAGGGAGTCTGAGTGGTTCATACACAGAGGACACATAGAAGCTAAAGAGAAACCTAATTTACACAATATGTTATCAAATGGCAGTATACCATTAAGAGCTCTCCAAACTAGAACAGACATTTTTGATGGAATGAATGGAGACCATACCTTGTGTAGATGTCTAATGATTGTTCCTTTCTGTCTGAAAATCTTGTATGCTGAGCTAGTAGAGAAATTTCCATCCAAAGAAGGAGTCCAGACCAGCCTATCTGCATGTGAGTTTGTAATTTTGACATCCTGCAGGAGAAGATTTATATTGGTAGCCAGATGAGGCTCCAAGATTGGAAGGTAGGAATCTTTGTTAGCAATGAAAGAGCTGAGAGATATATCAGGAAATGGAATTTCCATCTCTTGGGGCCATTCATAGAACAAAGCACCCTCACCAGTCCAATTAGCACTCCAGAATGAAAATTCACCAATTCCATGAATAACTCTAGTAAGACTATTTGCAGTTTCAGTGACCTTGCATATTCTATTCCATGTGTGAGATTTTTTATACGATGCAGGGGGTGTCCACAAATGATGGGACCATTGGGTATTATTTATTTGCAATTTCCACCAAAGTTTACAAGACAAGGCATCTACTATGGCCTAAAGGTCTCTAAATCCTATACCATTCTCCTGAACAGGAATACTCATTCTTTTCCAGGAGCGCCATTTTTTCTTATTCTCTGAGTTCTCAGTGTTTCCCCAGAATAGTCCAGAAGCCAATTTTTCCATTTTCCTTAAAACTAACTTTGGAGGACTTAGAGCAGCAAACAGATGTGTGGGAATAGAGAGAAAACAGTGGTTAATAAGAATGATTTTACCTGCAGTGCTTAACCACCTGTTCTTCCAGTTGTTAATGGTTTTCTCCATTCTTTCCAAAACAGGGTAGTAATGTACCTGTGTATTCCTTCCTGAAAAGATGGGGACCCCTAGATACTTGAAAGGAAAAGTGCCTCTAACCATACCTAAAGTCATGATCACTGTTTGTACTCTGTCCATTGAGGTTTTAGGAGCAGCAAAAAAATTAGATTTGAAAAATTAACTTTCTGGCCCGATGTCTTCTCATAAGCTTTCAGAAATCTTTTAAGTCTTTTCAAATTTTTGAAATTACCATTCAGAAAGACAGCGGTATCATCCGCATACATGAGGTGAGTTATGTGTGGGCAGTGTCTAGGCAAGATAAAGTTTTGCAAATATCCTGTGTTAAACAATTTTTTCAAACCTCGAGAAAAAGCCTCAGATAGAATATTATACAGAAAAGGTGAAAGAGGATCACCCTGTTTGATGCCTCTGTTGGATGCAAAGAATCCTGAAGTAATTCCATTTATTAAAACTGAAAAATGAGCTGAAGCTATGTTTTGCATAATGCGGTGCACAAATATACCATGAAATCCAAATTGAAGGAGGATTGAGTTAAGGAAGGACCATGAGACCCTGTCAAAGGCCTTCTGCATATCTAATTTAACTATGTGATTTGGAACTTTAGATTTTCTAGTTAAAATTCTAGTCATCTCTTGCATCAATATTATGTTATCAGATATATCCCTCCCTTTTATAAATGCACTCTGTTCAGGGGATATGAGTGAAGTCATTAGAGGTTTAATCCTTTCCATTAACATCTTAGAAAAAACTTTATTCACAAAGTTTGATAGGCTTATGGGCCTAAAATCTGAGAAGGTGATTGGAATTGATCTTTTGGGGATCAAAGTCAGCCATGTACTAGAGATGGCCTTAGGAATATTACCACTTTTTAGGAAGTCGTTTGCAGCATCAAGAAGATCTCCTTTAATAGTATCCCAGAAAGTGGTATAAAAAGCACCAGAATATCCAGCAGGTCCCGGGGAACTAGATTTATTTAGGTCAAATACTGCATATTTAAGCTCCTGAAGTTGAAACGGAGACAGAAGAAAATTGTTTTCTTGATCCATAATTACTTTAGGGATTTCAGTGAGGAAGTGTTTTAGATATGTTCCCATTTTTTTTTTAGGCTTCCTCATTGAGTAATTCTTTGTAAAATCTCACAGCTACCTCTTTGATCAGAGATGGTTCTGAAATCCAATTACCTTTTCCATCCTTGATTTTACTTATTCTTGTTTTTGTTCTCCTTTCCCTAATTGAGTGATGAAAGTAACTCGTATTAGCATCACCATACTTGAACCAATTTAACCTAGCTTTTTTGCTTCAGATAGATAATTTTTCTTTTTGAGCTCTCATCAGCAAATGTTTGGATTTATTTAGCTCAGCTAGGATTAAGTCATCTTGTGATTGCTGGAAAGAGATTTCCAGATCATTAACTACATTCTCATAGTGTGTCAAATTCTGATTCACATTACCAAAATGTAATTTATTCCATTGTTTGATTTCCATCTTTAGCCTCTTAAGTTTAAAGACTAACCTGTACATCCCATTGAAAGGAGAGACTAATTCCCAGTTTGTGACTACAAGGTCCTGAAATTCCTGTCTATTTGACCACATATCTTGGTATCTAAATGATCTAGGGGATTGTTCTTCAGATGATTGTACAGATAGAAGTAAAGCGGAATGGTCCGAGGTCATCCTATTTAAAACATGAATGGAACTATTAGGAAATAGGTCCAACCAATCTAAGGTAGCAATACCCCTATCTAACCTCTGAAACATTAAGTCCTTGCATTTATCCCTATATCTATTATTGCTCCAAGTGAAGGAATTCCCCACAGTAGGGATGTCATGCAAGTCCATAAAGTTTATAAATTCATTGAACTGCTTCATACTTTTTTTTGGTGTTGACTTCCTTCCCTTATATTCAGATACAGATGCAACAGTGTTAAAATCTCCTATATATATGGAAGGATGATGCATTGTTACCTTTAAATCATTCCATAAAGCCTCCCTCATTTGTCTATGTACACTAGCATATATGAAAAAACAGTTCCAGCTAAACGAGGAGGCAGAATCTGATATATTGACTTGCATAAATTGATCTGTCTCACTTAAGGTTGTAATCCTGAAAGCTTGATTCCATAAGATCCATATTTTTGCACATTGAGCAGGAAAAACGTTTTGGTATCCAAGTTCATGCTTTAATACTGTTAAATTATGTTTATCCTGCCAGGGTTCTATTAAACACAGGATATCAATCTTATGCTTAAGTTTTAAAACCTTTAATCTGTCAAGAGATGTTCCAATACCTCTCACATTCCAGACTAGAATATTCCCTATTATGGTGTGTTTTATCATTTAAAAACTTTTGGGGTAGCTTTCTGTGAAGATCTTAGGCTTCTACTCATCTTAGCTGAAGTCTTACCTTTGTCACCTGATTTACCATTACTATTTTCAATATTCACCAAATTTGACTTCAGGTCAGAGTTGCTTACCTTGTTCTGCATGTTTTCCTCTTCCTTTGTACTCTGATCGGGTTGTGAATGACCCCCTATATTTAAACCTGAGGTGGTGTTTTGCTCTGTGGAACCTGTATGTGCTTGCTCAAGAAGAGGAGGAGCAGTTATAGTAGTAAGATTTTCTTCAGAATTAAGGATAACTGAAACTTCCTGTGATTCCACTGATTCATGAAATATCTCTACAACTTCCCCTTCTAGGTTATCCTGTAAATCATCTAATGATTGAAAAGCATTAGAAATTGTTACTGTGTTGTTCTTAGAAGCATTTTCCTGGATAAGAGGAAGTTCTGTGAGCTGGTTTTTTTTCCTCCAAAAAGATGTGGTTATTGGCTTAGAAATATCATCAAGAGAGTAGAAGGGGGCATTTCTTTTCCTGTGACTAACCTTAAAAAAATTGATGTTACTTTCATGTTGAAATCCTGAATTTATTTTTTGAGTTTGAAACTCCTTCTCTTTTTGTGAGACAGTTAAAGTTGAGGAGCCCTCGATGTTAATTATTTTTTTGGGGGGGGGGGGTTCTAAGCCTTTTATCTCCTTATGTTCATTTCCTTCAGTTCCCTCAGTTTTTTTCCAAATCTTTTTTCTCAGCTCAGGATGCAGTAGGTTACAACTAGTGTTACTGTGACCCATTATTTTACAATGTGAGCAATATAATGGCAAATCCTCATATTCAATAGGGTATTCTGCCACCTTGTTACCAATTCCTACCACAATAGTATTAGGGAGCTGTGATAACAGATCAATCTCAACGCAAACTTTGATAGCAGAGGGTCTAGTTAAGGCTTTGGTGGCAGCATCCATCTTAAGGAATCTACCTATCTGACAGCTAATACCCATAATTGTAGAGTTGTTGTAAAAATGTAAAGGCAGTTTATGAAATGTTTCCCAAACTGGAACTATGGAGGATTCCACAGTTGGTGAGAAGTCCGGAGACCACTTCTGAACTTTCATTGTGAATCCTTGAATAGTCCATTTGCCCTTCATCCAGCATCTTTGATAGTCCTCACTTTCCTGAAAACGAATAAGAACATGTCGGTAATCAATTGACCCTAGTTGAAATTTTGATTTAAAACCAATGGATTTGAAAGCCTGTTGCAGAGAGTCCATTGGGGGTTTCCCTCAGATCAACTTTCCGACGAGGGCATTATGATAGTGCGAGGCTAGAAGTTCGCCTTCTTCTGTGGGAAGGATGTAGGCTATTTTTCCTTTGAATTCCGTAATGGGATGCAGATTTGGAGTTTCGGGGAGTGATGTGAGGAGCGGGGATTGTTTTGTGTTGAGAGCTTGAACGAAACTTTTGTGGATAGGGGGTGTAGGGGGCAAAGGATCAGGGGGTAGATTTGGCGTCGGCAACGCCATAGTCGGCCACCAGTGATGGTGAGTTCGAACCAGAGAACAGTGAAAATGACCGTTGGCAGTGAGAAATTGAGATGAGGAAGAAGAGCTGTGTTTAGTGTGTGTAATCGCACAATAAATCGCACAGAGTAACAGTAGTGTTAAAAAAATTTCGGACTGTAGCAGGAAAGTCAAGCTCCAATCTTCCAAATTCAACCCATCAAATGAAAATAACGAATCAGGTGGTTATAACTTGGTGCTCAAAATAATATTTTTGAACGATTCCATTTTTAAAAGTTCTTATATTTTCAGGCTCTACAATATGAAACCTTCTGTGTTTGCTAATTAGTAATTGCATCCAATCCTCGAAATTCAACCCATCAAAATAAAACAATGATTCAGGTGCAATTGACTTCGTGCTCATATAATATTTTGGAACCATTCCTTTTGAATAGTTGTCAGATTTTCAGGCACAAAAATATGAACCATTCGTGTTTTCTTATCAGTAAGTTCATCCAAATCTGAAAAATGAACACATCAAATGAAAATAACGATTACGGTGGTCATGACTTCGTGCTCAGATAATATTTTGGACTGATTCCTTTTTGAAAAGTTAACATATTTTCATTCTATAAAGTGCCTCCCATTTTTTCTGACAGGAAATTTCATCCAATCTTTGAAATTCAACCCATCAAATGAAAATAACAATTCGGGTGGTCATAACTTGGTGCTCAGGTAATAGTTTGGAATGATTTGTTTTTGAAAATTTCTTATATTTTCTGTCTCTACAATATAATACCTTCCGTGTTTTCTTATTAGTGACTGCATGTATTCCTCGAAATTCAACCTATCTTTTTTCAGGCCCTACAATATGGAACCTACCATGGTTTTCAAACTAGTAACTACATTTGATGCCCGAAATTAATCTCATAAGACGAAAATGACAATTCGGGTGTTCATAACCTGGTGCTCATATAATATTTTAGATTGATTCTTTTTTGAAAAGTTATTATATTTCTAGGCACTACAAGATGGAACCTTTCGTGTTTTCTTATTACAATGTTCATCCAATCCCAAAAATTCAACCCATCAACAGAAAATAACGATTCAGGTGGTCATAACTTGGTGCTTAGAAAATATTCGTGAATGAATCCTTTTTAAAAAGTCATTATATTTTCATTCTATATAGATCGTCCAATTTTTTCTGATTAGAAATTTCATCCAATCTTCAAAATTCAACCCATCAAATGAAAATAACAATTCAGGTGGTAATAACTTGGTGCTCAAATATTATTTTTGAACGATTCCATTTTTAAAAGTTTTTATATTTTTAGGCTCTACAATATGAAACCTTCTATGTTTGCTAATTAGTAATTGCATCCAATCCTCGAAATTCAACCCATCAAAATAAAACAATGATTCAGGTGCAATTGACTTCGTGCTCATATAATATTTTGGAACCATTCCTTTTGAATAGTTGTCAGATTTTCAGGCACTAAAATATGAACCTTTCGTGTTTGCTTATCAGTAAGTTCATCCAAATCTGAAAAATGAACCCATCAAATGAAAATAACGATTATGGTGGTCATGACTTTGTGCTCAGATAATTTTTTGGACTGATTCCTTTTTGAAAAGTTAATATATTTTCATTCTATAAAGTACCTCCCGTTTTTGCTGACTGGAAATTTCATCCAATCTTTGAAATTCAACCCATCAAATGAAAATAACAATTCAGGTGGTCATAACTTGGTGCTCAGGTAATAGTTTGGAATGATTTGTTTTTGAAAATTTCTTATATTTTCTGTCTCTACAATATAATACCTTCTGTGTTTTCTTATTAGTAACTGCATGTAATCCTCGAAATTCAACCTATCTTTTTTCAGGCCCTACAATATGGAACCTTTCGTGGTTTTCTAACTAGTAACTACATTTGATGCCCGAAATTAATCTCATAAGATGAAAATGACAATTCGGGTGTTCATAACTTGGTGCTCATATAATATTTTGGTTTAATTCTTTTTTGAAAAGTTATTTTATTTCTAGGCACTATAAGATGGAACCTTTCGTTTTTTTTATTACAATGTTCATCCAATCCCAAAAATTCAACCCATCAACAGAAAATAACGATTCAGGTGGTCATAACTTAGTGCTTAGAAAATATTCGTGAATGATTCCTTTTTAAAAAGTCATTATATTTTCATTCTGTATAGATCGTCCTATTTTTTATGATTAGAAATTTCATCCAATCTTCAAAATTCAACCCATCAAATGAAAATAACAATTCAGGTGGTCATAACTTTGTGCTCAGATAATAGTTTGGAATGATTTGTTTTTGAAAAGTTCTTATATTTCCTGTCTCTACAATATAATAACTTCTGTGTTTTCTTATTAGTAACTGCATGTAATCCTCGAAATTCAACCTATCTTTTTTCAGGCCCTACAATATGGAACCTTCCGTGGTTTTCTAACTAGTAACTACATTTGATGCTCGAAATTAATCTCATAAGATGAAAATGACAATTCGGGTGTTCATAACTTGGTGCTCATATAATATTTTGGTTTGATTCTATTTTGAAAAGTTATTATATTTCTAGGCACTACAAGATGGAACCTTTCGTGTTTTCTTATTACAATGTTCATTCAATCCCAAAAATTCAACCCATCAATAGAAAGATTCAGGTTGTCATAATTTGGTGCTTAGAAAATATTTGTGAATGATTCCTTTTAAAAAGTCATAATATTTTCATTCTATATAGATCATCCTATTTTTTCGGATTAGAAATTTCATCCAATCTTCAAAATTCAACCCATCAAATGAAAATAACAATTCAGGTGGTCATAACTTGGCGATCAGATAATATTTTGGAACGATTCCTTTTTCAAAGGTTCTTATATTTTCATGCTCTAAAATATGATACCTTCCGTGTTTTCCTTTTTAGTAACTTCATTTGATCCCCGTAATTCATCCCATCAAATGAAAATAACGATTCAAGTGGTTATAACTTGGTGCTCAGATAATATTTTGTACTGATTTGTTTTTTGAAAATTTATTATATTTTCAGTCTATATGGTAACTCCCATTTTTGAAGATTAGAATTTTCATCCAATCTTCAAAATTCAACCCATCAAATAAAAATAACAATTCAGGTGGTTATAACTTGGTGCTCAAATATTATTTTTGAACGATTCCATTTTTAAATGTTCTTATATTTTTAGGCTATACAATATGAAACCTTCTATGTTTGCTAATTAGTAATTGCATCCAATCCTCGAAATTCGACCCATCGAAATAAAACAATGATTCAGGTGCAATTGACTTTGTGCTCATATAATATTTTGGAAGCATTCCTTTTGAATAGTTGTCAGATTTTCAGGCACTAAAATATGAACCTTTCGTGTTTGCTTATTAGTAAGTTCATCCAAATCTGAAAAATGAACCCATCAAATGGAAACAACGATTATGGTGGTCATGATTTCGTGCTCAAATAATATTTTGGACTGATTCCTTTTTGAAAACTCAATATATTTTCATTCTATAAAGTACCTCCTGTTTTTGCTGACAGGAAATTTCATCCAATCTTTGAAATTCAACCGATCAAATGAAAATAACAATTCGGGTGGTCATAACTTGGTGCTCAGGTAATAGTTTGGAATGATTTGTTTTTGAAAATTTCTTATATTTTCTGTCTCTACAATATAATACCTTCTATGTTTTCTTATTAGTAACTGCATGTATTCCTCGAAATTCAACCTATCTTTTTTCAGGCCCTAGAATATGGAACCTTCCGTGGTTTTCGAACTAGTAACTACATTTGATGCCCGAAATTAATCTCATAAGATGAAAATGACAATTCGGGTGTTCATAACTTGGTGCTCATATAATATTTTGGTTTGATTCTTTTTCGAAAAGTTATTATATTTCTAGGCACTACAAGATGGAACCTTTCGTGTTTTCTTATTACAATGTTCATCCAATCCCTAAAATTCAACCCATCAACAGAAAATAACGATTCAGGTGGTCATAACTTGGTGCTTAGAAAATATTCGTGAATGATTCCTTTTAAAAAATTCGTTATATTTTCATTCTACATAGATCGTCCTATTTTTTATGATTAGAAATTTAATCCAATCTTCAAAATTCAACCCATCAAATGAAAATAACAATTCAGGTGGTCATAACTTGGTGCTCAAATATTATTTTTGAACAATTCCATTTTTAAATGTTCTTATATTTTTAGGCTCTACAATATGAAACCTTCTATACTAGCTAATTAGTAATTGCATCCAATCCTCGAAATTCGACCCATCAAAATAAAACAACGATTTAGGGGCTATTGACTTCGTGCTCACATAAAATTTTGGAACCATTCCTTTTGAATAGTTGTTAGATTTTCGGGCACTAAAATATGAACCTTTCGTGTTTGCTTATTAGTAAGTTCATCCAAATCTGAAAAATGAACCCATCAAATGAAAATAACGATTATGGTGGTCATGACTTCGTGCTCAGATAATATTTTGGACTGATTCCTTTTTGAAAAGTTAATATATTTTCATTCTATAAAGTACCTCCCGTTTTTGCTGACTGGAAATTTCATCCAGTCTTTGAAATTCAACCCATCAAATGAAAATAACAATTCGGGTGGTCATAACTTGGTGCTCAGGTAATAGTTTGGAATGATTTGTTTTTGAAAATTTCTTATATTTTCTGTCTCTACAATATAATACCTTATGTGTTTTCTTATTAGTAACTGCATGTATTCCTCGAAATTCAACCTATCTTTTTTCAGGCCCTACAATATGGAACCTTCCGTGGTTTTCGAACTAGTAACTACATTTGATGCCCGAAATTAATCTCATAAGTCGAAAAAGACAATTCAGGTGTTCATAACTTGGTGCTCATATAATAGTTTGGATTGATTCTTTTTTGAAAAGTTATTATATTTCTAGGCACTACAAGATGGAACCTTTCATGTTTTCTTATTACAATATTCATCCAATCCCAAAAATTCAACCCATCAACAGAAAATAACGATTCAGGTGGTCATAACTTGGTGCTTAGAAAATATTCGTGAATGATTCCTTTTTAAAAAGTCATGATATTTTCATTTTATATAGATCATCCTATTTTTTAAGATTAGAAATTTCGTCCAATCTTCAAAATTTAAACCATCAAATGAAAATAACAATTCAGGTGGTCATAACTTGGTTCTCAAATATTATTTTTGAACGATTCCATTTTTAAAAGTTCTTATATTTTTAGGCTATACAATATGAAACCTTCTATGTTTTCTAATTAGTAATTGAATCCAATCCTCGAAATTCAACCCATAAAAATAAAACAATGATTCAGGTGCAATTGACTTCGTGCTCATATAATATTTTGGAACCATTCCTTTTGAATAGTTGTCAGATTTTCAGGCACTAAAATATGAACCTTTCGTGTTTGCTTATTAGTAAGTTCATCCAAATCTGAAAATTGAACCCATCAAATGGAAATAACGATTATGGTGGTCATGACTTCGTGCTCAGATAATTTTTTGGACTGATTCCTTTTTGAAAACTTAATATATTTTCATTCTATAAAGTACCTCCCGTTTTTGCTGGCTGGAAATTTCATCCAATCTTTCAAATTCAACCCATTAAATGAAAATAACAATTCAGGTGGTCATAACTTAGTGCTCAGATAATAGTTTGGAATGATTTGTTTTTGAAAAGTTCTTATATTTCCTGTCTCTACAATATAATACCTTCTGTGTTTTCTTATTAGTAACTGCATATAATCCTCGAAATTCAACCTATCTTTTTTCAGGCCCTACAATATGGAACCTTCCGTGGTTTTCTAACTAGTAACTACATTTGATCCCCGAAATTAATCTCATAAGATAAAAATGACAATTCGGGTGTTCATAACTTGGTCCTCATATAATATTTTGGTTTGATTCTTTTTTGAAGAGTTATTATATTTCTAGGCACTACAAGATGGAACCTTTTGTGTTTTCTTATTACAATGTTCATCCAATCCCTAAAATTCAACCCATCGACAGAAAATAACGATTCAGGTGGTCATAACTTGGTGCTTAGAAAATATTCGTGAATGATTCCTTTTTAAAAAGTCGTTATATTTTCATTCTATATAGATCGTACTATTTTTTATGATTAGAAATTTCATCCAATCTTCAAAATTCAACCCATCAAATGAAAATAACAATTCAGGTGGTTATAACTTGGTGCTCAAATATTATTTTTGAACGATTCCATTTTTAAATGTTCTTATATTTTTAGGCTCTACAATATGAAACCTTCTATGTTAGCTAATTAGTAATTGCATCCAATCCTTGAAATTCAACCCATCAAAATAAAACAACGATTCAGGTGCTATTGACTTCGTGCTCACATAAAATTTTGGAACCATTCCTTTTGAATAGTTGTTAGATTTTCGGGCACAAAAATATGAACCTTTCGTGTTTGCTTATTAGTAAGTTCATCCAAATCTGAAAAATGAACCCATCAAATGAAAATAACGATTGTGGTGGTCATGACTTCGTGCTCAGATAATTTTTTGGACTGATTCCTTTTTGAAAAGTTAATATATTTTCATTCTATAAAGTACCTCCCGTTTTTGCTGACTGGAAATTTCATCCAGTCTTTGAAATTCAACCCATCAAATGAAAATAACAATTCGGGTGGTCATAACCTGGTGCTCAGGTAATAGTTTGGAATGATTTGTTTTAGAAAATTTCTTATATTTTCTGTCTCTACAATATAATAACTTCTGTGTTTTCTTATTAGTAACTGCATGTAATCCTCGAAATTCAACCTATCTTTTTCAGGCCCTACAATATGGAACCTTCCGTGGTTTTCTAACTAGTAACTACATTTGATCCCCGAAATTAATCTCATAAGATGAAAATGACAATTCGGGTGTTCATAACTTGGTGCTCATATAATATTTTGGTTTGATTCTTTTTTGAAAAGTTATTATATTTCTAGGCACTACAAGATGGAACCTTTCGTGTTTTCTTATTACATTGTTCATCCAATCCCAAAAATTCAAACCATCGACAGAAAATAACGATTCAGGTGGTCATAACTTGGTGCTTAGAAAATATTCGTGAATGATTCCTTTTTAAAAAAGTTATTATATTTTCATTCTATATAGATCGTCCTATTTTTTAAGATTAGAAATTTCATCCAATCTTCAAAATTCAACCCATCAAATGAAAATAACAATTCAGGTGGTCATAACTTGGTGCTCAAATATTATTTTTGAACGATTCCATTTTTAAAAGTTCTTATAATTTTAGGCTCTACAATTTGAAACCTTCTATGTTTGCTAATTAGTAATTGCATCCAATCCTCGAAATTCAACCCATCAAAATAAAACAACGATTCAGGTGCTATTGACTTCGTGCTCACATAAAATTTTGGAACCATTCCTTTTGAATAGTTGTTAGATTTTCGGGCACTAAAATATGAACCTTTTGTGTTTGCTTTTTAGTAAGTTCATCCAAATCTTAAAAATGAACCCATCAACTGAAAATAATGATTATGGTGGTCATGACTTCGTGTTTGGATAATATTTTGGACTGATTCCTTTTTGAAAACTTAATATATTTTCATTCGATAAAGTACCTCCCGTTTCTGCTGACTTGAAATTTCATCCAATTTTTAAAATTCAACCCATCATCTGAAAATAACAATTCGGGTGGTCATAACTTGGTCCTCAGGTAATAGTTTGGAATGATTTGTTTTTGAAAGTTTCTTATATTTTCTGTCTCTACAATATAATATCTTTTGTGTTTTCTTATTAGTAACTGCATGTAATCCTCGAAATTCAACCTATCTTTTTTCATGCCCTACAATATGGAACCTTCCGTGGTTTTCTAACTAGTAACTACATTTGATGCCCGAAATTAATCTCACAAGATGAAAATGACAATTAACTTGGTGCTCATATAATATTTTGGTTTGATTCTTTTTTTGAAAAGTTAATATATTTCTAGGCACTACAAGATGGAACCTTTCGTGCTTTCTTATTACAATGTTTATCCAATCCCAAAAATTCAACCCATCAACAGAAAATAACGAGTCAGGTGGTCATAACTTGGTGCTTAGAAAATATTCGTGAATGATTCCTTTTTAAAAAGTCATTATATTTTCATTCTATATAGATCGTCCTATTTTTTCTGATTAGAAATTTCATCCAATCTTCAAAATTCAACACATCAAATGAAAATAACAATTCAGGTGGTCATAACTTGGTGCTCAAATCTTATTTTTGAACGATTCCATTTTTAAATGTTCTTATATTTTTAGGCTCTACAATATGAAACCTTCTATGTTAGCTAATTAGTAATTGCATCCAATCCTCGAAATTCGACCCATCAAAATAAAACAACGATTCAGGTGCTATTGACTTCGTGCTCACATAAAATTTTAGAACCATTCCTTTTGAATAGTTGTTAGATTTTCGGGCACTAAAATATGAACCTTTTGTGTTTGCTTATTAGTAAGTTCATCCAAATCTTAAAAATGAACCCATAAACTGAAAATAACGATTATGGTGGTCATGACTTCATGTTCAGATAATATTTTGGACTGATTCCTTTTTGAAAACTTAATATATTTTCATTCTATAAAGTACCTCCCGTTTCTGCTGACTGGAAATTTCATCCAATCTTTGAAATTCAACCCATCAAATGAAAATAACAATTCGGGTGGTCATAACTTGGTCCTCAGGTAATAGTTTGGAGTGATTTGTTTTTGAAAGTTTCTTATATTTTCTGTCTCTACAATATAATACCTTTTGTGCTTTCTTATTAGTAACTGCATGTAATCCTCGAAATTCAACCTATCTTTTTTCAGGCCCTACAATATGGAACCTTCCGTGGTTTTCTAACTAATAACTACATTTGATGCCCAAAATTAATCTCACAAGATGAAAATGACAATTAACTTGGTGCTCATATAATATTTTGGTTTGATTCTTTTTTTGAAAAGTTAATATATTTCTAGGCACTACAAGATGGAACCTTTCGTGTTTTCTTATTACAATGTTTATCCAATCCCAAAAATTCAACCCATCAACAGAAAATAACGAGTCAGGTGGTCATAACTTGGTGCTTAGAAAATATTCGTGAATGATTCCTTTTTAAAAAGTAATTATATTTTCATTCTATATAGATCGTCCTATTTTTTCTGATTAGAAATTTCATCCAATCTTCAAAATTCAACACATCAAATGAAAATAACAATTCAGGTGGTCATAACTTGGTGCTCAAATTTTATTTTTGAACGATTCCATTTTTAAATGTTCTTATATTTTTAGGCTCTACAATATGAAACCTTCTATGTTAGCTAATTAGTAATTGCATCCAATCCTCGAAATTCAACCCATAAAAATAAAGCAACGATTCAGGTGCTATTGACTTCGTGCTCACATAAAATTTTGGAACCATTCTTTTTGAACAGTTGTTAGATTTTAGGGCACTAAAATATGAACCTTTTGTGTTTGCCTATTAGTAAGTTCATCCAAATCTTAAAAATGAACCCATCAAATGAAAATAACAATTATGGTGGTCATGAATTCGTGCTCAGATAATTTTTTGGACTGATTCCTTTTTGAAAATTTAATATTTTTTCATTTTATAAAGTACCTCCCGTTTTTGCTGGCTGGAAATTTCATCCAATCTTTGAAATTCAACCCATCAAATGAAAATAACAATTCAGGTGGTCATAACTTAGTGCTCAGATAATAGTTTGGAATGATTTGTTTTTGAAAAGTTCCTATATTTCATGTCTCTACAATATAATACCTTCTGTGTTTTCTTATTGGTAACTGCATGTAATCCTCGAAATTCAACCTATCTTTTTTCAGGCCCTACAATATGGAACCTTCCGTGGTTTTCTAACTAGTAACTACATTTGATCCCCAAAATTAATCTCATAAGATGAAAATGACAATTCGGGTGTTCATAACTTGGTGCTCATATAATATTTTGGTTTGATTCTTTTTTGAAAAGTTATTATATTTCTAGGCACTACAAGATGGAACCTTTCGTGTTTTCTTATTACAATGTTCATCCAATCCCAAAAATTCAACCCATCAACAGAAAATAACGATTCAGGTGGTCATAACTTGGTGCTTAGAAAATATTCGTGAATGATTCCTTTTCAAAGAGTCATTATATTTTCATTCTATATAGATCGTCCTATTTTTTAAGATTAGAAATTTCATCCAATCTTCAAAATTTAACCCATCAAATGAAAATAACAATTCAGGTGGTCATAACTTGGTTCTCAAATATTATTTTTGAACGATTCCATCTTTAAAAGTTCTTATATTTTTAGGCTCTACAATATGAAACCTTCTATGTTAGCTAATTAGTAATTGCATCCAATCCTCGAAATTCAACCCATCAAAATAAAACAACGATTCAGGTGCTATTGACTTCGTGTTCACATAAAATTTTGGAACCATTCTTTTTGAACAGTTGTTAGATTTTAGGGCACTAAAATATGAACCTTTTGTGTTTGCCTATTAGTAAGTTCATCCAAATCTTAAAAATGAACCCATCAAATGAAAATAACGATTATGGTGGTCATGACTTCGTGCTCAGATAATTTTTTGGACTGATTCCTTTTTGAAAAGTTAACATATTTTCATTTTGTAAAGTACCTCCCGTTTTTGCTGGCTGGAAATTTCATCCAATCTTTGAAATTCAACCCATCAAATGAAAATAACAATTCAGGTGGTCATAACTTAGTGCTCAGATAATAGTTTGGAATGATTTGTTTTTGAAAAGTTTCTTATATTTTCTGTCTCTACAATATAATATCTTTTGTGTTTTCTTATTAGTAACTGCATGTAATCCTCGAAATTCAACCTATCTTTTTTCATGCCCTACAATATGGAACCTTCCGTGGTTTTCTAACTAGTAACTACATTTGATGCCCGAAATTAATCTCACAAGATGAAAATGACAATTAACTTGGTGCTCATATAATATTTTGGTTTGATTCTTTTTTTGAAAAGTTAATATATTTCTAGGCACTACAAGATGGAACCTTTCGTGCTTTCTTATTACAATGTTTATCCAATCCCAAAAATTCAACCCATCAACAGAAAATAACGAGTCAGGTGGTCATAACTTGGTGCTTAGAAAATATTCGTGAATGATTCCTTTTTAAAAAGTCATTATATTTTCATTCTATATAGATCGTCCTATTTTTTCTGATTAGAAATTTCATCCAATCTTCAAAATTCAACACATCAAATGAAAATAACAATTCAGGTGGTCATAACTTGGTGCTCAAATCTTATTTTTGAACGATTCCATTTTTAAATGTTCTTATATTTTTAGGCTCTACAATATGAAACCTTCTATGTTAGCTAATTAGTAATTGCATCCAATCCTCGAAATTCGACCCATCAAAATAAAACAACGATTCAGGTGCTATTGACTTCGTGCTCACATAAAATTTTAGAACCATTCCTTTTGAATAGTTGTTAGATTTTCGGGCACTAAAATATGAACCTTTTGTGTTTGCTTATTAGTAAGTTCATCCAAATCTTAAAAATGAACCCATAAACTGAAAATAACGATTATGGTGGTCATGACTTCATGTTCAGATAATATTTTGGACTGATTCCTTTTTGAAAACTTAATATATTTTCATTCTATAAAGTACCTCCCGTTTCTGCTGACTGGAAATTTCATCCAATCTTTGAAATTCAACCCATCAAATGAAAATAACAATTCGGGTGGTCATAACTTGGTCCTCAGGTAATAGTTTGGAATGATTTGTTTTTGAAAGTTTCTTATATTTTCTGTCTCTACAATATAATACCTTTTGTGCTTTCTTATTAGTAACTGCATGTAATCCTCGAAATTCAACCTATCTTTTTTCAGGCCCTACAATATGGAACCTTCCGTGGTTTTCTAACTAATAACTACATTTGATGCCCAAAATTAATCTCACAAGATGAAAATGACAATTAACTTGGTGCTCATATAATATTTTGGTTTGATTCTTTTTTTGAAAAGTTAATATATTTCTAGGCACTACAAGATGGAACCTTTCGTGTTTTCTTATTACAATGTTTATCCAATCCCAAAAATTCAACCCATCAACAGAAAATAACGAGTCAGGTGGTCATAACTTGGTGCTTAGAAAATATTCGTGAATGATTCCTTTTTAAAAAGTAATTATATTTTCATTCTATATAGATCGTCCTATTTTTTCTGATTAGAAATTTCATCCAATCTTCAAAATTCAACACATCAAATGAAAATAACAATTCAGGTGGTCATAACTTGGTGCTCAAATTTTATTTTTGAACGATTCCATTTTTAAATGTTCTTATATTTTTAGGCTCTACAATATGAAACCTTCTATGTTAGCTAATTAGTAATTGCATCCAATCCTCGAAATTCAACCCATAAAAATAAAGCAACGATTCAGGTGCTATTGACTTCGTGCTCACATAAAATTTTGGAACCATTCTTTTTGAACAGTTGTTAGATTTTAGGGCACTAAAATATGAACCTTTTGTGTTTGCCTATTAGTAAGTTCATCCAAATCTTAAAAATGAACCCATCAAATGAAAATAACAATTATGGTGGTCATGAATTCGTGCTCAGATAATTTTTTGGACTGATTCCTTTTTGAAAATTTAATATTTTTTCATTTTATAAAGTACCTCCCGTTTTTGCTGGCTGGAAATTTCATCCATTCTTTGAAATTCAACCCATCAAATGAAAATAACAATTCAGGTGGTCATAACTTAGTGCTCAGATAATAGTTTGGAATGATTTGTTTTTGAAAAGTTCCTATATTTCATGTCTCTACAATATAATACCTTCTGTGTTTTCTTATTGGTAACTGCATGTAATCCTCGAAATTCAACCTATCTTTTTTCAGGCCCTACAATATGGAACCTTCCGTGGTTTTCTAACTAGTAACTACATTTGATCCCCAAAATTAATCTCATAAGATGAAAATGACAATTCGGGTGTTCATAACTTGGTGCTCATATAATATTTTGGTTTGATTCTTTTTTGAAAAGTTATTATATTTCTAGGCACTACAAGATGGAACCTTTCGTGTTTTCTTATTACAATGTTCATCCAATCCCAAAAATTCAACCCATCAACAGAAAATAACGATTCAGGTGGTCATAACTTGGTGCTTAGAAAATATTCGTGAATGATTCCTTTTCAAAGAGTCATTATATTTTCATTCTATATAGATCGTCCTATTTTTTAAGATTAGAAATTTCATCCAATCTTCAAAATTTAACCCATCAAATGAAAATAACAATTCAGGTGGTCATAACTTGGTTCTCAAATATTATTTTTGAACGATTCCATCTTTAAAAGTTCTTATATTTTTAGGCTCTACAATATGAAACCTTCTATGTTAGCTAATTAGTAATTGCATCCAATCCTCGAAATTCAACCCATCAAAATAAAACAACGATTCAGGTGCTATTGACTTCGTGCTCACATAAAATTTTGGAACCATTCTTTTTGAACAGTTGTTAGATTTTAGGGCACTAAAATATGAACCTTTTGTGTTTGCCTATTAGTAAGTTCATCCAAATCTTAAAAATGAACCCATCAAATGAAAATAACGATTATGGTGGTCATGACTTCGTGCTCAGATAATTTTTTGGACTGATTCCTTTTTGAAAAGTTAACATATTTTCATTTTGTAAAGTACCTCCCGTTTTTGCTGGCTGGAAATTTCATCCAATCTTTGAAATTCAACCCATCAAATGAAAATAACAATTCAGGTGGTCATAACTTAGTGCTCAGATAATAGTTTGGAATGATTTGTTTTTGAAAAGTTCTTATATTTCCTGTCTCTACAATATAATACCTTCTGTGTTTTCTTATTAGTAACTGCATGTAATCCTCGAAATTCAACCTATCTTTTTTCAGGCCCTACAATATGGAACCTTCCGTGGTTTTCTAACTAGTAACTACATTTGATCCCCAAAATTAATCTCATAAGATGAAAATGACAATTCGGGTGTTCATAACTTGGTGCTCATATAATATTTTGGTTTGATTCTTTTTTGAAAAGTTATTATATTTCTAGGCACTACAAGATGGAACCTTTCGTGTTTTCTTATTACAATGTTCATCCAATCCCAAAAATTCAACCCATCAACAGAAAATAACGATTCAGGTGGTCATAACTTGGTGCTTAGAAAATATTCGTGAATGATTCCTTTTCAAAGAGTCATTATATTTTCATTCTATATAGATCGTCCTATTTTTTAAGATTAGAAATTTCATCCAATCTTCAAAATTTAACCCATCAAATGAAAATAACAATTCAGGTGGTCATAACTTGGTTCTCAAATATTATTTTTGAACGATTCCATCTTTAAAAGTTCTTATATTTTTAGGCTCTACAATATGAAACCTTCTATGTTAGCTAATTAGTAATTGCATCCAATCCTCGAAATTCAACCCATCAAAATAAAACAACGATTCAGGTGCTATTGACTTCGTGCTCACATAAAATTTTGGAACCATTCTTTTTGAACAGTTGTTAGATTTTAGGGCACTAAAATATGAACCTTTTGTGTTTGCCTATTAGTAAGTTCATCCAAATCTTAAAAATGAACCCATCAAATGAAAATAACGATTATGGTGGTCATGACTTCGTGCTCAGATAATTTTTTGGACTGATTCCTTTTTGAAAAGTTAACATATTTTCATTTTGTAAAGTACCTCCCGTTTTTGCTGGCTGGAAATTTCATCCAATCTTTGAAATTCAACCCATCAAATGAAAATAACAATTCAGGTGGTCATAACTTAGTGCTCAGATAATAGTTTGGAATGATTTGTTTTTGAAAAGTTCTTATATTTCCTGTCTCTACAATATAATACCTTCTGTGTTTTCTTATTAGTAACTGCATGTAATCCTCGAAATTCAACCTATCTTTTTTCAGGCCCTACAATATGGAACCTTCCGTGGTTTTCTAACTAGTAACTACATTTGATCCCCAAAATTAATCTCATAAGATGAAAATGACAATTCGGGTGTTCATAACTTGGTGCTCATATAATATTTTGGTTTGATTCTTTTTTGAAAAGTTATTATATTTCTAGGCACTACAAGATGGAACCTTTCGTGTTTTCTTATTACAATGTTCATCCAATCCCAAAAATTCAACCCATCAACAGAAAATAACGATTCAGGTGGTCATAACTTGGTGCTTAGAAAATATTCGTGAATGATTCCTTTTCAAAGAGTCATTATATTTTCATTCTATATAGATCGTCCTATTTATTAAGATTAGAAATTTCATCCAATCTTCAAAATTTAACCCATCAAATGAAAATAACAATTCAGGTGGTCATAACTTAGTTCTCAAATATTATTTTTGAACGATTCCATTTTTAAAAGTTCTTATATTTTTAGGCTCTACAATATGAAACCTTCTATGTTAGCTAATTAGTAATTGCATCCAATCCTCGAAATTCAACCCATCAAAATAAAACAACGATTCAGGTGCTATTGACTTCGTGCTCACATAAAATTTTGGAACCATTCTTTTTGAACAGTTGTTAGATTTTAGGGCACTAAAATATGAACCTTTTGTGTTTGCCTATTAGTAAGTTCATCCAAATCTTAAAAATGAACCCATCAAATGAAAATAACGATTATGGTGGTCATGACTTCGTGCTCAGATAATTTTTTGGACTGATTCCTTTTTGAAAAGTTAACATATTTTCATTTTGTAAAGTACCTCCCGTTTTTGCTGGCTGGAAATTTCATCCAATCTTTGAAATTCAACCCATCAAATGAAAATAACAATTCAGGTGGTCATAACTTAGTTCTCAGATAATAGTTTGGAATGATTTGTTTTTGAAAAGTTCTTATATTTCCTGTCTCTACAATATAATACCTTCTGTGTTTTCTTATTAGTAACTGCATGTAATCCTCGAAATTCAACCTATCTTTTTTCAGGCCCTACAATATGAAACCTTCCGTGGTTTTCTAACTAGTAACTACATTTGATCCCCGAAATTAATCTCATAAGATGAAGATGACAATTCGGGTGTTCATAACTCGGTGCTCATATAATATTTTGGTTTGATTCTTTTTTGAAAAGTTAATATATTAATAAGAACTACAAGATGGAACCTTTCGTGTTTTCTTATTACAATGTTCATCCAATCCCAAAAATTCAACCCATCAACAGAAAATAACGATTCAGGTGGTCATAACTTGGTGCTTAGAAAATATTAGTGAATGATTCCTTTTTAAAAAGTCGTTATATTTTCATTCTATATAGATCGTCCTATTTTTTTATGATTAGAAATTTCATCCAATCTTCAAAATTCAACCCATCAAATGAAAATAACAATTCAGGTGGTCATAACTTGGTGCTCAAATATTATTTTTGAACGATTCCATTTTTAAAAGTTCTTATATTTTTAGGCTCTACAATATGAAACCTTCTATGTTTGCAAATTAGTAATTGCATTCAATCCTCGAAATTCAACCCGTCAAAATAAAACAACGATTCAGGTGCTATTGACTTCGTGCTCACATAAAATTTTGGAACCATTCCTTTTGAATAGTTGTTAGATTTTCGGGCACTAAAATATGAACCTTTTGTGTTTGCTTATTAGTAAGTTCATCCAAATCTTAAAAATGAACCCATCAAATGAAAATAACGATTATGCTGGTCATGACTTCGTGCTCAGATAATATTTTGGACTGATTCCTTTTTGAAAAGTTAATATATTTTCATTCTATAAAGTACCTCCCATTTTTACTAATTGGAAAGTTCATCCAATCTTTGAAATTCAACCCATCAAATGAAAATAACAATTCGGGTGGTCATAACTTGGTGCTCAGGTAATAGTTTGGAATGATTTGTTTTTGAAAATTTCTTATATTTTCTGTCTCTACAATATAATACCTTCTGTGTTTTCTTATTAGTAACTGCATGTAATCCTCAAAATTTAACCTATCTTTTTCAGGACGTACAATATGGTACCTTCCATGGTTTTCTAACTAGTAACTACATTTGATGCCCGAAATTAATCTCTTAAGATGAAGATGACAATTCGGGTGTTCATAACTCGGTGCTCATATAATATTTTGGTTTGATTCTTTTTATAAAAGTTAATATATTTCTAGGAACTACAAGATGGAACCTTTCGTGTTTTCTTATTACAATGTTCATCCAATCCCAAAAATTCAACCCATCAACAGAAAATAACAATTCAGGTGGTCATAACTTGGTGCTTAGAAAATATTCGTGAATGATTCCGTTTTAAAAAGTCGTTATATTTTCATTCTATATAGATCGTCCTATTTTTTATGATTAGAAATTTCATCCAATCTTCAAAATTCAACCCATCAAATGAAAATAACAATTCAGGTGGTCATAACTTGGTGCTCAAATATTATTTTTGAACGATTCCATTTTTAAAAGTTCTTATATTTTTAGGCTCTACAATATGAAACCTTCTATGTTTGCTAATTAGTAATTGCATCCAATCCTCGAAATTCAACCTATACAAATAAAACAACGATTCAGGTGCTATTAACTTCGTGCTCATATAATATTTTGGAACTATTCATTTTGAATAGTTGTTATATTTTCAGGCACTACAATATGAACCTTTTGTGTTTGCTTATTAGTAAGTTCATCCAATTCCAAAAATTGAACCCATCAAATGAAAATAACGATTCAGGTTGTCATAACTTGGTGCTCAAATAATATTTTTGAACGATTCCATTTTTAAAAGTTTTTATATTTTTAGGCTGTACAATATGAAACCTTCTATGTTTGCTAATTAGTAATTGCATCCAATCCTCGAAATTCAACCCATCAAAATAAAACAACGTTCTACGTGCTATTAACTTCGTGCTCATATAATATTTTGGAACCATTCCTTTTGAATAGTTACATTTTCAGGCACTACAATATAAACCTTTCGTGTTTGCTTATTAGTAAGTTCATCCCATTCCGAAAAAGGAACCCATCAAATGAAAATAACGATTATGGTGGTCATGACTTCTTGCTCAGATAATATTTTGGACTGATTCCTTTTTGAAAAGTTAATATATTTTCATTCTTTATAGTATCTCCCTTTTTGGCTGATTAGAAATTTCATCCAATCTTCGAAATTTAACCCATCAAATGAATATAACGATTCAGTTGGTCATACCTTGGTGCTTAGATTATATTTTGGAACAATTCCTTTTCGAAAAGTTATTATATATTCAGGTTCTACAATATGGAACTTTCTATGTTTTCCTATTACTAACTGCATGTAATCCTCTAAATTCAATCCATCAAATTAAAATAACTATTCAAGTGCTCATAACTTCGTGCTCAGATACTATTTTGAAACCATTCCTTTTTAAAAAGTCCTTATATTTTCATGCACTACAATATGGAACCTTTTGTGTTTGCTTATTAGTAATTTCATCCAATCCCAAAAATTCAATCCCTCAAATGAATGTAACGATTCAGGTGGTCATAACTTTGTTCTCAGATAATATTTTGGACTGATTCCTTTTTGAAAAGTTATTATATTTTAATTTTTTAAAGTACTTCCCGTTTTTGCTGATTTGAAATTTCATCCAATCTTTCAAATTCAACCGATCAAATAAAAATAACAATTTGGGTGGTTATAACTTTTTGATCAGATAATATTTTGGAACGATTTATTTTTGAAAAGTTCTTATATTTTCATGCACTACAATATGGAACCATTGATGTTATCTTATCAGAAAGTTCATCAGATCTTCAAAATTCAACCCATTAAATGAAAATAACAATTCAGGTGGTTATAACTTGGTTCTTAGATAATATTTTGGAACAATTCATTATTGAAAAGTTCTTATATTTTCATGCTCTACAATACGGTACCTGCCGTGTTTTTCTTTTTAGTAACTTCATTTGATCCCCCGTAATTCATCCCAGCAAATGAAAATAATGATTCAAGTGGTCATAACTTGGTGCTCAAATAATATTTAGGATCTATTCCATTTTTAAAAGTTCTTGTATTTTAAGGATCTACAATATGAAACCTTCTATGTTTGCTAATTACTAACTGCTTCCATTCCTCGAAATTCAACATATCAAAATAAAACAACGATTTAGGTGCTCTTAACTTCGTGCTCAGATAATATTTTGGAACCATTCCTTTTTAAAAGTTGTTATATTTTCAGGCACTACAATATGAACCTTTCGTTTTTGCTTATTAGTACGTGAATCCAATTCCAAAAATTGAACCCATCAAATGAAAATAACGATTATGGTGGTCCTAACTTCGGTCTCAGATAATATTTTGGACTGATTCCTTTTTGAAAAGTTAATATATTTTCATTATATATAGTACCTCCCGTTTTGACTGATTAGAAATTTCATCCAATCTACGAAATTTAGCCTCTCAAATGAAAATAACGATTCAGGTGATCATAACTTGGTGCTCAGATAATATTTTAGAGCAATATCTTTTTGAAAAGTTATTTATATTCAGCTCTACAATATGGAACCTTCTGTGTTTTATTATTACTAACTGCATGTAATCCTCAAAATTCAATCCATCAAATTTAAAAAAAACTATTCAAGTGCTCATAACTTCGTGCTCAGATAATATTTTGGGACCATTCATTTTTGAAAAGTTCTTATATTTTCAGGCACTACAATGTGGAACCATTCATTTTTGCTTATTAGTGAGTTCATCCAATCTAAAAAATTCAACCCATCAAATGAAAATAATGATTCAGGTGGTCATAACTTGGTTCTCAGATAATATTTTGGACTGATTCCTTTTTGAAACATTATTATATTTTCATTCAATAAAGTACCACCCATTTTTGCTGATTTGAAATTCATCCAATCTTTGAAATTCAACCCATAGAATGGAAATAATGATTCGGGTGGTCATAACTTGGTGCCCAGATAATATTTTGGAACGATTTGTTTTTTAAAAGTTCTTATATTTTCAGGCACTACAAGATGGAACCATTCATGTTATCTTATCAGAAAGTTCATCCAATCTTCAAAATTCAACCCATTAAATGAAAATAATAATTCCGGTGGTCATAACTTGGTGCTCAGATAATATTTTGGAACAATTAATTATTGAAAAGTTCTTCTATTTTCATGCTCTACGATGTACCTTCCGTGTTATTCTTTTTAGTAACGTCATTTGATCCCCATAATTCATCGATCAAATGAAAATAATGGTTCAAATGGTCATAACTTGGTGCTCAGATAATATTTTGGACTGATTTTTTTATTGAAAAGTTATTATATTTTCAGTCTATATGGTAACTCCCATTTTTGAAGATTAAATTTTTTATCCAATCTTCGAAATTCAACCCACCAAATGAAAATAACGAATTCGGTGGTCATAACATGGTGCTCAAATAATATTTTTGAACGATTCCATTTTTAAAAGTTCTTATATTTTGAGGATCTACAATATGAAACCTTCTATGTTTGCTAATTACTAACTGCTTCCATTCCTCGAAATTCAACACATCAAAATAAAACAATGATCCAGGTGCTCTTAACTTCGTGCTCAGATAATATTTTGGAACCATTCCTTTTTAAAAGTTGTTATATTTTCAGGCACTACAATATGAACATTTCGTGTTTGCTTATTAGTAAGTGAATCCAATTCCGAAAATTCAACCCACCAAATGAAAATAACGATTACGGTGGTCATAACTTCGTGCTCAGATAATATTTTGGACTGATTCCTTTTTGAAAAGTTAATATATTTTCATTCTATATAGTACCTCCCATTTTGGCTGATTAGAAATTTCATCCAATCTACGAAATTTAACACATCAAATGAAAATAATGATTCAGGTGGTCATAATTTGGTGCTCAGAAAATATTTTGGAACGATACCTTTTTGAAAAGTTATTATATATTCAGGCTCTACAATAAGGAGCCTTCTGTGTTTTATTATTACTAACTGCATGTAATCCTCGAAATTCGGTCTATCAAATTAAAATAACTATTCAAGTGCTCATAACTTCGTGCTCAGATAATATTTTGGAACCATTCATTTTTAAAATTTTCTTATATTTTCAGGCACTACAATATGGAACCTTTCGTTTTTGCTTATTAGTAAGTTCATCAAATCTCAATAATTCAACCCATCAAATGAAAATATCGATTTAGGTGGTCATAACTTGGTTCTCAGATAATATTTTGGTCTTATTCCTAAAGGTTATTATATTTTCATTCTATAAAGTACCTCGCATTTTTGCTGATTTGAAATTCATCCAATCTTTGAAATTCAACCCATCGAATGAAAATAACGATTCGGATGGTCATAACTTGGTGCTCGGATAATTTTTTGGAATGGTTTGTTTTTAAAAAGTTCTTCTATTTTCTATCTCTACAATATGGAACCTTCTATTTTTTCTTATTAGTAACTGCAGGTAATACTCGAAATTCAACCTATCTATTTTCTTGCCCTACAATATGGAACCTTTGGTGTGTTTCTAATTAGCAACTTCAATTGATCCCTGAAATTATTCTCATCAGGTGAAAATAATGATTCAGGTGTTCATAACTTGGTGCTAAGATAATATTTTGGTTTGATTCCTTTTCGTAAAGTTATTATATTTTCATTCTACATAGTACCTCCCATTGTTTCTAATTAGATATTTCATCCAATCTTTGAAATTCAACCCATCAAATGAAAATAATGAATAAGGTGGTCATAACTTTGTGCTCAAATAATATTTTTGAACTATTTCTTTTTTTCAAGTTCTTATATTTTAAGGATCTACAATATGAAACCTTCTATGTTTGCTAATTACTAACTGCTTCCATTCCTCGAAATTCAACAAATCAAAATAAAACAACGGTTCAGGTGCTCTAAACTTCGTGCTCAGATAATATTTTGGAACCATTCCCTTTTAAAAGTTGTTATATTTTCAAGCACTACAATATAAGCCTTTCATGTTTTCTTATAAGTAAGTGAATCCAATTTCTCGAAATCCAACACATCAAAATAAAACAACGATTCAGGTGGTCATAACTTTGTCCTCAGATTATATTTTGGAACGATATATTTTTGAAAAGTTATTACATATTCAAGCTCTACAATATGGAACCTTCTGTGTTTTATTATTACTAACTGCATGTAATCCTCGAAATTCAATCCATCAAATTTTAAAAACTATTCAAGTGCTCAAAACTTTGTGCTCTGATAATATTTTGGAACCATTCATTTTTGAAAAGTTCTTATATTTCCAGGCACAACAATATGGAACCTTTCGTTTTTGCTTATTAGTAAGTTCATCCAATCTCAAAAATTCAACCCATAAAATGAAAATAATGATTCAAGTGGTCATAACTTGATGCTCGGACAATATTTTGGACTGATTTTTTGTTGAAAAAATATTTTATTTTCAGTCTATATGGTAACTCCCATTTTTGAAGATTAGAAATTTTATCCAATCTTCGAAATTCAACCCACCAAATGGAAATAACGAATTCGGTGGTCATGACATGGTGCTCAAATAATATTTTTGAACGATTCCATTTTTAAAAGTTCTTATATTTTGAGGATCTACAATATGAAACCTTCTATGTTTGCTAATAATCAACTGCTTCCATTCCTCGAAATTCAAAACATCAAAATAAAACAACGATTCAGGTGCTCTTAACTTCGTGCTCAGATAATATTTAGGAACTATTCATTTTTAAAAGAAGTTATATTTTCAGGCACTACAATATGAACCTTTCGTGATTGATTATTAGTAAGTGAATCCAATTCCGAAAATTGAACCCATCAAATGAAAATAACGATTATGGTGGTCATAACTTCGTGCGTAGATAATATTTTGGACTGATTCCTTTTTGAAAAGTTAATATATTTTCATTCTATATAGTACCTCCTATTTTGGCTGATTATAAATTTAATCCAATCTACGAAATTTAACACATCAAATGAAAATAACGATTCAGGTGGTCATAACTTGGTGCTCAGAAAATATTTGTGAATGATATCTTTTTGAAAAGTTATTATATATTCAGGCTCTACAATATGGAACCTTCTGTGTTTTACTATTACTAGCTGCATGTAATCCTTGAAATTCAAACCATCAAATTAAAAAAACTATGCTCATAACTTCGTGCTCAGATAATATTTTGGAACCATTCATTTTTGAAAAGTTCTTATATTTTCAGGCACTACAATATGGAACCTTTTAGTTTTTGCTTATTAGTAAGTTCATTCAATCTCAAAAATTCAACCCATCAAATGAAAATAATGATTCAGGTGGTCATAACTTGGTTCTCAGATAATATTTTGGAATGATTCCTTTTTGAAAGGTTATTATATTTTCATTCTATAAAGTACTCCCATTTTTGCTGATTTGAAATTCATCCAACCTTTGAAATTCAACCAATCGAATGAAAATAACGATTCGGGTGGTAATAACTTGGTGCTTAGATAATATTTTGGAATGATTTGTTTTTGAAAAGTTCTTATATTTTTGGGCACTACAAGATGGAACCATTCAGGTTATCTTATCAGAAAGTTTATCCAATCTTCAAAATTCAACCCATTAAATGAAAATAACAATTCAGGTGGCCATAACTTGGTGCTCAGATAATAATTTGGAACAATTCATGCTCTACAATACGGTACCTTCCGTGTTTTTCTTTTTAGTAGCTTCATTTGATCCCCGTAATTCATCCCATCAAATGAAAATAATGATTCAAGTGGTCATATTTTGGTGCTCAGATAATGTTTTGGACTGATTTTTTTATTGAAAATTTATTATATTTTAGGTTTATATGGTAACTCCCATTTTGAAGATTAGAATTTTTATCCAATCTTCGAAATTGAACCCACCAAATGAAAATAACGAATTCGGTGGTCATAACATGGTGCTCAAATAATATTTTTGAACGATTCCATTTTTAATAGTTCTTATATTTTGAGGATCTACAATATGAAACCTTCTATGTTTGCTAATAACTAACTGCATCCATTCCTCGAAATTCAACGCATCAAAATAAAACAACGATTCAGGTGCTCTTAACTTCGTGCTTAGATAATATTTTGGAACCATTCCTTTTTAAAAGTTGTTATATTTTCAGGCACTACAATATGAACCTTTCGTGTTTGCTTATTAGTAAGTGAATCCAATTCCAAAATTGAACCCATCAAATGAAAATAACGATTATGGTGGTCATAACTTCGTGCTCAGATAATATTTTGGACTGATTCCTTTTTGAAAAGTTAATATATTTTCATTCTATATAGTACCTCCCATTTTGGCTGATTAGAAATTTCATCCAATCTACGAAATTTAACACATCAAATGAAAATAACGATTCAGGTGGTCATAACTTGGTGCTCAGATAATATTTTGGAATGATATCTTTTTGAAAACTTATTATATATTCAGGCTCTACAATATGGAACCTTCTGTGTTTTACTATTACTAGCTGCATGTAATCCTCGAAATTCAAACCATCAAATTAAAAAAACTATTCAAGAGCTCATAACTTCGTGCTAAGATAATATTTTGGAACCATTCATTTTTTAAAAGTTCTTTTATTTTCAAGCACTACAATATGGAACCTTTCGTTTTTTCTTATTAGTAAGTTCATTCAATCTCAAAAATTCAACCCATCAAATGAAATTAACGATTCAGGTAGTCATAACTTGGTTCTCAGATAATATTTCGGACTGATTCCTTTTTGAAAGGTTATTATATTTTCATTCTATAAAGTACCTCCCATTTTTGCTGATTTGAAATTCAACCCATCGAATGAAAATAACGATTCGGGTGGTTATAACTTGGTGCTCAGATAATATTTTGGAACGATTTGTTTTTGAAAATTTCTTATATTTTGTATCTCTACAATATGGAACCTTCTGTGTTTTCTTATTAGTAACTGCATGTAATCATCGAAATTCAACCTATCTATTTTCTTGCCCTACAAAATGGAACCTTTGGTGTGTTTCTAATTAGCAACTTCAATTGATCCCTGAAATTATTCTCATCAGGTGAAAATAATGATTCAGGTGTTCATAACTTGGTGCTAAGATAATATTTTGGTTTGATTCCTTTTTGTAAAGTTATTATATTTTCATTCTACATAGTACCTCCCATTGTTGCTAATTAGATATTTCATCCAATCTTTGAAATTCAACCCATCAAATGAAAATAACGAATAAGGTGGTCATAACTTTGTGCTCAAATAATATTTTTGAACGATTTCTTTTTTTCAAGTTCTTATATTTTAAGGATCTACAATATGAAACCTTCTATGTTTGCTAATTACTCACTGCTTCCATTCCTCAAAATTCAACACATCAAAATAAAACAACGATTCAGGTGCTCTTAACTTCGTGCTCAGACAATATTTTGGAACCATTCCTTTTTAAAAGTTGTTATATTTTCAGGCACTACAATATGGAACCTTCTGTGTTTTATTATTACTAACTGCATGTAATCCTCGAAATTCAATCCATCAAATTAAAAAAAAACTTTTCAAGTGCTCATAACTTCGTGCTCAGATAATATTTTGGAACCAATTATTTTTTAAAAGTTCTTATATTTTCAAGCACTAAAATATGGAAACTTTCGTTTTTGCTTATTAGTAAGTTCATCCAATCTCAAAAATTCAACCCATCAAATGAAAATAACGATTTAGGTGGTCATAACTTGGTTCTCAGATAATATTTTGGACTGATTCCTTTTTGAAAGGTTATTATATTTTCATTCTATAAAGTACCTCCCAGTTTTGTTGATTTGAAATTAATCCAATCTTTGAAATTCAACCCAACGAATGAAAATAACTATTCAGGTGGTCATAACTTGGTGCTCAGATAATATTTTTGAACTATTCCATTTAGATGAGTTCGTAAGGTGCTAAAAACATTGTGCTCAGATAATATTTTGGAACCATTCCTTTTTGAAGAGTTCTTATATTTTCAGACATTACAACATGGAACCTTCCATGTTTGCTTATTAGTAAGTTCATTCAATCCCCAAAATTCAACACATCAAATGAAAATATTGATTTAGGTGGTCATAACTTTGTGCTCGTATTATATTTTGAGCTGATTCCATATTGAAAAGTTTGTATATTCTCATGCTCGACAACATGGTACCATCCGTATTTGGTGGATAGAAACTTTATCCAATCTCCAAAAGTCAACCCATCAAATTAAAATATTGATAAAGTCGGTCATATCATGGTGCTCGGATTATATTTTGGAACCATTCTTTTTTTGAAATGTTCTTATATTTTCAAGGTCTACAATATGGCACCTTCCATGTTCTTCTATTTAGTAACTTCATTTGATCCCCGAAATTCATCCCATCAAATGAAAATTATGATTCAAATGGTCATAACTTGGTGCTCTGATAATATTTTGGACTGATTCATTTTTGAAAAGTAATTATATTTTCATTCTATATTGTACCTCCCATTTTTTGTGATTAGAATTTTCATCCAATCTTAGAAATGCAACCCATCAAATGAAAATTACTATTCAGGTGGTCATAACTTGGTGCTCAGATAATATTTTTGAATGATTACATTTAGATAAGTTCATAGAGTTCTTATATTCTCAGGCACTACAATATGGAACCTTCCGTGTTTGCTTATTAGTAAGTTCATTCAATCCCCGAAATTCAATACATCAAATGAAAATATTCATTTGGGTGGTCATAACTTTGTGCTCGTATTATATTTTGAACTAATTCCTTATTGAAAAGTTCGTATATTCTAATGCTCAACAACATGGTACCTTCCGTGCTTGGTGATTAGAAACTTTATCCAATCTCTAAAAGTCAACCCATCAAATAAAAATATTGCTAAAGGTGGTCATAACATGGTGCTCGGATTATATTTTGGAACCATATCTTTTTTTGAAATGTTCTTATATTTTAATGCACTACAATATGGTACCTTCCGTGTTTTTCTATTTAGTAAGTTCATTTGATCCCCGAAAATCATCCCATCAAATGAAAATTATGATTCAAATGGTCATAACTTGGTGCTCTGATAATATTTTGGACTGATTCATTTTTGAAAAGTTATTATATTTTCATTCTATATGGTACCTCCAATTTTTGGTGATTGGAATTTTCATCTAATATGCAAAATTCAACCCATAAAATTATAATAACTATTCATGTGGTCATAACTTGGTGCTCAGAAAATGTTTTTGAACGATTCCATTTAGAAAAGTTCATAAGGTGCTAAAAACATTGTGCTCAAATAATATTTTGGAACCATTCCTTATTGAAGAGTACTTATATTTTCAGACATTACAACATGGAACCTTCCGTGTTTGCTTATTAGTAAGTTCATTCAATCCCCGAAATTTAACACATCAAATGAAAATATTGATTTAGGTGGTTATAACTTTGTGCTAGTATTATATTTTGAACTGATTCTTTATTGAAAAGTTCGTATATTCTCATGCTCGACAACATGGTACCTTCCGTATTTGGTGGATAGAAACTTTATCCAATCTCCAAAAGTCAACTCATCAAATTAAAATATTGATAAAGTCGGTCATAACATGGTGCTCGGATTATATTTTGGAACCATTCCTTTTTTGAAATGTTCTTATATTTACATGGTCTACAATATGGCACCTTCCATGTTCTTCTATTTAGTAACTTCATTTGATCCCCGAAATTAATCCCATCAAATGAAAATTATGATTCAAATGGTCATAACTTGGTGCTCTGATAATATTTTGGCCTGATTCATTTTTGAAAAGTAATTATATTTTCATTCTATATTGTACCCCCCATTTTTCGTGATTAGAATTTTCATCCAATCTTAGAAATGCAACCCATCAAATGAAAATTACTATTCAGGTGGTCATAACTTGGTGCTCAGTTAATATTTTTGAACGATTCCATTTAGATGAGTTCATAAGGTGCTAAAAACATTGTGCTCAGATAATATTTTGGAACCATTCCTCTTTGAAGAGTTCTTATATTTTCAGACATTACAACATGGAACCTTCCGTGTTTGCTTATAAGTAAGTTCATTCAATCCCCAAAATTCAACACATCAAATGAAAATATTGATTTAGGTGGTATAACTTTGTGCTCGTATTATATTTTGAACTGATTCCTTATTGAAAAGTTTGTATATTCTCATGCTCAACAACATGGTACCATCCGTATTTGGTGGATAGAAACTTTATCCAATCTCCAAAAGTCAACCCATCAAATTAAAATATTGATAAAGTCGGTCATAGCATGGTGCTCGGATTATATTTTGGAACCATTCCTTTTTTGAAATGTTCTTATATTTACATGGTCTACAATATGGCACCTTCCATGTTCTTCTATTTAGTAACTTCATTTGATCCCCGAAATTCATCCCATCAAATGAAAATTATAATTCAAATGGTCATAACTTGGTGCTCTGATAATATTTTGGACTGATTCATTTTTGAAAAGTAATTATATTTTCATTCTATATTGTACCTCCCAATTTTGGTGATTATAATTTTCATCCAATCTTAGAAATCCAACCCATCAAATGAAAATAACCATTCAGGTGGTCATAACTTGGTGCTCAGATAATATTTTTGAACTATTCCATTTAGATGAGTTCGTAAGGTGCTAAAAACATTGTGCTCAGATAATATTTTGGAACCATTCCTTTTTGAAGAGTTCTTATATTTTTAGACATTACAACATGGAACCTTCTGTGTTTGCTTATTACTAAGTTCATTCAATCCCCAAAATTCAACACATCAAATGAAAATATTGATTTAGGTGGTCATAACTTTGTGCTCGTATTATATTTTGAGCTGATTCCTTATTGAAAAGTTTGTATATTCTCATGCTCGACAACATGGTACCATCCATATTTGGTGGATAGAAACTTTATCCAATCTCCAAAAGTCAACCCATCAAATTAAAATATTGATAAAGTCGGTCATATCATGGTGCTCGGATTATATTTTGGAACCATTCTTTTTTTGAAATGTTCTTATATTTTCAAGGTCTACAATATGGCACCTTCCAAGTTCTTCTATTTATTAACTTCATTTGATCCCCGAAATTCATCCCATCAAATGAAAATTATGATTCAAATGGTCATAACTTGGTGCTCTGATAATATTTTGGACTGATTCATTTTTGAAAAGTAATTATATTTTCATTCTATATTGTACCTCCCATTTTTTGTGATTAGAATTTTCATCCAATCTTAGAAATGCAACCCATCAAATGAAAATTACTATTCAGGTGGTCATAACTTGGTGCTCAGATAATATTTTTGAATGATTCCATTTAGATAAGTTCATAGAGTTCTTATATTCTCAGGCACTACAATATGGAACCTTCCGTGTTTGCTTATTAGTAAGTTCATTCAATCCCCGAAATTCAATACATCAAATGAAAATATTCATTTGGGTGGTCATAACTTTGTGCTCGTATTATATTTTGAACTAATTCCTTATTGAAAAGTTCGTATATTCTAATGCTCAACAACATGGTACCTTCCGTGCTTGTTGATTAGAAACTTTATCCAATCTCTAAAAGTCAACCCATCAAATAAAAATATTGCTAAAGGTGGTCATAACATGGTGCTCGGATTATATTTTGGAACCATATCTTTTTTTGAAATGTTCTTATATTTTAATGCACTACAATATGGTACCTTCCGTGTTTTTCTATTTAGTAAGTTCATTTGATCCCCGAAAATCATCCCATCAAATGAAAATTATGATTCAAATGGTCATAACTTGGTGCTCTGATAATATTTTGGACGGATTCATTTTTGAAAAGTTATTATATTTTCATTCTATATGGTACCTCCAATTTTTGGTGATTGGAATTTTCATTTAATATGCAAAATTCAACCCATAAAATTATAATAACTATTCATGTGGTCATAACTTGGTGCTCAGAAAATGTTTTTGAACGATTCCATTTAGAAAAGTTCATAAGGTGCTAAAAACATTGTGCTCAAATAATATTTTGGAACCATTCCTTATTGAAGAGTACTTATATTTTCAGACATTACAACATGGAACCTTCCGTGTTTGCTTATTAGTAAGTTCATTCAATCCCCGAAATTTAACACATCAAATGAAAATATTGATTTAGGTGGTTATAACTTTGTGCTAGTATTATATTTTGAACTGATTCTTTATTGAAAAGTTCGTATATTCTCCTGCTCGACAACATGGTACCTTCCGTATTTGGTGGATAGAAACTTTATCCAATCTCCAAAAGTCAACCCATCAAATTAAAATATTGATAAAGTCGGTCATAACATGGTGCTCGGATTATATTTTGGAACCATTCCTTTTTTGAAATGTTCTTATATTTACATGGTCTACAATATGGCACCTTCCATGTTCTTCTATTTAGTAACTTCATTTGATCCCCAAAATTAATCCCATCAAATGAAAATTAAGATTCAAATGGTCATAACTTGGTGCTCTGATAATATTTTGGACTGCTTCATTCTTGAAAAGTAATTATATTTTCATTCTATATTGTACCTCCCATTTTTCGTGATTAGAATTTTCATCCAATCTTAGAAATGCAACCCATCAAATGAAAATAACTATTCAGGTGGTCATAACTTGGTGCTCAGATAATATTTTTGAATTATTCCATTTAGATGAGTTCGTAAGGTGCTAAAAACATTGTGCTCAGATAATATTTTGGAACCATTCCTCTTTGAAGAGTTCTTATATTTTCAGACATTACAACATGGAACCTTTCGTGTTTGCTTATAAGTAAGTTCATTCAATCCCCAAAATTCAACACATCAAATGAAAATATTGATTTAGGTTGTCATAACTTTGTGCTCGTATTATATTTTGAACTGATTCCTTATTGAAAAGTTTGTATATTCTCGTGCTCAACAACATGGTACCATCCGTATTTGGTGGATAGAAACTTTATCCAATCTCCAAAAGTCAACCCATCAAATTAAAATATTGATAAAGTCGGTCATAGCATGGTGCTCGGATTATATTTTGGAACCATTCCTTTTTTGAAATGTTCTTATATTTACATGGTCTACAATATGGCACCTTCCATGTTCTTCTATTTAGTAACTTCATTTGATCCCCGAAATTCATCCCATCAAATGAAAATTATGATTCAAATAGTCATAACTTGGTGTCTGATAATATTTTGGACTGATTTATTTTTGAAAAGTAATTATATTTTCATTCTATATTGTACCTCCCAATTTTGGTGATTAGAATTTTCATCCAATCTTAGAAATCCAACCCATCAAATGAAAATAACTATTCAGGTGGTCATAACTTGGTGCTCAGATAATATTTTTGAACTATTCCATTTAGATGAGTTCGTAAGGTGCTGAAAACATTGTGCTCAGATAATATTTTGGAACCATTCCTTTTTGAAGAGTTCTTATATTTTTAGACATTACAACATGGAACCTTCTGTGTTTGCTTATTAGTAAGTTCATTCAATCCCCAAAATTCAACACATCAAATGAAAATATTGATTTAGGTGGTCATAACTTTGTGCTCGTATTATATTTTGAACTGATTCCTTATTGAAAAGTTTGTATATTCTAATGCTCGACAACATGGTACCATCCGTATTTGGTGGATAGAAACTTTATCCAATCTCCAAAAGTCAACCCATCAAATTAAAATATTGATAAAGTCGGTCATAGCATGTTGCTCGGATTATATTTTGGAACCATTCCTTTTTTGAAATGTTCTTATATTTACATGGTCTACAATATGGCACCTTCCATGTTCTTCTATTTAGTAACTTCATTTGATCCCCGAAATTAATCCCATCAAATGAAAATTATGATTCAAATGTTCATAACTTGGTGCTCTGATAATATTTTGGACTGATTCATTTTTGAAAAGTAATTATATTTTCATTCTATATTGTACCTCCCAATTTTGGTGATTAGAATTTTCATCCAATCTTAGAAATCCAACCCATCAAATGAAAATAACTATTCAGGTGGTCATAACTTGGTGCTCAGATAATATTTTTGAACTATTCCATTTAGATGAGTTCGTAAGGTGCTAAAAACATTGTGCTCAGATAATATTTTGGAACCATTCCTTTTTGAAGAGTTCTTATATTTTTAGACATTACAACATGGAACCATCCGTGTTTGCTTATTAGTAACTTCATTCAATCCCCAAAATTCAACACATCAAATGAAAATATTGATTTAGGTGGTCATAACTTTGTGCTCGTATTATATTTTGAACTGATTCCTTATTGAAAAGTTTGTATATTCTCATGCTCGACAACATGATACCATCCATATTTGGTGGATAGAAAATTTATCCAATCTCCAAAAGTCAACCCATCAAATTAAAATATGGATAAAGTCGGTCATAACATGGTGCTCGGATTATATTTTGGAACCATTCCTTTTTTGAAATGTTCTTATATTTACATGGTCTACAATATGGCACCTTCCATGTTCTTCTATTTAGTAACTTCATTTGATCCCCAAAATTAATCCCATCAAATGAAAATTAAGATTCAAATGGTCATAACTTGGTGCTCTGATAATATTTTGGACTGCTTCATTCTTGAAAAGTAATTATATTTTCATTCTATATTGTACCTCCCATTTTTCGTGATTAGAATTTTCATCCAATCTTAGAAATGCAACCCATCAAATGAAAATAACTATTCAGGTGGTCATAACTTGGTGCTCAAATAATATTTTTGAACTATTCCATTTAGATGAGTTCGTAAGGTGCTAAAAACATTGTGCTCAGATAATATTTTGGAACCATTCCTTTTTGAAGAGTTCTTATATTTTTAGACATTACAACATGGAACCTTCCGTGTTTGCTTATTAGTAAGTTCATTCAATCCCCAAAATTCAACACATCAAATGAAAATATTGATTTAGGTGGTCATAACTTTGTGCTCGTATTATATTTTGAACTGATTCCTTATTGAAAAGTTTGTATATTCTCATGCTCGACAACATGGTACCATCCGTATTTGGTGGATAGAAACTTTATCCAATCTCCAAAAGTCAACCCATCAAATTAAAATATTGATAAAGTCGGTCATAGCATGTTGCTCGGATTATATTTTGGAACCATTCCTTTTTTGAAATGTTCTTATATTTACATGGTCTACAATATGGCACCTTCCATGTTCTTCTATTTAGTAACTTCATTTGATCCCCGAAATTCATCCCATCAAATGAAAATTATGATTCAAATGGTCATAACTTTGTGCTCTGATAATATTTTGGACTGATTCATTTTTGAAAAGTAATTATATTTTCATTCTATATTGTACCTCCCAATTTTGGTAATTAGAATTTTCATCCAATCTTAGAAATCCAACCCATCAAATGAAAATAACTATTCAGGTGGTCATAACTTGGTGCTCAGATAATATTTTTGAAGGATTCCATTTAGATGAGTTCGTAAGGTGCTAAAAACATTGTGCTCGGATAATATTTTGGAACCATTCCTTTTTGAAGAGTTCTTATATTTTTAGACATTACAACATGGAACCATCCGTGTTTGCTTATTAGTAACTTCATTCAATCCCCAAAATTCAACACATCAAATGAAAATATTGATTTAGGTGGTCATAACTTTGTGCTCGTATTATATTTTGAACTGATTCCTTGTTGAAAAGTTTGTATATTCTCATGCTCGACAAAATGAAAATTATGATTCAAATGGTCATAAATTATTGCTCAGATAATATGTTTTGAACGATTCCATTTAGAAAAGTTCATAAGGTGTTAAAAACATTGGGCTCAAATAATATTTAGGAACCATTTATTTTTGAAGAGCTCTTTTATTTTCAGACATTATAATATGGAACCTTCCGTGTTTGCTTATTAGAATGTTCTTTCAATCCCCGAAATTCAACCCATGAAATGAAAATATTGATTCAGGTGGTCATAACTTTGTGCTCGTATTATATTTTGGACAGATTCTTCATTGAAAAGGTCTTGTATTCTGATGCTCTACAACATGGTACCTTCTGTATTTTGTGATTAGAAACTTTATCCAATCTCCAAAAGTCAACCCATCAAATCAAAATATTGATAAAGGTGGTCATAACTTGGTGCTCGGATTATATTTTTGAACCATTCCTTTTTCGAAATGTTCTTATATTTTCATGGTCTACAATATGGTACCTTCCGTGTTTTATTTTATTTAGTCACTTCATTTGATCCCCGAAATTCATCCCATCAAATGAAAATTATGATTCCAATGGTCATAACTTGGTGCTCTGATAATATTTTGGACTGATTCATTTTTGAAAAAGTTATTATATTTTCATTCTATTTGGTACCTCACATTTTTGGTGATTAAAATTTTCTAACAATCTTCGAAATTCAACCCATCAAATGAAAATAACTATTCAGGTGGTCATTTTTTTTTAAAACCATCCGAGGATGGGGGGTGTTTATTAGGCTCCCCAGGCCATAAAATAGCCAAGCTTTGGCGCAAAAGGTTTGAATACTATTACAATATAATCATCAAAAGGATATCCGAAGAGTAGAAACTCTGAACCTTAACAAAGGTCTACTTCCCTTGGAGAACCTAAAAACTTATACCGCAAACAGGGCGGGGAGTTGAGAAATCAAAACCCCTCTTTGTCCACTGGTTATAAGTCCTAAGGAACTCCAGAGGTGTGGACATCGAGAAGTCGAAGTCCCTAATGCAGAGTGCCCGCAGATTATGTACTTAATCCCGCAACAGGTTGTGTGCTAAAATCAGTCCCCTAGTATTCCACTGTCTGTGCACTGACTCATTTTTCTTCCAAATCCTTACTTGCTGGTGTAGTGCCTGAAATGACGAAAAAACGGAGCAGTACCCATGCTAACAAACAATAACACAAGGCTAACAATCCTTAAGCTAAGACATTCAAAAAGCCTGCAATATGTTACATAATAGAACGGAGTATAATTGATCACAGGCACTCATTCCAATCCTATTGCTATCCAGAAGATCCAACTCTTATTGCCGGAAAGCCAATAGAATCTAAAATTAACAGACCCCTAAGAAAGTTCGGAATTGACCTGATGTCAATATCACCATGTAAATTGTTTTCCTTTGCAAATTTAGCCAAGAAATCAGCAGCCATATTAGCTTGCCTAGGTATATGTTGAATTGGATGAGAGGAGTGTTGTACATGAAGTGTATTACAAATAGAAAATACTCTCTAAGGGCTTCTCCTAGGATTATGTATACTACTGACTGCAGTTAAGCAATCAGATTCCAAAACATACACACCTAAGTCCAGTTCTGGGCAGATTTCATATCCCATTTTTATAGCATATAATTCAGCATGCAGAGGGGATGCACTATGAAAATTTTTAACTTTCAACTTAACTACATCTCCTTTCCAATCCCTTACAATTACAGCAGCAAAGGAAGATCCACTACTGATCCATGAAGCATCTGTATTAACTTTAAAGCCAGTAAGAGGTTTTTCCCAGGTTGCTACTGTAATTGCAGGCTTATGTTTGTGAAAATTTTGTGGAATGATGTTAGCCTGAATCCAATGTTTGTGCCTATCCCTATTACCATTCAATTTGTGAGCAGTGAAAATTGTGTAAATCATGTGTTTAATATCCCTGACACAATTATCACATGAGGCAGGTATGTTCTCAAAAATATATTTGTTTCTACTTGTCCATAATGACCACATTGTAGTTACAAGGCCAGCATTTATCAATTTGGAGTGTATTTTTGAGTCTGCCTTGAAAGATAAGTAAAATGCTACCCTACTTTTCAGATTCCAAAAACTAATTTGTGGCAGGTTTAGCATAGAGTGAATACTATTCCATACTGAAAAGGAAAAAGGACATGAGTTGAAGAAATGATCTAGATTATCCTTATTACACAAGCAAAAGGGACATCTCGAAGCTAATGAAAAACCCATCCTGCTTAAAATATCATCAAAAGGGAGGATGCAGTTTAAAGCTCTCCAAGTAAGTATTGACATTTTTCTAGGGATATAAGCAGACCAAACCTTGTGAAAATGCTGAATTTCAGGACTCCTTTGTCTGAAACAGTTGTATGCAGATCTGACTGTGAATTTCCCATCAGTTGTTTGAGTCCAGACTAGCTGATCCTCATGCTGGTGCTCCAGCTTAACCTCCTGCAATATATGTATAATATTGGTAGCCAAATAAGGCTCCATATTTGGTAAGAAGGCAGATTTGTTATTAATGAAAGAGCTCAGAGTTAGATCTTCAAAAGGAATGTTCCTATCCTCCGGCCAGATGTAACATAGTGCACCATTTCCCATCCAATTTGCATTCCAAAAGGAACAATCCCCTTTCCCAAAGATGATCCTGGTTAGACAGTTAGCCCTAGGGGTTACTGCACTTATTCTACTCCAAATCTGAGATTTTTTATAAGTGACAGGTAGTGTCCATAAAAGTGAAGACCATTGTGTCTCATTAATTTGTAACTTCCACCATAATTTACATGAAAATGCATCCACTGTGGCTGTCAAATCCCTTAACCCTAGACCATTTTCAGTTATTGGATAACTCATTCTTTTCCATGATCTCCAACATTTCCTTGCTTCCAAATCTGTTTTACCCCAGATTAGATTGGATGCCATCTTTTCCATTATTTTTAGAACTATCCTAGGTGGTTTCAGGACTGCAAATATATGTGTTGGAATGGAGAGGAAACAATGGTTTATCAGAATGATTTTACCGGCAACACTTAACCATTTATTCTTCCAATTGTTTACCAATCTTTCCATTCTCTCAATAACAGGCATATAGTGCACCTTTAAGTTCCTACCAGTAAAAATAGGTACTCCTAGGTATTTAAAAGGAAATGATCCTTTCTCCATTCCTAAAATCCTTTTTACAGTTTGGACTTGCTGAGGAGAAGAGTTCTGTGATACAAAAAATTCTGATTTAGCAAAGTGAACTTTCTGACCATAAGTGATCTCATAAGCCTTTAAAAGATGTTTAAAATGTCTCAGATTGTTGGGCTTAGTATTGAGAAACACAGCCGTGTCATCTGCATACATTAGATGAGTAAGAGGAGAGCATGATTTGGGGAGGTCATAGTACTGTAAATATCCTATAGAAAACAGTCTCTTCAATCCCCTTGAAAAAGCCTCAGATAAAATGTTGTATAAGAAAGGTGAGAGGGGATCTCCCTGTTTAATTCCCCTGGAGGAGGAAAAATAACCTGATATAACACCATTTATTAACACTGAGAAGTTTGCAGAGGCAATGTTTTGCATGATAAGTCTAACAAATTTACCATGGAAACCAAACTGTAGTAAAATGGAGTTAAGGAAAGACCAAGAGACCCTATAAAAAGCCTTTTGCATATCTAGTTTAATTATCAAATTTGATATCTTAGACTTTCTAGACAGTAATCTAGTCATTTCATACATAAGGATCACATTGTCCGAAATATCCCTACCTTTAAAGAAAGCACTTTGTTCAGGGGAAATCATTAGGTGCATTAGTGGCTTAATCCTCATCATTAACAATTTAGAAAAAACTTTGTTTACAAAGTTTGATAGACTTATTGGCCTGAAATCTGCAAATGTGTTTGGGATGGCTTTTTTGGGTATTAAAGTGAGCCATGTACTTGACATAGCTTTTGGAATGTCCCCAGCAGTTAAAAAATCATTAGCAGCTTCCAACAAATCATAATTAATGATGTCCCAGAAAGTTGTGTAAAAAACTCCAGAAAATCCATTAGAGCCAGGTGAACTAGTTCTATTCAGATCAAAGACAGCTGCTTTCAATTCTTGTGAGTCAATAGGGGCAAGCAAATTAGAGTTCTGTTGATCAGTTATTACCTTTGGGATCACCTGCAAAAATTGTTTTAGATATCTCCCTTCTTTTTGAGATGAATCCTCATTCAGTAATTGCTGAAAAAATCTCACACCTTCTTCTTTTATCAAACTTGGTTCAGATATCCAGTTTCCATCACTATATTTAATTTTAGCTATTCTAGATATGATTTTCTTTTCCTTAATTGTGTGGTGGAAATATCTAGTGTTAGCATCACCTAGTTTGAACCAGTTTACCCTAGCTTTTTGTTGCAGGAAAATGTTTTGTTCCTTCTGATATCTCAGGAGCAATGCTTTAGACTTCAAAAGCTCTTTTAAAACTGATTCATCCTGATTTTGCTGGTACTGGATTTCCAGGTCATTTACTCTAGCCTCAGATTGTGACAGATTGTTATTAACATCCCCAAAACTAGTTTTGTTCCATTCTTTTATTACTGTCTTGAGCCTCTTTAACTTGTGAACAAATTTTCTCATTCCTACTAGAGAGGATGGTAAATTCCAATTAGATAAAACTATCTCATGAAAATATTCTCTATTAGACCACATTTCCTGGTACCTGAAAGGTCTTGGAGATAATTCTACAGCAGATTGAATAGTTAAGAGGAGAGGAGAATGATCAGAAGTCATTCTGTTTAAAACATGTATAGAGCTATTAGGAAAAAGATCCAGCCATTCTAAGTTACATATACCCCTATCTAGCCTTTGAAACTGTAGATCCTTCCCTTTATCTTTATATCTATTGTTGCTCCAAGTGAAAGAATTACCCACAGTAGGTATTTCATGTAAGTTATTCATAGTTAGAAATTCTTTAAATTGTTTCATGCTTTTCCTTGGGGTAGATTTCCTGCCTTTATATTCATTAACATATGCCACAGTATTGAAATCACCAATTAAGACTGATGGAGCAGTTATTGAAATTTGTAAATCTGACCACAATTTTTCTCTCAATTGTCTATGTACACTAGCATAAATAAAATAAACATTCCAATAGGCTGAAGTGGCATTTTCTGTAACTCTAGTTTGTATGAACTGGTCAGATTGAGTAACAGTTGTCAAACTGAAATTCTGATTCCAGAGAAGCCAAATCTTAGCAGTGTGAGCATGAATAGCATTAGTATAACCAAGTTCATGTTTCAATAGGTTCAAATTCTGGTTTTCATGCCATGGTTCAATTAGACATAGAATGTCAATCTTGTGTTTCCTAGTTAAGGATTTTAGTCTATCCAGTGAAGTGCCGTATCCCCTAACATTCCACACCAGTATATTCCCTATTTTGGTGTATTGTATCATTTAAAACTGGGGGGGGTAGCTTTTTGAGAGGATCTAAGTTTCCTTAAATTATTCACTGAGACTTTTGTATTTTTACCCCTTTTATCTACATATTTCTTCAGTTTATCTGATGGAGAAATACTAACCTGCTGTTGTTCTGTTTGCTTCGCAGTAGAGCTATGTACACCTTCGTTGTTTGGGTCCTGAGGTAAGGAACATTCTTGTATTTCAGGGGAACTTTGCACCAGAACAGGAGCCTCTTCTTCTGGTAATCTCTGCTCATCTGAGAGGGCCTCTTCCTTATCATCTTTTTTAGCTTCTATCTGAGGTATCTGTACTTTATGTGATTCCAATGATTCATGGAAGATGTCCACTACATCTTCCTCTTGAGCATCAGTATCCTCCTCCTGTAGATTAGTCAAAGTATGGAAAGCGTTTGATATGGAAACCATGTTCCTTGTAACTTGATCATCCTTAGTAGGAAAGGGTTCTGATTGTTGGGTTTTTTTCCTCCAAAAGAGGTTGGTAATAGGTTTGGAGATATCATCCAAAGAGTAGAAAGGTTTATTTCTTTTAACATGTAAGTCAGGATTTTCTCTCCTCAAATTATTCCCACCCTTATTATGATCTGTTTTCAAGTTCTGAGTCTGGAATTCCGATTCCTTTCGGGAGACTGATAATTTAGATGGTCCTTCCAGTTCCAATGTAGCATTAGAGTCATGTTCTAGGATTTCCTGAGTCTTTTCTGGGTGGTTATCCTCTTTTCCATTATCTATTCTATCATTTGTCAGAGTTGCCTTAGCTAGGTTTATGCTTTTTTTTTTCAATTCTGGATGCAGGAAGTTAAAATTTACCTCACTATGGCCAATGATCTTACAGTGATTACATTACTGAGGTAGCTGATCATATTCAATAAAATAGTCAGCTACTTTACTTCCAATTCCTACAACTATAGAATTTGGGAGTTCAGCCGTAAGATCTAGTTCCACACAAACCTTAATTGCAGAGGGTCTAGATAGAGCATGAGTTGCAGTATCCATTTTCAGAAATTTACCAATCTGACTACTAATACCTATAATCGCAGAAGTATTGTAAAAGTGTAAAGGCAATTGATGGATAGTTACCCATGCGGGAACAATTGAAGATTCTGCTGTAGGTGAGAAATCCGGAGTCCACTTTTGGACCTTCATTGAAGCTCTATAGACCATCCATCGGCCCTTCATCCAGCACCGCTGGTAATCATCGCAATCCTGAAACCGAATAAGAACGTGTCGGTAATCAATTGGTCCCAATTGGAACTTAGCCTTAAACCCTATTGATTTAAAAGCAGCAGCTAGATTCTCCATTGACGGTTTGCCCCTGTTGAATTTGCCAACCAAGGCATTCTGGTAATGAGAGGCCAGAATATCTCCTTCCTCCGGTGGGAGGATGAAAGCCAGTTTGCCCTTATATTCAGTAATTGGGTGGAGATTAGGCGTATCTAGGAGGGTGTTTGTGAGTGGTGATGATTTTGTATTCAAGGCTTGAAGAAAACTTTTGCTTGTGGTAGAGGTGTGATCAGATGATAGGTTTGGCGTCGGAGACGCCGTGGCCGTCACCCAGATTCAGCAGAAAGAGCCGTTAGGCAGCAAAGAAAGAAGAAGAAGAAACAGTGAAAGTAACTGAATTATGAACAGTGCCTTTAGTGTGTTTTTCGCACTTCAATTCGCACACAGAGAAAAATAGCTTTACTATTCAGGTGGTCATAACTTTGTGCTCAGATAATATTTTTGACCAATTCCATTTAGAAAAGTTCTTATATTTTTATCCCCTACAATATGAAACCCTACGTGTTTGTTTATTCATAATAGTATCGAATCCTCAAAATTCAACCCACCAGATAAAAATAACCATTAAGGTGCTCAAAACATTGTGCTCGCATAATATTTTTGAATAATTTCTTTTTGAAGAGTTCTTATATTTTCAGACATTACAATATGGAACCTTCCGTGTTTGCTTATTAGTAAGTTCATTCTATCCCCGAAATTCAACCCATCAAATGAAAATAATGATTCAAGTGGTCATAACTTTGTGCGCGTATTATATTTTGGACCGATTCCTTATTGAAAAGTTCGTATATTCTCATGCTCGACAACATGGTACCTTCCGTATTTGGTGATTAGAAAATTTATCAAATCTCCAAAAGTCAACCCATCAAATCAAAATAATGATGAAGGTTGTCATAACTTGGTGCTCAGATTAAATTTTTTAAACCATTCCTTTTTTGAAATGTTCTTATTATTTGATGCACTACAATATGGTACCTTCCGTGTTTTTCTATTTAGTAACTTCATTAGATCCCCGAAATTTATCCCATCAAATGAAAATTATTATTCCAATAGTCATAACTTTGTGCTCTGATAATATTTTGGACTAATTCATTTTAGAAAAGTTATTACATTTTCATTCTATATGGTACCTCCCATTTTTGGTGATTATAATATTTTTTGAACGATTCCATTTAGAAAAGTTCATAAGGTTCTAAAAACATTGTGCTCAAATAATATTTTGGAACCATTCCTTTTAGAAGAGTTCTTATATTTTCAGACATTATAATATGGAACCTTCTGTGTTTGCTTGTTAGTATGTTCTTTCAATCCCCAAAATTCAACCCATCAAACGAAAATATTTTTGAACGATTCCATTTAGAAAAGTTCTTATATTTTTAGCCCCTGCAATATGAAACCTTATGTGTTTGCTTAGAATTTTCATCCAATCTTCGAAATTCAACCCATCAAATTATAATAACTATTCAGGTGGTCATAACTTGGTGCTCAGATAATATTTTTGAATGATTTCATTTAGAAAATTGGTACAATACATTATCTAAGAACCAAGTTATAACCGCATGAATCGTTATTTTCATTTGATGGGTTAAATTTTGGAAATTAGACAAAGTTATTAATCATCAAACACGGAAGGTACCATATTGTAGAGCATGAAAATATTAGAACTTTTCAAAATGGAATCCGTACAAAATATTATCTGAGCACAAAGTTATGACCACCTGAATCGTTATTTTCATTTGACGGGTTGAAATTCGGAAATTAGATAAAGTTCTTAATCAGCAAACACGTACGGTACCATATTGAAAAGTATGAAAATATAAGAACTTTTCAAAAAGAAATTGGTACAAAATATTATCCGAGCACCAAGTTATGACAACCTGAATCATTATTTTCATTTGATAGGTTGAATTTCGGAAATTGAATAAAGTTACTAATCTGCCAACACGGAAGGTACCAAATTGTAGAGAATGAAATTATTAAAACTTTTCAGAAAGGAATCGGTACAAAATATTATCTGAGCACCAAGTGATGACTTCCTGAATCGTTATTTTCATTTTATGGGATAAATTTCGGACATTAGAAAAAGTTACTAATTAGCAAACACAGAAGGTACCATATTGTAGAGCGTGATAATGTAAGAAATTTTGAAAAAGGAATCGGTACAAAATATTATCTGAGCACTAAGTTATGACCACCTGAATTGTTATTTTCATTTGATGGGTTGATTTTCAGAGATTAGATAATGTTCTTAACTAGCAAACACGTAATGTACCATATTGTACAGTATGAAAATATAAGAACTTTTCAAAAAAGGAATTCGTACAAAATATTATCTGGCACCAAGTTATGACCACCTGAATCATTATTTTCATTTTATGGGTTGAATTTTGGAAATTAGATAAATTTCTTAATCACCAAAAACATATGGTACCATATTGTAGAGCATGAATATATAAGAACTTTTCAAAAGTGAATTGGTATAAAATATTATCTGAGCACCAAGTTATGACCACCTGAATCGTTATTTTCATTTATTGGGTTGAACTTTCTCAATCGGAAAACACGTAAGGTACAATATTGTAGAGCATGAAAATATAAGAACTTTTCAAAAAGGAATTGGTACAAAATATTATCTGAGCACCAAGTTATGACCACCTGAATCGTTATTTTCATTTGATAGGTTGAATTTTGGAAATTAGATAAAGTTACTAATCAGCAAACACGGAAGGTACCATATTGTAGAGTATGAAAATATGACAAATTTTCTAAAAGGAATCGGTACAAAATATTATCTGAGAACCAAGTTATGACCACCTGAATTGTTATTTTCATTATATGGGTTGAATTTCAAAAATAAAAAAAGTTACTAATCAGCAAACACAGAAGGTACCATATTGTAGAGACTGATAATGTAAGATCTTTTGAAAAAGGAATTGGTACAAAATATTATCTGTGCACTAAGTTTTGACCAACGGAATCGTTATTTTCATTTTATGGGTTGATTTTTGGAAATTAGATGATGTTCTTAATCAACAAACATGTAAGTTACCATATTGTAGAGAATGGAAATAAAAGAACTTTTCAAAAAATAATCGGTACACAATATTATCTGAGCACTAAGTTATGAGCACCTGAATCGTTATTTTTATTTGATAGGTTGAATTTCAGAAATTAAATAAAGTTACTAATCTGTCAACACAGAAGGTACCATATTGTATAGAATGTAAATATAACTACTTTTGAAAAAGGAATCGGTACAAAATATTATCTGAGCACTAACTTATGACCTCTTGAATCGATATTTGCATTTGATGGGTTGATTTTCGAAAATTAAATAAACTTCTTAATCAGCAAATACGTAAGGTACCACATTGTAGAGCATGAAAATATAAGAACTTTTCAAAAAGGAATTGGTACAAAATATAATCTGAGCACCAAGTTAGGACCACCTGAATCGTTATTTTCATTTTATGGGTTGAATTTTGGAAATTAGAAAAGGTTACTAATCAGCAAACACAGAAGGTACCATATTGTAGGGCATGATAATTTAAGAACTTTTGAAAGAGGTATCAGTACAAAATATTATCTGAGCACTAAGTTATGACCTCTTGAATCGTTGTATTCATTTGATGGGTTGATTTTCAAATATTAGATAAACTTCTTAATCAGCAAACATGTAAGGTACCATATTGTAGAGCATGAAAATATAAGAACTTTTCAAAAAGGAATTGGTACAAAATATGATCTGAGCACCATGTTATGACCACCTGAATCGTTATTTTCATTTTATGGGTTTTATTTCGGAAATTAGATAAATTTACTAATTAGCAAACACAGAAGGTACCATATTGTAGAGAATGATAGTATAAGAACTTTTGAAAAAGGAATCGGTACAAAATATTATCTGAGCACTAAGTGATGACCACTTGAATCGTTATATTCATTTGATGGGTTGATTTTTGGAAATTAGATAAAGTTCATGATCAGCAAACACGTAAGGTACCATATTGTAGAGCATGAAAATATAAGAACTTCTAAAAAAGAATTGGTACAAAATATTATATGAGCGCCAAGTGATGACCACATGAATCGTTATTTTCATTTTGTTTTTTAAAAACCACCTGTGATGGTGGGGGTTAGGCAGACCCCTACCCGTTTATTAATTTAAATAAAAGGTACAATCAAAGAGGGGGGCATAAAACCTTACCTCATGAAATATCTGATGATCTTTGAGATCTATACATTACCTGTTGCTAACCTAAAGGATTAATCAGATACAGAACGGAGCAGCGATACAAGGAAGACAAATTACAGTAGTCTAACATGGGGAATCCCTTCCACATCCAGTTGTACTTGTCCTGCCACAACTGAGGGTAAACCTGTATAGTCATAAATGTTATTTACCTGATTGCGACTGGCCAGTTTTGCTAGTGAGTCAGCTGGACCATTTGCCTCTCTGAAGATATGCTTGAGTGAATAGTTTATTCCAGTATGAAGTTTCCATATCTCCCTGCATGTTGGCAGTAGTTTCCAAGGGATCTTGAGTTGTTGCTGTAGCATCCCAATCAGATTTTTTGAGTCGGTTTCAATATCCACATCTGTGATGCATTTGTCGCCTACCAGGTGAATGCCATGTAGAAGAGCAATGGCTTCCGCCTGCAAGATGGATTCAGCCGAGACAGATTTGGATAGAGCAGCAGTTACTTGACCTACATTTTCTCGGATTATGCATCTGATGCCAACAGTTCTGTGGAAAGGAAGGATCCATCAGTGTTGATTTTATAAGCAGAGGGAAGAGACCATTTGAAGATTTTGATCGGTTTGTGTTTAGTGGTTTTCTGGCTAAGCAGTGTGGGGGTTGGAGACAGTGCCCATTTGAGATCCAGTTTGAAGGCTAATATATAGTGTCATTGAAGTGAAGAAGAATTTGCTTAAAAATGGCCATGACATCAGGTTTGGTACCCTCGAAAATGAAGATGCATCGGGCACACCACAGGTGCTAGTTAACAACACATGGAATGGTTCGGATCAGCTTTGCAGGGAGGTCATTAGTGAAGGGGGTATTCCAGTAGAAATAGACTCTGTCCCACAGGAGTTGGAAAGAGTTGTGTGGCATGTTAAAGACCGAGTTTACAAGCTTCTAGATTTGGGTGACCTTTGTACAAGAGTTGAAACAGTGGTGTAGTGTTTCTGATTTATTGAAGCAGAAACATCATCGTGATGGGAGGTGAAATTGGAAGTCCTCAAGGACATCATGTAGGGCTATCAGCCGGTTTAAAAGTTTCCAGTTGAAGACACTAATTTTTCTTGGTAATAGTTTGGACCAGAGATGGGTGAAGGATGGAATCTTTGCTTTCTTAGTCCTGATAAGCTCATAAGCTGATTTGACAGAGAAGGCACCAGATTGAGTAGGTTTCCATATGATGGTGTCTTCATAGCTTGGAAATAGTTTATGTTCCTGTTCCAGGTTTTGGCATATGTGGTCTGGGAGGAAGTTCCTGGTTTGATCCAAAAAAAGGGCTTTATGTTGTATAAAGTCAGCAACAATTATGTTGGGATGTGGTTATTCTGAGGTATTGAGTAAATGATCAGTAAGGGGTCCCAGGGATATTCAGTTAGAGTTCCAGAATGAGATAGAACCGGATCCAATGATAACTTTTGTGTTACTAATGGCAGTAAGGTTGGCCTCTTTGATTCTCTTCCATGTTCTGGAAGTTTGTGGGTATGGCTCATAGTCCACATGGTTTTTGCCCATAGAGAATTTCCTTTCTGAAGTTTCCACCATAGTTTGAGTGAGAAAGAATCAATTAAGGTGTGCAAGTTTCTGAAATTCAGGCCATTTTCCTCCGTAGGAAAGCAAAGATTGGTGTAAGATTTCCAGATTCTATTTTTGTGTGTTCTGTCCGAGTTTTTATTCCAGAAAAACTTAGCAAGGGTTTTGTGGATTTGGTTGATGGTGTGTGTGGTTGGCTTCAAAACTGTTAGAAGGTGGATTGACATAGAAGCCAGAACATGCTTGATTAAAGTTGCCCTTCCAGCTGGGGATAAGAGTTTATTTTGCCAGTTGTTGATTTTGTTTTGGACTGAGAGGAGCATTGATTGGAAGTGGGAGTTTTTGGCTTTCCAGTGAATGCAGGGCATCCCAGGTATTTAAATGGGGTTGACCCTACAAGCATGTTTGTTTCTCTTTGGATTAGATTGGTGATTCTGTTAGGTGCATGTTTAGATAAGTAGAAAGTTGATTTTTCAAAGTTAACTTTCTGACCTGAAGCCAGTTCGTAGGATTTCAGGAAATTCTTTATTGTTTGGAGTCCTTGTTTGGTGTATGTTAGAAAGATTATTGTGTCATCAGCGTAGGAGAGGTGTGAGGATGATATCATTCCTCGGGGTAGATTGTATGGCTGGATATTTCCATACTGGTATAGAAAGTTTAGATTTTGGGAGAAAGATTCAGCCATTAGTATGAAAAGAAGTGGGGATAGGGGATCACCTTGTTTTAAGCCCCTAGAGGCAGGGAAAAAGCCAACTGATTTGCCGTTAACCAGTATGGAAAAGCGTGCAGCTCGGATGTTACTCATAATTAGGTTAACTAGAACACTGGAGAAGTCTTGTTTGAGGAGAGTATTGGCTAGGAATGTCCATGAAACTCGATCGAATGCTTTCATCATGTCTAGTTTGATGATCATGTTGGTGCCCCTCTTTTATGAGTGTAAATGATTAGTTAATTCTTGCATGAGGAGAACGTTATTACCTATTTCCCTTCCAGGTATGAATGCAGATTGTTCTGGGCTGATAATGGTGTCCAGGTAGGTTTTGATTCTTGTGGAGAGTATTTTCAAGAGGATTTTGTTGGAAAAGTTACATAGGCTTATAGGTCTGTAGTCTTTGAAAGAGGAGCAAACATCTTTTTTGGGAATGAGAATTAAGTGAGTTGATGAAATAGCTTTGGGGATGTCCTGGCCATCAAAGAAATCGCCCACTGCCCTTAGTACATCATCTTTTATAATGTCCCAGCATTTGTGGTAAAAGAAACCTGAAAAGCCATCAGGTCCAGGTGCTGAATGACTGTCCATGGTATTAACAATGCCAGTGAGCTCGTCCATACTGACCTTTTTAAGTAGGTTACAGTTCATTTCATTTGTTACAATTTTTGGGACATTCTCCAGTATCCAGGAAGCATTAGCTCCTGATGGATCCAGAGGTTCATCAGTTAGAAGGCTGGAGAAGAAGCTGACTGCTTCTGTTTCAATGTCATCCATATTGTTTAGCCAGGCTCCATCACTAGTTTTAATTAGGGAGATTGTTTGTCTTTTATGTTTGTTGGAGGTTGACTGGTGAAAGAATTTAGAGTTAACATCTCCTTCTTTCAACCATTTCAGTCTTGATTTTTATTTTAAGAATGTTTCCTGATTGTTTAGAGCTAGTCTCAGCTTTTCCTTAGCTTGATTAAGGGCTTGTATGGTTGTAGAAGATTCAAACTGTTGTACATCTTTTTCAACATTCAACAATAGCTCTTCACAATTCTGAACCGCATCAAAAACATTACCGAACACGTCTTTGTTCCAAGTTTTAAGGGCATGCTTCAGGTTTTTAAGTTTAAAGATTAGTATTTTCATTCCTTGTAGTGTGGTGTGTGTGTTCCAAGTGTCTTCCACAAGTTTCATGAACGTATGGTGATTTACCCAACACTCTTGGAATTTGAAAGGCTTTGGAGTAGTTGTAGAGGTTGTATGTGCTACAGATAGGATCAGGGGTGAGTGATCCGAACCTTCCCTAGACAGTGTTTTGATTTTTGAATTGGGGAAGTTAGACCACCATAAGTTGTTCAAAATTCCTCTATCGAGACGTTTCCATACCCTCCCCATAGTTCTCATTCCGGTCCAGGTGAAAAGACTGGCAGAGGTTGGGATTTCCGAAAAATTTTAGGAGATTGGGAAGTGGTTGAAGTTGTTTATGCTGTTTTGGTTAGGAATTGAGTTACCGAGGTACTCCTCAGTTTTGGTGATAACATTAAAGTCACCTATTAGGCATAAAGGTTCCTTTTTTAAGTTTGCTAAGGCTTGCCACAGTTTTTTCCTTTCATGGATTGTGTGCTTAGCATAAATAAAACCAATCTGGCATTCGGTTGAAAGATTGGGTCATTTGATTTTCGCTGTGATCACCTGTTCTTCCACTCTGTATATGTTTACTGTAAGTTCCTCATCCCACATTAACCTTATTTTGTTGTTTGTGTTGGCATAAGATTTACTGAAGCCCAACTACCTGGCGATGTTTTGAATTTGATCAGGGCTTACCAAAGGTTTTGCAAGGGCACAGAGTTTGATTGAGTTGTGTCTTTTAATATTTTTATGGCAGATTTTGGAGGGCATGTTGCCTATTCCTCTAATATTCCATGCACATATATTTAGACTAATCATGGGTGTGTCTTGGAGAGGGACAAAGAGGAACGGGTGAAAACCATTTTGGGTGTGGAGGAGTAGTCCTTTTTAGTGTACTTCCTCTGTTTATTTATGGTCTCCGTTTGGTTCAGTTTGAGTAGCTTTGATAGTCTGACCGGTTCAAGAATTAGGTGTGCCTTTATTTCTTCAAATGTAAGATTCCCATGTGCTTCGAGTGTCTTCTGCTGCTTGGTGGAGGTTTCTGTATTAATCCATTCGAGGGGTTTATGGGATTTCGTGCTGTATTGTGGGGGCTGTGGGATGTCATTATCTCTCTCTATATAAACAGGGACAACATTATAGTTATTAAGGGTTTGAGGATCATTGTGTTTCTTAGTGTTTTCTTCTGGATGTGGAGGCCTTAGTTCTTGAACCTGTGGAGGAGCATTACTTGGATTAGTTGGATCAGTTGGGTGACTGAGGGGAGGTGATGTCTGAGCTCAGTTTGGGGGCATAGGTTTGAGGCCAGTAGATTCAGAGTGATTCAGAGGGTGGACTTCAAAATTTTCTATTTGAGTTAATGGTAACTCAGGAACATAATGTACAGCTAGATGTCCATTTTTAGGTAGTAAAGCCACATTTACATTTTTAGAGTGTAAGGCAACATTTGTATTTTTCCTGGTGTGAGACTATATTAGCATTTCCAGCATGTAAAGACACAACTGTATTTTCATGATATGAGGCCACATTAGCATTTTCGACAGGTACAACCCCATTTGCATGTTCAGACACATTTCCATTTCCAGAATGGAGAGCACTATTTGTATTATCAGGGATGTTAGAAGGAAACTGTGATCCTTGTCTAAGGATCAATTCTTCGGAACTTGAGTCTTTATCCCGCTGTGAATCTCCCTACGTGTCTTTATGCTGAGATAACTGCTGGAACTTGTTATCAGTTGTAATCTTATGGACACTCTGTGTCTTGGGACATAGGTAGCATTGGAGGAGGTACCATTTCCTTTACCTTTAAGCCTTCCCTGTTCAGCAATGGAAATGGATTTGTTACCTTCATTGGATGAGTTGCCTTTGGGTTTCCAGGGGATAAATTTGGTCGGGTTCTTTTTGGATCTGCAAGCTGTATCTATGTGTCCGAGTTTAAGGTAGTTAGAGAAATAAAAAGGAATCCCTTCATACTCGAGGTATTGCCAGAAACCAATATCCCTAAAATTTAGCCAAATTCGTTCCATCCTAGGTTTTGTGACATCCAATTCAACACAGATCCTTGCCACATGGGGTCTAGTTCTATTGAGGGAGGCTCTATCTACCCTAATTGGGGTTCCGATTATATTACCGATTGACATAAGGACATTGTAGTCAAAAAACTGTTGTGGAAAACCATACAGGGAAATCCAAATCGGGACAATAGGGGAATCTGCGTGAGGATTAAAGTTAGGAACCCATTTCATGATTCTGATAGAGTAAGTGCCGAAGTTCCAAATTTTATGCAACCAGCAACGATAATAGTCATCGGGGTGAGAAAAGGACATCAGAACCTGTTTGCTGTCCAGCAGGGTAATGTTGTTTTGGCCCTTGAATCCGGCCGTGTGAAAATCTTTTCGGAGCTTCTCTATCTGTGGGTGGCTGCGCAAGAATTTCCCGATCATGGTCCATTTGAGCGGGGCCTCCAGTTTGTGGCATTCTTCCTCCGTGAAGTGGAGACCCAGTTTGTCCAGGTGGTCGATTAGCAGTGTTGGGACGAAGGGAATATTATGTACCTCTTGGAGATTTGGGGTAGGAAGATTGAGGGCTTCACGCAGCTCATGGTTGACGGCCTAGGCATATGAGATTAGGGTTGGTGGCTCCACCATATCGGTGGCACCGGAGTCGAGGAAGACGAAGACACAGAATGAAGATTGGGGTCGTACCTTGAGTGTGCGAGAATCGCATGAAGTAAAATTGATGTCTCTTATCGTTATTTTCATTTTATGGGTTTGAATTTTGGAAATTAGAAAAAGTTACTAATCATCAAACACAGAAGGTACCATATTGTAGAGCATGATAATTTAAGAACTTTTTAAAGAGGAATCGGTACAAAATATTATCTGAGCACTAAGTTACGACCCCTTGAAATGTTATTTTCATTTGATAGGTTGATTTTCGAAAATTAGATAAAGTTCTTAATCAGCAAACACGTAAGGTACCATATTGTAGAGCATGAAAATATAAGAACTTTTCAAAAAGGAATTGGTACAAAATATTATCTGAGCACCAAGTTATGACTACCTGAATGGTTATTTTCATTTTATGGGGTGAATTTTGGAAATTAGATAACTTTACTAATCAGCAAACACAGAAGGTACCATATTGTAGAGCATGATAATATAAGAACTTTTGAATGAGCAATCGGTACAAAATATTATCTGAGCACTAAGTTATGACCTATTGAATCGTTATTTTCATTTGATGGGTTGATTTTTGGAAATTAGATAAAGTTCTTGATCAGCAAACACGTAAGGTACCATATTGTAGAGCATGAAAATATAAGAACTTTCCAAAAAGGAATTGGTACAAAATATTATCCGAGCACTAAGTTACGACCACCTGAATCGTTATATTCATTTTATGGGTTTGAATTTCGGATATTAGAAAAAGTTACTAATCAGCAAACACTGAAAGGTACCATGTTGTAGAGCATGATAATATAAGAACTTTTGAAAAAGAAATCGGTACAAAATATTATCTGAGAACTACGTTATGACCTCTTGAATCGTTATTTTCATTTGATGGGTTCATTTTTGAAAATTAGATAAAGTTCTTAATCTGCAAACATGTAAGGTACCATATTGTAGAGCATGAAAATATAAGAATTTTTCAAAAAGGAATTGGTACAAAATATTATATGAGCACCAAGTTATGATCACCTATATCGTTATTTTCATTTTATGGGTTGAATTTTGGAAATTAGATAAATTTACTAATCAGCAAACACAGAAGGTACCATATTGTAGAGCATGATAATATAAGAACTTTTGAAAAAGGAATTGGTACAAAATATTATCTGAGCACTAAGGGATTACCACTTGAATCATTATTTTCATTTGATGGGTTGATTTTCAAATATTAGATAAACTTATTAATCAGCAAACACGTAAGGTACCATATTGTAGAGCGTGAAAATATAATAACTTTTCAAAAAAGGAATTTGTTCAAAATATTATCTGAGCACCAAGTTGTGACCACCTGAATCGTTACTTTCATTTGTGGGTTCAATTTCGGAAATTAGATAAATTTACTAATCAACAAACAAAGAAGGTACCATGTTGTAGAGCATGATAGTATAAGAACTTTTGAAAAAGGAATCGGTACAAAATATTAGCTGAGCACTAAGTTATGACCTCTTGAATCGTAATTTTCATTTGATGGGTTGATTTTCGAAAATAAAATAAACTTCTTAATCAGCAAACACGTAAGGTACCATATTGTATAGCATGAAATATAAGAACTTTTCAAAATGGAATTGGTACAAAATATAATCTGAGCACCAAGTTAGGACCACCTGAATCGTTATTTTCATTTTATGGGTTTGAATTTCAGATATTAGAAAAAGTTACTAATCAGCAAATACAGAAGGTACCATATTGTAGAGCATGATAATTTATGAACTTTTGAAAGAGGACTCAGTACAAAATATTATCTGAGCACTAAGTTATGACCTCTTGAATCGTTATTTTCATTTGATGGGTTGATTTTCAAATATTAGATAAACTTCTTAATCAGCAAACATGTAAGGTACCATATTGTAGAGCATGAAAATATAAGAAATTTCCAAAAAGGAACTGGTACAAAATATTATCCGAGCACCAAGTTACGACCACCTATATCGTTATTTTCATTTTATGGGTTTGAATTTTGGATATTAGAAAAAGTTACTAATCAGCAAACACAGAAGGTACCATATTGTAGATCATGACAATATAAGAACTTTTGAAAAAGGAATCGGTACAAAATATTATCCGAGCACTAAGTGATGACCGCTTGAATCGTTATATTCATTTGATGGGTTGATTTTTGGAAATTAGATAAAGTTCTTGTTCAGCAAACACGTAAGGTCCATATTGTAAAGCATGAAAATATAAGAGCTTCTAAAAAAAGAATTGGTACAAAATATTATATGAGCACCAAGTTATGACCACAAGAATCGTTATTTTCATTTTAGGGGTTTGAATTTCGGAAATTAGAAAAAGTTACTAATCATCAAACATAGAAGGTACCATATTGTAGAGCATGATAATTTAAGAACTTTTTAAAGAGGAATCGGTACAAAATATTATCTGAGCACAATGTTATGTCCTCTTGAATCGTTATTTTCATTTGATGGGTTGATTTTCAAATATTAGATAAACTTCTTAATCAGCAAACACAGAAGGTACCATATTGTAGATCATGACAATATAAGAACTTTTGAAAAAGGAATCGGTACAAAATATTATCCGAGCACTAAGTGATGACCGCTTGAATCGTTATATTCATTTGATGGGTTGATTTTTGGAAATTAGATAAAGTTCTTGTTCAGCAAACACGTAAGGTCCATATTGTAAAGCATGAAAATATAAGAGCTTCTAAAAAAAGAATTGGTACAAAATATTATATGAGCACCAAGTTATGACCACAAGAATCGTTATTTTCATTTTAGGGGTTTGAATTTCGGAAATTAGAAAAAGTTACTAATCATCAAACATAGAAGGTACCATATTGTAGAGCATGATAATTTAAGAACTTTTTAAAGAGGAATCGGTACAAAATATTATCTGAGCACAATGTTATGTCCTCTTGAATCGTTATTTTCATTTGATGGGTTGATTTTCAAATATTAGATAAACTTCTTAATCAGCAAACACGTAAGGTACAATATTGTAGAGCATGAAAATATAAGAATTTTTTAAAAAGTAACTGGTACAAAATATTATACGAGCACCAAGTTACGACCACCTGAATCGTTATTTTCATTTTATGGGTTTGAATTTTGGATATTAGAAAAAGTTACTAATCAGGAAACACAAAAGGTACCATACTGTTGATCATGATAATATAAGAACTTTTGAAAAAGGAATCGGTACAAAATATTATCTGAGCACTAAGTGATGACCACTTGAATCGTTATATTCATTTGATGAGTTGATTTTTGGAAATTAGATAAAGTTCTTGTTCAGCAAACACGTAAGGTACCATATTGTAAAGCATGAAAATATAAGAACTTCTAAAAAAAGAATTGGTACAAAATATTATATGAGCACCAAGTTATGACCACAAGAATCGTTATTTTCATTTTATGGGTTTGAATTTCGGAAATTAGAAAAAGTTACTAATCATCAAACACAGAAGGTACCATATTGTAGAGAATGATAATTTAAGAACTTTTTAAAGAGGAATCGGTACAAAATATTATCTGAGCACAATGTTATGACCTCTTGAATCGTTATTTTCATTTGATGGGTTGATTTTCAAAAATTGGTTAAACTTCTTAATCAGCAAACACGTAAGGTACCATATTGTAGAGAATGAAAATATAAGAAATTTTCAAAACAGGAATTGGTACAAAATATTATCTGAGCACCATGTTATGACCACCTGAATCGTTATTTCATTTTATGGGTTGAATTTTGGAAATTAGATAAATTTACTAATCAGCAAACACAGAAGGTAGCATATTGTAGCGCATGATAGTATAAGAACTTTTGAAAAATGAATCGGTACAAAATTTAATCAGAGCACTAAGTTATGACCTCTTGAATCGTTATTTTCATTTGATGGGTTGATTTTCAAAAATTAAATAAACTTCTTAATCAGCAAACACGTAAGGTACCATATTGTAGAGCATGAAAATATAAGATCTTTTGAAAAAGGAATTGCAACAAAATATAATCTGAGCACCAAGTTAGGACCACCTAAATCGTTATTTTCATTTTATGGGTTTGAATTTCGGATATTAGAAAAAGTTACTAATCAGCAAACACAAAAAGTATCATATTGTAGAGCATGATAATTTAAGAACTTTTTAAAGAGGAATCGGTACAAAATATTATCTGAGCACAATGTTATGACCTCTTGAATCGTTATTTTCATTTGATGGGTTGATTTTCAAATATTAGATAAACTTCTTAATCAGCAAACACATAAGGTATCATATTGTAGAGCATGAAAATATAAGAATTTTTTAAAAAGGAACTGGTACAAAATATTATCCGAGCACCAAGTTACGACCACCTGAATTGTTATTTTCATTTTATAGGTTTGAATTTCGGATATTAGAAAAAGTTACTAATCGGCAAACACAGAAGGTACCATATTGTAGATCATGATAATATAAGAACTTTTGAAAAAGGAATCGGTACAAAATATTATCTGAGCACCAAGTTATGACCACCGGAATCGTTATTTTTGTTTGATGGGTTGAATTTTGGAAATTAGATGACGTTCTTAACCAGCAAACACGTAAGGTACCATATTGTAGAGAATGAAAATATAAGAACTTTTGAAAAAGGAACCGGTAAAAAATATTATCTGAGCACCAAGTTATGACCACCTAAATAGTTATTTTCATTTGATGGGTTGAATTTTGGAAATTAGATAAATTTACTAATCAGGAAACACGGAAGGTACCACGTTGTAGAGCATGAAAATATGACAACTTTTGAAAAAGGAATCGGTGCAAAATATTATCTGAGTACCAAGTTATGACCACCTGAGTCGTTATTTTCATTTGGTGGGTTGAATTTTGGAAATTACATGAAGTTACTAATCAGCAAACACGGAAGGTACCATATTGTAGAGCATGAAAATATGACAACTTTTCAAAAAGGAATCAGTACAAAATATTATCAGAGCACCAAGTTATGACCACCGGAATCGTTATTTTTGTTTGATGGGTTGAATTTTGGAAATTAGATAAAGTTCTTAACAGGTACAAGTAAGGTACCATATTGTAGAGCATGAAAATATAAGAACTTTTGAAAAAGGAACCGGTAAACAATATTATCTGAGCACCAAGTTATGACCACCTAAATAGTTATTTTCATTTGATGGGTTGAATTTTGGAAATTAGATAAATTTACTAATCAGCAAACACGGAAGGTACCACATTGTAGAGCATGAAAATATGACAACTTTTCAAAAAGGAATCGGTGCAAAATATTATCTGAGTACCAAGTTATGACCACCTGAATCGTTATTTTTATTTTGTGGGTTGAATTTTTGAAATTACATGAAGTTACTAATCAGCAAACACGGAAGGTACCATATTGTAGAGCATGAAAATATATCAACTTTTCAAAAAGGAATCGGTACAAAATATTATCAAAGCACCAAGTTATGACCACCGGAATCGTTATCTTTGTTTGATGGGTTGAATTTTGGAAATTAGATGAAGTTCTTAACCAGCAAACATGTAAGGTACCATATTGTAGAGCATGAACATATAAGAACTTTTGAAAAAGGAACCGGTAAAAAATATTATCTGAGCACCAAGTTATGACCACCTAAATAGTTATTTTCAATAAATTTGTTGAATTTTGGAAATTAGATAAATTTACTAATCAGGAAAAACGGAAGGTACCACGTTGTAGAGCATGAAAATATGACAACTTTTCAAAAAGGAATCGGTGCAAAATATTATCTGAGTACCAAGTTATGACCACCTGAGTCGTTATTTTCATTTGATGGGTTGAATTTTGGAAATTACATGAAGTTACTAATCAGCAAACACGGAAGTTACCATATTGTACAGCATGAAAATATGACAACTTTTCAAAAAGGAATCAGTACAAAATATTATCTGAGCACCAAGTTATGACCACCGGAATCGTTATTTTTGTTTGATGGGTTGAATTTTGGAAATTAGATGACGTTCTTAACCAGCAAACACGTAAGGTACCATATTGTAGAGAATGAAAATATAAGAACTTTTGAAAAAGGAACCGGTAAAAAATATTATCTGAGCACCAAGTTATGACCACCTAAATAGTTATTTTCATTTGATGGGTTGAATTTTGTAAATTAGATAAATTTACTAATCAGGAAACACGGAAGGTACCACGTTGTAGAGCATGAAAATATGACAACTTTTGAAAAAGGAATCGGTGCAAAATTTTATCTGAGTACCAAGTTATGACCACCTGAGTCGTTATTTTCATTTGGTGGGTTGAATTTTGAAAATTACATGAAGTTACTAATCAGCAAACACGGAAGATACCATATTGTAGTGCATGAAAATATGACAACTTTTCAAAAAGGAATCCGTACAAAATATTATCAGAGCACCACGTTATGACCACCGGAATCGTTATTTTTGTTTGATGGGTTGAATTTTGGAAATTAGATAAAGATCTTAACAGGTACAAGTAAGGTACCATATTGTAGAGCATGAAAATATAAGAACTTTTGAAAAAGGAACCGGTAAAAAATATTATGTGAGCACCAAGTTATGACCACCTAAATAGTTATTTTCATTTGATTGGCTGAATTTTGGAAATTAGATAAATTTACTAATCAGCAAACACGAAAGGTACCACATTGTAGAGCATGAAAATATGACAACTTTTCAAAAAGGAATCGGTGCAAAATATTATCTGAGTACCAAATTATGACCACCTGAGTCGTTATTTTCATTTTGTGGGTTGAATTTTTGAAATTACATGAAGTTACTAATCAGCAAACACGGAAGGTACCATATTGTAAAGCATGAAAATATATCAACTTTTCAAAAAGGAATCGGTACAAAATATTATCAAACCACCAAGTTATGACCACCAGGATCGTTATTTTTGTTTGATGGGTTGAATTTTGGAAATTAGATGAAGTTCTTAACCAGCAAACACGTAAGGTACCATATTGTAGAGAATGAAAATATAAGAACTTTTGAAAAAGGAACCGGCAAAAAAATATGATCTGAGCACCAAGTTATGACCACCTAAATAGTTATTTTCATTTGATGGGTTGAATTTTGGAAATTAGATAAATTTACTAATCAGCAAACACGGAAGGTACCACGTTGTAGAGCATGAAAATATGACAACTTTTCAAAAAGGAATCGGTGCAAAATATTATCTGAGTACCAAGTTATGACCACCTGAGTCGTTATTTTCATTTGATGTGTTGAATTTTGGAAATTACATTAGGTTACTAATCAGCAAACACGGAAGGTACCATATTGTAGAGAATGAAAATATGACAACTTTTCAAAAAGGAATCAGTACAAAATATTATCAGAGCACCAAGTTATGACCATCGGAATCGTTATTTTTGTTTGATGGGTTGAATTTTGGAAATTAGATAAAGTTCTTAACAGGTACAAGTAAGGTACCATATTGTAGAGCATGAAAATATAAGAACTTTTGAAACAGGAACCGGTAAAAAATATTAACTGAGCACCTAGTTATGACCACCTAAAAGTTATTTTCATTTGATGGGTTGAATTTTGGAAATTAGATAAATTTACTAATCAGCAAACACGGAAGGTACCACATTGTAGAGCATGAAAATATGACAACTTTTCAAAAAGGAATCGGTGCAAAATATTATCTGAGTACCAAGTTATGACCACTTTAGTCGTTATTTTCATTTGATGGGTTGAATTTTGGAAATTACATTAAGTTACTAATCAGCAAACACGGAAGGTACCATATTGTAGAGCATGAAAATATGACAACTTTTCAAAAAGGAATCAGTACAAAATATTATCAGAGCACCAAGTTATGACCACCGGAATCGTTATTTTTGTTTGATGGGTTGAATTTTGGAAATTAGATGAAGTTCTTAACCAGCAAACACGTAAGGTACCATATTGTAGAGAATGAAAATATAAGAACTTTTGAAAAAGGAACCGGTAAAAAATATTAACTGAGCACCAAGTTATGACCATCTAAATAGTTATTTTCGTTTGATGGGTTGAATTTTGGAAATTAGATAAATTTACTAATCCGGAAACACAGAAGGTACCACGTTGTAGAGAATGAAAATATGACAACTTTTCAAAAAGGAATCGGTGCAAAATATTATCTGAGTACCAAGTTATGACCACCTGAGTCGTTATTTTCATTTGATGTGTTGAATTTTGGAAATTACATTAGGTTACTAATCAGCAAACACGGAAGGTACCACATTGTAGAGCATGAAAATATGACAACTTTTCGAAAAGGAATCGGTGCAAAATATTATCTGAGTACCAAGTTATGACCACTTTAGTCGTTATTTTCATTTGATGGGTTGAATTTTGGAAATTACATTAAGTTACTAATCAGCAAACACGGAAGGTACCATATTGTAGAGCATGAAAATATGACAACTTTTCAAAAAGGAATCAGTACAAAATATTATCAGAGCACCAAGTTATGACCACCGGAATCGTTATTTTTGTTTGATGGGTTGAATTTTGGAAATTAGATAAAGTTCTGAACAGGTAACAAGTAAGGTACCATATTGTAGAGCATAAAAATATAAGAACTTTTGAAAAAGGAACCGGTAAAAAATATTATCTGAGCACCAAGTTAAGACCACCTAAATAGTTATTTTCATTTGGTGGGTTGAATTTTGGAAATTACATGAAGTTACTAATCAGCAAACATGGAAGGTACCATATTGTAGAGCATGAAAATATGACAACTTTTCAAAAAGGAATCAGTACAAAATATTATCAGAGCACCAAGTTATGACCACCGGAATCGTTATTTTTGTTTGATGGGTTGAATTTTGGAAATTAGATAAAGTTCTTAACAGGTACAAGTAAGGTACCATATTGTAGAGCATGAAAATATAAGAACTTTTGAAACAGGAACCGGTAAAAAATATTAACTGAGCACCTAGTTATGACCACCTAAATAGTTATTTTCATTTGATGGGTTGAATTTTGGAAATTAGATAAATTTACTAATCAGCAAACACGGAAGGTACCACATTGTAGAGCATGAAAATATGACAACTTTTCGAAAAGGAATAGGTGCAAAATATTATCTGAGTACCAAGTTATGACCACTTTAGTCGTTATTTTCATTTGATGGGTTGAATTTTGGAAATTACATTAAGTTACTAATCAGCAAACACGGAAGGTACCATATTGTAGAGCATGAAAATATGACAACTTTTCAAAAAGGAATCAGTACAAAATATTATCAGAGCACCAAGTTATGACCACCGGAATCGTTATTTTTGTTTGATGGGTTGAATTTTGGAAATTAGATGAAGTTCTTAACCAGCAAACACGTAAGGTACCATATTGTAGAGAATGAAAATATAAGAACTTTTGAAAAAGGAACCGGTAAAAAATATTAACTGAGCACCAAGTTATGACCATCTAAATAGTTATTTTCGTTTGATGGGTTGAATTTTGGAAATTAGATAAATTTACTAATCCGGAAACACAGAAGGTACCACGTTGTAGAGCATGAAAATATGACAACTTTTTAAAAAGGAATCGGTGCAAAATATTATCTGAGTACCAAGTTATGACCACCTGAGTCGTTATTTTCATTTGGTGGGTTGAATTTTGGAAATTACATGAAGTTACTAATCAGCAAACACGGAAGGTAACATATTGTAGAGCATGAAAATATGACAACTTTTCAAAAAGGAATCAGTACAAAATATTATCAGAGCACCAAGTTATGACCACCGGAATCGTTATTTTTGTTTGATGGGTTGAATTTTGGAAATTAGATAAAGTTTTGAACAGGTAACAAGTAAGGTACCATATTGTAGAGCATGAAAATATAAGAACTTTTGAAAAAGGAACCGGTAAAAAATATTATCTGAGCACCAAGTTATGACCACCTAAATAGTTATTTTCATTTGATGGGTTGAATTTTGGAAATTAGATAAATTTACTAATCAGCAAACACGAAAGGTACCACGTTATAGAGCATGAAAATATAACAACTTTTCAAAAAGGAATCGGTGCAAAATATTATCTGAGTACCAAGTTATGACCACCTGAGTCGTTTTTTCATTTGATGGGTTGAATTTTGTAAATTACATGAAGTTACTAATCAGCAAACACGGAAGGTACCATATTGTAGAGCATGAAAATATATCAAATTTTCAAAAAAGAATCAGTACAAAATATTATCTGAGCACCAAGTTATGACCACCGGAATCGTTATTTTTTGTTTGATGGGTTGAATTTTGGAAATTAGATGAAGTTCTTAACCAGCAAACACGTAATGTACCATATTGTAAAGAATGAAAATATAAGAACTTTTGAAAAAGGAACCGGTAAAAAATATTATCTGAGCACCAGGTTATGACCACCTAAATAGTTATTTTCATTTGATAGGTTGAATTTTGGAAATTAGATAAATTTACTAATCCGGAAACACAGAAGGTACCACGTTGTAGAGCATGAAAATATGACAACTTTTTAAAAAGGAATCGGTGCAAAATATTATCTGAGTACCAAGTTATGACCACCTGAGTCGTTATTTTCATTTGGTGGGTTGAATTTTGGAAATTACATGAAGTTACTAATCAGCAAACACGGAAGGTACCATATTGTAGAGCATGAAAATATATCAACTTTTCAAAAAGGAATCAGTACAAAATATTATCTGAGCACCAAGTTATGACCACCGGAATCGTTTTTTTTATGGGTTGAATTTTGGAAATTAGATAAAGTTCTTAACAGGTAACAAGTAAGGTACCATATTGTAGAGCGTGAACATATAAGAACTTTTGAAAAAGGAACCGGTAAAAAATATTATCTGAGCACCAAGTTATGACCACTTGAATAGTTATTTTCATTTGATGGGTTGAATTTTGGAAATTAGATAAATTTACCAATCAGGAAACACGGAAGGTACCACGTTGTAGAGCATGAAAATATGACAACTTTTCAAAAAGGAATCGGCGCAAAATGTTATCCGAGTACCAAGTTATGACCACCTGAGTCGTTATTTTCATTTGGTGGGTTGAATTTTGGAAATTACATGAAGTTACTAATCAGTAAACACGGAAGGTACCATATTGTAGAGCATGAAAATATATCAACTTTTAAAATAGGAATCAGTACAAAATATTATCTGAGCACCAAGTTATGACCACCGGAATCGTTTTTTTTATGGGTTGAATTTTGGAAATTAGATAAAGTTCTTAACAGGTAACAAGTAAGGTACCATATTGTACAGCATGAACTTATAAGAACTTTTGAAAAAGGAACCGGTAAAAAATATTATCTGAGCACCAAGTTATGACCACCTAAATAGTTATTTTCATTTGATGGGTTGAATTTTGGAAATTAGATAAATTTACTAATCAGCAAACACGGAAGGTACCAAGTTGTAGAGCATGAAAATATGACAACTTTTCAAAAAGGAATCGGTGAAAAATATTATCTGAGTACCAAGTTATGACCACCTGAGTCGTTATTTTCATTTGATGGGTTGAATTTTGGAAATTACACAAAGTTACTAATTAGCAAACACGGAAGGTACCATATTATAGAGCATGAAAATATAACAACTTTTCAAAAAGGAATCAGTACAAAATATTATCTGAGCACCAAGTTATGACCACCGGAATCGTTATTTTTGTTTGATAGGTTGAATTTTGGAAATTAGATGAAGTTCTTAACCAGCAAACATGTAAGGTACCATATTGTAGAGAATGAAAATATAAGAACTTTTGAAAAAGGAACCGGTAAAAAATATTAACTGAGCACCAAGTTATGACCACCTAAATAGTTATTTTCGTTTGATGGGTTGAATTTTGGAAATTAGATAAATTTACTAATCCGGAAACACGGAAGGTACCACATTGTAGAGCATGAAAATATGACAACTTTACAAAAAGGAATCGGTGCAAAATATTATCTGAGTACCAAGTTATGACCACCTGAGTCGTTATTTTCATTTGATGGGTTGAATTTTGGAAATTACACAAAGTTACTAATTAGTAAACACGGAAGGTACCATATTGTAGAGCATGAAAATATGACAACTTTTCAAAAAGTAATCAGTACAAAATATTATCTGAGCACCAAGTTATGACCACCGGAATCATTTTTTTGTTCGATGGGTTGAATTTTGGAAATTAGATGAAGTTCTTAACCAACAAACATGTAAGGTACCATATTGTAGAGAATGAAAATATAAGAACTTTTGAAAAGGGAACCGGTGAAAACTATTATCTGAGCACCAAGTTATGACCACCTAAATAGTTATTTTCATTAAATTTGTTGAATTTTGGAAATTAGATAAATTTACTAATCAGGAAACACGGAAGGTACCATGTTGTAGAACATGAAAATATGACTACTTTTCAAAAAGGAATCAGTGCAAAATATTATCTGAGTACCAAGTTATGACCACCTGAGTCGTTAATTTAATTTGATGGGTTGAATTTTGGAAATTACATGAAGTTACTAATCAGCAAACACGGAAGGTACCATATTGTAGAGCATGAAAATATATCAACTTTTCAAAAAGGAATCAGTACAAAATATTATCTGAGCACCAAGTTATGACCACCGGAATCGTTTTTTTTTATGGGTTGAATTTTGGAAATTAGATAAAGTTCTTAACAGGTAACAAGTAAGGTACCATATTGTAGAGCATGAACATATAAGAACTTTTGAAAAAGGAACCGGTAAAAAATATTATCTGAGCACCAAGTTATGACCACCTAAATAGTTATTTTCATTTGATGGGTTGAATTTGGGAAATTAGATAAATTTACTAATCAGCAAACACGGAAGGTACCACGTTGTAGAGCATGAAAATATGACAACTTTTCAAAAGGAATCGGTACAAAATATTATCTGAGTACCAAGTTATGACCACCTGAGTCGTTATTTTCATTTGATGGGTTGAATTTTGGAAATTACACAAAGTTACTAATTAGTAAACACGGAAGGTACCACATTGTAGAGCATGAAAATATAACAACTTTTCAAAAAGGAATCAGTACAAAATATTATCTGAGCACCAAGTTATGACCACCGGAATCGTTTTTTTTTATGGGTTGAATTTTGGAAATTAGATAAAGTTCTTAACAGGTAACAAGTAAGGTACCATATTGTAGAGCATGAACATATAAGAACTTTTGAAAAAGGAACCGGTAAAAAATATTATCTGAGCACCAAGTTATGACCACCTAAATAGTTATTTTCATTTGATGGGTTGAATTTGGGAAATTAGATAAATTTACTAATCAGCAAACACGGAAGGTACCACGTTGTAGAGCATGAAAATATGACAACTTTTCAAAAGGAATCGGTACAAAATATTATTTGAGTACCAAGTTATGACCACCTGAGTCGTTATTTTCATTTGATGGGTTGAATTTTGGAAATTACACAAAGTTACTAATTAGTAAACACGGAAGGTACCATATTGTAGAGCATGAAAATATAACAACTTTTCAAAAAGGAATCAGTACAAAATATTATCTGAGCACCTAGTTATGATCACCGGAATCGTTATTTTTGTTCGATGGGTTGAATTTTGGAAATTAGATGAAGTTCTTAACCAACAAACATGTAAGGTACCATATTGTAGAGAATGAAAATATAAGAACTTTTGAAAAAGGAACCGGTAAAAAATATTATCTGAGCACCAAGTTATGACCACCTAAATAGTTATTTTCATTAAATTTGTTGAATTTTGGAAATTAGATAAATTTACTAATCAGGAAACACGGAAGGTACCATGTTGTAGAACATGAAAATATGACAACTTTTCAAAAAGGAATCAGTACAAAATATTATCAGAGCACCAAGTTATGACTATCGGAATTGTTATTTTTGTTTGATGGGTTGAATTTTGGAAATTAGATAAAGTTCTTAATAGGTAACAAGTAAGGCACCATATTGTAGAGCATGAGAATATAAGAACTTTTGAAAAAGGAACCGGTAAAAAATATTATCTGTGCACCAAGTTATGACCACCTAAATAGTTATTTTCATTTGATGGGTTGAATTTGGGAAATTAGATAAATTTACTAATCAGCAAACACGGAAGGTACCACGTTGTAGAGCATGAAAATATGACAACTTTTCAAAAGGAATCGGTACAAAATATTATCTGAGTACCAAGTTATGACCACCTGAGTCGTTATTTTAATTTGATGGGTTGAATTTTGGAAATTACACAAAGTTACTAATTAGTAAACACGGAAGGTACCATATTGTAGAGCATGAAAATATAACAACTTTTCAAAAAGGAATCAGTACAAAATATTATCTGAGCACCAAGTTATGACCACCGGAATCGTTATTTTTGTTCCATGGGTTGAATTTTGGAAATTAGATGAAGTTCTTAACCAACAAACATGTAAGGTACCATATTGTAGAGAATGAAAATATAAGAACTTTTGAAAAAGGAACCGGTAAAAAATATTATCTGAGCACCAAGTTATGACCACCTAAACAGTTATTTTCATTAAATTTGTTGAATTTTGGAAATTAGATAAATTTACTAATCAGGAAACACGGAAGGTACCATGTTGTAGAACATGAAAATATGACAACTTTTCAAAAAGGAATCGGTGCAAAATATTATCTGAGTACCAAGTTATGACCACCTGAGTCGTTATTTTCATTTGGTGGGTTGAATTTTGGAAATTACATGAAGTTACTAATCAGCAAACACGGAAGGTACCATATTGTAGAGCATGAAAATATATCAACTTTTCAAAAAAGGAATCGGTACAAAATATTATCTGAGCACCAAGTTATGACCACCGGAATCGTTATTTTTGTTTGATGGGTTGAATTTTGGAAATTAGATGAAGTTCTTAACCAGCAAACACGTAAGGTACCATATTGTAGAGAATGAAAATATAAGAACTTTTGAAAAAGGAACCGGTAAAAAATATTATCTGAGCACCAAGTTAAGACCACCTAAATAGTTATTTTCATTTGGTGGGTTGAATTTTGGAAATTACATGAAGTTACTAATCAGCAAACATGGAAGGTACCATATTGTAGAGCATGAAAATATGACAACTTTTCAAAAAGGAATCAGTGCAAAATATTATCAGAGCACCAAGTTATGACTATCAGAATTGTTATTTTTGTTTGATGGGTTGAATTTTGGAAATTAGATAAAGTTCTTAATAGGTAACAAGTAAGGCACCATATTGTAGAGCATGAAAATATAAGAACTTTTGAAAATGGAACCGGTAAAAAATATTATCTGAGCACCAAGTTATGACCACCTAAGTAGTTATTTTCATTTGATGGGTTGAATTTTGGAAATTAGATAAATTTACTAATCAGCAAACACGGAAGGTACCACGTTGTAGAGCATGAAAATATGACAACTTTTCAAAAGGAATCGGTACAAAATATTATCTGAGTACCAAGTTATGACCACCTGAGTCGTTATTTTCATTTGATGGGTTGAATTTTGGAAATTACACAAAGTTACTAATTAGTAAACACGAAAGGTACCATATTGTAGAGCATGAAAATATAGCAACTTTTCAAAAAGGAATCAGTACAAAATATTATCTGAGCACCAAGTTATGACCACCGGAATCGTTATTTTTGTTCGATGGGTTGAATTTTGGAAATTAGATGAAGTTCTTAACCAACAAACATGTAAGGTACCATATTGTAGAGAATGAAAATATAAAAACTTGTGGAAAAGGAACCGGTAAAAAATATTATCTGAGCACCAAGTTATGACCACCTAAATAGTTATTTTCATTAAATTTGTTGAATTTTGGAAATTAGATAAATTTACTAATCAGGAAATACGGAAGGTACCATGTTGTAGAACATGAAAATATGACAACTTTTCAAAAAGGAATCGGTGCAAAATATTATCTGAGTACCAAGTTATGACCACCTGAGTCGTTATTTTCATTTGGTGGGTTGAATTTTGGAAATTACACAAAGTTACTAATTAGTAAACACGAAAGGTACCATATTGTAGAGCATGAAAATATAGCAACTTTTCAAAAAGGAATCAGTACAAAATATTATCTGAGCACCAAGTTATGACCACCGGAATCGTTTTTTTTATGGGTTGAATTTTGGAAATTAGATAAAGTTCTTAACAGGTAACAAGTAAGGTACCATATTGTAGAACATGAACATATAAGAACTTTTGAAAAAGGAATCGGTAAAAAATATTATCTGAGCACCAAGTTATGACCACCTAAATAGTTATTTTCATTTGATGGGTTGAATTTTGGAAATTAGATAAAGTTTTGAACAGGTAACAAGTAAGGTACCATATTGTAGAGCATGAAAATATAAGAACTTTTGAAAAAGGAACCGGTAAAAAATATTATCTGAGCACCAAGTTATGACCACCTAAATAGTTATTTTCATTTGATGGTTGAATTTTGGAAATTAGATAAATTTACTAATCAGCAAACACGGAAGGTACCACGTTGTAGAGCATGAAAATATGACAACTTTTCAAAAGGAATCGGTACAAAATATTATCTGAGTACCAAGTTATGACCACCTGAGTCGTTATTTTCATTTGATGGGTTGAATTTTGGAAATTACACAAAGTTACTAATTAGTAAACACGGAAGGTACCATATTGTAGAGCATGAAAATATAACAACTTTTCAAAAAGGAATCAGTACAAAATATTATCTGAGCACCAAGTTATGACCACCGGAATCGTTATTTTTGTTCGATGGGTTGAATTTTGGAAATTAGATGAAGTTCTTAACCAACAAACATGTAAGGTACCATATTGTAGAGAATGAAAATATAAGAACTTTTGAAAAAGGAACCGATAAAAAATATAATCTGAGCACAAAGTTATGACCACCTAAATAGTTATTTTCATTAAATTTGTTGAATTTTGGAAATTAGATAAATTTACTAATCAGGAAACACGGAAGGTAACATGTTGTAGAACATGAAAATATGACAACTTTTCAAAAAGGAATCGGTGCAAAATATTATCTGAGTACCAAGTTATGACCACCTGAGTCGTTATTTTCATTTGGTGGGTTGAATTTTGGAAATTACATGAAGTTACTAATCGGCAAACACGGAAGGTACCATATTGTAGAGCATGAAAATATATCAACTTTTCAAAAAGGAATCGGTACAAAATATTATCTGAGCACCAAGTTATGACCACCAGAATCGTTATTTTTGTTTGATGGGTTGAATTTTGGAAATTAGATAAAGTTCTGAACAGGTAACAAGTAAGGTACCATATTGTAGAGCATGAAAATATAAGAACTTTTTAAAAAGAAACCGGTAAAAAATATTATCTGAGCACCAAGTTATGACCACCTAAATAGTTATTTTCATTTGATGGGTTGAATTTTGGAAATTATATAAATTTACTAATCAGCAAGCACGAAAGGTACCATGTTGTAGAGCATGAAAATATGACAACTTTTCAAAAAGGAATCGGTACAAAATATTATCTGATTACGAAGTTATGACCACCTAAATAGTTATTTTCATTTGGTGGGTTGAATTTTGGAAATTACATGAAGTTACTAATCGGCAAACACGGAAGGTACCATATTGTAGAGCATGAAAATATATCAACTTTTCAAAAAGGAATCGGTACAAAATATTATCTGAGCACCAAGTTATGACCACCGGAATCGTTATTTTTGTTTGATGGGTTGAATTTTGGAAATTAGATAAAGTTCTGAATAGGTAACAAGTAAGGTACCATATTGTAGAGCAATAAAATATAAGAACTTTTGAAAAAGAAACCGGTAAAAAATATTATCTGAGCACCAAGTTATGACCACCTAAATAGTTATTTTCATTTGATGGGTTAAATTTTGGAAATTAGATAAATTTACTAATCAGCAAACACGAAAGGTATCATGTTGTAGAGCATGAAAATATGACAACTTTTCAAAAAGGAATCGGTGCAAAATATTATCTGAGTACCAAGTTATGACCACCTAAATAGTTATTTTCATTTGGTGAGTTGAATTTTGGAAATTACATGAAGTTACTAATCGGCAAACACGTAAGGTACCATATTGTAGAGCATGAAAATATATCAACTTTTCAAAAAGGAATCGGTACAAAATATTATCTGAGCACCAAGTTATGACCACCGGAATCGTTATTTTTGTTTGATGGGTTGAATTTTGGAAATTAGATAAAGTTCTGAACAGGTAACAAGTAAGGTACCATATTGTAGAGAATGAAAATATAAGAACTTTTGAAAAAGAAACCGGTAAAAAATATTATCTGAGCACCAAGTTATGACCACCTAAATAGTTATTTTCATTTGATGGGTTGAATTTTGGAAATTAGATAAATTTACTAATCAGCAAACACGAAAGGTACCATGTTGTAGAGCATGAAAATATGACAACTTTTCAAAAAGGAATCGGTGCAAAATATTATCTGAGTACCAAGTTATGACCACCTAAATAGTTATTTTCATTTGGTGGGTTGAATTTTGGAAATTACATGAAGTTACTAATCGGCAAACACGTAAGGTACCATATTGTAGAGCATGAAAATATATCAACTTTTCAAAAAGGAATCGGTACAAAATATTATCTGAGCACCAAGTTATGACCACCGGAATCGTTATTTTTGTTTGATGGGTTGAATTTTCGAAATTAGATAAAGTTCTGAACAGGTAACAAGTAAGGTACCATATTGTAGAGCATGAAAATATAAGAACTTTTGAAAAAGAAACCGGTAAAAAATATTGTCTGAGCACCAAGTTATGACCACCTAAATAGTTATTTTCATTTGATGGGTTGAATTTTGGAAATTAGATAAATTTACTAATCAGCAAACACGGAAGCTACCACGTTGTAGAGCATGAAAATATGACAACTTTTCAAAAAGGAATCGGTGCAAAATATTATCTGAGTATCAAGTTATGACCACCTGAGTCGTTATTTTCATTTGGTGGGTTTAATTTTGGAAATTACATGAAGTTACTAATCAGCAAACACGGAAGGTACCATATTGTAGAGCATGAAAATATGACAACTTTTCAAAAAGGAATCAGTACAAAATATTATCTGAGCACCAAGTTATGACCACCGGAATCGTTATTTTTGTTTGATGGGTTGAATTTTGGAAATTAGATAAAGTTCTTAACAGGTACAAGTAAGGTACCATATTGTAGAGCATGAAAATATAAGAACTTTTGAAAAAGGAACCGGTAAAAAATATTATCTGAGCACCAAGTTATGACCACCTAAATAGTTATTTTCATTTGATGGGTTGAATTTTGGAAATTAGATAAATTTACTAATCAGCAAACACGGAAGGTACCACGTTGTAGAGCATGAAAATATGACAACTTTTCAAAAAGGAATCGGTGCAAAATATTATCTGAGTACCAAGTTATGACCACCTGAGTCGTTATTTTCATTTGGTGGGTTGAATTTTGGAAATTACATGAAGTTACTAATCAGCAAACACGGAAGGTACCATATTGTAGAGCATGAAAATATGACAACTTTTCAAAAAGGAATCAGTACAAAATATTATCTGAGCACCAAGTTATGACCACCGGAATCGTTATTTTTGTTTGATGGGTTGAATTTTGGAAATTAGATAAAGTTCTTAACAGGTAACAAGTAAGGTACCATATTGTAGAGCATGAAAATATAAGAACTTTTGGAACAGGAACCGGTAAAAAATATTATCTGAGCACCAAGTTATGACCACCTAAATAGTTATTTTCATTTGATGGGTTGAATTTTGGAAATTAGATAAATTTACTAATCAGCAAACTCGGAAGGTACCACGTTGTAGAGCATGAAAATATGACAACTTTTCAAAAAGGAATCGGTGCAAAATATTATCTGAGTACCAAGTTATGACCACCTGAGTCGTTATTTTCATTTGGTGGGTTTAATTTTGGAAATTACATGAAGTTACTAATCAGCAAACACGGAAGGTACCATATTGTACAGCATGAAAATATGACAACTTTTCAAAAAGGAATCAGTACAAAATATTATCAGAGCACCAAGTTATGACCACCGGAATCGTTATTTTTGTTTGATGGGTTGAATTTTGGAAATTAGATAAAGTTCTTAACAGGTACAAGTAAGGTACCATATTGTAGAGCATGAAAATATAAGAACTTTTGAAAAAGGAACCGGTAAAAAAATATTATCTGAGCACCAAGTTATGACCACCTAAATAGTTATTTTCATTTGATGGGTTGAATTTTGGAAATTAGATAAATTTACTAATCAGCAAACACGGAAGGTACCACGTTGTAGAGCATGAAAATATGACAACTTTTCAAAAAGGAATCGGTGCAAAATATTATCTGAGTACCAAGTTATGACCACCTGAGTCGTTATTTTCATTTGGTGGGTTTAATTTTGGAATTTACATGAAGTTACTAATCAGCAAACACGGAAGGTACCATATTGTAGAGCATGAAAATATGACAACTTTTCAAAAAGGAATCAGTACAAAATATTATCAGAGCACCAAGTTATGACCACCGGAATCGTTATTTTTGTTTGATGGGTTGAATTTTGGAAATTAGATAAAGTTCTTAACAGGTACAAGTAAGGTACCATATTGTAGAGCATGAAAATATAAGAACTTTTGAAAAAGGAACCGGTAAAAAAATATTATCTGAGCACCAAGTTATGACCACCTAAATAGTTATTTTCATTTGATGGGTTGAATTTTGGAAATTAGATAAATTTACTAATCAGCAAACACGGAAGGTACCACGTTGTAGAGCATGAAAATATGACAACTTTTCAAAAAGGAATCGGTGCAAAATATTATCTGAGTACCAAGTTATGACCACCTGAGTCGTTATTTTCATTTGGTGGGTTTAATTTTGGAATTTACATGAAGTTACTAATCAGCAAACACGGAAGGTACCATATTGTAGAGCATGAAAATATGACAACTTTTAAAAAGGAATCAGTACAAAATATTATCAGAGCACCAAGTTATGACCACCGGAATCGTTATTTTTGTTTGATGGGTTGAATTTTGGAAATTAGATAAAGTTCTTAACAGGTACAAGTAAGGTACCATATTGTAGAGCATGAAAATATAAGAACATTTGAAAAAGGAACCGGTAAAAAAATATTATCTGAGCACCAAGTTATGACCACCTAAATAGTTATTTTCATTTGATGGGTTGAATTTTGGAAATTAGATAAATTTACTAATCAGCAAACACGGAAGGTACCACGTTGTAGAGCATGAAAATATGACAACTTTTCAAAAAGGAATCGGTGCAAAATATTATCTGAGTACCAAGTTATGACCACCTGAGTCGTTATTTTCATTTGATGGGTTGAATTTTGGAAATTACACGAAGTTACTAATCAGAAAACACGGAAGGTACCATATTGTAGAGCATGAAAATATATCAACTTTTCAAAAAGTAATCGGTACAAAATATTATCTGAGCACCAAGTTATGACCACCGGAATCGTTATTTTTGTTTGGTGGGTTGAATTTTGGAAATTAGAAGAAGTTCTTAACCAGCAAACACGTAAGGTACCATATTGTAGAGAATGAAAATATAAGAACTTTTGAAAAAGGAACCGGTAAAAAATATTATCTGAGCACCAAGTTATGACCACCTAAATAGTTATTTTCATTTGATGGGTTGAATTTTGGAAATTAGATAAATTTACTAATCAGCAAACACGAAAGGTACCACATTGTAGAGAATGAAAATATGACAACTTTTCAAAATGGAATCGGTGCAAAATATTATCTGAGTACCTAGTTATGACCACCTGAGTCGTTATTTTTATTTGGTGGGTTGAATTTTGGAAATTACATGAAGTTACTAATCAGCAAACACGGAAGGTACCATATTGTAGAGCATGAAAATATGACAACTTTTCAAAAAGGAATCAGTACAAAATATTATCTGAGCACCAAGTTATGACCACTGGAATCGTTATTTTTGTTTGATGGGTTGAATTTTGGAAATTAGATAAAGTTCTGAACAGGCAACAAGTAAAGTACCATATTGTAGAGCATGAAAATATAAGAACTTTTGAAAAAGGAACCGGTAAAAAATATTATCTGAGCACCAAGTTATGACCACCTAAATAGTTATTTTCATTTGATGGGTTGAATTTTGGAAATTAGATAAATTTACTAATCAGCAAACACGGAAGATACCACGTTGTAGAGCATGAAAATATGACAACTTTTCAAAAAGGAATCGGTGCAAAATATTATCTGAGTACCAAGTTATGACCACCTGAGTCGTTATTTTCATTTGATGGGCTGAATTTTGGAAATTACATTAAGTTACTAATCAGCAAACACGGAAGGTACCATATTGTAGAGCATGAAAATATGACAACTTTTCAAAAAGGAATCAGTACAAAATATTATCAGAGCACCAAGTTATGACCACCGGAATCGTTATTTTTGTTTGATGGGTTGAATTTTGGAAATAATATGAAGTTAGTTCTTAACCAGCAAACACGTAATGTACCATATTGTAGAGAATGAAAATATAAGAACTTCTGAAAAAGGAACCGGTAAAAAATATTATCTGAGCACCAAGTTATGACCACCTAAATAGTTATTTTCATTAAATTTGTTGAATTTTGGAAATTAGATAAATTTACTAATCAGGAAACACGGAAGGTACCATGTTGTAGAACATGAAAATATGACTACTTTTCAAAAAGGAATCGGTGCAAAATATTATCTGAGTACCAAGTTATGACCACCTGAGTCGTTAATTTCATTTGATGGGTTGAATTTTGGAAATTACACGAAGTTACTAATCAGCAAACACGGAATGTACCATATTGTAGAGCATGAAAATATATCAACTTTTCAAAAAGGAATCAGTACAAAATATTATCTGAGCACCAAGTTATGACCACCGGAATCGTTTTTTTTATGGGTTGAATTTTGGAAATTAGATAAAGTTCTTAACAGGTAACAAGTAAGGTACCATATTGTAGAGCATGAACATATAAGAACTTTTGAAAAAGGAACCGGTAAAAAATATTATCTGAGCACCAAGTTATGACCACCTAAATAGTTATTTTCATTTGATGGGTTGAATTTTGGAAATTAGATAAATTTATTAATCAGCAAACACGGAAGGTACCACGTTGTAGAGCATGAAAATATGACAACTTTTCAAAAGGAATCGGTGAAAAATATTATCTGAGTACCAAGTTATGACCACATGAGTCGTTATTTTTATTTGATGGGTTGAATTTTTGAAATTACACAAAGTTACTAATTAGCAAACACGGAAGGTACCATATTGTAGAGCATGAAAATATAACAACTTTTCAAAAAGGAATCAGTACAAAATATTATCTGAGTACCAAGTTATGACCACCTGAGTCGTTATTTTCATTTGGTGGGTTTAATTTTGGAAATTACATGAAGTTACTAATCAGAAAACACGGAAGGTACCATATTGTAGAGCATGAAAATATGACAACTTTTCAAAAAGGAATCGGTACAAAATATTATCAGAGCACCAAGTTATAACCACCGGAATCGTTATTTTTGTTTGATGGGTTGAATTTTGGAAATTAGATAAAGTTCTTAACAGGTACAAGTAAGGTATCATATTGTAGAGCATGAAAATATAAGAACTTTTGAAAAAGGAACCGGTAAAAAAATATTATCTGAGCACCAAAGTATGACCACCTAAATAGTTATTTTCGTTTGATGGGTTTAATTTTGGAAATTAGATAAATTTACTAATCCGGAAACACGGAAGGTACCACGTTGTAGATCATGAAAATATGACAACTTTTCAAGAAGAATCGGTACAAAATATTATCTGAGTACCAAGTTATGACCACCTGAGTCGTTCTTTTCATTTGATGGTTGAATTTTGGAAATTACAGAAAGTTACTAATTAGTAAACACGGAAGGTACCATATTGTAGAGCATGAAAATATAACAACTTTTCAAAAAGGAATCAGTACAAAATATTATCTGAGCACCAAGTTATGACCAACGGAATCGTTATTTTTGTTCGATGGGTTGAATTTTGGAAATTAGATGAAGTTCTTAACCAACAAACATGTAAGGTACCATATTGTAGAGAATGAAAATATAAGAACTTTTGAAAAAGTAACCGGTAAAAAAAATTATCTGAGCACCAAAGTATGACCACCTAAATAGTTATTTTCATTTGATGGGTTTAATTTTGGAAATTAGATAAATTTACTAATCCGGAAACACGGAAGGTACCACGTTGTAGATCATGAAAATATGACAACTTTTCAAGAAGAATCGGTACAAAATATTATCTGAGTACCAAGTTATGACCACCTGAGTCGTTCTTTTCATTTGATGGTTGAATTTTGGAAATTACACAAAGTTACTAATTAGTAAACACGGAAGGTACCATATTGTAGAGCATGAAAATATAACAACTTTTCAAAAAGGAATCAGTACAAAATATTATCTGAGCACCAAGTTATGACCAACGGAATCGTTATTTTTGTTCGATGGGTTGAATTTTGGAAATTAGATGAAGTTCTTAACCAACAAACATGTAAGGTACCATATTGTAGAGAATGAAAATATAAGAACTTTTGAAAAAGTAACCGGTAAAAAAAATTATCTGAGCACCAAAGTATGACCACCTAAATAGTTATTTTCATTTGATGGGTTTAATTTTGGAAATTAGATAAATTTACTAATCCGGAATCACCAAGTTATGACCACCGGAATCATTTTTTTTATGGGTTGAATTTTGGAAATTAGATAATGTTCTTAACAGGTAACAAGTAAGGTACCATATTGTAGAACATGAACATATAAGAACTTTTGAAAAAGGAACCGGTAAAAAATATTATCTGAGCACCAAGTTATGACCACCTAAATAGTTATTTTCATTTGATGGGTTGAATTTTGGAAATTAGATAAATTTACTAATCGGCAAACACGGAAGGTACCAAGTTGTAGAGCATGAAAATATGACAACTTTTCAAAAAGGAATCGGTGAAAAATATTATCTGAGTACCAAGTTATGACCACATGAGTCGTTATTTTTATTTGATGGGTTGAATTTTGGAAATTACACAAAGTTACTAATTAGCAAACACGGAAGGTACCATATTGTAGAGCATGAAAATATAACAACTTTTCAAAAAGGAATCAGTACAAAATATTATCTGAGTACCAAGTTATGACCACCTGAGTCGTTATTTTCATTTGGTGGGTTTAATTTTGGAAATTACATGAAGTTACTAATCAGCAAACACGGAAGGTACCATATTGTAGAGCATGAAAATATGACAACTTTTCAAAAAGGAATCAGTACAAAATATTATCAGAGCACCAAGTTATGACCACCGGAATCGTTATTTTTGTTTGATGGGTTGAATTTTGGAAATTAGATAAAGTTCTTAACTGGTACAAGTAAGGTACCATATTGTAGAGCATGAAAATATAAGAACTTTTGAAAAGGGAACCGGTAAAAAATATTATCTGAGCACCAAGTTATGACCACCTAAATAGTTATTTTCATTTGATGGGTTGAATTTTGGAAATTAGATAAATTTACTAATCAGCAAACACATAAGGTACCACGTTGTAGAGCATGAAAATATGACAAGTTTTCAAAAAGGAATCGGTGTAAAATATTATCTGAGTACCAAGTTATGACCACCTGAGTCGTTATTTTCATTTGGTGGGTTTAATTTTGGAAATTACATGAAGTTACTAATCAGCAAACACGGAAGGTACCATATTGTAGAGCATGAAAATATGACAACTTTTCAAAAAGGAATCAGTACAAAATATTATCAGAGCACCAAGTTATAACCACCGGAATCGTTATTTTTGTTTGATGGGTTGAATTTTGGAAATTAGATAAAGTTCTTAACAGGTACAAGTAAGGTACCATATTGTAGAGCATGAAAATATAAGAACTTTTGAAAAAGGAACCGGTAAAAAAATATTATCTGAGCACCAAGTTATGACCACCTAAATAGTTATTTTCATTTGATGGGTTGAATTTTGGAAATTAGATAAATTTACTAATCAGCAAACACGGAATGTACCATGTTGTAGAGCATGAAAATATGACAACTTTTCAAAAAGGAATCGGTGAAAAATATTATCTGAGTACCAAGTTATGACCACCTGAGTCGTTATTTTCATTTGGTGGGTTGAATTTTGGAAATTACATGAAGTTACTAATCAGCAAACACGGAAGGTACCATATTGTAGAGCATGAAAATATGACAACTTTTCAAAAAGGAATCAGTACAAAATATTATCTGAGCACCAAGTTATGACCACCGGAATCGTTATTTTTGTTTGATGGGTTGAATTTTGGAAATTAGATAAAGTTCTTAACAGGTAACAAGTAAGGTACCATATTGTGGAGCATGAAAATATAAGAACTTTTGAAAAAGGAACCGGTAAAAAATATTATCTGAGCACCAAATAATGACCACCTAAATAGTTATTTTCATTTGATGGGTTGAATTTTGGAAATTAGATAAATTTACTAATCAGCAAACACGGAAGGTACCACGTTGTAGAGCATGAAAATATGACAACTTTTCAAAAAGAATCGGTACAAAATATTATCTGAGTACCAAGTTATGACCACCTGAGTCGTTATTTTCATTTGATGGGTTGAATTTTTGAAATTACACAAAGTTACTAATTAGTAAACACGGAAGGTACCATATTGTAGAGCATGAAAATATATCAACTTTTCAAAAAGGAATCGGTACAAAATATTTTCAGAGCACCAAGTTATGACCACCGGAATCGTTATTTTTGTTTGATGGGTTGAATTTTGGAAATTAGATGAAGTTCTTAACCAGCAAACACGTAAGGTACCATATTGTAGAGAATGAAAATATAAGAACTTTTGAAAAAGGAACCGGTAAAAAATATTATCCGAGCACCAAGTTATGACCACCTAAATAGTTATTTTCATTTGATGGGTTGAATTTTGGAAATTAGATAAATTTACTAATCAGCAAACACGAAAGGTACCACATTGTAGAGCATGAAAATATGACAACTTTTCAAAAAGGAATCGGTGAAAAATATTATCTGAGTACCAAGTTATGACCACCTGAGTCGTTATTTTCATTTGGTGGGTTTAATTTTGGAAATTACATGAAGTTACTAATCAGCAAACACGGAAGGTACCATATTGTAGAGCATGAAAATATGACAACTTTTCAAAACGGAATCAGTACAAAATATTATCAGAGCACCAAGTTATAACCACCGGAATCGTTATTTTTGTTTGATGGGTTGAATTTTGGAAATTAGATAAAGTTCTTAACAGGTACAAGTAAGGTACCATATTGTAGAGCATGAAAATATAAGAACTTTTGAAAAAGGAACCGGTAAAAAATATTATCTGAGCACCAAGTTATGACCACCTAAATAGTTATTTTCATTTGATGGGTTGAATTTTGGAAATTAGATAAATTTACTAATCAGCAAACACGGAAGGTACCACGTTGTAGAGCATGAAAATATGACAACTTTTCAAAAAGGAATCGGTGAAAAATATTATCTGAGTACCAAGTTATGACCACCTGAGTCGTTATTTTCATTTGGTTGGTTTAATTTTGGAAATTACATGAAGTTACTAATCAGCAAACACGGAAGGTACCATATTGTAGAGCGTGAAAATATAAGAACTTTTGAAAAAGGAACCGGTAAAAAATATTATCTGAGCACCAAGTTATGACCACCTAAATAGTTATTTTCATTTGATGGGTTGAATTTTGGAAATTAGATAAATTTACTAATCAGCAAACACGGAAGGTACCACGTTGTAGAGCATGAAAATATGACAACTTTTCAAAAAGGAATCGGTGCAAAATATTATCTGAGTACCAAGTTATGACCACCTGAGTCGTTATTTTCATTTGGTGGGTTTAATTTTGGAAATTACATGAAGTTACTAATCAGCAAACACGGAAGGTACCATATTGTAGAGCATGAAAATATGACAACTTTTCAAAACGGAATCAGTACAAAATATTATCAGAGCACCAAGTTATAACCACCGGAATCGTTATTTTTGTTTGATGGGTTGAATTTTGGAAATTAGATAAAGTTCTTAACAGGTACAAGTAAGGTACCATATTGTAGAGCATGAAAATATAAGAACTTTTGAAAAAGGAACCGGTAAAAAATATTATCTGAGCACCAAGTTATGACCACCTAAATAGTTATTTTCATTTGATGGGTTGAATTTTGGAAATTAGATAAATTTACTATTCAGCAAACACGAAAGCTACCATGTTGTAGAGCATGAAAATATGACAACTTTTCAAAAAGGAATCGGTGCAAAATATTATCTGAGTACCAAGTTATGACCACCTAAATAGTTATTTTCATTTGGTGGGTTTAATTTTGGAAATTACATGAAGTTACTAATCAGCAAACACGGAAGGTACCATATTGTAGAGCATGAAAATATGACAACTTTTCAAAAAGGAATCAGTACAAAATATTATCAGAGCACCAAGTTATGACCACCGGAATCGTTATTTTTGTTTGATGGGTTGAATTTTGGAAATTAGATAAAGTTCTTAACTGGTACAAGTAAGGTACCATATTGTAGAGCATGAAAATATAAGAACTTTTGAAAAGGGAACCGGTAAAAAATATTATCTGAGCACCAAGTTATGACCACCTAACTAGTTATTTTCATTTGATGGGTTGAATTTTGGAAATTAGATAAATTTACTAATCAGCAAACACATAAGGTACCACGTTGTAGAGCATGAAAATATGACAAGTTTTCAAAAAGGAATCGGTGTAAAATATTATCTGAGTACCAAGTTATGACCACCTGAGTCGTTATTTTCATTTGGTGGGTTTAATTTTGGAAATTACATGAAGTTACTAATCAGCAAACACGGAAGGTACCATATTGTAGAGCATGAAAATATGACAACTTTTCAAAAAGGAATCAGTACAAAATATTATCAGAGCACCAAGTTATAACCACCGGAATCGTTATTTTTGTTTGATGGGTTGAATTTTGGAAATTAGATAAAGTTCTTAACAGGTACAAGTAAGGTACCATATTGTAGAGCATGAAAATATAAGAACTTTTGAAAAAGGAACCGGTAAAAAAATATTATCTGAGCACCAAGTTATGACCACCTAAATAGTTATTTTCATTTGATGGGTTGAATTTTGGAAATTAGATAAATTTACTAATCAGCAAACACGGAATGTACCATGTTGTAGAGCATGAAAATATGACAACTTTTCAAAAAGGAATCGGTGAAAAATATTATCTGAGTACCAAGTTATGACCACCTGAGTCGTTATTTTCATTTGGTGGGTTGAATTTTGGAAATTACATGAAGTTACTAATCAGCAAACACGGAAGGTACCATATTGTAGAGCATGAAAATATGACAACTTTTCAAAACGGAATCAGTACAAAATATTATCAGAGCACCAAGTTATAACCACCGGAATCGTTATTTTTGTTTGATGGGTTGAATTTTGGAAATTAGATAAAGTTCTTAACAGGTACAAGTAAGGTACCATATTGTAGAGCATGAAAATATAAGAACTTTTGAAAAAGGAACCGGTAAAAAATATTATCTGAGCACCAAGTTATGACCACCTAAATAGTTATTTTCATTTGATGGGTTGAATTTTGGAAATTAGATAAATTTACTATTCAGCAAACACGAAAGCTACCATGTTGTAGAGCATGAAAATATGACAACTTTTCAAAAAGGAATCGGTGCAAAATATTATCTGAGTACCAAGTTATGACCACCTAAATAGTTATTTTCATTTGGTGGGTTGAATTTTGGAAATTACATGAAGTTACTAATCAGCTAACACGGAAGTTACCATATTGTAGAGCATGAAAATATGACATTTTTTCAAAAAGGAATCAGTACAAAATATTATCAGAGCCCCAAGTTATGACTATCGGAATTGTTATTTTTGTTTGATGGGTTGAATTTTGGAAATTAGATAAAGTTCTTAATAGGTAACAAGTAAGGTACCATATTGTAGAGCATGAAAATATAAGAACTTTTGAAAAAGGAACCGGTAAAAAATATTATCTGAGCACCAAGTTATGACCACCTAAGTAGTTATTTTCATTTGATGGGTTGAATTTGAAAATTAGATAAATTTACTAATCAGCAAACACGGAAGGTACCACGTTGTAGAGCATGAAAATATGACAACTTTTCAAAAAGAATCGGTACAAAATATTATCTGAGTACCAAGTTATGACCACCTGAGTCGTTATTTTCATTTGATGGGTTGAATTTTTGAAATTACACAAAGTTACTAATTAGTAAACACGGAAGGTACCATATTGTAGAGCATGAAAATATATCAACTTTTCAAAAAGGAATCGGTACAAAATATTTTCAGAGCACCAAGTTATGACCACCGGAATCGTTATTTTTGTTTGATGGGTTGAATTTTGGAAATTAGATGAAGTTCTTAACCAGCAAACACGTAAGGTACCATATTGTAGAGAATGAAAATATAAGAACTTTTGAAAAAGGAACCGGTAAAAAATATTATCCGAGCACCAAGTTATGACCACCTAAATAGTTATTTTCATTTGATGGGTTGAATTTTGGAAATTAGATAAATTTACTAATCAGCAAACACGAAAGGTACCACATTGTAGAGCATGAAAATATGACAACTTTTCAAAAAGGAATCGGTGAAAAATATTATCTGAGTACCAAGTTATGACCACCTGAGTCGTTATTTTCATTTGGTGGGTTGAATTTTGGAAATTACATGAAGTTACTAATCAGCAAACACGGAAGGTACCATATTGTAGAGCATGAAAATATGACAACTTTTCAAAAAGGAATCAGTACAAAATATTATCTGAGCACCAAGTTATGACCACCGGAATCGTTATTTTTGTTTGATGGGTTGAATTTTGGAAATTAGATAAAGTTCTTAACAGGTAACAAGTAAGGTACCATATTGTAGAGCATGAAAATATAAGAACTTTTGAAAAAGGAACCGGTAAAAAATATTATCTGAGCACCAAGTTATGACCACCTAAATAGTTATTTTCATTTGATGGGTTGAATTTTGGAAATTAGATAAATTTACTAATCAGCAAACACATAAGGTACCACGTTGTAGAGCATGAAAATATGACAAGTTTTCAAAAAGGAATCGGTGTAAAATATTATCTGAGTACCAAGTTATGACCACCTGAGTCGTTATTTTCATTTGGTGGGTTTAATTTTGGAAATTACATGAAGTTACTAATCAGCAAACACGGAAGGTACCATATTGTAGAGCATGAAAATATGACAACTTTTCAAAAAGGAATCAGTACAAAATATTATCAGAGCACCAAGTTATAACCACCGGAATCGTTATTTTTGTTTGATGGGTTGAATTTTGGAAATTAGATAAAGTTCTTAACAGGTACAAGTAAGGTACCATATTGTAGAGCATGAAAATATAAGAACTTTTGAAAAAGGAACCGGTAAAAAAATATTATCTGAGCACCAAGTTATGACCACCTAAATAGTTATTTTCATTTGATGGGTTGAATTTTGGAAATTAGATAAATTTACTAATCAGCAAACACGGAATGTACCATGTTGTAGAGCATGAAAATATGACAACTTTTCAAAAAGGAATCGGTGAAAAATATTATCAGAGTACCAAGTTATGACCACCTGAGTCGTTATTTTCATTTGGTGGGTTGAATTTTGGAAATTACATGAAGTTACTAATCAGCAAACACGGAAGGTACCATATTGTAGAGCATGAAAATATGACAACTTTTCAAAAAGGAATCAGTACAAAATATTATCTGAGCACCAAGTTATGACCACCGGAATCGTTATTTTTGTTTGATGGGTTGAATTTTGGAAATTAGATAAAGTTCTTAACAGGTAACAAGTAAGGTACCATATTGTAGAGCATGAAAATATAAGAACTTTTGAAAAAGGAACCGGTAAAAAATATTATCTGAGCACCAAATAATGACCACCTAAATAGTTATTTTCATTTGATGGGTTGAATTTTGGAAATTAGATAAATTTACTAATCAGCAAACACGGAAGGTACCACGTTGTAGAGCATGAAAATATGACAACTTTTCAAAAAGAATCGGTACAAAATATTATCTGAGTACCAAGTTATGACCACCTGAGTCGTTATTTTCATTTGATGGGTTGAATTTTTGAAATTACACAAAGTTACTAATTAGTAAACACGGAAGGTACCATATTGTAGAGCATGAAAATATATCAACTTTTCAAAAAGGAATCGGTACAAAATATTTTCAGAGCACCAAGTTATGACCACCGGAATCGTTATTTTTGTTTGATGGGTTGAATTTTGGAAATTAGATGAAGTTCTTAACCAGCAAACACGTAAGGTACCATATTGTAGAGAATGAAAATATAAGAACTTTTGAAAAAGGAACCGGTAAAAAATATTATCCGAGCACCAAGTTATGACCACCTAAATAGTTATTTTCATTTGATGGGTTGAATTTTGGAAATTAGATAAATTTACTAATCAGCAAACACGAAAGGTACCACATTGTAGAGCATGAAAATATGACAACTTTTCAAAAAGGAATCGGTGAAAAATATTATCTGAGTACCAAGTTATGACCACCTGAGTCGTTATTTTCATTTGGTTGGTTTAATTTTGGAAATTACATGAAGTTACTAATCAGCAAACACGGAAGGTACCATATTGTAGAGCGTGAAAATATAAGAACTTTTGAAAAAGGAACCGGTAAAAAATATTATCTGAGCACCAAGTTATGACCACCTAAATAGTTATTTTCATTTGATGGGTTGAATTTTGGAAATTAGATAAATTTACTAATCAGCAAACACGGAAGGTACCACGTTGTAGAGCATGAAAATATGACAACTTTTCAAAAAGGAATCGGTGCAAAATATTATCTGAGTACCAAGTTATGACCACCTGAGTCGTTATTTTCATTTGGTGGGTTTAATTTTGGAAATTACATGAAGTTACTAATCAGCAAACACGGAAGGTACCATATTGTAGAGCATGAAAATATGACAACTTTTCAAAACGGAATCAGTACAAAATATTATCAGAGCACCAAGTTATAACCACCGGAATCGTTATTTTTGTTTGATGGGTTGAATTTTGGAAATTTGATAAAGTTCTTAACAGGTACAAGTAAGGTACCATATTGTAGAGCATGAAAATATAAGAACTTTTGAAAAAGGAACCGGTAAAAAATATTATCTGAGCACCAAGTTATGACCACCTAAATAGTTATTTTCATTTGATGGGTTGAATTTTGGAAATTAGATAAATTTACTAATCAGCAAACACGAAAGGTACCATGTTGTAGAGCATGAAAATATGACAACTTTTCAAAAAGGAATCGGTGCAAAATATTATCTGAGTACCAAGTTATGACCACCTAAATAGTTATTTTCATTTGGTGGGTTGAATTTTGGAAATTACATGAAGTTACTAATCAGCAAACACGGAAGTTACCATATTGTAGAGCATGAAAATATGACATTTTTTCAAAAAGGAATCAGTACAAAATATTATCAGAGCCCCAAGTTATGACTATCGGAATTGTTATTTTTGTTTGATGGGTTGAATTTTGGAAATTAGATAAAGTTCTTAATAGGTAACAAGTAAGGTACCATATTGTAGAGCATGAAAATATAAGATCTTTTGAAAAAGGAACCGGTAAAAAATATTATCTGAGCACCAAGTTATGACCACCTAAGTAGTTATTTTCATTTGATGGGTTGAATTTGAAAATTAGATAAATTTACTAATCAGCAAACACGGAAGGTACCACGTTGTAGAGCATGAAAATATGACAACTTTTCAAAAAGAATCGGTACAAAATATTATCTGAGTACCAAGTTATGACCACCTGAGTCGTTATTTTCATTTGATGGGTTGAATTTTTGAAATTACACAAAGTTACTAATTAGTAAACACGGAAGGTACCATATTGTAGAGCATGAAAATATATCAACTTTTCAAAAAGGAATCGGTACAAAATATTTTCAGAGCACCAAGTTATGACCACCGGAATCGTTATTTTTGTTTGATGGGTTGAATTTTGGAAATTAGATGAAGTTCTTAACCAGCAAACACGTAAGGTACCATATTGTAGAGAATGAAAATATAAGAACTTTTGAAAAAGGAACCGGTAAAAAATATTATCCGAGCACCAAGTTATGACCACCTAAATAGTTATTTTCATTTGATGGGTTGAATTTTGGAAATTAGATAAATTTACTAATCAGCAAACACGAAAGGTACCACATTGTAGAGCATGAAAATATGACAACTTTTCAAAAAGGAATCGGTGAAAAATATTATCTGAGTACCAAGTTATGACCACCTGAGTCGTTATTTTCATTTGGTGGGTTGAATTTTGGAAATTACATGAAGTTACTAATCAGCAAACACGGAAGGTACCATATTGTAGAGCATGAAAATATGACAACTTTTCAAAAAGGAATCAGTACAAAATATTATCTGAGCACCAAGTTATGACCACCGGAATCGTTATTTTTGTTTGATGGGTTGAATTTTGGAAATTAGATAAAGTTCTTAACAGGTAACAAGTAAGGTACCATATTGTAGAGCATGAAAATATAAGAACTTTTGAAAAAGGAACCGGTAAAAAATATTATCTGAGCACCAAGTTATGACCACCTAAATAGTTATTTTCATTTGATGGGTTGAATTTTGGAAATTAGATAAATTTACTAATCAGCAAACACATAAGGTACCACGTTGTAGAGCATGAAAATATGACAAGTTTTCAAAAAGGAATCGGTGTAAAATATTATCTGAGTACCAAGTTATGACCACCTGAGTCGTTATTTTCATTTGGTGGGTTTAATTTTGGAAATTACATGAAGTTACTAATCAGCAAACACGGAAGGTACCATATTGTAGAGCATGAAAATATGACAACTTTTCAAAAAGGAATCAGTACAAAATATTATCAGAGCACCAAGTTATAACCACCGGAATCGTTATTTTTGTTTGATGGGTTGAATTTTGGAAATTAGATAAAGTTCTTAACAGGTACAAGTAAGGTACCATATTGTAGAGCATGAAAATATAAGAACTTTTGAAAAAGGAACCGGTAAAAAAATATTATCTGAGCACCAAGTTATGACCACCTAAATAGTTATTTTCATTTGATGGGTTGAATTTTGGAAATTAGATAAATTTACTAATCAGCAAACACGGAATGTACCATGTTGTAGAGCATGAAAATATGACAACTTTTCAAAAAGGAATCGGTGAAAAATATTATCTGAGTACCAAGTTATGACCACCTGAGTCGTTATTTTCATTTGGTGGGTTGAATTTTGGAAATTACATGAAGTTACTAATCAGCAAACACGGAAGGTACCATATTGTAGAGCATGAAAATATGACAACTTTTCAAAAAGGAATCAGTACAAAATATTATCTGAGCACCAAGTTATGACCACCGGAATCGTTATTTTTGTTTGATGGGTTGAATTTTGGAAATTAGATAAAGTTCTTAACAGGTAACAAGTAAGGTACCATATTGTAGAGCATGAAAATATAAGAACTTTTGAAAAAGGAACCGGTAAAAAATATTATCTGAGCACCAAGTTATGACCACCTAAATAGTTATTTTCATTTGATGGGTTGAATTTTGGAAATTAGATAAATTTACTAATCAGCAAACACATAAGGTACCACGTTGTAGAGCATGAAAATATGACAAGTTTTCAAAAAGGAATCGGTGTAAAATATTATCTGAGTACCAAGTTATGACCACCTGAGTCGTTATTTTCATTTGGTGGGTTTAATTTTGGAAATTACACAAAGTTACTAATTAGTAAACACGGAAGGTACCATATTGTAGAGCATGAAAATATATCAACTTTTCAAAAAGGAATCGGTACAAAATATTTTCAGAGCACCAAGTTATGACCACCGGAATCGTTATTTTTGTTTGATGGGTTGAATTTTGGAAATTAGATGAAGTTCTTAACCAGCAAACACGTAAGGTACCATATTGTAGAGAATGAAAATATAAGAACTTTTGAAAAAGGAACCGGTAAAAAATATTATCCGAGCACCAAGTTATGACCACCTAAATAGTTATTTTCATTTGATGGGTTGAATTTTGGAAATTAGATAAATTTACTAATCAGCAAACACGAAAGGTACCACATTGTAGAGCATGAAAATATGACAACTTTTCAAAAAGGAATCGGTGAAAAATATTATCTGAGTACCAAGTTATGACCACCTGAGTCGTTATTTTCATTTGGTTGGTTTAATTTTGGAAATTACATGAAGTTACTAATCAGCAAACACGGAAGGTACCATATTGTAGAGCGTGAAAATATAAGAACTTTTGAAAAAGGAACCGGTAAAAAATATTATCTGAGCACCAAGTTATGACCACCTAAATAGTTATTTTCATTTGATGGGTTGAATTTTGGAAATTAGATAAATTTACTAATCAGCAAACACGGAAGGTACCACGTTGTAGAGCATGAAAATATGACAACTTTTCAAAAAGGAATCGGTGCAAAATATTATCTGAGTACCAAGTTATGACCACCTGAGTCGTTATTTTCATTTGGTGGGTTTAATTTTGGAAATTACATGAAGTTACTAATCAGCAAACACGGAAGGTACCATATTGTAGAGCATGAAAATATGACAACTTTTCAAAACGGAATCAGTACAAAATATTATCAGAGCACCAAGTTATAACCACCGGAATCGTTATTTTTGTTTGATGGGTTGAATTTTGGAAATTAGATAAAGTTCTTAACAGGTACAAGTAAGGTACCATATTGTAGAGCATGAAAATATAAGAACTTTTGAAAAAGGAACCGGTAAAAAATATTATCTGAGCACCAAGTTATGACCACCTAAATAGTTATTTTCATTTGATGGGTTGAATTTTGGAAATTAGATAAATTTACTAATCAGCAAACACGAAAGGTACCATGTTGTAGAGCATGAAAATATGACAACTTTTCAAAAAGGAATCGGTGCAAAATATTATCTGAGTACCAAGTTATGACCACCTAAATAGTTATTTTCATTTGGTGGGTTGAATTTTGGAAATTACATGAAGTTACTAATCAGCAAACACGGAAGTTACCATATTATAGAGCATGAAAATATGACATTTTTTCAAAAAGGAATCAGTACAAAATATTATCAGAGCCCCAAGTTATGACTATCGGAATTGTTATTTTTGTTTGATGGGTTGAATTTTGGAAATTAGATAAAGTTCTTAATAGGTAACAAGTAAGGTACCATATTGTAGAGCATGAAAATATAAGAACTTTTGAAAAAGGAACCGGTAAAAAATATTATCTGAGCACCAAGTTATGACCACCTAAGTAGTTATTTTAATTTGATGGGTTGAATTTGAAAATTAGATAAATTTACTAATCAGCAAACACGGAAGGTACCACGTTGTAGAGCATGAAAATATGACAACTTTTCAAAAAGAATCGGTACAAAATATTATCTGAGTACCAAGTTATGACCACCTGAGTCGTTATTTTCATTTGATGGGTTGAATTTTTGAAATTACACAAAGTTACTAATTAGTAAACACGGAAGGTACCATATTGTAGAGCATGAAAATATATAAACTTTTCAAAAAGGAATCGGTACAAAATATTATTAGAGCACCAAGTTATGACCACCGGAATCGTTATTTTTGTTTGATGGGTTGAATTTTGGAAATTAGATGAAGTTCTTAAACAGCAAACACGTAAGGTACCATATTGTAGAGAATGAAAATATAAGAACTTTTGAAAAAGGAACCGGTAAAAAATATTATCCGAGCACCAAATTATGACCACCTAAATAGTTATTTTCATTTGATGGGTTGAATTTTGGAAATTAGATAAATTTACTAATCAGCAAACACGAAAGGTACCACATTGTAGAGCATGAAAATATGACAACTTTTCAAAAAGGAATCGGTGAAAAATATTATCTGAGTACCAAGTTATGACCACCTGAGTCGTTATTTTCATTTGGTGGGTTGAATTTTGGAAATTACATGAAGTTACTAATCAGCAAACACGGAAGGTACCATATTGTAGAGCATGAAAATATGACAACTTTTCAAAAAGGAATCAGTACAAAATATTATCTGAGCACCAAGTTATGACCACCGGAATCGTTATTTTTGTTTGATGGGTTGAATTTTGGAAATTAGATAAAGTTCTTAAAAGGTAACAAGTAAGGTACCATATTGTAGAGCATGAAAATATAAGAACTTTTGAAAAAGGAACCGGTAAAAAATATTATCTGAGCACCAAGTTATGACCACCTAAATAGTTATTTTCATTTGATGGGTTGAATTTTGGAAGTTAAATAAATTTACTAATCAGCAAACACGGAAGGTACCACGTTGTAGAGCATGAAAATATGACAACTTTTCAAAAAGGAATCGGAGCAAAATATTATCTGAGTACCAAGTTATGACCACCTGAGTAGTTATTTTCATTTGGTGGGTTTAATTTTGGAAATTACATGAAGTTACTAATCAAGAAACACGGAAGGTACCATATTGTAGAGCATGAAAATATGACAACTTTTCAAAAAGGAATCAGTACAAAATATTATCAGAGCACCAAGTTATGACCACCGGAATCGTTATTTTTGTTTGATGGGTTGAATTTTGGAAATTAGATAAAGTTCTTAACTGGTACAAGTAAGGTACCATATTGTAGAGCATGAAAATATAAGAACTTTTGAAAAGGGAACCGGTAAAAAAATATTATCTGAGCACCAAGTTATGACCACCTAAATAGTTATTTTCATTTGATGGGTTGAATTTTGGAAATTAGATAAATTTACTAATCAGCAAACACGGATGGTACCACGTTGTAGAGCATGAAAATATGACAACTTTTCAAAAAGAATCGGTACAAAATTTTATCTGAGTACCAAGTTATGACCACCTGAGTCGTTATTTTCATTTGATGGGTTGAATTTTTGAAATTACACAAAGTTACTAATTAGTAAACACGGAAGGTACCATATTGTAGAGCATGAAAATATATCAACTTTTCAAAAAGGAATCGGTACAAAATATTTTCAGAGCACCAAGTTATGACCACCGGAATCGTTATTTTTGTTTGATGGGTTGAATTTTGGAAATTAGATGAAGTTCTTAACCAGCAAACACGTAAGGTACCATATTGTAGAGAATGAAAATATAAGAACTTTTGAAAAAGGAACCGGTAAAAAATATTATCCGAGCACCAAGTTATGACCACCTAAATAGTTATTTTCATTTGATGGGTTGAATTTTGGAAATTAGATAAATTTACTAATCAGCAAACACGAAAGGTACCACATTGTAGAGCATGAAAATATGACAACTTTTCAAAAAGGAATCGGTGAAAAATATTATCTGAGTACCAAGTTATGACCACCTGAGTCGTTATTTTCATTTGGTGGGTTGAATTTTGGAAATTACATGAAGTTACTAATCAGCAAACACGGAAGGTACCATATTGTAGAGCATGAAAATATGACAACTTTTCAAAAAGGAATCAGTACAAAATATTATCTGAGCACCAAGTTATGACCACCGGAATCGTTATTTTTGTTTGATGGGTTGAATTTTGGAAATTAGATAAAGTTCTTAACAGGTAACAAGTAAGGTACCATATTGTAGAGCATGAAAATATAAGAACTTTTGAAAAAGGAACCGGTAAAAAATATTATCTGAGCACCAAGTTATGACCACCTAAATAGTTATTTTCATTTGATGGGTTGAATTTTGGAAATTAGATAAATTTACTAATCAGCAAACACATAAGGTACCACGTTGTAGAGCATGAAAATATGACAAGTTTTCAAAAAGGAATCGGTGCAAAATATTATCTGAGTACCAAGTTATGACCACCTGAGTCGTTATTTTCATTTGGTGGGTTTAATTTTGGAAATTACATGAAGTTACTAATCAGCAAACACGGAAGGTACCATATTGTAGAGCATGAAAATATGACAACTTTTCAAAAAGGAATCAGTACAAAATATTATCAGAGCACCAAGTTATAACCACCGGAATCGTTATTTTTGTTTGATGGGTTGAATTTTGGAAATTAGATAAAGTTCTTAACAGGTACAAGTAAGGTACCATATTGTAGAGCATGAAAATATAAGAACTTTTGAAAAAGGAACCGGTAAAAAAATATTATCTGAGCACCAAGTTATGACCACCTAAATAGTTATTTTCATTTGATGGGTTGAATTTTGGAAATTAGATAAATTTACTAATCAGCAAACACGGAAGGTACCATGTTGTAGAGCATGAAAATATGACAACTTTTCAAAAAGGAATCAGTACAAAATATTATCTGAGCACCAAGTTATGACCACCGGAATCGTTATTTTTGTTTGATGGGTTGAATTTTGGAAATTAGATAAAGTTCTTAACAGGTAACAAGTAAGGTACCATATTGTAGAGCATGAAAATATAAGAACTTTTGAAAAAGAAACCGGTAAAAAATATTATCTGAGCACCAAGTTATGACCACCTAAATAGTTATTTTCATTTGATGGGTTGAATTTTGGAAATTAGATAAATTTACTAATCAGCAAGCACGGAAGGTACCACGTTGTAGAGCATGAAAATATGACAACTTTTCAAAAAGGAATCGGTGCAAAATATTATATGATACCAAGTTATGACCTCCTGAGTCGTTATTTTCATTTGGTGGGTTTAATTTTGGAAATTACATGAAGTTACTAATCAGCAAACACGGAAGGTACCATATTGTAGAGCATGAAAATATGACAACTTTTCAAAAAGGAATCAGTACAAAATATTATAGAGCACCAATTTATAACCACCGGAATCGTTATTTTTGTTTGATGGGTTGAATTTTGGAAATTAGATAAAGTTCTTAACAGGTACAAGTAAGGTACCATATTGTAGAGCATGAAAATATAAGAACTTTTGAAAAAGGAACCGGTAAAAAAATATTATCTGAGCGCCAAGTTATGACCACCTAAATAGTTATTTTCATTTGATGGGTTGAATTTTGGAAATTAGATAAATTTACTAATCAGCAAACACGGAAGGTACCACGTTGTAGAGCATGAAAATATGACAACTTTTCAAAAAGGAATCGGTGCAAAATATTATCTGAGTACCAAGTTATGACCACCTGAGTCGTTATTTTCATTTGATGGGTTGAATTTTGGAAATTACATGAAGTTACTAATCAGCAAACACGGAAGGTACCATATTGTAGAGCATGAAAATATGACAACTTTTCAAAACGGAATCAGTACAAAATATTATCAGAGCACCAAGTTATGACCACCGGAATCGTTATTTTTGTTTGGTGGGTTGAATTTTAGAAATAATATGAAGTTAGTTCTTAACCAGCAAACACGTAAGCTACCATATTGTAGACAATGAAAATATAAGAACTTTTGATAAAGGAACCAGTAAAAAATAGTATCTGAGCACCAAAGTATGACCACCTAAATAGTTATTTTCGTTTGATGGGTTGAATTTTGGAAATTAGATAAATTTACTAATCCGGAAACACGGAAGATACCACGTTGTAGTGCATGAAAATATGACAACTTTTCAAAAAGAATCGGTACAAAATATTATCTGAGTACCAAGTTATGACCACCTGAGTCGTTATTTTCATTTGATGGGTTGAATTTTGGAAATTACACAAAGTTACTAATTAGTAAACACGGAAGGTACCACATTGTAGAGCATGAAAATATAACAACTTTTCAAAAAGGAATCAGTACAAAATATTATATGAGCACCATGTTATGACCACCGGAATCGTTATTTTTGTTCGATGGGTTGAATTTCGGAAATTAGATGAAGTTCTTAACCAACAAACATGTAAGGTACCATATTGTAGAGAATGAAAATATAAGAACTTTTGAAAAAGGAACCGGTAAAAAATATTATCTGAGCACCAAGTTATGACCACCTAAATAGTTATTTTCGTTAAATTTGTTGAATTTTCGAAATTAGATAAATTTACTAATCCGGAAACACGGAAGGTACCACGTTGTAGTGCATGAAAATATGACAACTTTTCAAAAAGAATCGGTACAAAATATTATCTGAGTACCAAGTTATGACCACCTGAGTCGTTATTTTCATTTGATGGGTTGAATTTTGGAAATTACACAAAGTTACTAATTAGTAAACACGGAAGGTACCATATTGTAGAGCATGAAAATATAACAACTTTTCAAAAAGGAATCAGTACAAAATATTATCTGAGCACCAAGTTATGACCACCGGAATCGTTATTTTTGTTCGATGGGTTGAATTTCGGAAATTATATGAAGTTCTTAACCAGGAAACACGTAAGGTACCATATTGTAGAGAATGAAAATATAAGAACTTTTGAAAAAGGAACCGGTAAAAAATATTATCTGAGCACCAAGTTATGACCACCTAAATAGTTATTTTCATTTGATGGGTTGAATTTTGGAAATTAGATAAATTTACTAATCAGGAAACACGAAAGGTACCACGTTGTAGAGCATGAAAATATGACAACTTTTCAAAAAGGAATCGGTGCAAAATATTATCTGAGTACCAAGTTATGACCACCTGAGTCGTTATTTTCATTTGGTGGGTTGAATTTTGGAAATTACATAAAGTTACTAATCGGCAAACACGGAAGGTACCACGTTGTAGAGCATGAAAATATGACAACTTTTCAAAAAGGAATCGGTGAAAAATATTATCTGAGTACCAAGTTATGACCACCTGAGTCGTTATTTTCATTTGGTGGGTTGAATTTTGGAAATTACACGAAGTTACTAATCAGCAAACACGGAAGGTACCATATTGTAGAGCATGAAAATATGACAACTTTTCAAAAAGGAATCAGTACAAAATATTATCTGAGCACCAAGTTATGACCACCGGAATCGTTATTTTTGTTTGATGGGTTGAATTTTGGAAATTAGATAAAGTTCTTAACAGGTAACACGTAAGGTACCATATTGTAGAGAATGAAAATATAAGAACTTTTGAAAAAGGAACCGGTAAAAAATATTATCCGAGCACCAAGTTATGACCACCTAAATAGTTATTTTCATTTGATGGGTTGAATTTTGGAAATTAGATAAATTTACTAATCAGCAAACACGGAAGGTACCACGTTGTAGAGCAGGAAAATATGACAACTTTTCAAAAAGGAATCGGTGCAAAATATTATCTGAGTACCAAGTTATGACCACCTGAGTCGTTATTTTCATTTGGTGGGTTTAATTTTGGAAATTACATGAAGTTACTAATCAGCAAACACGGAAGGTACCATATTGTAGAGCATGAAAATATGACAACTTTTCAAAAAGGAATCAGTACAAAATATTATCAGAGCACCAAGTTATGACCACCGGAATCGTTATTTTTGTTTGATGGGTTGAATTTTGGAAATTAGATAAAGTTCTTAACAGGTACAAGTAAGGTACCATATTGTAGAGCATGAAAATATAAGAACTTTTGAAAAAGGAACCGGTAAAAAAATATTATCTGAGCACCAAGTTATGACCACCTAAATAGTTATTTTCATTTGATGGGTTGAATTTTGGAAATTAGATAAATTTACTAATCAGCAAACACGGATGGTACCACGTTGTAGAGCATGAAAATATGACAACTTTTCAAAAAGGAATCGGTGCAAAATATTATCTGAGTACCAAGTTATGACCACCTGAGTCGTTATTTTCATTTGGTGGGTTTAATTTTGGAAATTACATGAAGTTACTAATTAGCAAACACGGAAGGTACCATATTGTAGAGCATGAAAATATGACAACTTTTCAAAAAGGAATCAGTACAAAATATTATCAGAGCACCAAGTTATGACCACCGGAATCGTTATTTTTGTTTGATGGGTTGAATTTTGGAAATTAGATAAAGTTCTTAACAGGTAGAAGTAAGGTACCATATTGTAGAGCATGAAAATATAAGAACTTTAGAAAAAGGAACCGGTAAAAAAATATTATCTGAGCACCAAGTTATGACCACCTAAATAGTTATTTTCATTTGATGGGTTGAATTTTGGAAATTAGATAAATTTACTAATCAGCAAACACGGATGGTACCACGTTGTAGAGCATGAAAATATGACAACTTTTCAAAAAGGAATCGGTGCAAAATATTATCTGAGTACCAAGTTATGACCACCTGAGTCGTTATTTAATTTGATGGGTTGAATTTTGGAAATTACATGAAGTTACTAATCAGCAAACACGGAAGGTACCATATTGTAGAGCATGAAAATATGACAACTTTTCAAAAAGGAATCAGTACAAAATATTATCAGAGCACCAAGTTATGACCACCGGAATCGTTATTTTTGTTTGATGGGTTGAATTTTGGAAATTAGATAAAGTTCTTAACAGGTACAAGTAAGGTACCATATTGTAGAGCATGAAAATATAAGAAATTTTGAAAAAGGAACCGGTAAAAAAATATTATCTGAGCACCAAGTTATGACCACCTAAATAGTTATTTTCATTTGATGGGTTGAATTTTGGAAATTAGATAAATTTACTAATCAGCAAACACGAAAGGTACCATGTTGTAGAGCATGAAAATATGACAACTTTTCAAAAAGGAATCGGTGCAAAATATTATCTGAGTACCAAGTTATGACCACCTAAATAGTTATTTTCATTTGGTGGGTTGAATTTTGGAAATTACATGAAGTTACTAATCAGCAAACACGGAAGGTACCATATTGTAGAGCATGAAAATATGACAACTTTTCAAAAAGGAATCAGTACAAAATATTATCAGAGCCCCAAGTTATGACTATCGGAATTGTTATTTTTGTTAGATGGGTTGAATTTTGGAAATTAGATAAATTTACTAATCAGCAAACATGGAAGGTACCACGCTGTAGAGCATGAAAATATGACAACTTTTCAAAAAGGAATCGGTGCAAAATATTATCTGAGTACCAAGTTATGACCACCTGAGTCGTTATTTTCATTTGATGGGTTGAATTTTGGAAATTACATGAAGTTACTAATCAGCAAACACGGAAGGTACCGTATTGTAGAGCATGAAAATATGACAACTTTTCAAAAAGGAATCAGTACAAAATATTATCAGAGCACCAAGTTATGACCACCGGAATCGTTATTTTTGTTTGATGGGTTGAATTTCGGAAATAATATGAAGTTAGTTCTTAACCAGCAAACACGTAAGGTATCATATTGTAGAGAATGAAAATATAAGAACTTTTGAAAAAGGAACCGGTAAAAAATATTATTTGAGCACCAAAGTATGACCACCTAAATAGTTATTTTCGTTTGATGGGTTGAATTTTGGAAATTAGATAAATTTACTAATCCGGAAACACGGAAGGTACCACGTTGTAGAGCATGAAAATATGACAACTTTTCAAAAAGAATCGGTACAAAATATTATCTGAGTACCAAGTTATGACCACCTGAGTCGTTATTTTCATTTGATGGGTTGAATTTTGGAAATTACACAAAGTTACTAATTAGTAAACACGGAAGGTACCATATTGTAGAGCATGAAAATATATCAACTTTTCAAAAAGGAATCAGTACAAAATATTATCTGAGCACCAAGTTATGACCACCGGAATCGTTATTTTTGTTTGATGGGTTGAATTTTGGAAATTAGATGAAGTTCTTAACCAGCAAACACGTAAGGTACCATATTGTAGAGAATGAAAATATAAGAACTTTTGAAAAAGGAACCGGTAAAAAATATTATCTGAGCACCAAGTTATGACCACCTAAATAGTTATTTTCATTAAATTTGTTGAATTTTGGAAATTAGATAAATTTACTAATCAGGAAACAAGGAAGGTACCATGTTGTAGAACATGAAAATATGACAACTTTTCAAAAAGGAATCGGTGCAAAATATTATCTGAGTACCAAGTTATGACCACCTGAGTCGTTATATTCATTTGGTGGGTTGAATTTTGGAAATTACATGAAGTTACTAATCGGCAAACACGGAAGGTACCATATTGTAGAGCATCAAAATATATCAACTTTTCAAAAAGGAATCGGTACAAAATATTATCTGAGCACCAAGTTATGACCACCGGAATCGTTATTTTTGTTTGATGGGTTGAATTTTGGAAATTAGATGAAGTTCTTAACCAGCAAACACGTAAGGTACCATATTGTAGAGAATGAAAATATAAGAACTTTTGAAAAAGGAACCGGTAAAAAATATTATCTGATCACCAAGTTATGACCACCTAAATAGTTATTTTCATTTGATGGGTTGAATTTTGGAAATTAGATAAATTTACTAATCAGCAAACACGAAAGGTACCACATTGTAGAGAATGAAAATATGACAACTTTTCAAAATGGAATCGGTGCAAAATATTATCTGAGTACCAAGTTATGACCACCTGAGTCGTTATATTCATTTGGTGGGTTGAATTTTGGAAATTACATGAAGTTACTAATCGGCAAACACGGAAGGTACCATATTGTAGAGCATCAAAATATATCAACTTTTCAAAAAGGAATCGGTACAAAATATTATCTGAGCACCAAGTTATGACCACCGGAATCGTTATTTTTGTTTGATGGGTTGAATTTTGGAAATTAGATGAAGTTCTTAACCAGCAAACACGTAAGGTACCATATTGTAGAGAATGAAAATATAAGAACTTTTGAAAAAGGAACCGGTAAAAAATATTATCTGATCACCAAGTTATGACCACCTAAACAGTTATTTTCATTTGATGGGTTGAATTTGGGAAATTAGATAAATTTACTAATCAGCAAACACGGAAGGTACCATATTGTAGAGAATGAAAATATGACAACTTTTCAAAAAGGAATCAGTACAAAATATTATCAGAGCCCCAAGTTTTGACTATCGGAATTGTTATTTTTGTTTGATGGGTTGAATTTTGGAAATTAGATAAAGTTCTTAATAGGTAACAAGTAAGGTACGATATTGTAGAGCATGAAAATATAAGAACTTTTGAAAAAGAAACCGGTAAAAAATAGTATCTGAGTACCAAGTTATGACCACCTAAGTAGTTATATTCATTTGATGGGTTGAATTTTAGAAATTAGATAAATTTACTAATCAGCAAACACGAAAGGTACCATGTTGTAGAGCATGAAAATATGACAACTTTTCAAAAAGGAATCGGTGCAAAATATTATCTGAGTACCAAGTTATGACCACCTAAATAGTTATTTTCATTTGGGGGGTTGAATTTTGGAAATTACATGAAGTTACTAATCAGAAAACACGGAATGTACCATATTGTAGAGCATGAAAATTTGACAACTTTTCAAAAAGGAATCAGTACAAAATATTATCAGAGCCCCAAGTTATGACTATCGGAATTGTTATTTTTGTTTGATGGGTTGAATTTTGGAAATTAGATAAAGTTCTTAATAGGTAACAAGTAAGGTACCATATTGTTGAGAATAAGAATATAAGAACTTTTGAAAAAGGAACCGGTAAAAATATTATCTGAGCACCAAGTTATGACCACCTAAGTAGTTATATTCATTTGATGGGTTGAATTTTAGAAATTAGATAAATTTACTAATTAGCAAACACGGAAGGTACCACGTTGTAGAGCATGAAAATATGACAACTTTTCAAAAGGAATTGGTACAAAATATTATCTGAGTACCAAGTTATGACCACCTGAGTCGTTATTTTCATTTGATGGGTTGAATTTTTGAAATTACACAAAGTTACTAATTAGTAAACACGGAAGGTACCATATTGTAGAGCATGAAAATATATCAACTTTTCAAAAAGGAATCGGTACAAAATATTATCAGAGCACCAAGTTATGACCACCGGAATCGTTATTTTTGTTTGATGGGTTGAATTTTGGAAATTAGATGAAGTTCTTAACCAGCAAACACGAAAGGTACCATATTGTAGAGAATGAAAATATAAGAACTTTTGAAAAAGGAACCGGTAAAAAAATATTATCCGAGCACCAAGTTATGACCACCTAAATAGTTATTTTCATTTGATGGGTTGAATTTTGGAAATTAGATAAATTTACTAATCAGCAAACACGAAAGGTACCACATTGTAGAGCATGAAAATATGACAACTTTTCAAAAAGGAATCGGTGAAAAATATTATCTGAGTACCATGTTATGACCACCTGAGTCATTATTTTCATTTGGTGGGTTGAATTTTGGAAATTACATGAAGTTACTAATCAGCGAACACGGAAGGTACCATATTGTAGAGCATGAAAATATGACGACTTTTCAAAAAGGAATCAGTGCAAAATATTATCTGAGCACCAAGTTATGACCACCGGAATCGTTATTTTTGTTTGATGGGTTGAATTTTGGAAATTAGATAAAGTTCTTAACAGGTAACAAGTAAGGTACCATATTGTAGAGCATGAAAATATAAGAACTTTTGAAAAAGGAACCGGTAAAAAATATTATCTGAGCAACAAGTTATGACCACCTAAATAGTTATTTTCATTTGATGGGTTGAATTTTGGAAATTAGATAAATTTACTAATCAGCAAACACGGAAGGTACCACGTTGTAGAGCATAAAAATATGACAACTTTTCAAAAAGGAATCGGTGCAAAATATTATCTGAGTACCAAGTTATGACCACCTGAGTCGTTATTTTCATTTGGCGGGTTTAATTTTGGAAATTACATGAAGTTACTAATCAGCAAACACGGAAGGTACCATATTGTAGAGCATGAAAATATGACAACTTTTCAAAAAGGAATCAGTACAAAATATTATCTGAGCACCAAGTTATGACCACCGGAATCGTTATTTTTGTTTGATGGGTTGAATTTTGGAAATTAGATAAAGTTCTTAACAGGTAACAAGTAAGGTACCATATTGTAGAGTATGAAAATATAAGAACTTTTGAAAAAGGAACCGGTAAAAAATATTATCTGAGCACCAAGTTATGACCACCTAAATAGTTATTTTCATTTGATGGGTTGAATTTTGGAAATTAGATAAATTTACTAATCAGCAAACACGAAAGGTACCATGTTGTAGAGCATGAAAATATGACAACTTTTCAAAAAGGAATCGGTGCAAAATATTGTCTGAGTACCAAGTTATGACCACCTAAATAGTTATTTTCATTTGGTGGGTTGAATTTTGGAAATTACATGAAGTTACTAATCAGCAAACACGGAAGGTACCGTATTGTAGAGCATGAAAATATGACAACTTTTCAAAAAGGAATCAGTACAAAATATTATCAGAGCCCCAAGTTATGACTATCGGAATTGTTATTTTTGTTTGATGGGTTGAATTTTGGAAATTAGATAAAGTTCTTAATAGGTAACAAGTAAGGTACCATATTGTAGAGAATAAAAATATAAGAACTTTTGAAAAAGGAACCGGTTAAAAATATTATCTGAGCACCAAGTTATGACCACCTAAGTAGTTATTTTCATTTGATGGGTTGAATTTTGGAAATTAGATAAATTTACTAATCAGCAAACACGGAAGGTACCACGTGGTAGAGCATGAAAATATGACAACTTTTCAAAAAGAATTGGTACAAAATATTATCTGAGTTCCAAGTTATGACCACCTGAGTCGTTATTTTCATTTGATGGGTTGAATTTTTGAAATTACACAAAGTTACTAATTAGTAAACACGGAAGGTACCATATTGTAGAGCATGAAAATATATCAACTTTTCAAAAAGGAATCGGTACAAAATATTATCAGAGCACCAAGTTATGACCACCGGAATCGTTATTTTTGTTTGATGGGTTGAATTTTGGAAATTAGATGAAGTTCTTAACCAGCAAACACGAAAGGTACCATATTGTAGAGAATGAAAATATAAGAACTTTTGAAAAAGGAACCGGTAAAAAATATTATCCGAGCACCAAGTTATGACCACCTAAATAGTTATTTTCATTTGATGGGTTGAATTTTGGAAATTAGATAAATTTACTAATCAGCAAACACGAAAGGTACCACATTGTAGAGCATGAAAATATGACAACTTTTCAAAAAGGAATCGGTGAAAAATATTATCTGAGTACTAAGTTATGACCACCTGAGTCATTATTTTCATTTGGTGGGTTGAATTTTGGAAATTACATGAAGTTACTAATCAGCAAACACGGAAGGTACCATATTGTAGAGCATGAAAATATGACGACTTTTCAAAAAGGAATCAGTGCAAAATATTATCTGAGCACCAAGTTAAGACCACCGGAATTGTTATTTTTGTTTGATGGGTTGAATTTTGGAAATTAGATAAAGTTCTTAACAGGTAACAAGTAAGGTACCATATTGTAGAGCATGAAAATATAAGAACTTTTGAAAAAGGAACCGGTAAAAAATATTATCTGAGCAACAAGTTATGACCACCTAAATAGTTATTTTCATTTGATGGGTTGAATTTTGGAAATTAGATAAATTTACTAATCAGCAAACACGGAAGGTACCACGTTGTAGAGCATAAAAATATGACAACTTTTCAAAAAGGAATCGGTGCAAAATATTATCTGAGTACCAAGTTATAACCACCTGAGTCGTTGTTTTCATTTGGCGGGTTTAATTTTGGAAATTACATGAAGTTACTAATCAGCAAACACGGAAGGTACCATATTGTAGAGCATGAAAATATGACAACTTTTCAAAAAGGAATCAGTGCAAAATATTATCTGAGCACCAAGTTAAGACCACCGGAATTGTTATTTTTGTTTGATGGGTTGAATTTTGGAAATTAGATAAAGTTCTTAACAGGTAACAAGTAAGGTACCATATTGTAGAGCATGAAAATATAAGAACTTTTGAAAAAGGAACCGGTAAAAAATATTATCTGAGCACCAAGTTATGACCACCTAAATAGTTATTTTCATTTGATGGGATGAATTTTGGAAATTAGATAAATTTACTAATCAGCAAACACGAAAGGTACCATGTTGTAGAGCATGAAAATATGACAACTTTTCAAAAAGGAATCTGTGCAAAATATTATCTGAGTACCAAGTTATGACCACCTAAATAGTTATTTTCATTTGGTGGGTTGAATTTTGGAAATTACATGAAGTTACTAATCAGCAAACACGGAAGGTACCGTATTGTAGAGCATGAAAATATGACAACTTTTCAAAAAGGAATCAGTACAAAATATTATCAGAGCCCCAAGTTATGACTATCGGAATTGTTATTTTTGTTTGATGGGTTGAATTTTGGAAATTAGATAAAGTTCTTAATAGGTAACAAGTAAGGTACCATATTGTAGAGAATAAAAATATAAGAACTTTTGAAAAAGGAACCGGTAAAAAATATTATCTGAGCACCAAGTTATGACCACCTAAGTAGTTATTTTCATTTGATGGGTTGAATTTTGGAAATTAGATAAATTTACTAATCAGCAAACACGGAAGGTACCACGTTGTAGAGCATGAAAATATGACGACTTTTCAAAAAGAATTGGTACAAAATATTATCTGAGTACCAAGTTATGACCACCTGAGTCGTTATTTTCATTTGATGGGTTGAATTTTTGAAATTACACAAAGTTACTAATTAGTAAACACGGAAGGTACCATATTGTAGAGCATGAAAATATATCAACTTTTCAAAAAAGAATCGATACAAAATATTATCAGAGCACCAAGTTATGACCACCGGAATCGTTATTTTTGTTTGATGGGTTGAATTTTGGAAATTAGATGAAGTTCTTAACCAGCAAACACGTAAGGTACCATATTGTAGAGAATGAAAATATAAGAACTTTTGAAAAAGGAACCGGTAAAAAATATTATCCGAGCACCAAGTTATAACCACCTAAATAGTTATTTTCATTTGATGGGTTGAATTTTGGAAATTAGATAAATTTACTAATCAGCAAACACGAAAGGTACCACGTTGTAGAGCATGAAAATATGACAACTTTTCAAAAAGGAATCGGTGAAAAATATTATCTGAGTACCAAGTTATGACCACATGAGTCGTTATTTTCATTTGGTGGGTTGAATTTTGGAAATTACATGAAGTTACTAATCAGCAAACACGGAAGGTACCATATTGTAGAGCATGAAAATATGACAACTTTTCAGAAAGGAATCAGTGCAAAATATTATCTGAGCACCAAGTTATGACCACCGGAATCGTTATTTTTGTTTGATGGGTTGAATTTTGGAAATTAGATGAAGTTCTTAACAGGTAACAAGTAAGGTACCATATTGTAGAGCATGAAAATATAAGAACTTTTGAAAAAGGAACCGGTAAAAAATATTATCTGAGCACCAAGTTATGACCACCTAAATAGTTATTTTCATTTGATGGGTTGAATTTTGGAAATTAGATAAATTTACTAATCAGCAAACACGGAAGGTACCACGTTGTAGAGCATAAAAATATGACAACTTTTCAAAAAGAAATCGGTTCAAAATATTATCTGAGTACCAAGTTATGACCACCTGAGTCGTTATTTTCATTTGGTGGGTTGAATTTTGGAAATTACATGAAGTTACTAATCAGCAAACACGGAAGGTACCATATTGTAGAGCATGAAAATATGACAACTTTTCAAAAAGGAATCAGTACAAAATATTATCTGAGCACCAAGTTATGACCACCGGAATCGTTATTTTTGTTTGATGGGTTGAATTTTGGAAATTAGATAAAGTTCTGAACAGGTAACAAGTAAGGTACCATATTGTAGAGCATGAAAATATAAGAACTTTTGAAAAAGGAACCGGTAAAAAATATTATCTGAGCACCAAGTTATGACCACCTAAATAGTTATTTTCATTTGATGGGTTGAATTTTGGAAATTAGATAAATTTACTAATCAGCAAACACGAAAGGTACCATGTTGTAGAGCATGAAAATATGACAACTTTTCAAAAAGGAATCGGTGCAAAATATTATCTGAGTACCAAGTTATGACCACCTAAATAGTTATTTTCATTTGGGGGGTTGAATTTTGGAAATTACATGAAGTTACTAATCAGAAAACACGGAATGTACCATATTGTAGAGCATGAAAATTTGACAACTTTTCAAAAAGGAATCAGTACAAAATATTATCAGAGCCCCAAGTTTTGACTATCGGAATTGTTATTTTTGTTTGATGGGTTGAATTTTGGAAATTAGATAAAGTTCTTAATAGGTAACAAGTAAGGTACCATATTGTAGAGAATAAGAATATAAGAACTTTTGAAAAAAGAACCGGTAAAAAATATTATCTGAGCACCAAGTTATGACCACCTAAGTAGTTATATTCATTTGATGGGTTGAATTTTAGAAATTAGATAAATTTACTAATTAGCAAACACGGAAGGTACCACGTTGTAGAGCATGAAAATATGACAACTTTTCAAAAAGAATTGGTAAAAAATATTATCTGAGTACCAAGTTATGACCACCTGAGTCGTTATTTTCATTTGATGGGTTGAATTTTTGAAATTACACAAAGTTACTAATTAGTAAACACGGAAGGTACCATATTGTAGAGCATGAAAATATATCAACTTTTCAAAAAGGAATCGGTACAAAATATTATCAGAGTACCAAGTTATGACCACCGGAATCGTTATTTTTGTTTGATGGGTTGAATTTTGGAAATTAGATGAAGTTCTTAACCAGCAAACACGAAAGGTACCATATTGTAGAGAATGAAAATATAAGAACTTTTGAAAAAGGAACCGGTAAAAAAATATTATCCGAGCACCAAGTTATGACCACCTAAATAGTAATTTTCATTTGATGGGTTGAATTTTGGAAATTAGATAAATTTACTAATCAGCAAACACGAAAGGTACCACATTGTAGAGAATGAAAATATGACAACTTTTCAAAAAGGAATCGGTGAAAAATATTATCTGAGTACCATGTTATGACCACCTGAGTCATTATTTTCATTTGGTGGGTTGAATTTTGGAAATTACATGAAGTTACTAATCAGCAAACACGGAAGGTACCATATTGTAGAGCATGAAAATATGACAACTTTTCAGAAAGGAATCAGTGCAAAATATTACTAGAGCACCAAGTTATGACCACCGGAATCGTTATTTTTGTTTGATGGGTTGAATTTTGGAAATTAGATGAAGTTCTTAACAGGTAACAAGTAAGGTACCATATTGTAGAGCATGAAAATATAAGAACTTTTGAAAAAGGAACCGGTAAAAAATATTATCTGAGCACCAAGTTATGACCACCTAAATAGTTATTTTCATTTGATGGGTTGAATTTTGGAAATTAGATAAATTTACTAATCAGCAAACACGGAAGGTACCACGTTGTAGAGCATAAAAATATGACAACTTTTCAAAAAGAAATCGGTGCAAAATTTTATCTGAGTACCAAGTTATGACCACCTGAGTCGTTATTTTCATTTGGTGGGTTGAATTTTGGAAATTACATGAAGTTACTAATCAGCAAACACGGAAGGTACCATATTGTAGAGCATGAAAATATGACAACTTTTCAAAAAGGAATCAGTACAAAATATTATCTGAGCACCAAGTTATGACCACCGGAATCGTTATTTTTGTTTGATGGGTTGAATTTTGGAAATTAGATAAAGTTCTGAACAGGTAACAAGTAAGGTACCATATTGTAGAGCATGAAAATATAAGAACTTTTGAAAAAGGAACCGGTAAAAAATATTATCTGAGCACCAAGTTATGACCACCTAAATAGTTATTTTCATTTGATGGGTTGAATTTTGGAAATTAGATAAATTTACTAATCAGCAAACACGAAAGGTACCATGTTGTAGAGCATGAAAATATGACAACTTTTCAAAAAGGAATCGGTGCAAAATATTATCTGAGTACCAAGTTATGACCACCTAAATAGTTATTTTCATTTGGGGGGTTGAATTTTGGAAATTACATGAAGTTACTAATCAGAAAACACGGAATGTACCATATTGTAGAGCATGAAAATTTGACAACTTTTAAAAAAGGAATCAGTACAAAATATTATCAGAGCCCCAAGTTTTGACTATCGGAATTGTTATTTTTGTTTGATGGGTTGAATTTTGGAAATTAGATAAAGTTCTTAATAGGTAACAAGTAAGGTACCATATTGTAGAGAATAAGAATATAAGAACTTTTGAAAAAGGAACCTGTAAAAAATATTATCTGAGCACCAAGTTATGACCACCTAAGTAGTTATATTCATTTGATGGGTTGAATTTTAGAAATTAGATAAATTTACTAATTAGCAAACACGGAAGGTACCACGTTGTAGAGCATGAAAATATGACAACTTTTCAAAAAGAATTGGTAAAAAATATTATCTGAGTACCAAGTTATGACCACCTGAGTCGTTATTTTCATTTGATGGGTTGAATTTTTGAAATTACACAAAGTTACTAATTAGTAAACACGGAAGGTACCATATTGTAGAGCATGAAAATATATCAACTTTTCAAAAAGGAATCGGTACAAAATATTATCAGAGCACCAAGTTATGACCACCGGAATCGTTATTTTTGTTTGATGGGTTGAATTTTGGAAATTAGATGAAGTTCTTAACCAGCAAACACGTAAGGTACCATATTGTAGAGAATGAAAATATAAGAACTTTTGAAAAAGGAACCGGTAAAAAATATTATCCGAGCACCAAGTTATAACCACCTAAATAGTTATTTTCATTTGATGGGTTGAATTTTGGAAATTAGATAAATTTACTAATCAGCAAACACGAAAGGTACCACGTTGTAGAGCATGAAAATATGACAACTTTTCAAAAAGGAATCGGTGAAAAATATTATCTGAGTACCAAGTTATGACCACATGAGTCGTTATTTTCATTTGGTGGGTTGAATTTTGGAAATTACATGAAGTTACTAATCACCAAACACGGAAGGTACCATATTGTAGAGCATGAAAATATGACAACTTTTCAGAAAGGAATCAGTGCAAAATATTATCTGAGCACCAAGTTATGACCACCGGAATCGTTATTTTTGTTTGATGGGTTGAATTTTGGAAATTAGATGAAGTTCTTAACAGGTAACAAGTAAGGTACCATATTGTAGAGCATGAAAATATAAGAACTTTTGAAAAAGGAACCGGTAAAAAATATTATCTGAGCACCAAGTTATGACCACCTAAATAGTTATTTTCATTTGATGGGTTGAATTTTGGAAATTAGATAAATTTACTAATCAGCAAACACGGAAGGTACCACGTTGTAGAGCATAAAAATATGACAACTTTTCAAAAAGAAATCGGTGCAAAATATTATCTGAGTACCAAGTTATGACCACCTGAGTCGTTATTTTCATTTGGTGGGTTGAATTTTGGAAATTACATGAAGTTACTAATCAGCAAACACGGAAGGTACCATATTGTAGAGCATGAAAATATGACAACTTTTCTAAAAGGAATCAGTACAAAATATTATCAAAGCACCAAGTTATGACCACCGGAATCGTTATTTTTGTTTGATTGGTTGAATTTTGGAAATAATATGAAGTTAGTTCTTAACCAGCAAACACGTAAGGTACCATATTGTAGAGAATGAAAATATAAGAACTTTTGAAAATGGAACCGGTAAAAAATATTATCTGAGCACCAAAGTATGACCACCTAATTAGTTATTTTCGTTTGATGGGTTGAATTTTGGAAATTAGATAAATTTACTAATCCGGAAACACGGAAGGTACCACGTTGTAGAGCATGAAAATATGACAACTTTTCAAAAAGGAATCGGTGCAAAATTTTATCTGAGTACCAAGTTATGACCACCTGAGTCGTTATTTTCATTTGGTGGGTTGAATTTTGGAAATTACATGAAGTTACTAATCAGCAAACACGGAAGGTACCATATTGTAGAGAATGAAAATATGACAACTTTTCAAAAAGGAATCAGTGCAAAATATTATCTGAGCACCAAGTTATGACCACCGGAATCGTTATTTTTGTTTGATGGGTTGAATTTTGGAAATTAGATAAAGTTCTTAACAGGTAACAAGTAAGGTACCATATTGTAGAGCATGAAAATATAAGAACTTTTGAAAAAGGAACCGGTAAAAAATATTATCTGAGCACCAAGTTATGACCACCTAAATAGTTATTTTCATTTGATGGGTTGAATTTTGGAAATTAGATAAATTTACTAATCAGCAAACACGGAAGGTACCACGTTGTAGAGCATAAAAATATGACAACTTTTCAAAAAGGAATCGGTGCAAAATATTATCTGAGTACCAAGTTATGACCACCTGAGTCGTTATTTTCATTTGGCGGGTTTAATTTTGGAAATTACATGAAGTTACTAATCAGCAAACACGGAAGGTACCATATTGTAGAGCATGAAAATATGACAACTTTTCAAAAAGGAATCAGTACAAAATATTATCAGAGCACCAAGTTATGACCACCGGAATCGTTATTTTTGTTTGATGGGTTGAATTTTGGAAATTAGATAAAGTTCTTAACAGGTACAAGTAAGGTACCATATTGTAAAGCATGAAAATATAAGAACTTTTGAAAAAGGAACCGGTAAAAAAAATATTATCTGAGCACCAAGTTATGATCACCTAAATAGTTATTTTCATTTGATGAGTTGAATTTTGGAAATTAGATAAATTTACTAATCAGCAAACACGGAAGGTACCACGTTGTAGAGCATAAAAATATGACAACTTTTCAAAAAAGAATCGGTGCAGAATATTATCTGAGTACCAAGTTATGACCACCTGAGTCGTTATTTTCATTTGGCGGGTTGAATTTTGGAAATTACATGAACTTACTAATCAGCAAACACGGAAGGTACCATATTGTAGAGCATGAAAATATGACAACTTTTCAAAAAGGAATCAGTACAAAATATTATCAGAGCACCAAGTTATGACCACCGGAATCGTTATTTTTGTTTGATGGGTTGAATTTTGGAAATTAGATAAAGTTCTTAACAGGTACAAGTAAGGTACCATATTGTAGAGAATGAAAATATAAGAACTTTTGAAAAAGGAACCGGTAAAAAAAATATTATCTGAGCACCAAGTTATGACCACCTAAATAGTTATTTTCATTTGATGGGTTGAATTTTGGAAATTAGATAAATTTACTAATCAGCAAACACGGAAGGTACCAAGTTGTAGAGCATAAAAATATGACAACTTTTCAAAAAGAAATCGGTGCAAAATATTATCTGAGTACCAAGTTATGACCACCTGAGTCGTTATTTTCATTTGACGGGTTTAATTTTGGAAATTACATGAAGTTACTAATCAGCAAACACGGAAGGTACCATATTGTAGAGCATGAAAATATGACAACTTTTCAAAAAGGAATCAGTACAAAATATTATCAGAGCACCAAGTTATGACCACCGGAATCGTTATTTTTGTTTGATGGGTTGAATTTTGGAAATTAGATAAAGTTCTGAACAGGTAACAAGTAAGGTACCATATTGTAGAGCATGAAAATATAAGAACTTTTGAAAAAGGAACCGGTAAAAAATATTATCTGAGCACCAAGTTATGACCACCTAAATAGTTATTTTCATTTGATGGGTTGAATTTTGGAAATTAGATAAATTTACTAATCAGCAAACACAGAAGGTACCACGTTGTAGATCATTAAAATATGACAACTTTTCGAAAAGGAATCGTTGCAAAATATTATCTGAGTACCAAGTTATGACCACTTGAGTCGTTATTTTCATTTGATGGGTTGAATTTTGGAAGTTACATTAAGTTACTAATCAGCAAACACGGAAGGTACCATATTGTAGTGCATGAAAGTATGACAACTTTTCAAAAAGGAATCAGTACAAAATATTATCAGAGCACCAAGTTATGACCACCAGAATCGTTATTTTTGTTTGATGGGTTGAATTTTGGAAATTAGATGAAGTTCTTAACCAGCAAACACGTAAGGTACCATATTGTAGAGAATGAAAATATAAGAACTTTTGAAAAAGGAACCGGTAAAAAATATTATCTGATCACCAAGTTATGACCACCTAAATAGTTATTTTCATTTGATGGGTTGAATTTTGGAAATTAGATAAATTTACTAATCAGCAAACACGGAAGGTACCACGTTGTAGAGCATAAAAATATGACAACTTTTCAAAAAGGAATCGGTGCAAAATATTATCTGAGTACCAAGTTATGACCACCTGAGTCGTTATTTTCATTTGGCGGGTTTAATTTTGGAAATTACATGAAGTTACTAATCAGCAAACACGGAAGGTACCATATTGTAGAGCATGAAAATATGACAACTTTTCAAAAAGGAATCAGTACAAAATATTATCAGAGCACCAAGTTATGACCACCGGAATCGTTATTTTTGTTTGATGGGTTGAATTTTGGAAATTAGATAAAGTTCTTAACAGGTACAAGTAAGGTACCATATTGTAAAGCATGAAAATATAAGAACTTTTGAAAAAGGAACCGGTAAAAAAAATATTATCTGAGCACCAAGTTATGATCACCTAAATAGTTATTTTCATTTGATGAGTTGAATTTTGGAAATTAGATAAATTTACTAATCAGCAAACACGGAAGGTACCACGTTGTAGAGCATAAAAATATGACAACTTTTCAAAAAAGAATCGGTGCAGAATATTATCTGAGTACCAAGTTATGACCACCTGAGTCGTTATTTTCATTTGGCGGGTTGAATTTTGGAAATTACATGAACTTACTAATCAGCAAACACGGAAGGTACCATATTGTAGAGCATGAAAATATGACAACTTTTCAAAAAGGAATCAGTACAAAATATTATCAGAGCACCAAGTTATGACCACCAGAATCGTTATTTTTGTTTGATGGGTTGAATTTTGGAAATTAGATGAAGTTCTTAACCAGCAAACACGTAAGGTACCATATTGTAGAGAATGAAAATATAAGAACTTTTGAAAAAGGAACCGGTAAAAAATATTATCTGATCACCAAGTTATGACCACCTAAATAGTTATTTTCATTTGATGGGTTGAATTTTGGAAATTAGATAAATTTACTAATCAGCAAACACGGAAGGTACCACGTTGTAGAGCATAAAAATATGACAACTTTTCAAAAAGGAATCGGTGCAAAATATTATCTGAGTACCAAGTTATGACCACCTGAGTCGTTATTTTCATTTGGCGGGTTTAATTTTGGAAATTACATGAAGTTACTAATCAGCAAACACGGAAGGTACCATATTGTAGAGCATGAAAATATGACAACTTTTCAAAAAGGAATCAGTACAAAATATTATCAGAGCACCAAGTTATGACCACCGGAATCGTTATTTTTGTTTGATGGGTTGAATTTTGGAAATTAGATAAAGTTCTTAACAGGTACAAGTAAGGTACCATATTGTAAAGCATGAAAATATAAGAACTTTTGAAAAAGGAACCGGTAAAAAAAATATTATCTGAGCACCAAGTTATGATCACCTAAATAGTTATTTTCATTTGATGAGTTGAATTTTGGAAATTAGATAAATTTACTAATCAGCAAACACGGAAGGTACCACGTTGTAGAGCATAAAAATATGACAACTTTTCAAAAAAGAATCGGTGCAGAATATTATCTGAGTACCAAGTTATGACCACCTGAGTCGTTATTTTCATTTGGCGGGTTGAATTTTGGAAATTACATGAACTTACTAATCAGCAAACACGGAAGGTACCATATTGTAGAGCATGAAAATATGACAACTTTTCAAAAAGGAATCAGTACAAAATATTATCAGAGCACCAAGTTATGACCACCGGAATCGTTATTTTTGTTTGATGGGTTGAATTTTGGAAATTAGATAAAGTTCTTAACAGGTACAAGTAAGGTACCATATTGTAGAGAATGAAAATATAAGAACTTTTGAAAAAGGAACCGGTAAAAAATATTATCTGATCACCAAGTTATGACCACCTAAATAGTTATTTTCATTTGATGGGTTGAATTTTGGAAATTAGATAAATTTACTAATCAGCAAACACGGAAGGTACCACGTTGTAGAGCATAAAAATATGACAACTTTTCAAAAAGGAATCGGTGCAAAATATTATCTGAGTACCAAGTTATGACCACCTGAGTCGTTATTTTCATTTGGCGGGTTTAATTTTGGAAATTACATGAAGTTACTAATCAGCAAACACGGAAGGTACCATATTGTAGAGCATGAAAATATGACAACTTTTCAAAAAGGAATCAGTACAAAATATTATCAGAGCACCAAGTTATGACCACCGGAATCGTTATTTTTGTTTGATGGGTTGAATTTTGGAAATTAGATAAAGTTCTTAACAGGTACAAGTAAGGTACCATATTGTAAAGCATGAAAATATAAGAACTTTTGAAAAAGGAACCGGTAAAAAAAATATTATCTGAGCACCAAGTTATGATCACCTAAATAGTTATTTTCATTTGATGAGTTGAATTTTGGAAATTAGATAAATTTACTAATCAGCAAACACGGAAGGTACCACGTTGTAGAGCATAAAAATATGACAACTTTTCAAAAAAGAATCGGTGCAGAATATTATCTGAGTACCAAGTTATGACCACCTGAGTCGTTATTTTCATTTGGCGGGTTGAATTTTGGAAATTACATGAACTTACTAATCAGCAAACACGGAAGGTACCATATTGTAGAGCATGAAAATATGACAACTTTTCAAAAAGGAATCAGTACAAAATATTATCAGAGCACCAAGTTATGACCACCGGAATCGTTATTTTTGTTTGATGGGTTGAATTTTGGAAATTAGATAAAGTTCTTAACAGGTACAAGTAAGGTACCATATTGTAGAGAATGAAAATATAAGAACTTTTGAAAAAGGAACCGGTAAAAAAAATATTATCTGAGCACCAAGTTATGACCACCTAAATAGTTATTTTCATTTGATGGGTTGAATTTTGGAAATTAGATAAATTTACTAATCAGCAAACACGGAAGGTACCAAGTTGTAGAGCATAAAAATATGACAACTTTTCAAAAAGAAATCGGTGCAAAATATTATCTGAGTACCAAGTTATGACCACCTGAGTCGTTATTTTCATTTGACGGGTTTAATTTTGGAAATTACATGAAGTTACTAATCAGCAAACACGGAAGGTACCATATTGTAGAGCATGAAAATATGACAACTTTTCAAAAAGGAATCAGTACAAAATATTATCAGAGCACCAAGTTATGACCACCGGAATCGTTATTTTTGTTTGATGGGTTGAATTTTGGAAATTAGATAAAGTTCTGAACAGGTAACAAGTAAGGTACCATATTGTAGAGCATGAAAATATAAGAACTTTTGAAAAAGGAACCGGTAAAAAATATTATCTGAGCACCAAGTTATGACCACCTAAATAGTTATTTTCATTTGATGGGTTGAATTTTGGAAATTAGATAAATTTACTAATCAGCAAACACAGAAGGTACCACGTTGTAGATCATTAAAATATGACAACTTTTCGAAAAGGAATCGTTGCAAAATATTATCTGAGTACCAAGTTATGACCACTTGAGTCGTTATTTTCATTTGATGGGTTGAATTTTGGAAGTTACATTAAGTTACTAATCAGCAAACACGGAAGGTACCATATTGTAGTGCATGAAAGTATGACAACTTTTCAAAAAGGAATCAGTACAAAATATTATCAGAGCACCAAGTTATGACCACCAGAATCGTTATTTTTGTTTGATGGGTTGAATTTTGGAAATTAGATGAAGTTCTTAACCAGCAAACACGTAAGGTACCATATTGTAGAGAATTAAATATAAGAACTTTTGAAAAAGGAACCGGTAAAAAATATTATCTGATCACCAAGTTATGACCACCTAAATAGTTATTTTCATTTGATGGGTTGAATTTTGGAAATTAGATAAATTTACTAATCAGCAAACACGAAAGGTACCACATTGTAGAGAATGAAAATATGACAACTTTTCAAAAAGAATCGGTACAAAATATTATCTGAGTACCAAGTTATGACCACCTGAGTCGTTATTTTCATTTGGTGGGTTGAATTTTGGAAATTACATGAAGTTACTAATCAGCAAACACGGAAGGTACCATATTGTAGAGCATGAAAATATGACAACTTTTCAAAAAGGAATCAGTACAAAATATTATCTGAGCACCAAGTTATGACCACCGGAATCGTTATTTTTGTTTGATGGGTTGAATTTTGGAAATTAGATAAAGTTCTGAACAGGTAACAAGTAAGGTACCATATTGTAGAGCATGAAAATATAAGAACTTTTGAAAAAGGAACCGGTAAAAAATATTATCTGATCACCAAGTTATGACCACCTAAATAGTTATTTTCATTTGATGGGTTGAATTTTGGAAATTAGATAAATTTACTAATCAGCAAACCCGAAAGGTACCATGTTGTAGAGCATGAAAATATGACAACTTTTCAAAAAGGAATCGGTGCAAAATATTATCTGAGTACCAAGTTATGACCACCTAAATAGTTATTTTCATTTGGTGGGTTGAATTTTGGAAATTACATGAAGTTACTAATCAGCAAACACGGAAGGTACCATATTGTAGAGCATAAAAATATGACAACTTTTCAAAAAGGAATCAGTGCAAAATATTATCAGAGCACCAAGTTATGACCACCGGAATCGTTATTTTTGTTTGATGGGTTGAATTTTGGAAATTAGATAAAGTTCTTAACAGGTACAAGTAAGGTACCATATTGTAGAGCATGAAAATATAAGAACTTTTGAAAAAGGAACCGGTAAAAAATATTATCTGATCACCAAGTTATGACCACCTAAATATTTATTTTCATTTGATGGGTTGAATTTTGGAAATTAGATAAATTTACTAATCAGCAAACACGAAAGGTACCATGTTGTAGAGCATGAAAATATGACAACTTTTCAAAAAGGAATCAGTGCAAAATATTATCTGAGTACCAAGTTATGACCACCTAAATAGTTATTTTCATTTGGTGGGTTGAATTTTGGAAATTACATGAAGTTACTAATCAGCAAACACGGAAGGTACCATATTGTAGAGCATGAAAATATGACAACTTTTCAAAAAGGAATCAGTACAAAATATTATCAGAGCACCAAGTTATGACCACCGGAATCGTTATTTTTGTTTGATGGGTTGAATTTTGGAAATAATATGAAGTTAGTTCTTAACCAGCAAACACGTAAGGTACCATATTGTAGAGAATGAAAATATAAGAACTTTTGAAAATGGAACCGGTAAAAAATATTATCTGAGCACCAAAGTATGACCACCTAAATAGTTATTTTCGTTTGATGGGTTGAATTTTGGAAATTAGATAAATTTACTAATCCGGAAACACGGAAGGTACCACGTTGTAGAGCATGAAAATATGACAACTTTTCAAAAAGGAATCGGTGCAAAATTTTATCTGAGTACCAAGTTATGACCACCTGAGTCGTTATTTTCATTTGGTGGGTTGAATTTTGGAAATTACATGAAGTTACTAATCAGCAAACACGGAAGGTACCATATTGTAGAGCATGAAAATATGACAACTTTTCAAAAAGGAATCAGTACAAAATATTATCAAAGCACCAAGTTATGACCACCGGAATCGTTATTTTTGTTTGATTGGTTGAATTTTGGAAATAATATGAAGTTAGTTCTTAACCAGCAAACACGTAAGGTACCATATTGTAGAGAATGAAAATATAAGAACTTTTGAAAATGGAACCGGTAAAAAATATTATCTGAGCACCAAAGTATGACCACCTAATTAGTTATTTTCGTTTGATGGGTTGAATTTTGGAAATTAGATAAATTTACTAATCCGGAAACACGGAAGGTACCACGTTGTAGAGCATGAAAATATGACAACTTTTCAAAAAGGAATCGGTGCAAAATTTTATCTGAGTACCAAGTTATGACCACCTGAGTCGTTATTTTCATTTGGTGGGTTGAATTTTGGAAATTACATGAAGTTACTAATCAGCAAACACGGAAGGTACCATATTGTAGAGCATGAAAATATGACAACTTTTCAAAAAGGAATCAGTGCAAAATATTATCTGAGCACCAAGTTATGACCACCGGAATCGTTATTTTTGTTTGATGGGTTGAATTTTGGAAATTAGATAAAGTTCTGAACAGGTAACAAGTAAGGTACCATATTGTAGAGCATGAAAATATAGGAACTTTTGAAAAAGGAACCGGTAAAAATTATTATCTGAGCACCAAGTTATGACCACCTAAATAGTTATTTTCATTTGATGGGTTGAATTTTGGAAATTAGATAAATTTACTAATCAGCAAACACGGAAGGTACCACGTTGTAGAGCATAAAAATATGACAACTTTTCAAAAAGGAATCGGTGCAAAATATTATCTGAGTACCAAGTTATGACCACCTGAGTCGTTATTTTCATTTGGCGGGTTTAATTTTGGAAATTACATGAAGTTACTAATCAGCAAACACGGAAGGTACCATATTGTAGAGCATGAAAATATGACAACTTTTCAAAAAGGAATCAGTACAAAATATTATCAGAGCACCAAGTTATGACCACCGGAATCGTTATTTTTGTTTGATGGGTTGAATTTTGGAAATTAGATAAAGTTCTTAACAGGTACAAGTAAGGTACCATATTGTAGAGCATGAAAATATAAGAACTTTTGAAAAAGGAACCGGTAAAAAAAATATTATCTGAGCACCAAGTTATGACCACCTAAATAGTTATTTTCATTTGATGGGTTGAATTTTGGAAATTAGATAAATTTACTAATCAGCAAACACGGAAGGTACCACGTTGTAGAGCATAAAAATATGACAACTTTTCAAAAAAGAATCGGTGCAAAATATTATCTGAGTACCAAGTTATGACCACCTGAGTCGTTATTTTCATTTGGCGGGTTTAATTTTGGAAATTACATGAACTTACTAATCAGCAAAAACGGAAGGTACCATATTGTAGAGCATGAAAATATGACAACTTTTCAAAAAGGAATCAGTACAAAATATTATCAGAGCACCAAGTTATGACCACCGGAATCGTTATTTTTGTTTGATGGGTTGAATTTTGGAAATTAGATAAAGTTCTTAACAGGTACAAGTAAGGTACCATATTGTAGAGAATGAAAATATAAGAACTTTTGAAAAAGGAACCGGTAAAAAAAATATTATCTGAGCACCAAGTTATGACCACCTAAATAGTTATTTTCATTTGATGGGTTGAATTTTGGAAATTAGATAAATTTACTAATCAGCAAACACGGAAGGTACCACGTTGTAGAGCATAAAAATATGACAACTTTTCAAAAAGAAATCGGTGCAAAATATTATCTGAGTACCAAGTTATGACCACCTGAGTCGTTATTTTCATTTGACGGGTTTAATTTTGGAAATTACATGAAGTTACTAATCAGCAAATACGGAAGGTACCATATTGTAGAGCATGAAAATATGACAACTTTTCAAAAAGGAATCAGTACAAAATATTATCAGAGGACCAAGTTATGACCACCGGAATCGTTATTTTTGTTTGATGGGTTGAATTTTGGAAATTAGATAAAGTTCTGAACAGGTAACAAGTAAGGTACCATATTGTAGAGCATGAAAATATAAGAACTTTTGAAAAAGGAACCGGTAAAAAATATTATCTGAGCACCAAGTTATGACCACCTAAATAGTTATTTTCATTTGATGGGTTGAATTTTGGAAATTAGATAAATTTACTAATCAGCAAACACAGAAGGTACCACGTTGTAGATCATTAAAATATGACAACTTTTCGAAAAGGAATCGGTGCAAAATATTATCTGAGTACCAAGTTATGACCACTTGAGTCGTTATTTTCATTTGATGGGTTAAATTTTGGAAATTACATTAAGTTACTAATCAGCAAACACGGAAGGTACCATATTGTAGAGCATGAAAATATGACAACTTTTCAAAAAGGAATCAGTACAAAATATTATCAGAGCACCAAGTTATGACCACCAGAATCGTTATTTTTGTTTGATGGGTTGAATTTTGGAAATTAGATGAAGTTCTTAACCAGCAAACACGTAAGGTACCATATTGTAGAGAATGAAAATATAAGAACTTTTGAAAAAGGAACCGGTAAAAAATATTATCTGATCACCAAGTTATGACCACCTAAATAGTTATTTTCATTTGATGGGTTGAATTTTGGAAATTAGATAAATTTACTAATCAGCAAACACGAAAGGTACCACATTGTAGAGAATGAAAATATGACAACTTTTCAAAATGGAATCGGTGCAAAATATTATCTGAGTACCAAGTTATGACCACCTGAGTCGTTATTTTCATTTGGTGGGTTGAATTTTGGAAATTACATGAAGTTACTAATCAGCAAACATGGAAGGTACCATATTGTAGAGCATGAAAATATGACAACTTTTCAAAAAGGAATCAGTACAAAATATTATCTGAGCACCAAGTTATGACCACCGGAATCGTTATTTTTGTTTGATGGGTTGAATTTTGGAAATTTGATAAAGTTCTGAACAGGTAACAAGTAAGGTACCATATTGTAGAGCATGAAAATATAAGAACTTTTGAAAAAGGAACCGGTAAAAAATATTATCTGAGCACCAAGTTATGACCACCTAAATAGTTATTTTCATTTGATGGGTTGAATTTTGGAAATTAGATAAATTTACTAATCAGTAAACACGAAAGGTACCATGTTGTAGAGCATGAAAATAAGACAACTTTTCAAAAAGGAATCGGTGCAAAATATTATCTGAGTACCAAGTTATGACCACCTAAATAGTTATTTTCATTTGGTGGGTTGAATTTTGGAAATTACATGAAGTTACTAATCAGCAAACACGGAAGGTACCATATTGTAGAGCATGAAAATATGACAACTTTTCAAAAAGGAATCAGTACAAAATATTATCAGAGCACCAAGGTATGACCACCGGAATCGTTATTTTTGTTTGATGGGTTGAATTTTGGAAATAATATGAAGTTAGTTCTTAACCAGCAAACACGTAAGGTACCATATTGTAGAGAATGAAAATATAAGAACTTTTGAAAATGGAACCGGTAAAAAATATTATCTGAGCACCAAAGTATGACCACCTAAATAGTTATTTTCGTTTGATGGGTTGAATTTTGGAAATTAGATAAATTTACTAATCCGGAAACACGGAAGGTACCACGTTGTAGAGCATGAAAATATGACAACTTTTCAAAAAGGAATCGGTGGAAAATTTTATCTGAGTACCAAGTTATGACCACCTGATTCGTTATTTTCATTTGGTGGGTTGAATTTTGGAAATTACATGAAGTTACTAATCAGCAAACACGGAAGGTACCATATTGTAGAGCATGAAAATATGACAACTTTTCAAAAAGGAATCAGTGCAAAATATTATCTGAGCACCAAGTTATGACCACCGGAATCGTTATTTTTGTTTGATGGGTTGAATTTTGGAAATTAGATAAAGTTCTTAACAGGTAACAAGTAAGGTACCATATTGTAGAGCATGAAAATATAAGAACTTTTGAAAAAGGAACCGGTAAAAAATATTATCTGAGCACCAAGTTATGACCACCTAAATAGTTATTTTCATTTGATGGGTTGAATTTTGGAAATTAGATAAATTTACTAATCAGCAAACACGGAAGGTACCACGTTGTAGAGCATAAAAATATGACAACTTTTCAAAAAGGAATCGGTGCAAAATATTATCTGAGTACCAAGTTATGACCACCTGAGTCGTTATTTTCATTTGGCGGGTTTAATTTTGGAAATTACATGAAGTTACTAATCAGCAAACACGGAAGGTACCATATTGTAGAGCATGAAAATATGACAACTTTTCAAAAAGGAATCAGTACAAAATATTATCAGAGCACCAAGTTATGACCACCGGAATCGTTATTTTTGTTTGATGGGTTGAATTTTGGAAATTAGATAAAGTTCTTAACAGGTACAAGTAAGGTACCATATTGTAGAGCATGAAAATATAAGAACTTTTGAAAAAGGAACCGGTAAAAAAAATATTATCTGAGCACCAAGTTATGACCACCAAAATAGTTATTTTCATTTGATGGGTTGAATTTTGGAAATTAGATAAATTTACTAATCAGCAAACACGGAAGGTACCACGTTGTAGAGCATAAAAATATGACAACTTTTCAAAAGGGAATCGGTGCAAAATATTATCTGAGTACCAAGTTATGACCACCTGAGTCGTTATTTTCATTTGGCGGGTTTAATTTTGGAAATTACATGAACTTACTAATCAGCAAAAACGGAAGGTACCATATTGTAGAGCATGAAAATATGACAACTTTTCAAAAAGGAATCAGTACAAAATATTATCAGAGCACCAAGTTATGACCACCGGAATCGTTATTTTTGTTTGATGGGTTGAATTTTGGAAATTAGATAAAGTTCTTAACAGGTACAAGTAAGGTACCATATTGTAGAGAATGAAAATATAAGAACTTTTGAAAAAGGAACCGGTAAAAAAAATATTATCTGAGCACCAAGTTATGACCACCTAAATAGTTATTTTCATTTGATGGGTTGAATTTTGGAAATTAGATAAATTTACTAATCAGCAAACACGGAAGGAACCACGTTGTAGAGCATAAAAATATGACAACTTTTCAAAAAGAAATCGGTGCAAAATATTATCTGAGTACCAAGTTATGACCACCTGAGTCGTTATTTTCATTTGACGGGTTTAATTTTGGAAATTACATGAAGTTACTAATCAGCAAACACGGGAGGTACCATATTGTAGAGCATGAAAATATGACAACTTTTCAAAAAGGAATCAGTACAAAATATTATCAGAGGACCAAGTTATGACCACCGGAATCGTTATTTTTGTTTGATGGGTTGAATTTTGGAAATTAGATAAAGTTCTGAACAGGTAACAAGTAAGGTACCATATTGTAGAGCATGAAAATATAAGAACTTTTGAAAAAGGAACCGGTAAAAAATATTATCTGAGCACCAAGTTATGACCACCTAAATAGTTATTTTCATTTGATGGGTTGAATTTTGGAAATTAGATAAATTTACTAATCAGCAAACACAGAAGGTACCACGTTGTAGATCATTAAAATATGACAACTTTTCGAAAAGGAATCGGTGCAAAATATTATCTGAGTACCAAGTTATGACCACCTGAGTCGTTATTTTCATTTGACGGGTTTAATTTTGGAAATTACATGAAGTTACTAATCAGCAAACACGGGAGGTACCATATTGTAGAGCATGAAAATATGACAACTTTTCAAAAAGGAATCAGTACAAAATATTATCAGAGGACCAAGTTATGACCACCGGAATCGTTATTTTTGTTTGATGGGTTGAATTTTGGAAATTAGATAAAGTTCTGAACAGGTAACAAGTAAGGTACCATATTGTAGAGCATGAAAATATAAGAACTTTTGAAAAAGGAACCGGTAAAAAATATTATCTGAGCACCAAGTTATGACCACCTAAATAGTTATTTTCATTTGATGGGTTGAATTTTGGAAATTAGATAAATTTACTAATCAGCAAACACGGAAGGTACCACGTTGTAGAGCATAAAAATATGACAACTTTTCAAAAAGAAATCGGTGCAAAATATTATCTGAGTACCAAGTTATGACCACCTGAGTCGTTATTTTCATTTGACGGGTTTAATTTTGGAAATTACATGAAGTTACTAATCAGCAAACACGGGAGGTACCATATTGTAGAGCATGAAAATATGACAACTTTTCAAAAAGGAATCAGTACAAAATATTATCAGAGGACCAAGTTATGACCACCGGAATCGTTATTTTTGTTTGATGGGTTGAATTTTGGAAATTAGATAAAGTTCTGAACAGGTAACAAGTAAGGTACCATATTGTAGAGCATGAAAATATAAGAACTTTTGAAAAAGGAACCGGTAAAAAATATTATCTGAGCACCAAGTTATGACCACCTAAATAGTTATTTTCATTTGATGGGTTGAATTTTGGAAATTAGATAAATTTACTAATCAGCAAACACAGAAGGTACCACGTTGTAGATCATTAAAATATGACAACTTTTCGAAAAGGAATCGGTGCAAAATATTATCTGAGTACCAAGTTATGACCACTTGAGTCGTTATTTTCATTTGATGGGTTAAATTTTGGAAATTACATTAAGTTACTAATCAGCAAACACGGAAGGTACCATATTGTAGAGCATGAAAATATGACAACTTTTCAAAAAGGAATCAGTACAAAATATTATCAGAGCACCAAGTTATGACCACCAGAATCGTTATTTTTGTTTGATGGGTTGAATTTTGGAAATTAGATGAAGTTCTTAACCAGCAAACACGTAAGGTACCATATTGTAGAGAATGAAAATATAAGAACTTTTGAAAAAGGAACCGGTAAAAAATATTATCTGATCACCAAGTTATGACCACCTAAATATTTATTTTCATTTGATGGGTTGAATTTTGGAAATTAGACAAATTTACTAATCAGCAAACACGAAAGGTACCACATTGTAGAGAATGAAAATATGACAACTTTTCAAAATGGAATCGGTGCAAAATATTATCTGAGTACCAAGTTATGACCACCTGAGTCGTTATTTTCATTTGGTGGGTTGAATTTTGGAAATTACATGAAGTTACTAATCAGCAAACATGGAAGGTACCATATTGTAGAGCATGAAAATATGACAACTTTTTAAAAAGGAATCAGTACAAAATATTATGTGAGCACCAAGTTATGACCACCGGAATCGTTATTTTTGTTTGATGGGTTGAATTTTGGAAATTTGATAAAGTTCTGAACAGGTAACAAGTAAGGTACCATATTGTAGAGCATGAAAATATAAGAACTTTTGAAAAAGGAACCGGTAAAAAATATTATCTGAGCACCAAGTTATGACCACCTAAATAGTTATTTTCATTTGATGGGTTGAATTTTGGAAATTAGATAAATTTACTAATCAGTAAACACGAAAGGTACCATGTTGTAGAGCATGAAAATAAGACAACTTTTCAAAAAGGAATCGGTGCAAAATATTATCTGAGTACCAAGTTATGACCACCTAAATAGTTATTTTCATTTGGTGGGTTGAATTTTGGAAATTACATGAAGTTACTAATCAGCAAACACGGAAGGTACCATATTGTAGAGCATGAAAATATGACAACTTTTCAAAAAGGAATCAGTACAAAATATTATCAGAGCACCAAGGTATGACCACCGGAATCGTTATTTTTGTTTGATGGGTTGAATTTTGGAAATAATATGAAGTTAGTTCTTAACCAGCAAACACGTAAGGTACCATATTGTACAGAATGAAAATATAAGAACTTTTGAAAATGGAACCGGTAAAAAATATTATCTGAGCACCAAAGTATGACCACCTAAATAGTTATTTTCGTTTGATGGGTTGAATTTTGGAAATTAGATAAATTTACTAATCCGGAAACACGGAAGGTACCACGTTGTAGAGCATGAAAATATGACAACTTTTCAAAAAGGAATCGGTGGAAAATTTTATCTGAGTACCAAGTTATGACCACCTGATTCGTTATTTTCATTTGGTGGGTTGAATTTTGGAAATTACATGAAGTTACTAATCAGCAAACACGGAAGGTACCATATTGTAGAGCATGAAAATATGACAACTTTTCAAAAAGGAATCAGTGCAAAATATTATCTGAGCACCAAGTTATGACCACCGGAACCGTTATGTTTGTTTGATGGGTTGAATTTTGGAAATTAGATAAAGTTCTTAACAGGTAACAAGTAAGGTACCATATTGTAGAGCATGAAAATATAAGAACTTTTGAAAAAGGAACCGGTAAAAAATATTATCTGAGCACCAAGTTATGACCACCTAAATAGTTATTTTCATTTGATGGGTTGAATTTTGGAAATTAGATAAATTTACTAATCAGCAAACACGGAAGGTACCATGTTGTAGAGCATAAAAATATGACAACTTTTCAAAAAGGAATCGGTGCAAAATATTATCTGAGTACCAAGTTATGACCACCTGAGTCGTTATTTTCATTTGGCGGGTTTAATTTTGGAAATTACATGAAGTTACTAATCAGCAAACACGGAAGGTACCATATTGTAGAGCATGAAAATATGACAACTTTTCAAAAAGGAATCAGTACAAAATATTATCAGAGCACCAAGTTATGACCACCGGAATCGTTATTTTTGTTTGATGGGTTGAATTTTGGAAATTAGATAAAGTTCTTAACAGGTACAAGTAAGGTACCATATTGTAGAGCATGAAAATATAAGAACTTTTGAAAAAGGAACCGGTAAAAAAAATATTATCTGAGCACCAAGTTATGACCACCTAAATAGTTATTTTCATTTGATGGGTTGAATTTTGGAAATTAGATAAATTTACTAATCAGCAAACACGGAAGGTACCACGTTGTAGAGCATAAAAATATGACAACTTTTCAAAAGGGAATCGGTGCAAAATATTATCTGAGTACCAAGTTATGACCACCTGAGTCGTTATTTTCATTTGGCGGGTTTAATTTTGGAAATTACATGAAGTTACTAATCAGCAAACACGGGAGGTACCATATTGTAGAGCATGAAAATATGACAACTTTTCAAAAAGGAATCAGTACAAAATATTAACAGAGCACCAAGTTATGACCACCGGAATCGTTATTTTTGTTTGATGGGTTGAATTTTGGAAATTAAATAAAGTTCTTAACAGGTACAAGTAAGGTACCATATTGTAGAGCATGAAAATATAAGAACTTTTGAAAAAGGTTCCGGTAAACAATATTATCTGAGCACCAAGTTATGACCACCTAAATAGTTATTTTCATTTGATGGGTTGAATTTTGGAAATTAGATAAATTTACTAATCAGCAAACACGGAAGGTACCACATTGTAGAGCATGAAAATATGACAACTTTTCAAAAAGGAATCGGTGCAAAATATTATCTGAGTACCAAGTTATGACCACCTGAGTCGTTATTTTCATTTGGCGGGTTTAATTTTGGAAATTACATGAAGTTACTAATCAGCAAACACGGAAGGTACCATATTGTAGAGCATGAAAATATGACAACTTTTCAAAAAGGAATCAGTACAAAATATTATCTGAGCACCAAGTTATGACCACCGGAATCGTTATTTTTGTTTGATGGGTTGAATTTTGGAAATTAGATAAATTTCTTAACAGGTAACAAGTAAGGTACCATATTGTAGAGCATGAAAATATAAGAACTTTTGAAAAAGGAACCGGTAAAAAATATTATCTGAGCACCAAGTTATGACCACCTAAATAGTTATTTTCATTTGATGGGTTGAATTTTGGAAATTAGATAAATTTACTAATCAGCAAACACGGAAGGTACCACGTTGTAGAGCATAAAAATATGACAACTTTTCAAAAAGGAATCGGTGCAAAATATTATCTGAGTACCAAGTTATGACCACATGAGTCGTTATTTTCATTTGGCGGGTTTAATTTTGGAAATTACATGAAGTTACTAATCAACAAACACGGAAGTTACCATATTGTAGAGCATGAAAATATGACAACTTTTCAAAAAGGAATCAGTACAAAATATTATCAGAGCACCAAGTTATGACCACCGGAATCGTTATTTTTGTTTGATGGGTTGAATTTTGGAAATTAGATAAAGTTATTAACAGGTACAAGTATGGTACCATATTGTAGAGCATGAAAATATAAGAACTTTTGAAAAAGGAACCGGTAAAAAAAATATTATCTGAGCACCAAGTTATGACCACCTAAATAGTTATTTTCATTTGATGGGTTGAATTTTGGAAATTAGATAAATTTACTAATCAGCAAACACGGAAGGTACCACATTGTAGAGCATGAAAATATGACAACTTTTCAAAAAGGAATCGGTGCAAAATATTATCTGAGTACCAAGTTATGACCACCTGAGTCGTTATTTTCATTTGGCGGGTTTAATTTTGGAAATTACATGAAGTTACTAATCAGCAAACACGGAAGGTACCATATTGTAGAGCATGAAAATATGACAACTTTTCAAAAAGGAATCAGTACAAAATATTATCAGAGCACCAAGTTATGACCACCGGAATCGTTATTTTTGTTTGATGGGTTGAATTTTGGAAATTAGGTAAAGTTCTTAACAGGTACAAGTAAGGTACCATATTGTAGAGCATGAAAATATAAGAACTTTTGAAAAAGGAACCGGTAAAAAAAATATTATCTGAGCACCAAGTTATGACCACCTAAATAGTTATTTTCATTTGATGGGTTGAATTTTGGAAATTAGATAAATTTACTAATCAGCAAACACGGAAGGTACCACGTTGTAGAGCATAAAAATATGACAACTTTTCAAAAGGAAATCGGTGCAAAATATTATCTGAGTACCAAGTTATGACCACCTGAGTCGTTATTTTCATTTGGCGGGTTTAATTTTGGAAATTACATGAAGTTACTAATCAGCAAACACGCGAGGTACCATATTGTAGAGCATGAAAATATGACAACTTTTCAAAAAGGAATCAGTACAAAATATTAACAGAGCACCAAGTTATGACCACCGGAATCGTTATTTTTGTTTGATGGGTTGAATTTTGGAAATTAAATAAAGTTCTTAACAGGTACAAGTAAGGTACCATATTGTAGAGCATGAAAATATAAGAACTTTTGAAAAAGGTTCCGGTAAACAATATTATCTGAGCACCAAGTTATGACCACCTAAATAGTTATTTTCATTTGATGGGTTGAATTTTGGAAATTAGATAAATTTACTAATCAGCAAACACGGAAGGTACCACATTGTAGAGCATGAAAATATGACAACTTTTCAAAAAGGAATCGGTGCAAAATATTATCTGAGTACCATGTTATGACCACCTGAGTCGTTATTTTCATTTGGCGGGTTTAATTTTGGAAATTACATGAAGTTACTAATCAGCAAACACGGAAGGTACCATATTGTAGAGCATGAAAATATGACAACTTTTCAAAAAGGAATCAGTAAAAAATATTATCAGAGCACCAAGTTATGACCACCGGAATCGTTATTTTTGTTTGATGGGTTGAATTTTGGAAATTAGGTAAAGTTCTTAACAGGTACAAGTAAGGTACCATATTGTAGAGCATGAAAATATAAGAACTTTTGAAAAAGGAACCGGTAAAAAAAATATTATCTGAGCACCAAGTTATGACCACCTAAATAGTTATTTTCATTTGATGGGTTGAATTTTGGAAATTAGATAAATTTACTAATCAGCAAACACGGAAGGTACCACGTTGTAGAGCATAAAAATATGACAACTTTTCAAAAGGGAATCGGTGCAAAATATTATCTGAGTACCAAGTTATGACCACCTGAGTCGTTATTTTCATTTGGCGGGTTTAATTTTGGAAATTACATGAAGTTACTAATCAGCAAACACGGGAGGTACCATATTGTAGAGCATGAAAATATGACAACTTTTCAAAAAGGAATCAGTACAAAATATTAACAGAGCACCAAGTTATGACCACCGGAATCATTATTTTTGTTTGATGGGTTGAATTTTGGAAATTAAATAAAGTTCTTAACAGGTACAAGTAAGGTACCATATTGTAGAGCATGAAAATATAAGAACTTTTGAAAATGGTTCCGGTAAACAATATTATCTGAGCACCAAGTTATGACCACCTAAATAGTTATTTTCATTTGATGGGTTGAATTTTGGAAATTAGATAAATTTACTAATCAGCAAACACGGAAGGTACCACATTGTAGAGCATGAAAATATGACAACTTTTCAAAAAGGAATCGGTGCAAAATATTATCTGAGTACCAAGTTATGACCACCTGAGTCGTTATTTTCATTTGGCGGGTTTAATTTTGGAAATTACATGAAGTTACTAATCAGCAAACACGGAAGGTACCATATTGTAGAGCATGAAAATATGACAACTTTTCAAAAAGGAATCAGTACAAAATATTATCAGAGCACCAAGTTATGACCACCGGAATCGTTATTTTTGTTTGATGGGTTGAATTTTGGAAATTAGGTAAAGTTCTTAACAGGTACAAGTAAGGTACCATATTGTAGAGCATGAAAATATAAGAACTTTTGAAAAAGGAACCGGTAAAAAAAATATTATCTGAGCACCAAGTTATGACCACCTAAATAGTTATTTTCATTTGATGGGTTGAATTTTGGAAATTAGATAAATTTACTAATCAGCAAACACGGAAGGTACCACGTTATAGAGCATAAAAATATGACAACTTTTCAAAAAGAAATCGGTGCAAAATATTATCTGAGTACCAAGTTATGACCACCTGAGTCGTTATTTTCATTTGGCGGGTTTAATTTTGGAAATTACATGAAGTTACTAATCAGCAAACACGGAAGGTACCATATTGTAGAGCATGAAAATATGACAACTTTTCAAAAAGGAATCAGTACAAAATATTATCAGAGCACCAAGTTATTACCACCGGAATCGTTATTTTTGTTTGATGGGTTGAATTTTGGAAATAATATGAAGTTAGTTCTTAACCAGGAAACACGTAAGGTACCATATTGTAGAGAACGAAAATATAAGAACTTTTGAAAATGGAACCGGTAAAAAATATTATCTGAGCACCAAAGTATGACCACCCAAATAGTTATTTTCGTTTGATGGGTTGAATTTTGGAAATTAGATAAATTTACTAATCCGGAAACACGGAAGGTACCACGTTGTAGAGCATGAAAATATGACAATTTTTCAAAAAGGAATCGGTGCAAAATTTTATCTGAGTACCAAGTTATGACCACCTGAGTCGTTATTTTCATTTGGTGGGTTGAATTTTGGATATTACATGAAGTTACTAATCAGCAAACACGGAAGGTACCATATTGTAGAGCATGAAAATGTGACAACTTTTCAAAAAGGAATCAGTTCAAAATATTATCTGAGCACCAAGTTATGACCACCGGAATCGTTATTTTTGTTTGATGGGTTGAATTTCGGAAATTAGATAAAGTTCTGAACAGGTAACAAGTAAGGTACCATATTGTAGAGCATGAAAATATAAGAACTTTTGAAAAAGGAACCGGTAAAAAATATTATCTGAGCACCAAGTTATGACCACCTAAATAGTTATTTTAATTTGATGGGTTGAATTTTGGAAATTAGATAAATTTACTAATCAGCAAACACAGAATGTACCACGGTGTAGAGAATTAAAATATGACAACTTTTCGAAAAGGAATCGGTGCAAAATATTATCTGAGTACCAAGTTATGACCACTTGAGTCGTTATTTTCATTTGGTGGGTTGAATTTTGGAAATTACATTAAGTTACTAATCAGCAAACACGGAAGGTACCATATTGTAGAGCATGAAAATATGACAAATTTTCAAAATGGAATCAGTACAAAATATTATCAGAGCACCAAGTTATGACCACCAGAATCGTTATTTTTGTTTGATGGGTTGAATTTTGGAAATTAGATGAAGTTAGTTCTTAACCAGCAAACACGTAAGGTACCATATTGTAGAGAATGAAAATATAAGAACTTTTGAAAAAGGAACCGGTAAAAAATATTATTTGAGCACCAAAGTATGACCACCTAAATAGTTATTTTCGTTTGATGGGTTGAATTATGGAAATTAGATAAATTTACTAATCAGCAAACACGGAAGGTACCACGTTGTAGAGCATAAAAATATGACAACTTTTCAAAAAGGAATCGGTGCAAAATATTATCTGAGTACCAAGTTATGACCACCTGAGTCGTTATTTTCATTTGGCGGGTTTAATTTTGGAAATTACATGAAGTTACTAATCAGCAAACACGGAAGGTACCATATTGTAGAGCATGAAAATATAAGAACTTTTGAAAAAGGAACCGGTAAAAAATATTATCTGAGCACCAAGTTATGACCACCTAAATAGTTATTTTCATTTGATGGGTTGAATTTTGGAAATTAGATAAATTTACTAATCAGCAAACACGGAAGGTACCACGTTGTAGAGCATAAAAATATGACAACTTTTCAAAAAGGAATCGGTGCAAAATATTATCTGAGTACCAAGTTATGACCACCTGAGTCGTTATTTTCATTTGGCGGGTTTAATTTTGGAAATTACATGAAGTTACTAATCAGCAAACACGGAAGGTACCATATTGTAGAGCATGAAAATATGACAACTTTTCAAAAAGGAATCAGTACAAAATATTATCAGAGTACCAAGTTATGACCACCGGAATCGTTATTTTTGTTTGATGGGTTGAATTTTGGAAATTAGATAAAGTTCTTAACAGGTACAAGTAAGGTACCATATTGTAGAGCATGAAAATATAAGAACTTTTGAAAAAGGAACCGGTAAAAAAAATATTATCTGAGCACCAAGTTATGACCACCTAAATAGTTATTTTCATTTGATGGGTTGAATTTTGGAAATTAGATAAATTTACTAATCAGCAAACACGGAAGGTACCACGTTGTAGAGCATGAAAATATGACAACTTTTCAAAAAGGAATCGATGCAAGATATTATCTGAGTACCAAGTTATGACCACCTGAGTCGTTATTTTCATTTGATGGGTTGAATTTTGGAAATTACATGAAGTTACTAATCAGCAAACACGGAAGGTACCATATTGTAGAGCATGAAAATATGACAAATTTTCAAAATGGAATCAGTACAAAATATTATCAGAGCACCAAGTTATGACCACCAGAATCGTTATTTTTGTTTGATGGGTTGAATTTTGGAAATTAGATGAAGTTCTTAACCAGCAAACACATAAGGTACCATATTGTAGAGAATGAAAATATAAGAACTTTTGAAAAAGGAACCGGTAAAAAAAATTATCTGAGCACCAAGTTATGACCACCTAAATAGTTATTTTCGTTTGATGGGTTGAATTTTGGAAATTAGATAAATTTACTAATCCGGAAACACGGAAGGTACCACGTTGTAGAGCATGAAAATATGACAACTTTTCAAAAAGGAATCGGTGCAAAATTTTATCTGAGTACCAAGTTATGACCACCTGAGTCGTTATTTTCATTTGGTGGGTTGAATTTTGGAAATTACATGAAGTTACTAATCAGCAAACACGGAAGGTACCATATTGTAGAGCATTAAAATATGACAACTTTTCAAGAAGGAATCAGTACAAAATATTATCAGAGCACCAAGTTATGACCACCTAAATAGTTATTTTCATTTGATGGGTAGAATTTTGGAAATTAGATAAATTTACTAATCAGGAAACACGGAAGGTACCACGTTGTAGAGCATGAAAATATGACAACTTTTCAAAAAGAATCGGTACAAAATATTATCTGTGTACCAAGTTATGACCACCTGAGTCGTTATTTTCATTTGGTGGGTTGAATTTTGGAAATTAAATGAAGTTACTAATCAGAAAACACGGAAGGTACCATATTGTAGAGCATGAAAATATATCAACTTTTCAAACAGGAATCTATACAAAATATTATCTGAGCACCAAGTTATGACCACCGGAATCGTTTTTTTTTATGGGTTGAATTTTGGAAATTAGATAAAGTTCTTAACGGGTAACAAGTAAGGTACCATATTGTAGAGCATGAACATATAAGAACTTTTGAAAAAGGAACCGGTAAAAAATATTATCAGAGCACCAAGTTATGACCACCCAAATAGTTATTTTCATTTGATGGGTTGAATTTTGGAAATTAGATAAATTTACTAATCAGCAAACACGGAAGGTACCACGTTGTAGAGCATAAAAATATGACAACTTTTCAAAAAGGAATCGGTGCAAAATATTATCTGAGTACCAAGTTATGACCCCCTGAGTCGTTATTTTCATTTGGCGGGTTTAATTTTGGAAATTACATGAAGTTACTAATCAGCAAACACGGAAGGTACCATATTGTAGAGAATGAAAATATGACAACTTTTCAAAAAGGAATCAGTACAAAATATTATCAGAGCACCAAGTTATGACCACCGGAATCGTTATTTTTGTTTGATGGGTTGAATTTAGGAAATTAGATAAAGTTCTGAACAGGTAACAAGTAAGGTACCATATTGTAGAGAATGAAAATATAAGAACTTTTGAAAAAGGAACCGGTAAAAAATATTATCTGAGCACCAAGTTATGACCACCTAAATAGTTATTTTCATTTGATGGGTTGAATTTTGGAAATTAGATAAATTTACTAATCAGCAAACACAGAAGGTACCACGTTGTAGAGCATTAAAATATGACAACTTTTCAAAAAGGAATCGGTGCAAAATATTATCTGAGTACCAAGTTATGACCACTTGAGTCGTTATTTTCATTTGATGGGTTGAATTTTGGAAATTACATTAAGTAACTAATTAGCAAACACGAAAGGTACCATATTGTAGAGCATGAAAATATGACAACTTTTCAAAAATGAATCAGTACAAAATATTATCAGAGCACCAAGTTATGACCACCAGAATCGTTATTTTTGTTTGATGGGTTGAATTTTGGAAATTAGATGAAGTTTTTAACCAGCAAACACGTAAGGTACCATATTGTAGAGAATGAAAATATAAGAACTTTTGAAAAAGGAACCGGTAAAAAATATTATCTGATCACCAAGTTATGACCACCTAAATAGTTATTTTCATTTGATGGGTTGAATTTTGGAAATTAAATAAATTTACTAATCAGCAAACACGAAAGGTACCACATTGTAGAGAATGAAAATATGACAACTTTTCAAAATGGAATCGGTGCAAAATATTATCTGAGTACCAAGTTATGACCACCTGAGTACCAAGTTATGACCACCTAAATAGTTATTTTCATTTGGTGGGTTGAATTTTGGAAATTACATGAAGTTACTAATCAGCAAACACGGAAGGTACCATATTGTAGAGAATGAAAATATGACAACTTTTCAAAAAGGAATCAGTACCAAATATTATCTGAGCACCAAGTTATGACCACCGGAATCGTTATTTTTGTTTGATGGGTTGAATTTTGGAAATTAGATAAAGTTCTGAACAGGTAACAAGTAAGGTACCATATTGTAGAGCATGAAAATATAAGAACTTTTGAAAAAGGAACCGGTAAAAAATATTATCTGAGCACCAAGGTATGACCACCTAAATAGTTATTTTCATTTGATGGGTTGAATTTTGGAAATTAGATAAATTTACTAATCAGCAAACACGAAAGGTACCATGTTGTAGAGAATGAAAATATGACAACTTTTCAAAAAGGAATCGGTGCAAAATATTATCTGAGTACCAAGTTATGACCACCTAAATAATTATTTTCATTTGGTGGGTTGAATTTTGGAAATTACAAGAAGTTACTAATCAGCAAACACGGAAGGTACCATATTGTAGAGCATGAAAATATGACAACTTTTCAAAAAGGAATCAATACAAAATATTATCAGAGCACCAAGTTATGACCACCAGAATCGTTATTTTTGTTTGATGGGTTGAATTTTGGAAATTAGATGAAGTTAGTTCTTAACCAGCAAACACGTAAGGTACCATATTGTAGAGAATGAAAATATAAGAACTTTTGAAAAAGGAACCGGTAAAAAATATTATTTGAGCACCAAAGTATGACCACCTAAATAGTTATTTTCGTTTGATGGGTTGAATTTTGGAAATTAGATAAATTTACTAATCCGGAAACACGGAAGGTACCACGTTGTAGAGCATGAAAATATGACAACTTTTCAAAAAGAATCGGTACAAAATATTATCTGAGTACCAAGTTATGACCACCTGAGTCGTTATTTTCATTTGATGGGTTGAATTTTGGAAATTACACAAAGTTACTAATTTGTAATCACGGAAGGTATCATATTGTAGAGCATGAAAATATATCAACTTTTCAAAAAGGAATCAGTACAAAATATTATCAGAGCACCAAGTTATGACCACCGGAATCGTTATTTTTGTTTGATGGGTTGAATTTTGGAAATAATATGAAGTTAGTTCTTAACCAGCAAACACGTAAGGTACCATATTGTAGAGAATGAAAATATAAGAACTTTTGAAAATGGAACCGGTAAAAAATATTATCTGAGCACCAAAGTATGTCCACCTAAATAGTTATTTTCGTTTGATGGGTTGAATTTTGGAAATTAGATAAATTTACTAATCCGGAAACACGGAAGGTACCACGTTGTAGAGCATGAAAATATGACAACTATTCAAAAAGGAATCGGTGCAAAATTTTATCTGAGTACCAAGTTATGACCACCTGAGTCGTTATTTTCATTTGGTGGGTTGAAATTTGGAAATTACATGAAGATACTAATCAGCAAACACGGAAGGTACCATATTGTAGAGCATGAAAATATGGCAACTTTTCAAAAAGGAATCAGTGCAAAATATTATCTGAGCACCAAGTTATGACCACCGGAATCGTTATTTTTGTTTGATGGGTTGAATTTTGGAAATTAGACAAAGTTCTTAACAGGTAACAAGTAAGGTACCATATTGTAGAGCATGAAAATATAAGAACTTTTGAAAAAGGAACCGGTAAAAAATATTATCTGAGCACCAAGTTATGACCACCTAAATAGTTATTTTCATTTGATGGGTTGAATTTTGGAAATTAGATAAATTTACTAATCAGCAAACACGGAAGGTACCACGTTGTAGAGCATAAAAATATGACAACTTTTCAAAAAGGAATCGGTGCAAAATATTATCTGAGTACAAAGTTAGGACCACCTGAGTCGTTATTTTCATTTGGCGGGTTTAATTTTGGAAATTACATGAAGTTACTAATCAGCAAACACGGAAGGTACCATATTGTAGAGCATGAAAATATGACAACTTTTCAAAAAGGAATCAGTACAAAATATTATCAGAGCACCAAGTTATGACCACCGGAATCGTTATTTTTGTTTGATGGGTTGAATTTTGGAAATTAGATAAAGTTCTTAACAGGTACAAGTAAGGTACCATATTGTAGAGCATGAAAATATAAGAACTTTTGAAAAAGGAACCGGTAAAAAAAATATTATCTGAGCACCAAGTTATGACCACCTAAATAGTTATTTTCATTTGATGGGTTGAATTTTGGAAATTAGATAAATTTACTAATCAGCAAACACGGAAGGTACCACGTTGTAGAGCATAAAAATATGACAACTTTTCAAAAAGGAATCGGTGCAAAATATTATCTGAGTACCAAGTTATGACCACCTGAGTCGTTATTTTCATTTGGCGGGTTTAATTTTGGAAATTACATGAAGTTACTAATCAGCAAACACGGAAGGTACCATATTGTAGAGCATGAAAATATGACAACTTTTCAAAAAGGAATCAGTACAAAATATTATCAGAGCACCAAGTTATGACCACCGGAATCATTATTTTTGTTTGATGGGTTGAATTTTGGAAATTAGATAAAGTTCTTAACTGGTACAAGTAAGGTACCATATTGTAGAGCATGAAAATATAAGAACTTTTGAAAAAGGAACCGGTAAAAAAATATTATCTGAGCACCAAGTTATGATCACCTAAATAGTTATTTTCATTTGATGGGTTGAATTTTGGAAATTAGATAAATTTACTAATCAGCCAACACGGAAGGTACCACGTTGTAGAGCATGAAAATATGACAACTTTTCAAAAAGGAATCGATGCAAGATATTATCTGAGTACCAAGTTATGACCACCTGAGTCGTTATTTTCATTTGATGGGTTGAATTTTGGAAATTACATGAAGTTACTAATCAGCAAACACGGAAGGTACCATATTGTAGAGCATGAAAATATGACAACTTTTCAAAAAGGAATCGGTGCAAAATATTATCTGAGTACCAAGTTATGACCACCTGAGTCGTTATTTTCATTTGGCGGGTTTAATTTTGGAAATTACATGAAGTTACTAATCAGCAAACACGGAAGGTACCATATTGTAGAGCATGAAAATATGACAACTTTTCAAAAAGGAATCAGTACAAAATATTATCAGAGCACCAAGTTATGACCACCGGAATCGTTATTTTTGTTTGATGGGTTGAATTTTGGAAATTAGATAAAGTTCTTAACTGGTACAAGTAAGGTACCATATTGTAGAGCATGAAAATATAAGAACTTTTGAAAAAGGAACCGGTAAAAAAATATTATCTGAGCACCAAGTTATGATCACCTAAATAGTTATTTTCATTTGATGGGTTGAATTTTGGAAATTAGATAAATTTACTAATCAGCAAACACGGAAGGTACCACGTTGTAGAGCATGAAAATATGACAACTTTTCAAAAAGGAATCGATGCAAGATATTATCTGAGTACCAAGTTATGTCCACCTGAGTCGTTATTTTCATTTGATGGGTTGAATTTTGGAAATTACATGAAGTTACTAATCAGCAAACACGGAAGGTACCATATTGTAGAGCATGAAAATATGACAACTTTTCAAAAAGGAATCAGTACAAAATATTATCAGAGCACCAAGTTATGACCACCGGAATCGTTATTTTTGTTTGATGGGTTGAATTTTGGAAATAATATGAAGTTAGTTCTTAACCAGCAAACACGTAAGGTACCATATTGTAGAGAATGAAAATATAAGAACTTTTGAAAATGGAACCGGTAAAAAATATTATCTGAGCACCAAAGTATGACCACCTAAATAGTTATTTTCGTTTGATGGGTTGAATTTTGGAAATTAGATAAATTTACTAATCCGCAAACACGGAAGGTACCACGTTGTAGAGCATGAAAATATGACAACTTTTCAAAAAGGAATCGGTACAAAATATTATCAGAGCACCAAGTTATGACCACCGGAATCGTTATTTTTGTTTGATGGGTTGAATTTTGGAAATTAGATAAAGTTCTTAACAGGTACAAGTAAGGTACCACGTTGTAGAGCATGAAAATATGACAACTTTTCAAAAAGGAATCAGTACAAAATATTATCAGAGCACCAAGTTATGACCACCAGAATCGTTATTTTTGTTTGATGGGTTGAATTTTGGAAATTAGATGAAGTTAGTTCTTAAGCAGCAAACACGTAAGGTACCATATTGTAGAGAATGAAAATATAAGAACTTTTGAAAAAGGAACCGGTAAAAAATATTATTTGAGCACCAAAGTATGACCACCTAAATAGTTATTTTCGTTTGATGGGTTGAATTATGGAAATTAGATAAATTTACTAATCAGCAAACACGGAAGGTACCACGTTGTAGAGCATAAAAATATGACAACTTTTCAAAAAGGAATCGGTGCAAAATATTATCTGAGTACCAAGTTATGACCACCTGAGTCGTTATTTTCATTTGGCGGGTTTAATTTTGGAAATTACATGAAGTTACTAATCAGCAAACACGGAAGGTACCATATTGTAGAGCATGAAAATATAAGAACTTTTGAAAAAGGAACCGGTAAAAAATATTACCTGAGCACCAAGTTATGACCACCTAAATAGTTATTTTCATTTGATGGGTTGAATTTTGGAAATTAGATAAATTTACTAATCAGCAAACACGGAAGGTACCACGTTGTAGAGCATAAAAATATGACAACTTTTCAAAAAGGAATCGGTGCAAAATATTATCTGAGTACCAAGTTATGACCACCTGAGTCGTTATTTTCATTTGGCGGGTTTAATTTTGGAAATTACATGAAGTTACTAATCAGCAAACACGGAAGGTACCATATTGTAGAGCATGAAAATATGACAACTTTTCAAAAAGGAATCAGTACAAAATATTATCAGAGCACCAAGTTATGACCACCGGAATCGTTATTTTTGTTTGATGGGTTGAATTTTGGAAATTAGATAAAGTTCTTAACAGGTACAAGTAAGGTACCATATTGTAGAGCATGAAAATATAAGAACTTTTGAAAAAGGAACCGGTAAAAAAAATATTATCTGAGCACCAAGTTATGACCACCTAAATAGTTATTTTCATTTGATGGGTTGAATTTTGGAAATTAGATAAATTTACTAATCAGCAAACACGGAAGGTACCACGTTGTAGAGCATAAAAATATGACAACTTTTCAAAAAGGAATCGGTGCAAGATATTATCTGAGTACCAAGTTATGACCACCTGAGTCGTTATTTTCATTTGGCGGGTTTAATTTTGGAAATTACATGAAGTTACTAATCAGCAAACACGGAAGGTACCATATTGTAGAGCATGAAAATATGACAACTTTTCAAAAAGGAATCAGTACAAAATATTATCAGAGCACCAAGTTATGACCACCGGAATCGTTATTTTTGTTTGATGGGTTGAATTTTGGAAATAATATGAAGTTAGTTCTTAACCAGCAAACACGTAAGGTACCATATTGTAGAGAATGAAAATATAAGAACTTTTGAAAATGGAACCGGTAAAAAATATTATCTGAGCACCAAAGTATGACCACCTAAATAGTTATTTTCGTTTGATGGGTTGAATTTTGGAAATTAGATAAATTTACTAATCCGCAAACACGGAAGGTACCACGTTGTAGAGCATGAAAATATGACAACTTTTCAAAAAGGAATCGGTACAAAATATTATCAGAGCACCAAGTTATGACCACCGGAATCGTTATTTTTGTTTGATGGGTTGAATTTTGGAAATTAGATAAAGTTCTTAACAGGTACAAGTAAGGTACCATATTGTAGAGCATGAAAATATAAGAACTTTTGAAAAAGGAACCGGTATAAAAAATATTGTCTGAGCACCAAGTTATGACCACCTAAATAGTTATTTTCATTTGATGGGTTGAATTTTGGAAATTAGATAAATTTACTAATCAGCAAACACGGAAGGTACCACGTTGTAGAGCATAAAAATATGACAACTTTTCAAAAAGGAATCGGTGCAAGATATTATCTGAGTACCAAGTTATGACCACCTGAGTCGTTATTTTCATTTGGCGGGTTTAATTTTGGAAATTACATGAAGTTACTAATCAGCAAACACGGAAGGTACCATATTGTAGAGCATGAAAATATGACAACTTTTCAAAAAGGAATCAGTACAAAATATTATCAGAGCACCAAGTTATGACCACCGGAATCGTTACTTTTGTTTGATGGGTTGAATTTTGGAAATTAGATAAAGTTCTTAACAGGTACAAGTAAGGTACCATATTGTAGAGCATGAAAATATAAGAACTTTTGAAAAAGGAACCGGTAAAAAAAATATTATCTGAGCACCAAGTTATGATCACCTAAATAGTTATTTTCATTTGATGGGTTGAATTTTGGAAATTAGATAAATTTACTAATCAGTAAACACGGAAGGTACCACGTTGTAGAGCATGAAAATATGACAACTTTTCAAAAAGGAATCGATGCAAAATATTATCTGAGTACCAAGTTATGACCACATGAGTCGTTATTTTCATTTGATGGGTTGAATTTTGGAAATTACATGAAGTTACTAATCAGCAAACACGGAAGGTACCATATTGTAGAGCATGAAAATATGACAACTTTTCAAAAAGGAATCAGTACAAAATATTATCAGAGCACCAAGTTATGACCACCGGAATCGTTATTTTTGTTTGATGGGTTGAATTTTGGAAATAATATGAAGTTAGTTCTTAACCAGCAAACACGTAAGGTACCATATTGTAGAGAATGAAAATATAAGAACTTTTGAAAATGGAACCGGTAAAAAATATTATCTGAGCACCAAAGTATGACCACCTAAATAGTTATTTTCGTTTGATGGGTTGAATTTTGGAAACTAGATAAATTTACTAATCCGGAAACACGGAAGGTACCACGTTGTAGAGCATGAAAATATGACAACTTTTCAAAAAGGAATCGGTGCAAAATTTTATCTGAGTACCAAGTTATGACCACCTGAGTCGTTATTTTCATTTGGTGGTTTGAATTTTGGAAATTACATGAAGTTACTAATCAGCAAACACGGAAGGTACCATATTGTAGAGCATGAAAATATGACAACTTTTCAAAAAGGAATCAGTGCAAAATATTATCTGAGCACCAAGTTATGACCACCGGAATCGTTATTTTTGTTTGATGGGTTGAATTTTGGAAATTAGATAAAGTTCTTAACAGGTACAAGTAAGGTACCATATTGTAGAGCATGAAAATATAAGAACTTTTGAAAAAGGAACCGGTAAAAAAAATATTATCTGAGCACCAAGTTATGATCACCTAAATAGTTATTTTCATTTGATGGGTTGAATTTTGGAAATTAGATAAATTTACTAATCAGCAAACACGGAAGGTACCACGTTGTAGAGCATGAAAATATGACAACTTTTCAAAAAGGAATCGATGCAAAATATTATCTGAGTACCAAGTTATGACCACCTGAGTCGTTATTTTCATTTGGTGGGTTGAATTTTGGAAATTACATGAAGTTACTAATCAGCAAACACGGAAGGTACCATATTGTAGAGCATGAAAATATGACAACTTTTCAAAAAGGAATCAGTACTAAATATTATCAGAGCACCAAGTTATGACCACCGGAATCGTTATTTTTGTTTGATGGGTTGAATTTTGGAAATTAGATAAAGTTCTTAACAGGTACAAGTAAGGTACCATATTGTAGAGCATGAAAATATAAGAACTTTTGAAAAAGGAACCGGTAAAAAAAATATTATCTGAGCACCAAGTTATGATCACCTAAATAGTTATTTTCATTTGATGTGTTGAATTTTGGAAATTAGATAAATTTACTAATCAGCAAACACGGAAGGTACCACGTTGTAGAGCATGAAAATATGACAACTTTTCGAAAAGGAGTCGATGCAAAATATTATCTGAGTACCAAGTTATGACCACCTGAGTCGTTATTTTCATTTGATGGGTTAAATTTTGGAAATTACATGAAGTTACTAATCAGCAAACACGGAAGGTACCATATTGTAGAGCATGAAAATATGACAACTTTTCAAAAAGGAATCAGTGCAAAATATTATCAGAGCACCAAGTTATGACCACCGGAATCGTTATTTTTGTTTGATGGGTTGAATTTTGGAAATAATATGAAGTTAGTTCTTAACCAGCAAACACGTAAGGTACCATATTGTAGAGAATGAAAATATAGGAACTTTTGAAAATGGAACCGGTAAAAAATATTATCTGAGCACCAAAGTATGACCACCTAAATAGTTATTTTCGTTTGATGGTTTGAATTTTGGAAACTAGATAAATTTACTAATCCGGAAACACGGAAGGTACCACGTTGTAGAGCATGAAAATATGACAACTTTTCAAAAAGGAATCGGTGCAAAATTTTATCTGAGTACCAAGTTATGACCACCTGAGTCGTTATTTTCATTTGGTGGGTTGAATTTTGGAAATTACATGAAGTTACTAATCAGCAAACACGGAAGGTACCATATTGTAGAGCATGAAAATATGACAACTTTTCAAAAAGGAATCAGTGCAAAATATTATCTGAGCACCAAGTTATGACCACCGGAATCGTTATTTTTGTTTGATGGGTTGAATTTTGGAAATAATATGAAGTTCTTAACAGGTACAAGTAAGGTACCATATTGTAGAGCATGAAAATATAAGAACTTTTGAAAAAGGAACCGGTAAAAAAAATATTATCTGAGCACCAAGTTATGATCACCTAAATAGTTATTTTCATTTGATGGGTTGAATTTTGGAAATTAGATAAATTTACTAATCAGCAAACACGGAAGGTACCACGTTTTAGAGCATGAAAATATGACAACTTTTCAAAAAGGAATCGATGCAAAATATTATCTGAGTACCAAGTTATGACCACCTGAGTCGTTATTTTCATTTGGTGGGTTGAATTTTGGAAATTACATGAAGTTACTAATCAGCAAACACGGAAGGTACCATATTGTAGAGCATGAAAATATGACAACTTTTCAAAAAGGAATCAGTACAAAATATTATCAGAGCACCAAGTTATGACCACCGGAATCGTTATTTTTGTTTGATGGGTTGAATTTTGGAAATAATATGAAGTTAGTTCTTAACCAGCAAACACGTAAGGTACCATATTGTAGAGAATGAAAATATAGGAACTTTTGAAAATGGAACCGGTAAAAAATATTATCTGAGCACCAAAGTATGACCACCTAAATAGTTATTTTCGTTTGATGGGTTGAATTTTGGAAACTAGATAAATTTACTAATCCGGAAACACGGAAGGTACCACGTTGTAGAGCATGAAAATATGACAACTTTTCAAAAAGGAATCGGTGTAAAATTTTATCTGAGTACCAAGTTATGACCACCTGAGTCGTTATTTTCATTTGGTGGGTTGAATTTTGGAAATTACATGAAGTTACTAATCAGCAAACACGGAAGGTACCATATTGTAGAGCATGAAAATATGACAACTTTTCAAAAAGGAATCAGTGCAAAATATTATCTGAGCACCAAGTTATGACCACCGGAATCGTTATTTTTGTTTGATGGGTTGAATTTTGGAAATAATATGAAGTTCTTAACAGGTACAAGTAAGGTACCATATTGTAGAGCATGAAAATATAAGAACTTTTGAAAAAGGAACCGGTAAAAAAAATATTATCTGAGCACCAAGTTATGATCACCTAAATAGTTATTTTCATTTGATGGGTTGAATTTTGGAAATTAGATAAATTTACTAATCAGCAAACACGGAAGGTACCACGTTGTAGAGCATGAAAATATGACAACTTTTCAAAAAGGAATCGATGCAAAATATTATCTGAGTACCAAGTTATGACCACCTGAGTCGTTATTTTCATTTGGTGGGTTGAATTTTGGAAATTACATGAAGTTACTAATCAGCAAACACGGAAGGTACCATATTGTAGAGCATGAAAATATGACAACTTTTCAAAAAGGAATCAGTACTAAATATTATCAGAGCACCAAGTTATGACCACCGGAATCGTTATTTTTGTTTGATGGGTTGAATTTTGGAAATTAGATAAAGTTCTTAACAGGTACAAGTAAGGTACCATATTGTAGAGCATGAAAATATAAGAACTTTTGAAAAAGGAACCGGTAAAAAAAATATTATCTGAGCACCAAGTTATGATCACCTAAATAGTTATTTTCATTTGATGGGTTGAATTTTGGAAATTAGATAAATTTACTAATCAGCAAACACGGAAGGTACCACGTTGTAGAGCATGAAAATATGACAACTTTTCAAAAAGGAATCGATGCAAAATATTATCTGAGTACCAAGTTATAACCACCTGAGTCGTTATTTTCATTTGATGGGTTGAATTTTGGAAATTACATGAAGTTACTAATCGGCAAAAACGGAAGGTACCATATTGTAGAGCATGCAAATATATCAACTTTTCAAAAAGGAATTGGTACAAAATATTATCTGAGCACCAAGTTATGACCACCGGAGTCGTTATTTTGGTTTGATGGGTTGAATTTTGGAAATAATATGAAGTTAGTTCTTAACCAGCAAACACGTAGGGTACCATATTGTAGAGAATGAAAATATAAGAACTTTTGAAAATGGAACCGGTAAAAAATATTATCTGAGCACCAAGTTATGACCACCTAAATAGTCATTTTCATTTGATGGGTTGAATTTTTGAAATTAGATAAATTTACTAATCAGCAAACACGGAAGGTACCATGTTGTAGAACATGAAAATATGACAACTTTTCAAAAAAGAATCGGTGCAAAATATTATCTGAGTACCAAGTTATGACCACCTGAGTTGTTATTTTAATTTGATGGGTTGAATTTTGGAAATTACACGAAGTTACTAATCAGCAAACACGGAAGGTACCATATTGTAGAGCATGAAAATATATCAACTTTTCAAAAAGGAATCAGTACAAATTATTATCTGAGCACCAAGTTATGACCACCGGAATCGTTTTTTTATGGGTTGAATTTTGGAAATTAGATAAAGTTCTTAACAGGTAACAAGTAAGGTACCATATTGTAGAGCATGAACATATAAGAACTTTTGAAAAAGGAACCGGTAAAAAATATTATCTGAGCACCAAGTTATGACCACCTAAATTGTTATTTTCATTTGATTGGTTGAATTTTGGAAATTAGATAAATTTACTAATCAGCAAACACGGAAGGTACCACGTTGTAGAGCATGAAAATATGACAACTTTTCAAAAAGAATCGGTACAAAATATTATCTGAGTACCAAGTTATGACCACCTGAGTCGTTATTTTCATTTGATGGGTTGAATTTTGGAAATTACACAAAGTTACTAATTAGTAAACACGGAAGGTACCATATTGTAGAGCATGAAAATATATCAACTTTTCAAAAAGGAATCAGTACAAAATATTATCTGAGCACCAAGTTATGACCACAGGAATCGTTATTTTTGTTCGATGGGTTGAATTTTGGAAATTAGATGAAGTTCTTAACCAACAAACATGTAAGGTACCATATTGTAGAGAATGAAAATATAAGAACTTTTGAAAAAGAGCCGGCAAAAAATATTATCTGAGCACCAAGTTATGACCACCTAAATAGTTATTTTCATTAAATTTGTTGAATTTTGGAAATTAGATAAATTTACTAATCAGGAAACACGGAAGGTACCATGTTGTAGAACATGAAAATATGACAACTTTTCAAAAAGGAATCGGTGCAAAATATTATCTGAGTACCAAGTTATGACCACCTGAGTCGTTATTTTCATTTTGTGGGTTGAATTTTTGAAATTACATGAAGTTACTAATCGGCAAACACGGAAGGTACAATATTGTAGAGCATGAAAATATATCAACTTTTCAAAAAGGAATCGGTACAAAATATTATCTGAGCACCAAGTTATGAGCACCGGAATTGTTATTTTTGTTTGATGGGTTGAATTTTGGAAATTAGATGAAGTTCTTAACCAGCAAACACGTAAGGTACCATATTGTAGAGAATGAAAATATAAGAACTTTTGAAAAAGGAACCGGTAAAAAATATTATCTGAGCACCAAGTTATGACCACCAAAATAGTTATTTTCACTTGATGGGTTGAATTTTGGAAATTAGATAAATTTACTAATCAGCAAACACGGAAGGTACCATGTTGTAGAAATGAAAATATGACAACTTTTCAAAAAGGAATCGGTGTAAAATATTATATGAGTACCAAGTTATGACCACCTGAGTCGTTATTTTCATTTGATGGGTTGAATTTTGGAAATTACACAAAGTTACTAATCAGCAAACACGGAAGGTACCATATTGTAGAGCATGAAAATATGAAAAACTTTTCAAAAAGGAATCAGTATAAAATATTATCTGAGCACCAAGTTATGACCACCGGAATCGTTATTTTTGTTTGATGGGTTGAATTTTAGAAATTAGATAAAGTTCTTAACAGGTAACAAGTAAGGTACCATATTGTAGAGAATGAAAATATAAGAACTTTTGAAAAAGGAACCGGTAAAAAATATTATCTGAGCACCAAGTAATGACCAACAAAATAGTTATTTTCATTTCATGGGTTGAATTTTGGAAATTAGATAAATTTACTAATCAGCAAACACGGAAGGTACCACGTTATAGAGCATGAAAATATCACAACTTTTCGAAAAGAAATCGGTGCAAAATATTATCTGAGTACCAAGTTACGACCACCTGAGTCGTTATTTTCATTTGATGGGGGTGAATTTTGGAAATTACACAAAGTTTCTAATTAGCAAACACGGAAGGTACCATATTGTAGAGTATGAAAATATAACAATTTTTCAAAAAGGAATCAGTACAAAATATTATCTGAGCACCAGGTTATGACCACCGGAATCGTTATTTTTGTTTGATGGGTTGAATTTTGGAAATTAGATAATGTTATTAACAGGTAACATGTAAGGTACCATATTGTAGAGCATGAACATATAAGAACTTTTGAAAAAGGAACCGGTAAAAAATATTATCCGAGCACCAAGTTATATGACCACCTAAATAGTTATTTTCATTAAATTTGTTGAATTTTGGAAATTAGATAAATTTACTAATCCGGAAACACGGAAGGTACCACGTTGTAGAGCATGAAAATATGACAACTTTTCAAAAAGGAATCGGTGCAAAATATTATCTGAGTACCAAGTTATGACCACCTGAGTCGTTATTTTCATTTGATGGATTGAATTTTGGAAATTACATGAAGTTACTAATCAGCAAACACCGAAGGTACCATATTGTAGAGCATGAAAATATATCAACTTTTCAAAAAGGAATCAGTACAAAATTTTATCTGAGCACCAAGTTATGACCACCGGAATCGTTATTTTTGTTAAATTTTTTGAATTTTGGAAATTAGATAAATTTACTAATCAGGAAACACGGAAGGTACCATGTTGTAGAACATGAAAATATGACAACTTTTCAAAAAGGAATCGGTGCAAAATATTAACTGAGTACCAAGCTATGACCACCTGAGTCGTTATTTTCATTTTGTGGGTTGAATTTTTGAAATTACATGAAGTTACTAATCGGCAAAAATGGAAGGTACCATATTGTAGAGCATGCAAATAGATAAACTTTTCAAAAAGGAATTGGTACAAAATATTATCTGAGCACCAAGTTATGACCACCGGAGTCGTTATTTTGGTTTCATGGGTTGAATTTTGGAAATTAGATGAAGTTCTTAACCAGCAAACACGTAGGGTACCGTATTGTAGAGAATGAAAATATAAGAACTTTTGAAAAAGGAACCGGTAAAAAATATTATCTGAGCACCAAGTTATGACCACCTAAATAGTCATTTTCATTTGATGGGTTGAATTTTTGAAATTAGATAAATTTACTAATCAGCAAACACGGAAGGTACCATGTTGTAGAACATGAAAATATGACAACTTTTCAAAAAAGAATCGGTGCAAAATATTATCTGAGTACCAAGTTATGACCACCTGAGTTGTTATTTTAATTTGATGGGTTGAATTTTGGAAATTACACGAAGTTACTAATCAGCAAACACGGAAGGTACCATATTGTAGAGCATGAAAATATATCAACTTTTCAAAAAGGAATCAGTACAAATTATTATCTGAGCACCAAGTTATGACCACCGGAATCGTTTTTTTATGGGTTGAATTTTGGAAATTAGATAAAGTTCTTAACAGGTAACAAGTAAGGTACCATATTGTAGAGCATGAACATATAAGAACTTTTGAAAAAGGAACCGGTAAAAAATATTATCTGAGCACCAAGTTATGACCACCTAAATTGTTATTTTCATTTGATTGGTTGAATTTTGGAAATTAGATAAATTTACTAATCAGCAAACACGGAAGGTACCACGTTGTAGAGCATGAAAATATGACAACTTTTCAAAAAGAATCGGTACAAAATATTATCTGAGTACCAAGTTATGACCACCTGAGTCGTTATTTTCATTTGATGGGTTGAATTTTGGAAATTACACAAAGTTACTAATTAGTAAACACGGAAGGTACCATATTGTAGAGCATGAAAATATATCAACTTTTCAAAAAGGAATCAGTACAAAATATTATCTGAGCACCAAGTTATGACCACAGGAATCGTTATTTTTGTTCGATGGGTTGAATTTTGGAAATTAGATGAAGTTCTTAACCAACAAACATGTAAGGTACCATATTGTAGAGAATGAAAATATAAGAACTTTTGAAAAAGAGCCGGCAAAAAATATTATCTGAGCACCAAGTTATGACCACCTAAATAGTTATTTTCATTAAATTTGTTGAATTTTGGAAATTAGATAAATTTACTAATCAGGAAACACGGAAGGTACCATGTTGTAGAACATGAAAATATGACAACTTTTCAAAAAGGAATCGGTGCAAAATATTATCTGAGTACCAAGTTATGACCACCTGAGTCGTTATTTTCATTTTGTGGGTTGAATTTTTGAAATTACATGAAGTTACTAATCGGCAAACACGGAAGGTACAATATTGTAGAGCATGAAAATATATCAACTTTTCAAAAAGGAATCGGTACAAAATATTATCTGAGCACCAAGTTATGAGCACCGGAATTGTTATTTTTGTTTGATGGGTTGAATTTTGGAAATTAGATGAAGTTCTTAACCAGCAAACACGTAAGGTACCATATTGTAGAGAATGAAAATATAAGAACTTTTGAAAAAGGAACCGGTAAAAAATATTATCTGAGCACCAAGTTATGACCACCTAAATAGTTATTTTCACTTGATGGGTTGAATTTTGGAAATTAGATAAATTTACTAATCAGCAAACACGGAAGGTACCATGTTGTAGAAATGAAAATATGACAACTTTTCAAAAAGGAATCGGTGTAAAATATTATATGAGTACCAAGTTATGACCACCTGAGTCGTTATTTTCATTTGATGGGTTGAATTTTGGAAATTACACAAAGTTACTAATCAGCAAACACGGAAGGTACCATATTGTAGAGCATGAAAATATGAAAAACTTTTCAAAAAGGAATCAGTATAAAATATTATCTGAGCACCAAGTTATGACCACCGGAATCGTTATTTTTGTTTGATGGGTTGAATTTTAGAAATTAGATAAAGTTCTTAACAGGTAACAAGTAAGGTACCATATTGTAGAGAATGAAAATATAAGAACTTTTGAAAAAGGAACCGGTAAAAAATATTATCTGAGCACCAAGTAATGACCAACAAAATAGTTATTTTCATTTCATGGGTTGAATTTTGGAAATTAGATAAATTTACTAATCAGCAAACACGGAAGGTACCACGTTGTAGAGCATGAAAATATCACAACTTTTCAAAAAGAAATCGGTGCAAAATATTATCTGAGTACCAAGTTACGACCACCTGAGTCGTTATTTTCATTTGATGGGGGTGAATTTTGGAAATTACACAAAGTTTCTAATTAGCAAACACGGAAGGTACCATATTGTAGAGTATGAAAATATAACAATTTTTCAAAAAGGAATCAGTACAAAATATTATCTGAGCACCAGGTTATGACCACCGGAATCGTTATTTTTGTTTGATGGGTTGAATTTTGGAAATTAGATAATGTTATTAACAGGTAACATGTAAGGTACCATATTGTAGAGCATGAACATATAAGAACTTTTGAAAAAGGAACCGGTAAAAAATATTATCCGAGCACCAAGTTATATGACCACCTAAATAGTTATTTTCATTAAATTTGTTGAATTTTGGAAATTAGATAAATTTACTAATCCGGAAACACGGAAGGTACCACGTTGTAGAGCATGAAAATATGACAACTTTTCAAAAAGGAATCGGTGCAAAATATTATCTGAGTACCAAGTTATGACCACCTGAGTCGTTATTTTCATTTGATGGATTGAATTTTGGAAATTACATGAAGTTACTAATCAGCAAACACCGAAGGTACCATATTGTAGAGCATGAAAATATATCAACTTTTCAAAAAGGAATCAGTACAAAATATTATCTGAGCACCAAGTTATGACCACCGGAATCGTTTTTTTATGGGTTGAATTTTGGAAATTAGATAAAGTTCTTAACAGGTAACAAGTAAGGTACCATATTGTAGAGCATGAACATATAAGAACTTTTGAAAAACGAACCGGTAAAAAATATTATCTGAGCACCAAGTTATGACCACCTAAATTGTTATTTTCATTTGATTGGTTGAATTTTGGAAATTAGATAAATTTACTAATCAGCAAACACGGAAGGTACCACGTTGTAGAGCATGAAAATATGACAACTTTTCAAAAAGAATCGGTACAAAATATTATCTGAGTACCAAGTTATGACCACCTGAGTCGTTATTTTCATTTGATGGGTTGAATTTTGGAAATTACACAAAGTTACTAATTAGTAAACACGGAAGGTACCATATTGTAGAGCATGAAAATATATCAACTTTTCAAAAAGGAATCAGTACAAAATATTATCTGAGCACCAAGTTATGACCACAGGAATCGTTATTTTTGTTCGATGGGTTGAATTTTGGAAATTAGATGAAGTTCTTAACCAACAAACATGTAAGGTACCATATTGTAGAGAATGAAAATATAAGAACTTTTGAAAAAGGAACCGGTAAAAAATATTATCTGAGCACCAAGTTATGACCACCTAAATAGTTATTTTCATTAAATTTGTTGAATTTTGGAAATTAGATAAATTTACTAATCAGGAAACACGGAAGGTACCATGTTGTAGAACATGAAAATATGACAACTTTTCAAAAAGGAATCGGTGCAAAATATTATCTGAGTACCAAGTTATGACCACCTGAGTCGTTATTTTCATTTTGTGGGTTGAATTTTTGAAATTACATGAAGTTACTAATCGGCAAACACGGAAGGTACAATATTGTAGAGCATGAAAATATATCAACTTTTCAAAAAGGAATCGGTACAAAATATTATCTGAGCACCAAGTTATGAGCACCGAAATTGTTATTTTTGTTTGATGGGTTGAATTTTGGAAATTAGATGAAGTTCTTAACCAGCAAACATGTAAGGTACCATATTGTAGAGAATGAAAATATAAGAACTTTTGAAAAAGGAACCGGTAAAAAATATTATCTGAGCACCAAGTTATGACCACCTAAATAGTTATTTTCATTAAATTTGTTGAATTTTGGAAATTAGATAAATTTACTAATCAGCAAACACCGAAGGTACCATATTGTAGAGCATGAAAATATATCAACTTTTCAAAAAGGAATCAGTACAAAATATTATCTGAGCACCAAGTTATGACCACCGGAATCGTTTTTTTATGGGTTGAATTTTGGAAATTAGATAAAGTTCTTAACAGGTAACAAGTAAGGTACCATATTGTAGAGCATGAACATATAAGAACTTTTGAAAAACGAACCGGTAAAAAATATTATCTGAGCACCAAGTTATGACCACCTAAATTGTTATTTTCATTTGATTGGTTGAATTTTGGAAATTAGATAAATTTACTAATCAGCAAACACGGAAGGTACCACGTTGTAGAGCATGAAAATATGACAACTTTTCAAAAAGAATCGGTACAAAATATTATCTGAGTACCAAGTTATGACCACCTGAGTCGTTATTTTCATTTGATGGGTTGAATTTTGGAAATTACACAAAGTTACTAATTAGTAAACACGGAAGGTACCATATTGTAGAGCATGAAAATATATCAACTTTTCAAAAAGGAATCAGTACAAAATATTATCTGAGCACCAAGTTATGACCACAGGAATCGTTATTTTTGTTCGATGGGTTGAATTTTGGAAATTAGATGAAGTTCTTAACCAACAAACATGTAAGGTACCATATTGTAGAGAATGAAAATATAAGAACTTTTGAAAAAGGAACCGGTAAAAAATATTATCTGAGCACCAAGTTATGACCACCTAAATAGTTATTTTCATTAAATTTGTTGAATTTTGGAAATTAGATAAATTTACTAATCAGGAAACACGGAAGGTACCATGTTGTAGAACATGAAAATATGACAACTTTTCAAAAAGGAATCGGTGCAAAATATTATCTGAGTACCAAGTTATGACCACCTGAGTCGTTATTTTCATTTTGTGGGTTGAATTTTTGAAATTACATGAAGTTACTAATCGGCAAACACGGAAGGTACAATATTGTAGAGCATGAAAATATATCAACTTTTCAAAAAGGAATCGGTACAAAATATTATCTGAGCACCAAGTTATGAGCACCGAAATTGTTATTTTTGTTTGATGGGTTGAATTTTGGAAATTAGATGAAGTTCTTAACCAGCAAACACGTAAGGTACCATATTGTAGAGAATGAAAATATAAGAACTTTTGAAAAAGGAACCGGTAAAAAATATTATCTGAGCACCAAGTTATGACCACCTAAATAGTTATTTTCACTTGATGGGTTGAATTTTGGAAATTAGATAAATTTACTAATCAGCAAACACGGAAGGTACCATGTTGTAGAACATGAAAATATGACAACTTTTCAAAAAGGAATCGGTGTAAAATATTATATGAGTACCAAGTTATGACCACCTGAGTCGTTATTTTCATTTGATGGGTTGAATTTTGGAAATTACACGAAGTTGCTAATCAGCAAACAAGGAAGGTACCATATTGTAGAGCATGAAAATATGAAAAACTTTTCAAAAAGGAATCAGTATAAAATATTATCTGAGCACCAAGTTATGACCACCGGAATCGTTATTTTTGTTTGATGGGTTGAATTTTAGAAATTAGATAAAGTTCTTAACAGGTAACAAGTAAGGTACCATATTGTAGAGAATGAAAATATAAGAACTTTTGAAAAAGGAACCGGTAAAAAATATTATCTGAGCACCAAGTAATGACCAACAAAATAGTTATTTTCATTTCATGGGTTGAATTTTGGAAATTAGATAAATTTACTAATCAGCAAACACGGAAGGTACCACGTTGTAGAGCATGAAAATATCACAACTTTTCAAAAAGAAATCGGTGCAAAATATTATCTGAGTACCAAGTTACGACCACCTGAGTCGTTATTTTCATTTGATGGGGGTGAATTTTGGAAATTACACAAAGTTTCTAATTAGCAAACACGGAAGGTACCATATTGTAGAGTATGAAAATATAACAATTTTTCAAAAAGGAATCAGTACAAAATATTATCTGAGCACCAGGTTATGACCACCGGAATCGTTATTTTTGTTTGATGGGTTGAATTTTGGAAATTAGATAATGTTATTAACAGGTAACATGTAAGGTACCATATTGTAGAGCATGAACATATAAGAACTTTTGAAAAAGGAACCGGTAAAAAATATTATCCGAGCACCAAGTTATGACCACCTAAATAGTTATTTTCATTAAATTTGTTGAATTTTGGAAATTAGATAAATTTACTAATCCGGAAACACGGAAGGTACCACGTTGTAGAGCATGAAAATATGACAACTTTTCAAAAAGGAATCGGTGCAAAATATTATCTGAGTACCAATTTATGACCACCTGAGTCGTTATTTTCATTTGATGGGTTGAATTTTGGAAATTACACGAAGTTACTAATCAGCAAACACGGAAGGTACCATATTGTAGAGCATGAAAATATATCAACTTTTCAAAAAGGAATCAGTACAAATTATTATCTGAGCACCAAGTTATGACCACCGGAATCGTTTTTTTATGGGTTGAATTTTGGAAATTAGATAAAGTTCTTAACAGGTAACAAGTAAGGTACCATATTGTAGAGCATGAACATATAAGAACTTTTGAAAAAGGAACCGGTAAAAAATATTATCTGAGCACCAAGTTATGACCACCTAAATTGTTATTTTCATTTGATTGGTTGAATTTTGGAAATTAGATAAATTTACTAATCAGCAAACACGGAAGGTACCACGTTGTAGAGCATGAAAATATGACAACTTTTCAAAAAGAATCGGTACAAAATATTATCTGAGTACCAAGTTATGACCACCTGAGTCGTTATTTTCATTTGATGGGTTGAATTTTGGAAATTACACAAAGTTACTAATTAGTAAACACGGAAGGTACCATATTGTAGAGCATGAAAATATATCAACTTTTCAAAAAGGAATCAGTACAAAATATTATCTGAGCACCAAGTTATGACCACAGGAATCGTTATTTTTGTTCGATGGGTTGAATTTTGGAAATTAGATGAAGTTCTTAACCAACAAACATGTAAGGTACCATATTGTAGAGAATGAAAATATAAGAACTTTTGAAAAAGAGCCGGCAAAAAATATTATCTGAGCACCAAGTTATGACCACCTAAATAGTTATTTTCATTAAATTTGTTGAATTTTGGAAATTAGATAAATTTACTAATCAGGAAACACGGAAGGTACCATGTTGTAGAACATGAAAATATGACAACTTTTCAAAAAGGAATCGGTGCAAAATATTATCTGAGTACCAAGTTATGACCACCTGAGTCGTTATTTTCATTTTGTGGGTTGAATTTTTGAAATTACATGAAGTTACTAATCGGCAAACACGGAAGGTACAATATTGTAGAGCATGAAAATATATCAACTTTTCAAAAAGGAATCGGTACAAAATATTATCTGAGCACCAAGTTATGAGCACCGGAATTGTTATTTTTGTTTGATGGGTTGAATTTTGGAAATTAGATGAAGTTCTTAACCAGCAAACACGTAAGGTACCATATTGTAGAGAATGAAAATATAAGAACTTTTGAAAAAGGAACCGGTAAAAAATATTATCTGAGCACCAAGTTATGACCACCTAAATAGTTATTTTCACTTGATGGGTTGAATTTTGGAAATTAGATAAATTTACTAATCAGCAAACACGGAAGGTACCATGTTGTAGAACATGAAAATATGACAACTTTTCAAAAAGGAATCGGTGCAAAATATTATATGAGTACCAAGTTTGACCACCTGAGTCGTTATTTTCATTTGATGGGTTGAATTTTGGAAATTACACGAAGTTACTAATCAGCAAACACGGAAGGTACCATATTGTAGAGCATGAAAATATGAAAAACTTTTCAAAAAGGAATCAGTATAAAGTATTATCTGAGCACCAAGTTATGACCACCGGAATCGTTATTTTTGTTTGATGGGTTGAATTTTAGAAATTAGATAAAGTTCTTAACAGGTAACAAGTAAGGTACCATATTGTAGAGAATGAAAATATAAGAACTTTTGAAAAAGGAACCGGTAAAAAATATTATCTGAGCACCAAGTAATGACCAACAAAATAGTTATTTTCATTTCATGGGTTGAATTTTGGAAATTAGATAAATTTACTAATTAGCAAACACGGAAGGTACCACGTTGTAGAGCATGAAAATATCACAACTTTTCAAAAAGAAATCGGTGCAAAATATTATCTGAGTACCAAGTTACGACCACCTGAGTCGTTATTTTCATTTGATGGGGGTGAATTTTGGAAATTACACAAAGTTTCTAATTAGCAAACACGGAAGGTACCATATTGTAGAGTATGAAAATATAACAATTTTTCAAAAAGGAATCAGTACAAAATATTATCTGAGCACCAGGTTATGACCACCGGAATCGTTATTTTTGTTTGATGGGTTGAATTTTGGAAATTAGATAATGTTCTTAACAGGTAACATGTAAGGTACCATATTGTATAGCATGAACATATAAGAACTTTTGAAAAAGGAACCGGTAAAAAATATTATCTGAGCACCAAGTTATGACCACCTAAATAGTTATTTTCATTTGATGGGTTGAATTTTGGAAATTAGATAAATTTACTAATCAGCAAACACGGAAGGTACCACGTTGTAGAGCATGAAAATATGACAACTTTTCAAAAATGAATCGGTGCAAAATATTATCTGAGTACCAAGTTATGACCACCTGAGTCGTTATTTTCATTTGATGGGTTGAATTTTCGAAATTACACAAAGTTATTAATTAGCAAACACGGAAGCTACCATATTGTAGAGCATGAAAATATAACAACTTTTCAAAAAGGAATCAGTACAAAATGTTATCTGAGCACCAAGTTATGACCACCGGAATCATTATTTTTGTTTGATGGGTTGAATTTTGGAAATTAGATGAAGTACTTAACCAGCAAACATGTAAGGTACCATATTGTAGAGAGTGAAAATATAAGAACTTTTGAAAAAGGAACCGGTAAAAAATATTATCTGAGCACCAAGTTATGACCACCTAAATAGTTATTTTCATTTGATGGGTTGAATTTTGGAAATTAGATAAATTTACTAATCAGCATACATGGAAGGTACCACGTTGTAGAGCATGAAAATATGACAACTTTTCAAAAAGGAATCGATGCAAAATATTATCTGAGTACCAAGTTATGACCACCTGAGTCGTTATTTTCATTTGACGGGTTGAATTTTAGAAATTACATGAATTTACTAATCAGCAAACACGGAAGGTACCACGTTGTAGAGCATGAAAATATCACAACTTTTCAAAAAGGAATCAGTGCAAAATATTATCTGAGTACCAAGTTACGACCACCTGAGTCGTTATTTTCATTTGATGGGGTGAATTTTGGAAATTACACAAAGTTTTTTAATTAGCAAACACGGAAGGTACCATATTGTAGAGTATTAAAATATAACAATTTTTCAAAAAGGAATCAGTACAAAATATTATCTGAGCACCAAATTATGACCACCGGAATCGTTATTTTTGTTTGATGCGTTGAATTTTGGAAATTAGATGAAGTTCTTAACAGGTAACAAGTAAGGTACCATATTGTAGAGCATGAAAATATAAGAACTTTTGAAAAAGGAACCGGTAAAAAATATTATCTGAGCACCAAGTTATGACCACCAAAATAGTTATTTTCATTTGATGGGTTGAATTTTTGAAATTAGATAAATTTACTAATCAGTAAACACGGAAGGTACCACGTTGTAGAGCATGAAAATATGACAACTTTTCAAAAAGGAATCGGTGCAAAATATTATCTGAGCACCAAGTTATGACCACCTAAATAGTTATTTTCATTTGATGGGTTGAATTTTGGAAATTAGATAAATTCACTAATCAGCATACATGGAAGGTACCACGTTGTAGAGCATGAAAATATGACAACTTTTCAAAAAGGAATCGATGCAAAATATTATCTGAGTACCAAGTTATGACCACCTGAGTCGTTATTTTCATTTGACGGGTTGATTTTTAGAAATTACATGAATTTACTAATCAGCAAACACGAAAAGTACCACGTTGTAGAGCATGAAAATATCAAAACTTTTCAAAAAGGAATCAGTGCAAAATATTATCTGAGTACCAAGTTACGACCACCTGAGTCGTTATTTTCATTTGATGGGGTCAATTTTGGAAATTACACAAAGTTTCTAATTAGCAAACACGGAAGGTACCATATTGTAGAGTATGAAAATATAACAATTTTTCAAAAAGGAATCAGTACAAAATATTATCTGAGCACCAAATTATGACCACCGGAATCGTTATTTTTGTTTGATGGGTTGAATTTTGGAAATTAGATGAAGTTCTTAACAGGTAACAAGTAAGGTACCATATTGTAGAGAATGAAAATATAAGAACTTTTGAAAAAGGAACCGGTAAAAAATATTATCTGAGCACCAAGTTATGACCACCAAAATAGTTATTTTCATTTGATGGGTTGAATTTTGGAAATTAGATAAATTTACTAATCAGCAAACACGGAAGGTACCACGTTGTAGAGCATGAAAATATGACAACTTTTCAAAAAGGAATCGGTGCAAAATATTATCTGAGCACCAAGTTATGACCACCGGAATCGTTATTTTTGTTTGATGGGTTGAATTTTGGAAATTAGATAATGTTCTTAACCGGTAACATGTAAGGTACCATATTGTAGAGCATGAACATATAAGAACTTTTGAAAAAGGAACCGGTAAAAAATATTATCTGAGCACCAAGTTATGACCACCTAAATTGTTATTTTCATTTGATGGGTTGAATTTTGGAAATTAGATAAATTTACTAATCAGCAAACACGGAAGGTACCACGTTGTAGAGCATGAAAATATGACAACTTTTCAAAAAGGAATCGGTGCAAAATATTATCTGAGTACCAAGTTACGACCACCTGAGTCGTTATTTTCATTTGATGGGGTGAATTTTGGAAATCACACAAAGTTTCTAATTAGCAAACACGGAAGTTAACATATTGTAGAGTATGAAAATACAACAATTTTTCAAAAAGGAATCAGTACAAAATATTATCTGAGCACCAAGTTATGACCACCGGAATCGTTATTTTTGTTTGATGGGTTGAATTTTGGAAATTAGATGAAGTTCTTAACCAGCAAACATATAAGGTACCATATTGTAGAGAATGAAAATATAAGAACTTTTGAAAAAGGAACCGGTAAAAAATATTATCTGAGCACCAAGTTATGTTCACCTAAATAGTTATTTTCATTAAATTTGTTGAATTTTGGAAATTAGATAAATTTACTAATCCGGAAACACGGAAGGTACGACGTTGTAGAGCATAAAAATATGACAACTTTTCAAAAAGGAATCGGTGCAAAATATTATCTGAGTACCAAGTTACGACCACCTGAGTCGTTATTTTCATTTGATGGGGTGAATTTTGGAAATTGCACAAAGTTTCTAATTAGCAAACACGGAAGGTACCATATTGTAGAGTATGAAAATATAACAATTTTTCAAAAAGGAATCAGTACAAAATATTATCTGAGCACCAAGTTATGACCACCGGAATCGTTATTTTTGTTTGATGGGTTGAATTTTGGAAATTAGATAAAGTTCTTAACAGGTAACAAGTAAGGTACCATATTGTAGAGCATGAAAATATAAGAACTTTTGAAAAAGGAACCGGTAAAAAATATTATCTGAGCACCAAGTTATGACCACCAAAATAGTTATTTTCATTTGATGGGTTGAATTTTGGAAATTAGATAAATTTACTAATCAGTAAACACGGAAGGTACCACGTTGTAGAGCATGAAAATATGACAACTTTTCAAAAAGGAATCGGTGCAAAATATTATCTGAGCACCAAGTTATGACCACCTAAATAGTTATTTTCATTTGATGGGTTGAATTTTGGAAATTAGATAAATTTACTAATCAGCATACATGGAAGGTACCACGTTGTAGAGCATGAAAATATGACAACTTTTCAAAAAGGAATCGATGCAAAATATTATCTGAGTACCAAGTTATGACCACCTGAGTCGTTATTTTCATTTGACGGGTTGAATTTTAGAAATTACATGAATTTACTAATCAACAAACACGGAAAGTACCACGTTGTAGAGCATGAAAATATCAAAACTTTTCAAAAAGGAATCAGTGCAAAATATTATCTGAGTACCAAGTTACGACCACCTGAGTCGTTATTTTCATTTGATGGGGTCAATTTTGGAAATTACACGAAGTTTCTAATTAGCAAACACGGAAGGTACCATATTGTAGAGTATGAAAATATAACAATTTTTCAAAAAGGAATCAGTACAAAATATTATCTGAGCACCAAATTATGACCACCGGAATCGTTATTTTTGTTTGATGGGTTGAATTTTGGAAATTAGATGAAGTTCTTAACAGGTAACAAGTAAGGTACCATATTGTAGAGAATGAAAATATAAGAACTTTTGAAAAAGGAACCGGTAAAAAATATTATCTGAGCACCAAGTTATGACCACCAAAATAGTTATTTTCATTTGATGGGTTGAATTTTGGAAATTAGATAAATTTACTAATCAGCAAACACGGAAGGTACCACGTTGTAGAGCATGAAAATATGACAACTTTTCAAAAAGGAATCGGTGCAAAATATTATCTGAGCACCAAGTTATGACCACCGGAATCGTTATTTTTGTTTGATGGGTTTAATTTTGGAAATTAGATAATGTTCTTAACCGGTAACATGTAAGGTACCATATTGTAGAGCATGAACATATAAGAACTTTTGAAAAAGGAACCGGTAAAAAATATTATCTGAGCACCAAGTTATGACCACCTAAATTGTTATTTTCATTTGATGGGTTGAATTTTGGAAATTAGATAAATTTACTAATCAGCAAACACGGAAGGTACCACGTTGTAGAGCATGAAAATATGACAACTTTTCAAAAAGGAATCGGTGCAAAATATTATCTGAGTACCAAGTTACGACCACCTGAGTCGTTATTTTCATTTGATGGGGTGAATTTTGGAAATTACACAAAGTTTCTAATTAGCAAACACGGAAAGTACCATATTGTAGAGTATGAAAATACAACAATTTTTCAAAAAGGAATCAGTACAAAATATTATCTGAGCACCAAGTTATGACCACCGGAATCGTTATTTTTGTTTGATGGGTTGAATTTTGGAAATTAGATGAAGTTCTTAACCAGCAAACATATAAGGTACCATATTGTAGAGAATGAAAATATAAGAACTTTTGAAAAAGGAAACGGTAAAAAATATTATCTGAGCACCAAGTTATGTTCACCTAAATAGTTATTTTCATTAAATTTGTTGAATTTTGGAAATTAGATAAGTTTACTAATCCGGAAACACGGAAGGTACGACGTTGTAGAGCATGAAAATATGACAACTTTTCAAAAAGGAATCGGTGCAAAATATTATCTGAGTACCAAGTTATGACCAGCTGAGTCGTTATTTTCATTTGATGGGTTGAATTTTGGAAATTACATGAAGTTACTAATCAACAAACACCGAAGGTACCATATTGTAGAGCATGAAAATATATCAACTTTTCAAAAAGGAATCAGTACAAAATATTATTTGAGCACCAAGTTATGACCACCGGAATCGTTATTTTTGTTTGATGGGTTGAATTTTGGAAATTAGATAATGTTCTTAACAGGTAACATGTAAGGTACCGTATTGTAGAGCATCAACATATAAGAACTTTTGAAAAAGGAACCGGTAAAAAATATTATCTGAGCACCAAGTTATGACCACCTAAATAGTTATTTTCATTTGACGGGTTGAATTTTGGAAATTAGATAAATTTACTAATCAGCAAACACGGAAGGTACCACGTTGTAGAGCATGAAAATATGACAACTTTTCAAAAATGAATCGGTGCAAAATATTATCTGAGTACCAAGTTATGACCACCTGAGTCGTTATTTTCATTTGATGGGTTGAATTTTCGAAATTACACAAAGTTACTAATTAGCAAACACGGAAGGTACCATATTGTAGAGCATGAAAATATAACAACTTTTCAAAAAGGAATCAGTACAAAATATTATCTGAGCACCAAGTTATGACCACCGGAATCGTTATTTTTGTTTGATGGGTTGAATTTTGGAAATTAGATGAAGTTCTTAACCAGCAAACATGTAAGGTACCATACTGTAGAGAATGAAAATATAAGAACTTTTGAAAAAGGAACTGGTAAAAAAATATTATCTGAGCACCAAGTTATGACCACCTAAATAGTTATTTTCTTGAAATTTGTTGAATTTTGGAAATTAGATAAATTTATTAATCCGCAAACATGGAAGGTACCACGTTGTAGAGCATGAAAATATGACAACTTTTCAAAACAGAATCGGTGCAAAATATTATCTGAGTACCATGTTATGACCACCTGAGTCTTTATTTTCATTTGATGGGTTGAATTTTGGAAATTACATGAAGTTACTAATCAGCAAACACGGAAGGTACCATATTGTAGAGCATGAAAATATATCAACTTTTCAAAAAGGAATCAGTACAAAATATTATCTGAGCACCAAGTTATGACCACCGGAATCATTATTTTTGTTTGATGGGTTGAATTTTGGAAATTAGATGACGTTCTTAAACAGCAAACACGTAAGGTACCATACTGTAGAGAATGAAAATATAAGAACTTTTGAAAAAGGAACCGGTAAAAAATATTATCTGAGCACCAAGTTATGACCACCTAAATAGTTATCTTCATTTGATGGGTTGAATTTTGGAAATTAGATAAATTTACTAATCAGGAAACATGTAAGGTACCACGTTGTAGAGCATGAAAATATGACAACTTTTGAAAAAGGAATCGGTGCAAAATATTATCTGAGCACCAAGTTATGACCACCTAAATAGTTATTTTCATTTGATGGTTGAATTTTGGAAATTAGATAAATTTACTAATCAGCATACATGGAAGGTACCACGTTGTAGAGAATGAAAAAATGACAACTTTTAAAAAAGGAATCGGTGCAATATATAATCTGAGTACTAAGTTATGACCACCTGAGTCGTTATTTTCATTTGACGGGTTGAATTTTAGAAATTACATGAATTTACTAATCAGCAAACACGGAAGGTACCACGTTGTAGAGCATGAAAATATGACAACTTTTCAAAAAGGAATCGTTGCAAAATATTATCTGAGTACCAAGTTACGACCACCTGAGTCGTTATTTTCATTTGATGGGGTGAATTTTGGAAATTGCACAAAGTTTCTAATTAGCAAACACGGAAGGTACCATATTGTAGAGTATGAAAATATAACAATTTTTCAAAAAGGAATCAGTACAAAATATTATCTGAGCACCAAGTTATGACCACCGGAATCGTTATTTTTGTTTGATGGGTTGAATTTTGGAAATTAGATAAAGTTCTTAACAGGTAACAAGTAAGGTACCATATTGTAGAGCATGAAAATATAAGAACTTTTGAAAAAGGAACCGGTAAAAAATATTATCTGAGCACCAAGTTATGACCACCTAAATAGTTATTTTCATTTGATGGGTTGAATTTTGGAAATTAGATAAATTTACTAATCAGCAAACACGGAAGGTACCACGTTGTAGAGCATGAAAATATGACAACTTTTCAAAAAGGAATCGGTGCAAAATATTTTCTGAGTACCAAGTTACGACCACCTGAGTCGTTATTTTCATTTGATGGGGTGAATTTTGGAAATTACACAAAGTTTCTAATTAGCAAACACGGAAGGTACCATATTGTAGAGTATGAAAATATAACAATTTTTCAAAAAGGAATCAGTACAAAATATTATCTGAGCACCAAGTTATGACCACCGGAATCGTTATTTTTGTTTAATAGGTTGAATTTTGGAAATTAGATGAAGTTCTTAACCAGCAAACATGTAAGGTACCATATTGTAGAGAATGAAAATATAAGAACTTATGAAAAAGGAACCGGTAAAAAATATTATCTGAGCACCAAGTTATGTTCACCTAAATAGTTATTTTCATTAAATTTGTTGAATTTTGGAAATTAGATAAATTTACTAATCCGGAAACACGGAAGGTACGACGTTGTAGAGCATGAAAATATGACAACTTTTCAAAAAGGAATCGGTGCAAAATATTATCTGAGTACCAAGTTATGACCACCTGAGTCGTTATTTTCATTTGATGGGTTGAATTTTGGAAATTACATGAAGTTACTAATCAGCAAACACCGAAGGTACCATATTGTAGAGCATGAAAATATATCAACTTTTCAAAAAGGAATCAGTACAAAATATTATCTGAGCACCAAGTTATGACCACCGGAATCGTTATTTTTGTTTGATGGGTTGAATTTTGGAAATTAGATAATGTTCTTAACAGGTAACATGTAAGGTACCATATTGTAGAGCATGAACATATAAGAACTTTTGAAAAAGGAACCGGTAAAAAATATTATCAGAGCACCAAGTTATGACCACCTAAATAGTTATTTTCATTTGATGGGTTGAATTTTGGAAATTATATAAATTTACTAATCAGCAAACACGGAAGGTACCACGTTGTAGAGCATGAAAATATGACAACTTTTCAAAAATGAATCGGTGCAAAATATTATCTGAGTACCAAATTATGACCAGCTGAGTCGTTATTTTCATTTGATGGGTTGAATTTTGGAAATTACATGAAGTTACTAATCAACAAACACCGAAGGTACCATATTGTAGAGCATGAAAATATATCAACTTTTCAAAAAGGAATCAGTACAAAATATTATTTGAGCACCAAGTTATGACCACCGGAATCGTTATTTTCGTTTGATGGGTTGAATTTTGGAAATTAGATAATGTTCTTAACAGGTAACATGTAAGGTACCATATTGTAGAGCATCAACATATAAGAACTTTTGAAAAAGGAACCGGTAAAAAATATTATCTGAGCACCAAGTTATGACCACCTAAATAGTTATTTTCATTTGATGGGTTGAATTTTGGAAATTAGATAAATTTACTAATCAGCAAACACGGAAGGTACCACGTTGTAGAGCATGAAAATATGACAACTTTTCAAAAATGAATCGGTGCAAAATATTATCTGAGTACCAAGTTATGACCACCTGAGTCGTTATTTTCATTTGATGGGTTGAATTTTCGAAATTACACAAAGTTACTAATTAGCAAACACGGAAGGTACCATATTGTAGAGCATGAAAATATAACAACTTTTCAAAAAGGAATCAGTACAAAATATTATCTGAGCACAAAGTTATGACCACCGGAATCGTTATTTTTGTTTGATGGGTTGAATTTTGGAAATTAGATGAAGTTCTTAACCAGCAAACATGTAAGGTACCATACTGTAGAGAATGAAAATATAAGAACTTTTGAAAAAGGAACCGGTAAAAAAATATTATCTGAGCACCAAGTTATGACCACCTAAATAGTTATTTTCTTGAAATTTGGTGAATTTTGGAAATTAGATAAATTTATTAATCAGCAAACATGGAAGGTACCACGTTGTAGAGCATGAAAATATGACAACTTTTCAAAACAGAATCGGTGCAAAATATTATCTGAGTACCATGTTATGACCACCTGAGTCTTTATTTTCATTTGATGGGTTGAATTTTGGAAATTACATGAAGTTACTAATCAGCAAACACGGAAGGTACCATATTGTAGAGCATGAAAATATATCAACTTTTCAAAAAGGAATCAGTACAAAATATTATCTGAGCACCAAGTTATGACCACCGGAATCGTTATTTTTGTTTGATGGGTTGAATTTTGGAAATTAGATGACGTTCTTAAACAGCAAACACGTAAGGTACCATACTGTAGAGAATGAAAATATAAGAACTTTTGAAAAAGGAACTGGTAAAAAATATTATCTGAGCACCAAGTTATGACTACCTAAATAGTTATCTTCATTTGATGGGTTGAATTTTGGAAATTAGATAAATTTACTAATCAGGAAACACGTAAGGTACCACGTTGTAGAGCATGAAAATATGACAACTTTTGAAAAAGGAATCGGTGCAAAATATTATCTGAGCACCAAGTTATGACCACCTAAACAGTTATTTTCATTTGATGGGTTGAATTTTGGAAATTAGATAAATTTACTAATCAGCATACATGGAAGGTACCACGTTGTAGAGCATGAAAATATGACAACTTTTCAAAAAGGAATCGGTGAAATATATAATCTGAGTACTAAGTTATGACCACCTGAGTCGTTATTTTCATTTGACGGGTTGAATTTTAGAAATTACATGAATTTACTAATCAGCAAACAGGAAGGTACCACGTTGTAGAGCATGAAAATATGACAACTTTTCAAAAAGGAATCGTTGCAAAATATTATCTGAGTACCAAGTTACGACCACCTGAGTCGTTATTTTCATTTGATGGGGTGAATTTTGGAAATTGCACAAAGGTTCTTATTAGCAAACACGGAAGGTACCATATTGTAGAGTATGAAAATATAACAATTTTTAAAAAGGAATCAGTACAAAATATTATCTGAGCACCAAGTTATGACCACCGGAATCGTTATTTTTGTTTGATGGGTTGAATTTTGGAAATTAGATAAAGTTGTTAACAGGTAACAAGTAAGGTACCATATTGTAGAGCATGAAAATATAAGAACTTTTGAAAAAGGAACCGGTAAAAAATATTATCTGAGCACCAAGTTATGTTCACCTAAATAGTTATTTTCATTAAATTTGTTGAATTTTGGAAATTAGATAAATTTACTAATCCGGAAACACGGAAGGTACGACGTTGTAGAGCATGAAAATATGACAACTTTTCAAAAAGGAATCGGTGCAAAATATTATCTGAGTACCAAGTTATGACCACCTGAGTCGTTATTTTCATTTGATGGGTTGAATTTTGGAAATTACGTGAAGTTACTAATCAGCAAACACCGAAGGTACCATATTGTAGAGCATGAAAATATATCAACTTTTCAAAAAGGAATCAGTACAAAATATTATCTGAGCACCAAGTTATGACCACAGGAATCGTTATTTTTGTTTGATGGGTTGAATTTTGGAAATTAGATAATGTTCTTAACAGGTAACATGTAAGGTACCATATTGTAGAGCATGAACATATAAGAACTTTTGAAAAAGGAACCGGTAAAAAATATTATTAGAGCACCAAGTTATGACCACCTAAATAGTTATTTTCATTTGATGGGTTGAATTTTGGAAATTAGATAAATTTACTAATCAGCAAACACGGAAGGTACCACGTTGTAGAGCATGAAAATATGACAACTTTTCAAAAATGAATCGGTGCAAAATATTATCTGAGTTCCAAGTTATGACCACCTGAGTCGTTATTTTCATTTGATGGGGTGAATTTTGGAAATTACACAAAGTTTCTAATTAGCAAACACGGAAGGTACCATATTGTAGAGTATGAAAATATAACAAATTTTCAAAAAGGAATCAGTACAAAATATTATCTGAGCACCAAGTTATGACCACCGGAATCATTATTTTGTTTGATGGGTTGTATTTTGGAAATTAGATAAAGTTCTTAACAGGTAACAAGTAAGGTACCATATTGTAGAGCATGAAAATATAAGAACTTTTGAAAAAGGAACCGGTAAAAAATATTATCTGAGCACCAAGTTATGACCACCTAAATAGTTATTTTCATTTGATGGGTTGAATTTTGGAAATTAGATAAATTTACTAATCAGCAAACACGGAAGGTACCACGTTGTAGAGCATGAAAATATGACAACTTTTCAAAAAGGAATCAGTGCAAAATATTATCTGAGTACCAAGTTACGACCACCTGAGTCGTTATTTTCATTTGATGGGGTGAATTTTGGAAATTACACAAAGTTTCTAATTAGCAAACACGGAAGGTACCATATTGTAGAGTATGAAAATATAACAATTTTTCAAAAAGGAATAAGTACAAAATATTATCTGAGCACCAAGTTATGACCACCGGAATCGTTATTTTTGTTTGATGGGTTGAATTTTGGAAATTAGATAATGTTCTTAACCGGTAACATGTAAGGTACCATATTGTAGAGCATGAACATATAAGAACTTTTGAAAAAGGAACCGGTAAAAAATATTATCTGAGCACCAAGTTATGACCACCTAAATAGTTATTTTCATTTGATTGGTTGAATTTTGGAAATTAGATAAATTTACTAATCAGGAAACACGGAAGGTACCACGTTGTAGAGCATGAAAATATGACAACTTTTGAAAAAGGAATCGGTGCAAAATATTATCTGAGTACCAAGTTATGACCACCTGAGTCGTTATTTTCATTTGATGGGTTGAATTTTCGAAATTACACAAAGTTACTAATTAGCAAACACGGAAGGTACCATATTGTAGAGCATGAAAATATAACAACTTTTCAAAAAGGAATCAGTACAAAATGTTATCTGAGCACCAAGTTATGACCACCAGAATCGTTATTTTTGTTTGATGGGTTGAATTTTGGAAATTAGATGAAGTTCTTAACCAGCAAACATGTAAGGTACCATATTGTAGAGAATGAAAATATAAGAACTTTTGAAAAAGGAACCGGTAAAAAATATTATCTGAGCACCAAGTTATGACCACCTAAATAGTTATTTTCATTTGATGGGTTGAATTTTGGAAATTAGATAAATTTACTAATCAGCAAACACGGAAGGTACCACGTTGTAGAGCATGAAAATATGACAACTTTTCAAAAAGGAATCGGTGCAAAATATTATCTGAGTACCATGTTATGACCACCTAAGTCTTTATTTTCGTTTGATGGGTTGAATTTTCGAAATTACACAAAGTTACTAATTAGCAAACACGGAAGGTACCATATTGTAGAGCATGAAAATATAACAACTTTTCAAAAAGGAATCAGTACAAAATGTTATCTGAGCACCAAGTTATGACCACCGGAATCGTTATTTTTGTTTGATGGGTTGAATTTTGGAAATTAGATGAAGTTCTTAACCAGCAAACATGTAAGGTACCATATTGTAGAGAATGAAAATATAAGAACTTTTGTAAAAGGAACCGGTAAAAAATATTATCTGAGCACCAAGTTATGACCACCTAAATAGTTATTTTCATTTGATGGGTTGAATTTTGGAAATTAGATAAATTTACTAATCAGCAAACACGGAAGGTACCACGTTGTAGAGCATGAAAATATGACAACTTTTCAAAAAGGAATCGGTGCAAAATATTATCTGAGTACCATGTTATGACCACCTAAGTCTTTATTTTCATTTGATGGGTTGAATTTTCGAAATTACACAAAGTTACTAATTAGCAAACACGGAAGGTACCATATTGTAGAGCATGAAAATATAACAACTTTTCAAAAAGGAATCAGTACAAAATGTTATCTGAGCACCAAGTTATGACCACCGGAATCGTTATTTTTTTTTGATGGGTTGAATTTTGGAAATTAGATGAAGTTCTTAACCAGCAAACATGTAAGGTACCATATTGTAGAGAATGAAAATATAAGAACTTTTGAAAAAGGAACCGGTAAAAAATATTATCTGAGCACCAAGTTATGTTCACCTAAATAGTTATTTTCATTAAATTTGTTGAATTTTGGAAATTAGATAAATTTACTAATCCGGAAACACGGAAGGTACGACGTTGTAGAGCATGAAAATATGACAACTTTTCAAAAAGGAATCGGTGCAAAATATTATCTGAGTACCAAGTTATGACCACCTGAGTCGTTATTTTCATTTGATGGGTTGAATTTTGGAAATTACGTGAAGTTACTAATCAGCAAACACCGAAGGTACCATATTGTAGAGCATGAAAATATATCAACTTTTCAAAAAGGAATCAGTACAAAATATTATCTGAGCACCAAGTTATGACCACAGGAATCGTTATTTTTGTTTGATGGGTTGAATTTTGGAAATTAGATAATGTTCTTAACAGGTAACATGTAAGGTACCATATTGTAGAGCATGAACATATAAGAACTTTTGAAAAAGGAACCGGTAAAAAATATTATTAGAGCACCAAGTTATGACCACCTAAATAGTTATTTTCATTTGATGGGTTGAATTTTGGAAATTAGATAAATTTACTAATCAGCAAACACGGAAGGTACCACGTTGTAGAGCATGAAAATATGACAACTTTTCAAAAATGAATCGGTGCAAAATATTATCTGAGTTCCAAGTTATGACCACCTGAGTCGTTATTTTCATTTGATGGGGTGAATTTTGGAAATTACACAAAGTTTCTAATTAGCAAACACGGAAGGTACCATATTGTAGAGTATGAAAATATAACAAATTTTCAAAAAGGAATCAGTACAAAATATTATCTGAGCACCAAGTTATGACCACCGGAATCATTATTTTGTTTGATGGGTTGTATTTTGGAAATTAGATAAAGTTCTTAACAGGTAACAAGTAAGGTACCATATTGTAGAGCATGAAAATATAAGAACTTTTGAAAAAGGAACCGGTAAAAAATATTATCTGAGCACCAAGTTATGACCACCTAAATAGTTATTTTCATTTGATGGGTTGAATTTTGGAAATTAGATAAATTTACTAATCAGCAAACACGGAAGGTACCACGTTGTAGAGCATGAAAATATGACAACTTTTCAAAAAGGAATCAGTGCAAAATATTATCTGAGTACCAAGTTACGACCACCTGAGTCGTTATTTTCATTTGATGGGGTGAATTTTGGAAATTACACAAAGTTTCTAATTAGCAAACACGGAAGGTACCATATTGTAGAGTATGAAAATATAACAATTTTTCAAAAAGGAATAAGTACAAAATATTATCTGAGCACCAAGTTATGACCACCGGAATCGTTATTTTTGTTTGATGGGTTGAATTTTGGAAATTAGATAATGTTCTTAACCGGTAACATGTAAGGTACCATATTGTAGAGCATGAACATATAAGAACTTTTGAAAAAGGAACCGGTAAAAAATATTATCTGAGCACCAAGTTATGACCACCTAAATAGTTATTTTCATTTGATTGGTTGAATTTTGGAAATTAGATAAATTTACTAATCAGGAAACACGGAAGGTACCACGTTGTAAAGCATGAAAATATGACAACTTTTGAAAAAGGAATCGGTGCAAAATATTATCTGAGTACCAAGTTATGACCACCTGAGTCGTTATTTTCATTTGATGGGTTGAATTTTCGAAATTACACAAAGTTACTAATTAGCAAACACGGAAGGTACCATATTGTAGAGCATGAAAATATAACAACTTTTCAAAAAGGAATCAGTACAAAATGTTATCTGAGCACCAAGTTATGACCACCAGAATCGTTATTTTTGTTTGATGGGTTGAATTTTGGAAATTAGATGAAGTTCTTAACCAGCAAACATGTAAGGTACCATATTGTAGAGAATGAAAATATAAGAACTTTTGAAAAAGGAACCGGTAAAAAATATTATCTGAGCACCAAGTTATGACCACCTAAATAGTTATTTTCATTTGATGGGTTGAATTTTGGAAATTAGATAAATTTACTAATCAGCAAACACGGAAGGTACCACGTTGTAGAGCATGAAAATATGACAACTTTTCAAAAAGGAATCGGTGCAAAATATTATCTGAGTACCATGTTATGACCACCTAAGTCTTTATTTTCGTTTGATGGGTTGAATTTTCGAAATTACACAAAGTTACTAATTAGCAAACACGGAAGGTACCATATTGTAGAGCATGAAAATATAACAACTTTTCAAAAAGGAATCAGTACAAAATGTTATCTGAGCACCAAGTTATGACCACCGGAATCGTTATTTTTGTTTGATGGGTTGAATTTTGGAAATTAGATGAAGTTCTTAACCAGCAAACATGTAAGGTACCATATTGTAGAGAATGAAAATATAAGAACTTTTGTAAAAGGAACCGGTAAAAAATATTATCTGAGCACCAAGTTATGACCACCTAAATAGTTATTTTCATTTGATGGGTTGAATTTTGGAAATTAGATAAATTTACTAATCAGCAAACACGGAAGGTACCACGTTGTAGAGCATGAAAATATGACAACTTTTCAAAAAGGAATCGGTGCAAAATATTATCTGAGTACCATGTTATGACCACCTAAGTCTTTATTTTCATTTGATGGGTTGAATTTTGGATATTACATGAAGTTACTAATCAGCAAACACGGAAGGTACCATATTGTAGAGCATGAAAATATATCAAGTTTTCAAAAAGGAATCAGTACAAAATATTATCTGAGCACCAAGTTATGACCACCGGAATCGTTATTTTTGTTTGATGGGTTGAATTTTGGAAATTAGATGAAGTTCTTAACCAGCAAACATGTAAGGTACCATATTGTAGAGAATGAAAATATAAGAACTTTTGAAAAAGGAACCGGTAAAAAATATTATCTGAGCACCAAGTTATGACCACCTAAATAGTTATTTTCATTTGATGGGTTGAATTTTGGAAATTAGATAAATTTACTAATCAGCAAACACGGAAGGTACCACGTTGTAGAGCATGAAAATATGACAACTTTTCAAAAAGGAATCGGTGCAAAATATTATCTGAGTACCATGTTATGACCACCTAAGTCTTTATTTTCATTTGATGGGTTGAATTTTGGATATTACATGAAGTTACTAATCAGCAAACACGGAAGGTACCATATTGTAGAGCATGAAAATATATCAAGTTTTCAAAAAGGAATCAGTACAAAATATTATCTGAGCACCAAGTTATGACCACCGGAATCGTTATTTTTGTTTGATGGGTTGAATTTTGGAAATTAGATGAAGTTCTTAACCAGCAAACATGTAAGGTACCATATTGTAGAGAATGAAAATATAAGAACTTTTGAAAAAGGAACCGGTAAAAAATATTATCTGAGCACCAAGTTATGACCACCTAAATAGTTATTTTCATTTGATGGGTTGAATTTTGGAAATTAGATAAATTTACTAATCAGCAAACACGGAAGGTACCACGTTGTAGAGCATGAAAATATGACAACTTTTCAAAAAGGAATCGGTGCAAAATATTATCTGAGTACCATGTTATGACCACCTAAGTCTTTATTTTCATTTGATGGGTTGAATTTTGGAAATTACATGAAGTTACTAATCAACAAACACGGAAGGTACCATATTGTAGAGCATGAAAATATATCAAGTTTTCAAAAAGGAATCAGTACAAAATATTATCTGAGCCCCAAGTTATGACCACCGGAATCGTTATTTTTGTTTGATGGGTTGAATTTTGGAAATTAGATGAAGTTCTTAACCAGCAAACATGTAAGGTACCATATTGTAGAGAATGGAAATATAAGAACTTTTGAAAAAGGAACCGGTAAAAAATATTATCTGAGCACCAAGTTATGACCACCTAAATAGTTATTTTCATTTGATGGGTTAAATTTTGGAAATTAGATAAATTTACTAATCAGCAAACACGGAAGGTACCACGTTGTAGAGCATGAAAATATGACAACTTTTCAAAAAGGAATCGGTGCAAAATATTATCTGAGTACCATGTTATGACCACCTAAGTCTTTATTTTAATTTGATGTGTTGAATTTTGGAAATTACATGAAGTTACTAATCAGCAAACACGGAAGGTACCATATTGTAGAGCATGAAAATATATCAAGTTTTCAAAAAGGAATCAGTACAAAATATTATCTGAGCACCAAGTTATGACCACCGGAATCGTTATTTTTGTTTGATGGGTTGAATTTTGGAAATTAGATGACGTTCTTAACCAGCAAACACGTAAGGTACCATACTGTAGAAAAAGAAAATATAAGAACTTTTGAAAAAGGAACCGATAAAAAATATTATCTGAGCACCAAGTTATGACCACCTAAATAGTTATTTTCATTTGATTGGTTGAATTTTGGAAATTAGATAAATTTACTAATCAGGAAACACGGAAGGTACCACGTTGTAGAGCATGAAAATATGACAACTTTTCAAAAAGGAATCGGTGCAAAATATTATCTGAGTACCATGTTATGACCACCTAAGTCTTTATTTTCATTTGATGGGTTGAATTTTGGAAATTACATGAAGTTACTAATCAGCAAACACGGAAGGTACCATATTGTAGAGCATGAAAATATATCAAGTTTTCAAAAAGGAATCAGTACAAAATATTATCTGAGCCCCAAGTTATGACCACCGGAATCGTTATTTTTGTTTGATGGGTTGAATTTTGGAAATTAGATGAAGTTCTTAACCAGCAAACATGTAAGGTACCATATTGTAGAGAATGAAAATATAAGAACTTTTGAAAAAGGAACCGGTAAAAAATATTATCTGAGCACCAAGTTATGACCACCTAAATAGTTATTTTCATTTGATGGGTTAAATTTTGGAAATTAGATAAATTTACTAATCAGCAAACACGGAAGGTACCACGTTGTAGAGCATGAAAATATGACAACTTTTCAAAAAGGAATCGGTGCAAAATATTATCTGAGTACCATGTTATGACCACCTAAGTCTTTATTTTCATTTGATGTGTTGAATTTTGGAAATTACATGAAGTTACTAATCAGCAAACACGGAAGGTGCCATATTGTAGAGCATGAAAATATATCAAGTTTTCAAAAAGGAATCAGTACAACATATTATCTGAGCACCAAGTTATGACCACCGGAATCGTTATTTTTGTTTGATGGGTTGAATTTTGGAAATTAGATGACGTTCTTAACCAGCAAACACGTAAGGTACCATACTGTAGAGAAAGAAAATATAAGAACTTTTGAAAAAGGAACCGGTAAAAAATATTATCTGAGCACCAAGTTATGACCACCTAAATAGTTATTTTCATTTGATTGGTTGAATTTTGGAAATTAGATAAATTTACTAATCAGGAAACACGGAAGGTACCACGTTGTAGAGCATGAAAATATGACAACTTTTGAAAAAGGAATCGGTGCAAAATATTATCTGAGCACCAAGTTATGACCACCTAAATAGTTATTTTCATTTGATGGGTTGAATTTTGGAAAATAGATAAATTTACTAAACCGGAAACACGGAAGGTACCATGTTGTAGAGCATGAAAATATGACTACTTTTCAAAAAGGAATCGGTGCAAAATATTATCTGAGTACCAAGTTATGACCACCTGAGTCGTTATTTTCATTTGATGGGTTGAATTTTAGAAATTACATGAAGTTACTAATCAGCAAACACGGAAGAAACCATATTGTAGAGCATGAAAATATATCAACTTTTCAAAAAGGAATCAGTACAAAATATTATCTGAGCACCAAGTTATGACCACCGGAATCGTTATTTTTGTTTGATGGGTTGAATTTTGGAAATTAGATAATGTTCTTAACCGGAAACATGTAAGGTACCATATTGTAGAGCATGAACATATAAGAACTTTTGAAAAAGGAACCGGTAAAAAATATTATCTGAGCACCAAGTTATGACCACCTAAATAGTTATTTTCATTTGATTGGTTGAATTTTGGAAATTAGATAAATTTACTAATCAGCAAACACAGAAGGTACCACGTTGTAGAGCATGAAAATTTGGCAACTTTTCAAAAATGAATCGGTGCAAAATATTATCTGAGTACCAAGTTATGACCACCTGAGTCGTTATTTTCATTTGATGGGTTGAATTTTCGAAATTACACAAAGTTACTAATTAGCAAACACGGAAGGTACCATATTGTAGAGCATGAAAATATAACAACTTTTCAAAAAGGAATCAGTACAAAATGTTATCGGAGCACCAAGTTATGACCACCTGAATCGTTATTTTTGTTTGATGGGTTGAATTTTGGAAATTAGATGAAGTTCTTAACCAGCAAACATGTAAGGTACCATATTGTAGAGAATGAAAATATAAGAACTTTTGAAAAAGGAACCGGTAAAAAATATTATCTGAGCACCAAGTTATGACCACCTAAATAGTTATTTTCATTTGATGGGTTGAATTTTGGAAATTAGATAAATTTACTAATCAGCAAACACGGAAGGTACCACGTTGTAGAGCATGAAAATATGACAACTTTTCAAAAATGAATCGGTGCAAAATATTATCTGAGTACCAAATTATGACCAGCTGAGGCGTTATTTTCATTTGATGGGTTGAATTTTGGAAATTACATGAAGTTACTAATCAACAAACACCGAAGGTACCATATTGTAGAGCATGAAAATATATCAAGTTTTCAAAAGGAATCAGAACAAAATATTATCTGAGCACCAAGTTATGACCACCGGAATCGTTATTTTTGTTTGATGGGTTGAATTTTGGAACTTAGATGACGTTCTTAACCAGCAAACACGTAAGGTACCATACTGTAGAGAAAGAAAATTAAGAACTTTTGAAAAAGGAACCGGTAAAAAATATTATCTGAGCACCAAGTTATGACCACCTAAATAGTTATTTTCATTAAATTTGTTGAATTTTGGAAATTAGATAAATTTATTAATCAGCAAACATGGAAGGTACCACGTTGTAGAGCATGAAAATATGACAACTTTTCAAAACGGAATCGGTGCAAAATATTATCTGAGTACCATGTTATGACCACCTGAGTCTTTATTTTCATTTGATGGGTTGAATTTTGGAAATTACATGAAGTTACTAATCAGCAAACACGGAAGGTACCATATTGTAGAGCATGAAAATATATCAAGTTTTCAAAAGGAATCAGAACAAAATATTATCTGAGCACCAAGTTATGACCACCGGAATCGTTATTTTTGTTTGATGGGTTGAATTCTGGAAATTAGATGAAGTTCTTAACCAGCAAACATGTAAGGTACCATATTGTAGAGAATGAAAATATAAGAACTTTTGAAAAAGGAACCGGTAAAAAATATTATCTGAGCACCAAGTTATGACCACCTAAATAGTTATTTTCATTTGATGGGTTGAATTTTGGAAATTAGATAAATTTACTAATCAGCAAACACGGAAGGTACCACGTTGTAGAGCATGAAAATATGACAACTTTTCAAAAAGGAATCGGTGCAAAATATTATCTGAGTACCATGTTATGACCACCTAAGTCTTTATTTTCATTTGATGGGTTGAATTTTGGAAATTACATGAAGTTACTAATCAGCAAACACGGAAGGTACCATATTGTAGAGCATGAAAATATATCAAGTTTTCAAAAAGGAATCAGTACAAAATATTATCTGAGCACCAAGTTATGACCACCGGAATCGTTATTTTTGTTTGATGGGTTGAATTTTGGAAATTAGATGAAGTTCTTAACCAGCAAACATGTAAGGTACCATATTGTAGAGAATGAAAATATAAGAACTTTTGAAAAAGGAACCGGTAAAAAATATTATCTGAGCACCAAGTCATGACCACCTAAATAGTTATTTTCATTTGATGGGTTAAATTTTGGAAATTAGATAAATTTACTAATCAGCAAACACGGAAGGTACCACGTTGTAGAGCATGAAAATATGACAACTTTTCAAAGAGGAATCGGTGCAAAATATTATCTGAGTACCATGTTATGACCACCTAAGTCTTTATTTTCATTTGATGTGTTGAATTTTGGAAATTACATGAAGTTACTAATCAGCAAACACGGAAGGTACCATATTGTAGAGCATGAAAATATATCAAGTTTTCAAAAAGGAATCAGTACAAAATATTATCTGAGCACCAAGTTATGACCACCGGAATCGTTATTTTTGTTTGATGGGTTGAATTTTGGAAATTAGATGACGTTCTTAACCAGCAAACACGTAAGGTACCATACTGTAGAGAAAGAAAATATAAGAACTTTTGAAAAAGGAACCGGTAAAAAATATTATCTGAGCACCAAGTTATGACCACCTAAATAGTTATTTTCATTTGATTGGTTGAATTTTGGAAATTAGATAAATTTACTAATCAGGAAACACGGAAGGTACCACGTTGTAGAGCATGAAAATATGACAACTTTTGAAAAAGGAATCGGTGCAAAATATTATCTGAGCACCAAGTTATGACCACCTAAATAGTTATTTTCATTTGATGGGTTGAATTTTGGAAATTAGATAAATTTACTAAACCGGAAACACGGAAGGTACCATGTTGTAGAGCATGAAAATATGACAACTTTTCAAAAAGGAATCGGTGCAAAATATTATCTGAGTACCATGTTATGACCACCTAAGTCTTTATTTTCGTTTGATGGGTTGAATTTTCGAAATTACACAAAGTTACTAATTAGCAAACACGGAAGGTACCATATTGTAGAGCATGAAAATATAACAACTTTTCAAAAAGGAATCAGTACAAAATGTTATCTGAGCACCAAGTTATGACCACCGGAATCGTTATTTTTGTTTGATGGGTTGAATTTTGGAAATTAGATGAAGTTCTTAACCAGCAAACATGTAAGGTACCATATTGTAGAGAATGAAAATATAAGAACTTTTGAAAAAGGAACCGGTAAAAAATATTATCTGAGCACCAAGTTATGACCACCTAAATAGTTATTTTCATTAAATTTGTTGAATTTTGGAAATTAGATAAATTTATTAATCAGCAAACACGGAAGGTACCACGTTGTAGAGCATGAAAATATGACAACTTTTCAAAACGGAATCGGTGCAAAATATTATCTGAGTACTATGTTATGACCACCTGAGTCTTTATTTTCATTTGATGGGTTGAATTTTGGAAATTACATGAAGTTACTAATCAGCAAACACGGAAGGTACCATATTGTAGAGCATGAAAATATATCAAGTTTTCAAAAGGAATCAGTACAAAATATTATCTGAGCACCAAGTTATGACCACCGGAATCGTTATTTTTGTTTGATGGGTTGAATTTTGGAACTTAGATGACGTTCTTAACCAGCAAACACGTAAGGTACCATACTGTGGAGAAAGAAAATTAAGAACTTTTGAAAAAGGAACCGGTAAAAAATATTATCTGAGCACCAAGTTATGACCACCTAAATAGTTATTTTCATTTGATTGGTTGAATTTTGGAAATTAGATAAATTTACTAATCAGGAAACACGGAAGGTACCACGTTGTAGAGCATGAAAATGTGACAACTTTTCAAAAATGAATCGGTGCAAAATATTATCTGAGTACCAAGTTATGACCACCTGAGTCATTATTTTCATTTGATGGGTTGAATTTTTGAAATTACACAAAGTTACTAATTAGCAAACACGGAAGGTACCATATTGTAGAGCATGAAAATATAACAACTTTTCAAAAAGGAATCAGTACAAAATGTTATCTGAGCACCAAGTTATGACCACCGGAATCGTTATTTTTGTTTGATGGGTGGAATTTTGGAAATTAGATGAAGTTCTTAACCAGCAAACATGTAAGGTACCATATTGTAGAGAATGAAAATATAAGAACTTTTGAAAAAGGAACCGGTAAAAAATATTATCTGAGCACCAAGTTATGACCACCTAAATAGTTATTTTCATTTGATGGGTTGAATTTTGGAAATTAGATAAATTTACTAATCAGCAAACACGGAAGGTACCACGTTGTAGAGCATGAAAATATGACAACTTTTCAAAGAGGAATCGGTGCAAAATATTATCTGAGTACCATGTTATGACCACCTAAGTCTTTATTTTCATTTGATGGGTTGAATTTTGGAAATTACATGAAGTTACTAATCAGCAAACACGGAAGGTACCATATTGTAGAGCATGAAAATATATCAAGTTTTCAAAAAGGAATCAGTACAAAATATTATCTGAGCACCAAGTTATGACCACCGGAATCGTTATTTTTGTTAGATGGGTTGAATTTTGGAAATTAGATGAAGTTCTTAACCAGCAAACATGTAAGGTACCATACTGTAGAGAAAGAAAATTAAGAACTTTTGAAAAAGGAACCGGTAAAAAATATTATCTGAGCACCAAGTTATGACCACCTAAATAGTTATTTTCATTAAATTTGTTGAATTTTGGAAATTAGATAAATTTATTAATCAGCAAACATGGAAGGTACCACGTTGTAGAGCATGAAAATATGACAACTTTTCAAAACGGAATCGGTGCAAAATATTATCTGAGTACCATGTTATGACCACCTGAGTCTTTATTTTCATTTGATGGGTTGAATTTTGGAAATTACATGAAGTTACTAATCAGCAAACACGGAAGGTACCATATTGTAGAGCATGAAAATATATCAAGTTTTCAAAAGGAATCAGAACAAAATATTATCTGAGCACCAAGTTATGACCACCGGAATCGTTATTTTTGTTTGATGGGTTGAATTTTGGAAATTAGATGAAGTTCTTAACCAGCAAACATGTAAGGTACCATATTGTAGAGAATGAAAATATAAGAACTTTTGAAAAAGGAACCGGTAAAAAATATTATCTGAGCACCAAGTTATGACCACCTAAATAGTTATTTTCATTTGATGGGTTGAATTTTGGAAATTAGATAAATTTACTAATCAGCAAACACGGAAGGTACCACGTTGTAGAGCATGAAAATATGACAACTTTTCAAAAAGGAATCGGTGCAAAATATTATCTGAGTACCATGTTATGACCACCTAAGTCTTTATTTTCATTTGATGGGTTGAATTTTGGAAATTACATGAAGTTACTAATCAGCAAACACGGAAGGTACCATATTGTAGAGCATGAAAATATATCAAGTTTTCAAAAAGGAATCAGTACAAAATATTATCTGAGCACCAAGTTATGACCACCGGAATCGTTATTTTTGTTTGATGGGTTGAATTTTGGAAATTAGATGAAGTTCTTAACCAGCAAACATGTAAGGTACCATATTGTAGAGAATGAAAATATAAGAACTTTTGAAAAAGGAACCGGTAAAAAATATTATCTGAGCACCAAGTTATGACCACCTAAATAGTTATTTTCATTTGATGGGTTAAATTTTGGAAATTAGATAAATTTACTAATCAGCAAACACGGAAGGTACCACGTTGTAGAGCATGAAAATATGACAACTTTTCAAAAAGGAATCGGTGCAAAATATTATCTGAGTACCATGTTATGACCACCTAAGTCTTTATTTTCATTTGATGTGTTGAATTTTGGAAATTACATGAAGTTACTAATCAGCAAACACGGAAGGTACCATATTGTAGAGCATGAAAATATATCAAGTTTTCAAAAAGGAATCAGTACAAAATATTATCTGAGCACAAGTTATGACCACCGGAATCGTTATTTTTGTTTGATGGGTTGAATTTTGGAAATTAGATGACGTTCTTAACCAGCAAACACGTAAGGTACCATACTGTAGAGAAAGAAAATATAAGAACTTTTGAAAAAGGAACCGGTAAAAAATATTATCTGAGCACCAAGTTATGACCACCTAAATAGTTATTTTCATTTGATTGGTTGAATTTTGGAAATTAGATAAATTTACTAATCAGGAAACACGGAAGGTACCACGTTGTAGAGCATGAAAATATGACAACTTTTGAAAAAGGAATCGGTGCAAAATATTATCTGAGCACCAAGTTATGACCACCTAAATAGTTATTTTCATTTGATGGGTTGAATTTTGGAAATTAGATAAATTTACTAAACCGGAAACACGGAAGGTACCATGTTGTAGAGCATGAAAATATGACAACTTTTCAAAAAGGAATCGGTGCAAAATATTATCTGAGTACCATGTTATGACCACCTAAGTCTTTATTTTCGTTTGATGGGTTGAATTTTCGAAATTACACAAAGTTACTAATTAGCAAACACGGAAGGTACCATATTGTAGAGCATGAAAATATAACAACTTTTCAAAAAGGAATCAGTACAAAATGTTATCTGAGCACCAAGTTATGACCACCGGAATCGTTATTTTTGTTTGATGGGTTGAATTTTGGAAATTAGATGAAGTTCTTAACCAGCAAACATGTAAGGTACCATATTGTAGAGAATGAAAATATAAAAACTTTTGAAAAAGGAACCGGTAAAAAATATTATCTGAGCACCAAGTTATGACCACCTAAATAGTTATTTTCATTTGATGGGTTGAATTTTGGAAATTAGATAAATTTACTAATCAGCAAACACGGAAGGTACCACGTTGTAGAGCATGAAAATATGACAACTTTTCAAAAAGGAATCGGTGCAAAATATTATCTGAGTACCATGTTATGACCACCTAAGTCTTTATTTTCATTTGATGGGTTGAATTTTGGAAATTACATGAAGTTACTAATCAGCAAACACGGAAGGTACCATATTGTAGAGCATGAAAATATATCAAGTTTTCAAAAAGGAATCAGTACAAAATATTATCTGAGCACCAAGTTATGACCACCGGAATCGTTATTTTTGTTTGATGGGTTGAATTTTGGAAATTAGATGAAGTTCTTAACCAGCAAACATGTAAGGTACCATATTGTAGAGAATGAAAATATAAGAACTTTTGAAAAAGGAACCGGTAAAAAATATTATCTGAGCACCAAGTTATGACCACCTAAATAGTTATTTTCATTTGATGGGTTAAATTTTGGAAATTAGATAAATTTACTAATCAGCAAACACGGAAGGTACCACGTTGTAGAGCATGAAAATATGACAACATTACAAAAAGGAATCGGTGCAAAATATTATCTGAGTACCATGTTATGACCATCTAAGTCTTTATTTTCATTTGATGTGTTGAATTTTGGAAATTACATGAAGTTACTAATCAGCAAACACGGAAGGTACCATATTGTAGAGCATGAAAATATATCAAGTTTTCAAAAAGGAATCAGTACAACATATTATCTGAGCACCAAGTTATGACCACCGGAATCGTTATTTTTGTTTGATGGGTTGAATTTTGGAAATTAGATGACGTTCTTAACCAGCAAACACGTAAGGTACCATACTGTAGAGAAAGAAAATATAAGAACTTTTGAAAAAGGAACCGGTAAAAAATATTATCTGAGCACCAAGTTATGACCACCTAAATAGTTATTTTCATTTGATTGGTTGAATTTTGGAAATTAGATAAATTTACTAATCAGGAAACACGGAAGGTACCACGTTGTAGAGCATGAAAATATGACAACTTTTGAAAAAGGAATCGGTGCAAAATATTATCTGAGCACCAAGTTATGACCACCTAAATAGTTATTTTCATTTGATGGGTTGAATTTTGGAAATTTGAAAAATTTACTAAACCGGAAACACGGAAGGTACCATGTTGTAGAGCATGAAAATATGACTACTTTTCAAAAAGGAATCGGTGCAAAATATTATCTGAGTACCAAGTTATGACCACCTGAGTCGTTATTTTCATTTTATGGGTTGAATTTTAGAAATTACATGAAGTTACTAATCAGCAAACACGGAAGATACCATATTGTAGAGCATGAAAATATATCAACTTTTCAAAAAGGAATCAGTACAAAATATTATCTGAGCACCAAGTTATGACCACCGGAATCGTTATTTTTGTTTGATGGGTTGAATTTTGGAAATTAGATAATGTTCTTAACCGGAAACATGTAAGGTACCATATTGTAGAGCATGAACATATAAGAACTTTTGAAAAAGGAACCGGTAAAAAATATTATCTGAGCACCAAGTTATGACCACCTAAATAGTTATTTTCATTTGATTGGTTGAATTTTGGAAATTAGATAAATTTACTAATCAGCAAACACAGAAGGTACCACGTTGTAGAGCATGAAAATTTGGCAACTTTTCAAAAATGAATCGGTGCAAAATATTATCTGAGTACCAAGTTATGACCACCTGAGTCGTTATTTTCATTTGATGGGTTGAATTTTCGAAATTACACAAAGTTACTAATTAGCAAACACGGAAGGTACCATATTGTAGAGCATGAAAATATAACAACTTTTCAAAAAGGAATCAGTACAAAATGTTATCGGAGCACCAAGTTATGACCACCTGAATCGTTATTTTTGTTTGATGGGTTGAATTTTGGAAATTAGATGAAGTTCTTAACCAGCAAACATGTAAGGTACCATATTGTAGAGAATGAAAATATAAGAACTTTTGAAAAAGGAACCGGTAAAAAATATTATCTGAGCACCAAGTTATGACCACCTAAATAGTTATTTTCATTTGATGGGTTGAATTTTGGAAATTAGATAAATTTACTAATCAGCAAACACGGAAGGTACCACGTTGTAGAGCATGAAAATATGACAACTTTTCAAAAAGGAATCGGTGCAAAATATTATCTGAGTACCATGTTATGAACACCTAAGTCTTTATTTTCATTTGATGGGTTGAATTTTCGAAATTACACAAAGTTACTAATTAGCAAACACGGAAGGTACCATATTGTAGAGCATGAAAATATAACAACTTTTCAAAGAGGAATCAGTACAAAATGTTATCTGAGCACCAAGTTATGACCACCGGAATCGTTATTTTTGTTTGATGGGTTGAATTTTGGAAATTAGATGAAGTTCTTAACCAGCAAACATGTAAGGTACCATATTGTAGAGAATGAAAATATAAGAACTTTTGAAAAAGGAACCGGTAAAAAATATTATCTGAGCACCAAGTTATGACCACCTAAATAGTTATTTTCATTAAATTTGTTGAATTTTGGAAATTAGATAAATTTATTAATCAGCAAACACGGAAGGTACCACGTTGTAGAGCATGAAAATATGACAACTTTTCAAAACGGAATCGGTGCAAAATATTATCTGAGTACTATGTTATGACCACCTGAGTCTTTATTTTCATTTGATGGGTTGAATTTTGGAAATTACATGAAGTTACTAATCAGCAAACACGGAAGGTACCATATTGTAGAGCATGAAAATATATCAAGTTTTCAAAAGGAATCAGTACAAAATATTATCTGAGCACCAAGTTATGACCACCGGAATCGTTATTTTTGTTTGATGGGTTGAATTTTGGAACTTAGATGACGTTCTTAACCAGCAAACACGTAAGGTACCATACTGTGGAGAAAGAAAATTAAGAACTTTTGAAAAAGGAACCGGTAAAAAATATTATCTGAGCACCAAGTTATGACCACCTAAATAGTTATTTTCATTTGATTGGTTGAATTTTGGAAATTAGATAAATTTACTAATCAGGAAACACGGAAGGTACCACGTTGTAGAGCATGAAAATGTGACAACTTTTCAAAAATGAATCGGTGCAAAATATTATCTGAGTACCAAGTTATGACCACCTGAGTCATTATTTTCATTTGATGGGTTGAATTTTTGAAATTACACAAAGTTACTAATTAGCAAACACGGAAGGTACCATATTGTAGAGCATGAAAATATAACAACTTTTCAAAAAGGAATCAGTACAAAATGTTATCTGAGCACCAAGTTATGACCACCGGAATCGTTATTTTTGTTTGATGGGTGGAATTTTGGAAATTAGATGAAGTTCTTAACCAGCAAACATGTAAGGTACCATATTGTAGAGAATGAAAATATAAGAACTTTTGAAAAAGGAACCGGTAAAAAATATTATCTGAGCACCAAGTTATGACCACCTAAATAGTTATTTTCATTTGATGGGTTGAATTTTGGAAATTAGATAAATTTACTAATCAGCAAACACGGAAGGTACCACGTTGTAGAGCATGAAAATATGACAACTTTTCAAAGAGGAATCGGTGCAAAATATTATCTGAGTACCATGTTATGACCACCTAAGTCTTTATTTTCATTTGATGGGTTGAATTTTGGAAATTACATGAAGTTACTAATCAGCAAACACGGAAGGTACCATATTGTAGAGCATGAAAATATATCAAGTTTTCAAAAAGGAATCAGTACAAAATATTATCTGAGCACCAAGTTATGACCACCGGAATCGTTATTTTTGTTAGATGGGTTGAATTTTGGAAATTAGATGAAGTTCTTAACCAGCAAACATGTAAGGTACCATACTGTAGAGAAAGAAAATTAAGAACTTTTGAAAAAGGAACCGGTAAAAAATATTATCTGAGCACCAAGTTATGACCACCTAAATAGTTATTTTCATTAAATTTGTTGAATTTTGGAAATTAGATAAATTTATTAATCAGCAAACATGGAAGGTACCACGTTGTAGAGCATGAAAATATGACAACTTTTCAAAACGGAATCGGTGCAAAATATTATCTGAGTACCATGTTATGACCACCTGAGTCTTTATTTTCATTTGATGGGTTGAATTTTGGAAATTACATGAAGTTACTAATCAGCAAACACGGAAGGTACCATATTGTAGAGCATGAAAATATATCAAGTTTTCAAAAGGAATCAGAACAAAATATTATCTGAGCACCAAGTTATGACCACCGGAATCGTTATTTTTGTTTGATGGGTTGAATTTTGGAAATTAGATGAAGTTCTTAACCAGCAAACATGTAAGGTACCATATTGTAGAGAATGAAAATATAAGAACTTTTGAAAAAGGAACCGGTAAAAAATATTATCTGAGCACCAAGTTATGACCACCTAAATAGTTATTTTCATTTGATGGGTTGAATTTTGGAAATTAGATAAATTTACTAATCAGCAAACACGGAAGGTACCACGTTGTAGAGCATGAAAATATGACAACTTTTCAAAAAGGAATCGGTGCAAAATATTATCTGAGTACCATGTTATGACCACCTAAGTCTTTATTTTCATTTGATGGGTTGAATTTTCGAAATTACACAAAGTTACTAATTAGCAAACACGGAAGGTACCATATTGTAGAGCATGAAAATATAACAACTTTTCAAAAAGGAATCAGTACAAAATGTTATCTGAGCACCAAGTTATGACCACCGGAATCGTTATTTTTTTTTGATGGGTTGAATTTTGGAAATTAGATGAAGTTCTTAACCAGCAAACATGTAAGGTACCATATTGTAGAGAATGAAAATATAAGAACTTTTGAAAAAGGAACCGGTAAAAAATATTATCTGAGCACCAAGTTATGGCCACCTAAATAGTTATTTTCATTTGATGGGTTGAATTTTGGAAATTAGATAAATTTACTAATCAGCAAACACGGAAGGTACCACGTTGTAGAGCATGAAAATATGACAACTTTTCAAAAAGGAATCGGTGCAAAATATTATCTGAGTACCATGTTATGACCACCTAAGTCTTTATTTTCATTTGATGGGTTGAATTTTCGAAATTACACAAAGTTACTAATTAGCAAACACGGAAGGTACCATATTGTAGAGAATGAAAATATAACAACTTTTCAAAAAGGAATCAGTACAAAATGTTATCTGAGCACCAAGTTATGACCACCGGAATCGTTATTTTTGTTTGATGGGTTGAATTTTGGAAATTAGATGAAGTTCTTAACCAGCAAACATGTAAGGTACCATATTGTAGAGAATGAAAATATAAGAACTTTTGAAAAAGGAACCGGTAAAAAATATTATCTGAGCACCAAGTTATGACCACCTAAATAGTTATTTTCATTTGATGGGTTGAATTTTGGAAATTAGATAAATTTACTAATCAGGAAACACGGAAGGTACCACGTCGTAGAGCATGAAAATATGACAACTTTTCAAAAAGGAATCGGTGCAAAATATTATCTGAGTACCATGTTATGACCACCTAAGTCTTTATTTTCATTTGATGGGTTGAATTTTCGAAATTACACAAAGTTACTAATTAGCAAACACGGAAGGTACCATATTGTAGAGCATGAAAATATAACAACTTTTCAAAAAGGAATCAGTACAAAATGTTATCTGAGCACCAAGTTATGACCACCGGAATCGTTATTTTTGTTTGATGGGTTGAATTTTGGAAATTAGATGAAGTTCTTAACCAGCAAACATGTAAGGTACCATATTGTAGAGAATGAAAATATAAGAACTTTTGAAAAAGGAACCGGTAAAAAATATTATCTGAGCACCAAGTTATGACCACCTAAATAGTTATTTTCATTTGATGGGTTGAATTTTGGAAATTAGATAAATTTACTAATCAGCAAACACGGAAGGTACCACGTTGTAGAGCATGAAAATATGACAACTTTTCAAAAAGGAATCGGTGCAAAATATTATCTGAGTACCATGTTATGACCACCTAAGTCTTTATTTTCATTTGATGGGTTGAATTTTCGAAATTACACAAAGTTACTAATTAGCAAACACGGAAGGTACCATATTGTAGAGCATGAAAATATAACAACTTTTCAAAAAGGAATCAGTACAAAATGTTATCTGAGCACCAAGTTATGACCACCGGAATCGTTATTTTTGTTTGATGGGTTGAATTTTGGAAATTAGATGAAGTTCTTAACCAGCAAACATGTAAGGTACCATATTGTAGAGAATGAAAATATAAGAACTTTTGAAAAAGGAACCGGTAAAAAATATTATCTGAGCACCAAGTTATGACCACCTAAATAGTTATTTTCATTTGATGGGTTGAATTTTGGAAATTAGATAAATTTACTAATCAGCAAACACGGAAGGTACCACGTTGTAGAGCATGAAAATATGACAACTTTTCAAAAAGGAATCGGTGCAAAATATTATCTGAGTACCATGTTATGACCACCTAAGTCTTTATTTTCATTTGATGGGTTGAATTTTCGAAATTACACAAAGTTACTAATTAGCAAACACGGAAGGTACCATATTGTAGAGCATGAAAATATAACAACTTTTCAAAAAGGAATCAGTACAAAATGTTATCTGAGCACCAAGTTATGACCACCGGAATCGTTATTTTTGTTTGATGGGTTGAATTTTGGAAATTAGATGAAGTTCTTAACCAGCAAACATGTAAGGTACCATATTGTAGAGAATGAAAATATAAGAACTTTTGAAAAAGGAACCGGTAAAAAATATTATCTGAGCACCAAGTTATGACCACCTAAATAGTTATTTTCATTTGATGGGTTGAATTTTGGAAATTAGATAAATTTACTAATCAGCAAACACGAAAGGTACCACGTTGTAGAGCATGAAAATATGACAACTTTTCAAAAAGGAATCGGTGCAAAATATTATCTGAGTACCATGTTATGACCACCTAAGTCTTTATTTTCATTTGATGGGTTGAATTTTCGAAATTACACAAAGTTACTAATTAGCAAACACGGAAGGTACCATATTGTAGAGCATGAAAATATAACAACTTTTCAAAAAGGAATCAGTACAAAATGTTATCTGAGCACCAAGTTATGACCACCGGAATCGTTATTTTTGTTTGATGGGTTTAATTTTGGAAATTAGATGAAGTTCTTAACCAGCAAACATGTAAGGTACCATATTGTAGAGAATGAAAATATAAGAACTTTTGAAAAAGGAACCGGTAAAAAATATTATCTGAGCCCCAAGTTATGACCACCTAAATAGTTATTTTCATTAAATTTGTTGAATTTTGGAAATTAGATAAATTTATTAATCATCAAACACGGAAGGTACCACGTTGTAGAGCATGAAAATATGACAACTTTTCAAAACGGAATCGGTGCAAAATATTTTCTGAGTACCATGTTATGACCACCTGAGTCTTTATTTTCATTTGATGGGTTGAATTTTGGAAATTACATGAAGTTACTAATCAGCAAACACGGAAGGTACCATATTGTAGAGCATGAAAATATATCAAGTTTTCAAAAGGAATCAGTACAAAATATTATCTGAGCACCAAGTTATGACCACCGGAATCGTTATTTTTGTTTGATGGGTTGAATTTTGGAAATTAGATGACGTTATTAACCAGCAAACACGTAAGGTACCATACTGTAGAGAAAGAAAATTAAGAACTTTTGAAAAAGGAACCGGTAAAAAATATTATCTGAGCACCAAGTTATGACCACCTAAATAGTTATTTTCATTTGATTGGTTGAATTTTGGAAATTAGATAAATTTACTAATCAGGAAACACGGAAGGTACCACGTTGTAGAGCATGAAAATATGACAACTTTTGAAAAAGGAATCGGTGTAAAATATTATCTGAGCACCAAGTTATGACCACCTAAATAGTTATTTTCATTTGATGGGTTGAATTTTGGAAATTAGATAAATTTACTAAACTGGAAACACGGAAGGTACCATGTTGTAGAGCATGAAAATATGACAACTTTTCAAAAAGGAATCGGTGCAAAATATTATCTGAGTACCAAGTTATGACCACCTGAGTCGTTATTTTCATTTGATGGGTTGAATTTTGGAAATTACATGAAGTTACTAATCAGCAAACACCGAAGGTACCATATTGTAGAGCATGAAAATATATCAACTTTTCAAAAAGGAATCAGTACAAAATATTATCTGAGCACCAAGTTATGACCACCGGAATCGTTATTTTTGTTTGATGGGTTGAATTTTGGAAATTAGATAATGTTCTTAACCGGTAACATGTAAGGTACCATATTGTAGAGCATGAACATATAAGAACTTTTGAAAAAGGAACCGGTAAAAAATATTATCTGAGCACCAAGTTATGACCACCTAAATAGTTATTTTCATTTGATGGGTTGAATTTTGGAAATTAGATAAATTTACTAATCAGCAAACACGGAAGGTACCACGTTGTAGAGCATGAAAATGTGACAACTTTTCAAAAATGAATCGGTGCAAAATATTATCTGAGTACCAAGTTATGACCACCTGAGTCTTTATTTTCATTTGATGGGTTGAATTTTCGAAATTACACAAAGTTACTAATTAGCAAACACGGAAGGTACCATATTGTAGAACATGAAAATATAACAACTTTTCAAAAAGGAATCAGTACAAAATGTTATCTGAGCACCAAGTTATGACCACCGGAATCGTTATTTTGGTTTGATGGGTTGAATTTTGGAAATTAGATGAAGTTCTTAACCAGCAAACATGTAAGGTACCATATTGTAGAGCATGAACATATAAGAACTTTTGAAAAAGGAACCGGTAAAAAATATTTTCTGAGCACCAAGTTATGACCACCTAAATAGTTATTTTCATTTGATGGGTTGAATTTTGGAAATTAGATAAATTTACTAATCAGCAAACACGGAAGGTATCACGTTGTAGAGCATGAAAATATGACAACTTTTCAAAAAGGAATCGGTGCAAAATATTATCTGAGTACCATGTTATGACCACCTAAGTCTTTATTTTCATTTGATGGGTTGAATTTTCGAAATTACACAAAGTTACTAATTAGCAAACACGGAAGGTACCATATTGTAGAGCATGAAAATATAACAACTTTTCAAAAAGGAATCAGTACAAAATGTTATCTGAGCACCAAGTTATGACCACCGGAATCGTTATTTTTGTTTGATGGGTTGAATTTTGGAAATTAGATGAAGTTCTTAACCAGCAAACATGTAAGGTACCATATTGTAGAGAATGAAAATATAAGAACTTTTGAAAAAGGAACCGGTAAAAAATATTATCTGAGCACCAAGTTATGACCACCTAAATAGTTATTTTCATTTGATGGGTTGAATTTTGAAAATTAGATAAATTTACTAATCAGCAAACACGGAAGGTACCACGTTGTAGAGCATGAAAATATGACAACTTTTCAAAAAGGAATCGGTGCAAAATATTATCTGAGTACCATGTTATGACCACCTAAGTCTTTATTTTCATTTGATGGGTTAAATTTTGGAAATTACATGAAGTTACTAATCAGCAAGCACGGAAGGTACCATATTGTAGAGCATGAAAATATATCAAGTTTTCAAAAAGGAATCAGTACAAAATATTATCTGAGCACCAAGTTATGACCACCGGAATCGTTATTTTTGTTTGATGGGTTGAATTTTGGAAATTAGATGAAGTTCTTAACCAGCAAACATGTAAGGTACCATATTGTAGAGAATGAAAATATAAGAACTTTTGAAAAAGGAACCGGTAAAAAATATTATCTGAGCACCAAGTTATGACCACCTAAATAGTTATTTTCATTTGATGGGTTGAATTTTGGAAATTAGATAAATTTACTAATCAGCAAACACGGAAGGTACCACGTTGTAGAGCATGAATATATGACAACTTTTCAAAAAGGAATCGGTGCAAAATATTATCTGAGTACCATGTTATGACCACCTAAGTCTTTATTTTCATTTGATGGGTTGAATTTTGGAAATTACATGAAGTTACTAATCAGCAAACACGGAAGGTACCATATTGTAGAGCATGAAAATATATCAAGTTTTCAAAAAGGAATCAGTACAAAATATTATCTGAGCACCAAGTTATGACCACCGGAATCGTTATTTTTGTTTGATGGGTTGAATTTTGGAAATTAGATGACGTTCTTAACCAGCAAACACGTAAGGTACCATACTGTAGAGAAAGAAAATATAAGAACTTTTGAAAAAGGAACCGGTAAAAAATATTATCTGAGCACCAAGTTATGACCACCTAAATAGTTATTTTCATTTGATTGGTTGAATTTTGGAAATTAGATAAATTTACTAATCAGGAAACACGGAAGGTACCACGTTTAGAGCATGAAAATATGACAACTTTTGAAAAAGGAATCGGTGCAAAATATTATCTGAGCACCAAGTTATGACCACCTAAATAGTTATTTTCATTTGATGGGTTGAATTTTGGAAATTAGATAAATTTACTAAACCGGTAACACGGAAGGTACCATGTTGTAGAGCATGAAAATATGACAACTTTTCAAAAAGGAATCGGTGCAAAATATTATCTGAGTACCAAGTTATGACCACCTGAGTCGTTATTTTCATTTGATGGGTTGAATTTTCGAAATTACATGAAGTTACTAATCAGCAAACACCGAAGGAACCATATTGTAGAGCATGAAAATATATCAACTTTTCAAAAAGGAATCAGTACAAAATATTATCTGAGCACCAAGTTATGACCACCGGAATCGTTATTTTTGTTTGATGGGTTGAATTTTGGAAATTAGATAATGTTCTTAACCGGTAACATGTAAGGTACCATATTGTAGAGCATGAACATATAAGAACTTTTGAAAAAGGAACCGGTAAAAAATATTATCTGAGCACCAAGTTATGACCACCTAAATAGTTATTTTCATTTGATGGGTTGAATTTTGGAAATTAGATAAATTTACTAATCAGCAAACACGGAAGGTACCACGTTGTAGAGCATGAAAATGTGACAACTTTTCAAAAATGAATCGGTGCAAAATATTATCTGAGTACCAAGTTATGACCACCTGAGTCGTTATTTTCATTTGATGGGTTGAATTTTCGAAATTACACAAAGTTACTAATTAGCAAACACGGAAGGTACCATATTGTAGAACATGAAAATATAACAACTTTTCAAAAAGGAATCAGTACAAAATGTTATCTGAGCACCAAGTTATGACCACCGGAATCGTTATTTTGGTTTGATGGGTTGAATTTTGGAAATTAGATGAAGTTCTTAACCAGCAAACATGTAAGGTACCATATTGTAGAGCATGAACATATAAGAACTTTTGAAAAAGGAACCGGTAAAAAATATTATCTGAGCACCAAGTTATGACCACCTAAATAGTTATTTTCATTTGATGGGTTGAATTTTGGAAATTAGATAAATTTACTAATCAGCAAACACGGAAGGTATCACGTTGTAGAGCATGAAAATATGACAACTTTTCAAAAAGGAATCGGTGCAAAATATTATCTGAGTACCATGTTATGACCACCTAAGTCTTTATTTTCATTTGATGGGTTGAATTTTCGAAATTACACAAAGTTACTAATTAGCAAACACGGAAGGTACCATATTGTAGAGCATGAAAATATAACAACTTTTCAAAAAGGAATCAGTACAAAATGTTATCTGAGCACCAAGTTATGACCACCGGAATCGTTATTTTTGTTTGATGGGTTGAATTTTGGAAATTAGATGAAGTTCTTAACCAGCAAACATGTAAGGTACCATATTGTAGAGAATGAAAATATAAGAACTTTTGAAAAAGGAACCGGTAAAAAATATTATCTGAGCACCAAGTTATGACCACCTAAATAGTTATTTTCATTTGATGGGTTGAATTTTGAAAATTAGATAAATTTACTAATCAGCAAACACGGAAGGTACCACGTTGTAGAGCAGGAAAATATGACAACTTTTCAAAAAGGAATCGGTGCAAAATATTATCTGAGTACCATGTTATGACCACCTAAGTCTTTATTTTCATTTGATGGGTTGAATTTTGGAAATTACATGAAGTTACTAATCAGCAAGCACGGAAGGTACCATATTGTAGAGCATGAAAATATATCAAGTTTTCAAAAAGGAATCAGTACAAAATATTATCTGAGCACCAAGTTATGACCACCGGAATCGTTATTTTTGTTTGATGGGTTGAATTTTGGAAATTAGATGAAGTTCTTAACCAGCAAACATGTAAGGTACCATATTGTAGAGAATGAAAATATAAGAACTTTTGAAAAAGGAACCGGTAAAAAATATTATCTGAGCACCAAGTTATGACCACCTAAATAGTTATTTTCATTTGATGGGTTGAATTTTGGAAATTAGATAAATTTACTAATCAGCAAACACGGAAGGTACCACGTTGTAGAGCATGAAAATATGACAACTTTTCAAAAAGGAATCGGTGCAAAATATTATCTGAGTACCATGTTATGACCACCTAAGTCTTTATTTTCATTTGATGGGTTGAATTTTGGAAATTACATGAAGTTACTAATCAGCAAACACGGAAGGTACCATATTGTAGAGCATGAAAATATATCAAGTTTTCAAAAAGGAATCAGTACAAAATATTATCTGAGCACCAAGTTATGACCACCGGAATCGTTATTTTTGTTTGATGGGTTGAATTTTGGAAATTAGATGACGTTCTTAACCAGCAAACACGTAAGGTACCATACTGTAGAGAAAGAAAATATAAGAACTTTTGAAAAAGGAACCGGTAAAAAATATTATCTGAGCACCAAGTTATGACCACCTAAATAGTTATTTTCATTTGATTGGTTGAATTTTGGAAATTAGATAAATTTACTAATCAGGAAACACGGAAGGTACCACGTTTAGAGCATGAAAATATGACAACTTTTGAAAAAGGAATCGGTGCAAAATATTATCTGAGCACCAAGTTATGACCACCTAAATAGTTATTTTCATTTGATGGGTTGAATTTTGGAAATTAGATAAATTTACTAAACCGGTAACACGGAAGGTACCATGTTGTAGAGCATGAAAATATGACAACTTTTCAAAAAGGAATCGGTGCAAAATATTATCTGAGTACCAAGTTATGACCACCTGAGTCGTTATTTTCATTTGATGGGTTGAATTTTCGAAATTACATGAAGTTACTAATCAGCAAACACCGAAGGAACCATATTGTAGAGCATGAAAATATATCAACTTTTCAAAAAGGAATCAGTACAAAATATTATCTGAGCACCAAGTTATGACCACCGGAATCGTTATTTTTGTTTGATGGGTTGAATTTTGGAAATTAGATAATGTTCTTAACCGGTAACATGTAAGGTACCATATTGTAGAGCATGAACATATAAGAACTTTTGAAAAAGGAACCGGTAAAAAATATTATCTGAGCACCAAGTTATGACCACCTAAATAGTTATTTTCATTTGATGGGTTGAATTCTGGAAATTAGATAAATTTACTAATCAGCAAACACGGAAGGTACCACGTTGTAGAGCATGAAAATGTGACAACTTTTCAAAAATGAATCGGTGCAAAATATTATCTGAGTACCAAGTTATGACCACCTGAGTCGTTATTTTCATTTGATGGGTTGAATTTTCGAAATTACACAAAGTTACTAATTAGCAAACACGGAAGGTACCATATTGTAGAGCATGAAAATATAACAACTTTTCAAAAAGGAATCAGTACAAAATGTTATCTGAGCACCAAGTTATGACCACCGGAATCGTTAATTTTGTTTGATGGGTTGAATTTTGGAAATTAGATGAAGTTCTTAACCAGCAAACATGTAAGGTACCATATTGTAGAGAATGAAAATATAAGAACTTTTGAAAAAGGAACCGGTAAAAAATATTATCTGAGCACCAAGTTATGACCACCTAAATAGTTATTTTCATTAAATTTGTTGAATTTTGGAAATTAGATAAATTTATTAATCAGCAAACATGGAAGGTACCACGTTGTAGAGCATGAAAATATGACAACTTTTCAAAACGGAATCGGTGCAAAATATTGTCTGAATACCATGTTATGACCACCTGAGTCTTTATTTTCATTTGATGGGTTGAATTTTGGAAATTACATGAAGTTACTAATCAGCAAACACGGAAGGTACCATATTGTAGAGCATGAAAATATATCAAGTTTTCAAAAATGAATCAGTACAAAATATTATCTGAGCACCAATTTATGACCACCGGAATCGTTATTTTTGTTTGATGGGTTGAATTTTGGAAATTAGATGACGTTCTTAACCAGCAAACACGTAAGGTACCATACTGTAGAGAATGAAAATATAAGAACTTTTGAAAAAGGAACCGGTAAAAAATATTATCTGAGCACCAAGTTATGACCACCTAAATAGTTATTTTCATTTGATGGGTTGAATTTTGGAAATTAGATAAATTTACTAATCAGGAAACACGGAAGGTACCACGTTGTAGAGCATGAAAATATGACAACTTTTCAAAAAGGAATCGGTGCAAAATATTATCTGAGTACCAAGTTATGACCACCTGAGTCGTTATTTTCATTTGATGGGTTGAATTTTGGAAATTACATGAAGTTACTAATCAGGAAACACCGAAGGTACCATATTGTAGAGCATGAAAATATATCAACTTTTCAAAAAGGAATCAGTACAAAATATTATCTGAGCACCAAGTTATGACCACCGGAATCGTTATTTTTGTTTGATGGGTTGAATTTTGGAAATTAGATAATGTTCTTAACCGGTAACATGTAAGGTACCATATTGTAGAGCATGAACATATAAGAACTTTTGAAAAAGGAACCGGTAAAAAATATTATCTGAGCACCAAGTTATGACCACCTAAATAGTTATTTTCATTTAATGGGTTGAATTTTGGAAATTAGATAAATTTACTAATCAGCAAACACGGAAGGTACCACGTTGTAGAGCATGAAAATGTGACAACTTTTCAAAAATGAATCGGTGCAAAATATTATCTGAGTACCAAGTTATGACCACCTGAGTCATTATTTTCATTTGATGGGTTGAATTTTCGAAATTACACAAAGTTACTAATTAGCAAACACGGAAGGTACCATATTTTAGAGCATGAAAATATAACAACTTTTCAAAAAGGAATCAGTACAAAATGTTATCTGAGCACCAAGTTATGACCACCGGAATCGTTATTTTTGTTTGATGGATTGAATTTTGGAAATTAGATGAAGTTCTTAACTAGCAAACATGTAAGGTACCATATTGTAGAGAATGAAAATATAAGAACTTTTGAAAAAGGAACCGGTAAAAAATATTATCTGAGCACCAAGTTATAACCACCTATATAGTTATTTTCATTAAATTTGTTGAATTTTGGAAACTAGATAAATTTATTAATCAGCAAACATGGAAGGTACCATGTTGTAGAGTATGAAAATATGACAACTTTTCAAAACGGAATCGGTGCAAAATATTATCTGAGTACCATGTTATGACCACCTGAGTCTTTATTTTCATTTGATGGGTTGAATTTTGGAAATTACATGAAGTTACTAATCAGCAAACACGGAAGGTACCATATTGTAGAGCATGAAAATATATCAAGTTTTCAAAAAGGAATCAGTACAAAATATTATCTGAGCACCAAGTTATGACCACCGGAATCGTTATTTTTGTTTGATGGGTTGAATTTTGGAAAATAGATGACGTTCTTAACCAGCAGACACGTAAGGTACCATACTGTAGAGAATGAATATATAAGAACTTTTGAAAAAGGAACCGGTAAAAAATATTATCTGAGCACCAAGTTATGACCACCTAAATAGTTATTTTCATTTGATGGGTTGAATTTGGAAATTAGATAAATTTACTAATCAGGAAACACGGAAGGTACCACGTGTAGAGCATGAAAATATGACAACTTTTGAAAAAGGAATCGGTGCAAAATATTATCTGAGCACCAAGTTATGACCACCTAAGTAGTTATTTTCATTTGATGGGTTGAATTTTGGAAATTAGATAAATTTACTAAACCGGAAACACGGAAGGTACCATGTTGTAGAGCATGAAAATATGACAACTTTTCAAAAAGGAATCGGTGCAAAATATTATCTGAGTACCAAGTTATGACCACCTGAGTCGTTATTTTCATTTGATGGGTTGAATTTTGGAAATTACATGAAGTTACTAATCAGCAAACACCGAAGGTACCATATTGTAGAGCATGAAAATATATCAACTTTTCAAAAAGGAATCAGTACAAAATATTATCTGAGCACCAAGTTATGACCACCGGAATCGTTATTTTTGTTTGATGGGTTGAATTTTGGAAATTAGATAATGTTCTTAACCGGTAACATGTAAGGTACCATATTGTAGAGCATGAACATATAAGAACTTTTGAAAAAGGAACCGGTAAAAAATATTATCTGAGAACCAAGTTATGACCACCTAAATAGTTATTTTCATTTGATGGGTTGAATTTTGGAAATTATATAAATTTACTAATCAGCAAACACGGAAGGTACCACGTTGTAGAGCATGAAAATGTGACAAGTTTTCAAAAATTAATCGGTGCAAAATGTTATCTGAGTACCAAGTTATGACCACCTGAGTCGTTATTTTCATTTGATGGGTTGAATTTTTGAAATTACACAAAGTTACTAATTAGCAAACACGGAAGGTACCATATTGTAGAGCATGAAAATATAACAACTTTTCAAAAAGGAATCAGTACAAAATGTTATCTGAGCACCAAGTTATGACCACCGGAATCGTTATTTTTGTTTGATGGGTTGAATTTTGGAAATTAGATGAAGTTCTTAACCAGCAAACATGTAAGGTACCATATTGTAGAGAATGAAAATATAAGAACTTTTGAAAAAGGAACCGGTAAAAAATATTATCTGAGCACCAAGTTATAACCACCTATATTGTCATTTTCATTAAATTTGTTGAATTTTGGAAATTAGATAAATTTATTAATCAGCAAACATGGAAGGTACCACGTTGTAGAGCATGAAAATATGACAACTTTTCAAAATGGAATCGGTGCAAAATATTATCTGAGTACCATGTTATGACCACCTGAGTCTTTATTTTCATTTGATGGGTTGAATTTTGGAAATTACATGAAGTTACTAATCAGCAAACACGGAAGGTACCATATTGTAGAGCATGAAAATATATCAACTTTTCAAAAAGGAATCAGTACAAAATATTATCTGAGCACCAAGTTATGACCACCGGAATCGTTATTTTTGTTTAATGGGTTGAATTTTGGAAATTAGATGAAGTTCTTAACCAGCAAACACGTAAGGTACCATATTGTAGAGAATGAAAATGTAAGAACTTTTGAAAAAGGAACCGGTAAAAAATATTTTCTGAGCACCAAGTTATGACCACCTAAATAGTTATTTTCATTTGATGGGTTGAATTTTGGAAATTAGATAAATTTACTAATTAGCAAAAAGGGAAGGTACCATGTTGTAGAGCATGAAAATATGACAACTTTTCAAAAAGGAATCGGTGCAAAATATTATCTGAGTACCAAGTTATGACCACCTGAGTTGTTATTTTCATTTGGTGCGTTGAATTTTGGAAATTACATGAAGTTACTAATCTGCAAACACGGAAGGTACCATATTGTAGAGCATGAAAATATGACAACATTTCAAAAAGGAATCAGTACAAAATATTATCAGAGCACCAAGTTATAACTATCGGAATTGTTATTTTTGTTTGATTGGTTGAATTTTGGAAATTAGATAAAGTTCTAAATTGGTAACAAGTAAGGTACCATATTGTAGAGCATGAAAATATAAGAACTTTTGAAAAAGGAACCGGTACAAAATATTATCTGAGCACCAAGTTATGACCACCTAAATAGTTATTTTCATTTCATGGGTTGAATTTTGGAAATTAGATAAATTTACTAATCAGGAAACACGGAAGGTACCACGTTGTAGAGCATGAAAATATGACAACTTTTAAAAAAGGAATCAGTGCAAAATATTATCTGAGTACCAAGTTATGACCACCTGAGTCGTTATTTTCATTTGATGGGTTGAATTTTGAAAATTACATGAAGTTACTAATCAGCAAACACCGAAGGTACCATATTGTAGAGCATGAAAATATATCAACTTTTCAAAAAGAAATCAGTACAAAATATTATCTGAGCACCAAGTTATGACCACCTAAATAGTTATTTTCATTTGATGGGTCGAATTTTGGAAATTAGATAAATTTACTAATCAGGAAACACGGAAGGTACCACGTTGTAGAGCATCAAAATATGACAACTTTTAAAAAAGGAATCGGTGCAAAATATTATCTGAGCACCAAGTTATGACCACCGGAATCGTTATTTTTGTTTGATGGGTTGAATTTTGGAAATTAGATGAAGTTCTTAACCAGCAAACATGTAAGGTACCATATTGTAGAGAATGAAAATTTAAGAACTTTTGAAAAAGGAACCGGTAAAAAATATTATCTGAGCACCAAGTTATAACCACCTATATTGTCATTTTCATTAAATTTGTTGAATTTTGGAAATTAGATAAATTTATTAATCAGCAAACATGGAAGGTACCACGTTGTAGAGCATGAAAATATGACAACTTTTCAAAACGGAATCGGTGCAAAATATTATCTGAGTACCATGTTATGACCACCTGAGTCTTTATTTTCATTTGATGGGTTAAATTTTGGAAATTACATGAAGTTACTAATCAGCAAACACGGAAGGTACCATATTGTAGAGAATGAAAATATATCAACTTTTCAAAAAGGAATCAGTACAAAATATTATCTGAGCACCAAGTTATGACCACCGGAATCGTTATTTTTGTTTGATGGGTTGAATTTTGGAAATTAGATGACGTTCTTAACCAGCAAACACGTAAGGTACCATACTGTAGAAAATAAAAATATAAGAACTTTTGAAAAAGAAACCGGTAAAAAATATTATCTGAGCACAAGTTATGACCACCTAAATAGTTATTTTCATTTGATAGGTTGATTTTTGGAAATTAGATAAATTTACTAATCAGGAAACACGGAAGGTACCACGTTGTAGAGCATGAAAATATGACAACTTTTGAAAAAGGAATCGGTGCAAAATATTATCTGAGCACCAAGTTATGACCACCTAAATAGTTATTTTCATTTGATGGGTTGAATTTTGGAAATTATATAAATTTACTAATCAGCATACATGGAAGGTACCACGTAGTAGAGCATGAAAATATGACAACTTTTCAAGAAGGAATCGGTGCAAAATATTATCTGAGTACCAAGTTATGACCACCTGAGTCGTTATTTTCATTTGACGGGTTGAATTTTAGAAATTACATGAATTTACTTATCAGCAAACACGGAAGGTACCATATTGTAGAGCATGAAAATATGACAACTTTTCAAAAAGGAATCAGTACAAAATATTATCTGAGCACCAAGTTATGACCACCGGAATCGTAATTTTTGTTTGATGGGTTGAATTTTGGAAATTAGATGAAGTTCTTAACCAGCAAACACGTAAGGTACCATATTGTAGAGAATGAAAATGTAAGAACTTTTGAAAAAGGAACCGGTAAAAAATATTATCTGAGCACCAAGTTATGACCACCTAAATAGTTATTTTCATTTGATGGGTTGAATTTGGGAAATTAGATAAATTTACTAATTAGCAAACACGGAAGGTACCATGTTGTAGAGCATGAAAATATGACAACTTTTCAAAAAGGAATCGGTGCAAAATATTATCTGAGTACCAAGTTATGACCACCAGAGTTGTTATTTTCATTTGGTGGGTTGAATTTTGGAAATTACATGAAGTTACTAATCTGCAAACACGGAAGGTACCATATTGTAGATCATGAAAATATGACAACTTTTCAAAAAGCAATCAGTACAAAATATTATCAGAGCACCAAGTTATGACTATCGAAATTGTTATTTTTGTTTGATGGGTTGAATTTTGGAAATTAGATAAAGTTCTAAATAGGTAACAAGTAAGGTACCATATTGTAGAGCATGAAAATATAAGAACTTTTGAAAAAGGAACCGGTACAAAATATTATCTGAGCACCAAGTTATGACCACCTAAATAGTTATTTTCATTTGATGGGTTGAATTTTGGAAATTAGATAAATTTACTAATCAGGAAACACGGAAGGTACCACGTTGTAGAGCATGAAAATATGACAACTTTTCAAAAAGGAATCAGTGCAAAATATTATCTGAGTACCAAGTTATGACCACCTGAGTCGTTATTTTCATTTGATGGGTTGAATTTTGGAAATTACATGAAGTTACTAATCAGCAAACACCGAAGGTACCATATTGTAGAGCATGAAAATATATCAACTTTTCAAAAAGAAATCAGTACAAAATATTATCTGAGCACCAAGTTATGACCACCTAAATAGTTATTTTCATTTGATGGGTTGAATTTTGGAAATTAGATAAATTTACTAATCAGGAAACACGGAAGGTACCACGTTGTAGAGCATCAAAATATGACAACTTTTCAAAAAGGAATCGGTGCAAAATATTATCTGAGTACCAAGTTATGACCACCTGAGTCGTTATTTTCATTTGATGGGTTGAATTTTGGAAATTACATGAAGTTACTAATCAGCAAACACCGAAGGTACCATATTGTAGAGCATGAAAATATATCAACTTTTCAAAAAGAAATCAATACAAAATATTATCTAAGCACCAAGTTATGACCACCGAAATCGTTATTTTTGTTTGATGGTTGAATTTTGGAAATTAGATGAAGTTCTTAACCAGCAAACACGTAAGGTACCATATTGTAGAGAATGAAAACATAAGAACATTTGAAAAAGGAACCGGTAAAAAATATTATCTGAGCACCAAGTTATGACCACCTAAATAGTTATTTTCATTTGATGGGTTGAATTTTGGAAATTAGATAAATTTACTAATCAGCAAGCACGGAAGGTACCACGTTGTAGAGCATGAAAATATGACAACTTTTCAAAAAGGAATTGGTGCAAAATATTATCTGAGTACCAAATTATGACCACCTGAGTCTTTATTTTCATTTGATGGGTTGAATTTTGGAAATTACATGAAGTTACTAATCAGCAAACACGGAAGGTACCATATTGTAGAGCATGAAATTATATCAACTTTTCAAAAAGGAATCAGTACAAAATATTATCTGAGCACCAAGTTATGACCACCGGAATCGTTATTTTTTGTTTGATGGGTTGAATTTTGGAAATTAGATGAAGTTCTGAACAGGTACAAGTAAGGTACCATATTGTAGAGCTGGAAAATATAAGAACTTTTGAAAAAGGAACCGGTAAAAAAATATTATCTGAGCACCAAGTTATGACCACCTAAATAGTTATTTTCTTTTGATGGGTTGAATTTTGGAAATTATATAAATTTACTAATCAGGAAACACGGAAGGTACCACGTTGTAGAGCATGAAAATATGAAAACTTTTGAAAAAGGAATCGGTGTAAAATATTATTTGAATACCAAGTTATGACCACCTGAGTCGTTATTTTCATTTGGTGGGTTGAATTTTGGAAATTACATTAAGTTACTAATCAGCAAACACGGAAGGTACCATATCGTAGAGCATGAAAATATGACAACATTTCAAAAAGGAATCACTACAAAATATTATCAGAGCACCAAGTTATGACCACCGGAATCGTTATTTTTGTTTGATGGGTTGAATTTTGGAAATTAGATAAAGTTCTGAACAGGTACAAGTAAGGTACCATATTGTAGAGCTTGAAAATATAAGAACTTTTGAAAAAGGAACCGGTAAAAAAATATTATCTGAGCACCAAGTTATGACCACCTAAATAGTTATTTTCATTTGATGGGTTGAATTTTGGAAATTAGATAAAGTTGGGATTAACTTCGCCGGTGAAGCCTTCAAGGTAGGTACAATGCGAGTCAGCCATTCTTCTTACTAATCAGCAAACACGAAAGGTACCACGTTGTAGAGCATGAAAATATGACAACTTTTCAAAAAGGAATCGGTGCAAAATATTATTTGAGTACCAAGTTATGACCACCTGAGTCGTTATTTTCATTTGATGGGTTGAATTTTGGAAATTACACGAAGTTACTAATCAGCAAACACGGAAGGTACCATATTGTAGAGCATGAATATATATGACAACTTTTCAAAAAGAAATCAGTACAAAATATTATCTGAGCACCAAGTTATGACCACCGGAATCGTAATTTTTGTTTGACGGGTTGAATTTTGGAAATTAGATGAAGTTCTTAACCAGCAAACACGTAAGGTACCATATTGTAGAGAATGAAAATGTAAGAACTTTTGAAAAAGGAACCAGTAAAAAATATTATCTGAGCACCAAGTTATGACCACCTAAATAGTTATTTTCATTTGATGGGTTGAATTTTGGAAATTAGATAAATTTACTAATTAGCAAAAAGGGAAAGTACCATGTTGTAGAGCATGAAAATATGACAACTTTTCAAAAAGGAATCGGTGCAAATATTATCTGAGTACCAAGTTATGACCACCTGAGTTGTTATTTTCATTTGGTGGGTTGAATTTTGGAAATTACATGAAGTTACCAATCTGCAAACACGGAAGGTACCATATTGTAGATAATGAAAATATGACAACTTTTCAAAAAGCAATCAGTACAAAATATTATCAGAGCACCAAGTTATGACTATCGGAATTGTTATTTTTGTTTGATGGGTTGAATTTTGGAAATTAGATAAAGTTCTAAATAGGTAACAAGTAAGGTACCATATTGTAGAGCATGAAAATATAAGAACTTTTGAAAAAGGAACCGGTACAAAATATTATCTGAGCACCAAGTTATGACCACCTAAATAGTTATTTTCATTTGATGGGTTGAATTTTGGAAATTAGATAAATTTACTAATCAGGAAACACGGAAGGTACCACGTTGTAGAGCATGAAAATATGACAACTTTTCAAAAAGGAATCAGTGCAAAATATTATCTGAGTACCAAGTTATGACCACCTGAGTCGTTATTTTCATTTGATGGGTTGAATTTTGGAAATTACATGAAGTTACTAATCAGCAAACACCGAAGGTACCATATTGTAGAGCATGAAAATATATCAACTTTTCAAAAAGAAATCAGTACAAAATATTATCTGAGCACCAAGTTATGACCACCTAAATAATTATTTTCATTTGATGGGTTGAATTTTGGAAATTAGATAAATTTACTAATCAGGAAACACGGAAGGTACCACGTTGTAGAGCATCAAAATCTGACAACTTTTCAAAAAGGAATCGGTGCAAAATATTATCTGAGTACCAAGTTATGACCACCTGAGTCGTTATTTTCATTTGATGGGTTGAATTTTGGAAATTACATGAAGTTACTAATCAGCAAACACCGAAGGTACCATATTGTAGAGCATGAAAATATATCAACTTTTCAAAAAGAAATCAGTACAAAATATTATCTGAGCACCAAGTTATGACCACCGAAATCGTTATTTTTGTTTGATGGTCGAATTTTGGAAATTAGATGAAGTTCTTAACCAGCAAACACGTAAGGTACCAATATGTAGAGAATGAAAACATAAGAACATTTGAAAAAGGAACCAGTAAAAAATATTATCTGAGCACCAAGTTATGACCACCTAAATAGTTATTTTCATTTCATGGGTTGAATTTTGGAAATTAGATAAATTTACTAATCAGCAAACACGGAAGGTACCATGTTGTAGAGCATGAAAATATGATAACTTTTCAAAAAGGAATCGGTGCAAAATATTATCTGAGTACCATGTTATGACCACCTGAGTCGTTATTTTCATTTGATGGGTTGAATTTTGGAAATTACATGAAGTTACTAATCAGCAAACACGGAAGGTACCATATTGTAGAGCATGAAAATATATCAACTTTTCAAAAAGGAATCAGTACAAATTATTATCTGAGCACCAAGTTATGACCACCGGAATCGTTATTTTTGTTTGATGGGTTGAATTTTGGAAATTAGATGACGTTCTTAACCAGCAAACACGTAAGGTAACATATTGTAGAGAATGAAAATATAAGAACTTTTGAAAAAGGAACCGGTAAAAAATATTATCTGAGCACCAAGTTATGACCACCTAAATAGTTATTTTCCTTTGATGGGTTGAATTTTGGAAATTAGATAAATTTACTAATCAGGAAACACGGAAGGTACCACGTTGTAGAGCATGAAAATATGACAACTTTTCAAAAAGGAATCGGTGCAAAATATTATCTGAGTACCAAGTTTTGACCACCTGAGTCGTTATTTTCATTTGGTGGGTTGAATTTTGGAAATTACATGAAGTTACTAATCAGTAAACACGGAAGGTACCATATTGTAGAGCATGAAAATATGACAACTTTTCAAAAAGGAATCAGTACAAAATATTATCAGAGCACCAAGTTATGACCACCGGAATCGTTATTTTTGTTTGATGGGTTGAATTTTGGAAATTAGATAAAGTTCTTAACAGGTACAAGTATGGTACCATATTGTAGAGAATGAAAATATAAGAACTTTTGAAAAAGTAACCGGTAAAAAATATTATCGGAGCACCAAGTTATTTCCACCTAAATAGTTATTTTCATTTGATGGGTTGAATTTTGGAAATTAGATAAATTTACTAATCAGGAAACACGGAAGGTACCACGTTGTAGAGCATGAAAATATGACAACTTTTCAAAAAGGAATCGGTGCAAAATATTATCTGAGTACCAAGTTTTGACCACCTGAGTCATTATTTTCATTTGGTGGGTTGAATTTTGGAAATTACATGAAGTTACTAATCAGCAAACACGGAAGGTACCATATTGTAGAGCATGAAAATATGACAACTTTTCAAAAAGGAATTTGTACAAAATATTATCAGAGCACCAAGTTATGACCACCGGAATCGTTATTTTTGTTTGATGGGTTGAACTTTGGAAATTAGATAATGTTCTTAACAGGTAACATGTAAGGTACCATATTGTAGAGCATGAACATATAAGAACTTTTGAAAAAGGAACCGGTAAAAAATATTATCTGAGCACCAAGTTATGACCACCTAAATAGTTATTTTCATTTGATGGGTTGAATTTTGGAAATTAGATAAATTTACTAATCAGCAAGCACGGAAGGTACCACGTTGTAGAGCATGAAAATATGACAACTTTTCAAAAAGGAATTGGTGCAAAATATTATCTGAGTACCAAATTATGACCTCCTGAGTCGTTATTTTCATTTGATGGGTTGAATTTTGGAAATTACATGAAGTTACTAATCCGCAAACACGGAAGGTACCATATTGTAGAGCATGAAATTATATCAACTTTTCAAAAAGGAATCAGTACAAAATATTATCTGAGCACCAAGTTATGACCACCGGAATCGTTATTTTTTGTTTGATGGGTTGAATTTTGGAAATTAGATTAAGTTCTTAACAAGCAAACACAGAAGGTACCATATTGTAGAATATGAAAATATAAGAACTTTTGAAAAAGGAACCGGTAAAAAATATTATCTGAGCACCAAGTTATGACTATCTAAATAGTTATTTTCGTTTGAATGGTTGAATTTTGGAAATTAAATAAATTTACTAATCCGGAAACACGGAAGGTACCACGTTGTAGAGCATGAAAATATGACAACTTTTCAAAAAGGAATTGGTGCAAAATATTATCTGAGTACCAAGTTATGACCACCTGAGTCGTTATTTTCATTTGGTGGGTTGAATTTTGGAAATTACATGAAGTTACTAATCAGCAAACACGGAAGGTACCATATTGTAGAGCATGAAAATATGACAACTTTTCAAAAAGGAATCAGTACAAAATATTATCAGAGCACCAAGTTATGACCACCGGAATCGTTATTTTTGTTTGATGGGTTGAATTTTGGAAATTAGATAATGTTCTGAACAGGTAACAAGTAAGGTACCATATTGTAGAGCATGAAAATATAAGAACTTTTGAAAAAGGAACCGGTAAAAAATATTATCTGAGCACCAAGTTATGACCACCTAAATAGTTATTTTCATTTGATGGGTTGAATTTTGGAAATTAGATAAATTTACTAATCAGCAAACACGGAAGGTACCACGTTGTAGAGCATGAAAATATGACAACTTTTCAAAAAGGAATCGGTGCAAAATATTATCTGAGTACCAAGTTACGACCACCTGAGTCGTTATTTTTATTTGATGGAGTGAATTTTGGAAATTACACAAAGTTTCTAATTAGCAAACACGGAAGGTACCATATTGTAGAGTATGAAAATATAACAATTTTTCAAAAAGGAATCAGTACAAAATATTATCTGAGCACCAAGTTATGACCACCGGAATCGTTATTTTTGTTTGATGGGTTGAATTTTGGAAATTAGATGAAGTTCTTAACCAGCAAACATGTAAGGTACCATATTGTAGAGAATGAAAATATAAGAACTTTTGAAAAAGGAACCGGTAAAAAATATTATCCGAGCACCAAGTTATGACCACCTAAATAGTTATTTTCATTTGATGGGTTGAATTTTGGAAATTACACGAAGTTACTAATCAGCAAACACGGAAGGTACCATATTGTAGAGCATGAATATATATATAAACTTTTCAAAAAGGAATCAGTACAAAATATTATCTGAGCACCAAGTTATGACCACCGGAATCGTTATTTTTTGTTTGATGGGTTGAATTTTGGAAATTAGATGAAGTTCTTAACAAGCAAACACATAAGGTACCATATTGTAGAGAATGAAAATATAAGAACTTTTGAAAAAGGAACCGGTAAAAAATATTTTCTGAGCACCAAGTTATGACTACCTAAATAGTTATTTTCGTTTGATGGGTTGAATTTTGGAAATTAAATAAATTTACTAATCCGGAAACACGGAAGGTACCACGTTGTAGAGCATTAAAATATGACAACTTTTCAAAAAGGAATCGGTGCAAAATATTATCTGAGTACCAAGTTATGACCACCTGAGTCGTTATTTTCATTTGGTGGGTTGAATTTTGGAAATTACATGAAGTTACTAATCAGCAAACACGGAAGGTACCATATTGTAGAGCATGAAAATATATCAACTTTTCAAAAAGGAATCAGTACAAAATATTATCTGAGCACCAAGTTATGACCACCGGAATCGTTATTTTTTGTTTGATGGGTTGAATTTTGGAAATTAGATAAAGTTCTGAACAGGTAACAAGTAAGGTACCATATTGTAGAGCATGAAAATATAAGAACTTTTGAAAAAGGAACCGGAAAAAAATATTATCTGAACACCAAGTTATGACCACCTAAATAGTTATTTTCATTTGATGGGTTGAATTTTGGAAATTAGATAAATTTACTAATCAGCAAACACGGAAGGTACCACGTTGTAGAGCATGAAAATATGAAAACTTTTCAAAAAGGAATCGGTGCAAAATATTATCTGAGTACCAAGTTATGACCACCTGAGTCGTTATTTTCATTTGACGGGTTGAATTTTGGAAATTACATGAATTTACTAATCAGCAAACACGGAAGGTACCATATTGTAGAGCATGAAAATATGATAACTTTTACAAAAGGAATCAGTACAAAATATTATCAGAGCACCAAGTTATGACCACCGGAATCGTTATTTTTGTTTGATGGGTTGAATTTTGGAAATTAGATGAAGTTCTTAACCAGTAAACACGTAAGGTACAATATTGTAGAGAATGAAAATATAAGAACTTTTGAAAAAGGAACCGGTAAAAAATATTATCCGAGCTCCAAGTTATGACAACCTAAATAGTTATTTTCATTTGATGGGTTGAATTTTGGAAATTAGATAAATTTACTAATCAGGAAACACGGAAGGTACCACGTTGTAGAGCATGAAAATATGACAACTTTTCAAAAAGGAATCGGTGCAAAATATTATCTGAGTACCAAGTTATGACCACCTGAGTCGTTATTTTCATTTGGTGGGTTGAATTTTGGAAATTACATGAAGTTACTAATCAGCAAACACGGAAGGTACCATATTGTAGAGCATGAAAATATATCAACTTTTCAAAAAGGAATCAGTACAAAATATTATCTGAGCACCAAGTTATGACCACCGGAATCGTTATTTTTTGTTTGATGGGTTGAATTTTGGAAATTAGATAAAGTTCTGAACAGGTAACAAGTAAGGTACCATATTGTAGAGCATGAAAATATAAGAACTTTTGAAAAGGGAACCGGTAAAAAATATTATCTGAACACCAAGTTATGACCACCTAAATAGTTATTTTCATTTGATGGGTTGAATTTTGGAAATTAGATAAATTTACTAATCAGCAAACACGGAAGGTACCACGTTGTAGAGCATGAAAATATGAAAACTTTTCAAAAAGGAATCGGTGCAAAATATTATCTGAGTACCAAGTTATGACCACCTGAGTCGTTATTTTCATTTGACGGGTTGAATTTTGGAAATTACATGAATTTACTAATCAGCAAACACGGAAGGTACCATATTGTAGAGCATGAAAATATGATAACTTTTCCAAAAGGAATCAGTACAAAATATTATCAGAGCACCAAGTTATGACCACCGGAATCGTTATTTTTGTTTGATGGGTTGAATTTTGGAAATTAGATGAAGTTCTTAACCAGCAAACACGTAAGGTACCATATTGTAGAGAATGAAAATATAAGAACTTTTGAAAAAGGAACCGGTAAAAAATATTATCCGAGCACCAAGTTATGACCACCTAAATAGTTATTTTCATTTGATGGGTTGAATTTTGGAAATTAGATAAATTTACTAATCCGGAAACACGGAAGGTACCACGTTGTAGAGCATGAAAATATGACAACTTTTCAAAAAGGAATCGGTGCAAAATATTATCTGAGTACCAAGTTATGACCACCTGAGTCGTTATTTTCATTTGGTGGGTTGAATTTTGGAAATTACATGAAGTTACTAATCAGCAAACACGGAAGGTACCATATTGTAGAGCATGAAAATATGATAACTTTTCAAAAAGGAATCAGTATAAAATATTATCAGAGCACCAAGTTATGACCACCGGAATCGTTATTTTTGTTTGATGGGTTGAATTTTGGAAATTAGATAAAGTTCTGAACAGGTAACAAGTAAGGTACCATATTGTAGAGTATGAAAATATAAGAACTTTTGAAAAAGGAACCGGTAAAAAATATTATCTGAGCACCAAGTTATGACCACCTAAATAGTTATTTTCATTTGGTAGGTTGAATTTTGGAAATTAGATAAATTTACTAATCAGCAAACACGGAAGGTACCACGTTGAAGAGCATGAAAATATGACAACTTTTCAAAAAGGAATCGGTGCAAAATATTATCTGAGTACCAAGTTATGACCACCTGAGTCGTTATTTTCATTTGACGGGTTGAATTTTGGAAATTACATGAATTTACTAATCAGCAAACACGGAAGGTACCATATTGTAGAGCATGAAAATATGATAACTTTTCAAAAAGGAATCAGTACAAAATATTATCAGAGCACCAACTTATGACCACCGGAATCGTTATTTTTGTTTGATGGGTTGAATTTTGGAAATTAGATGAAGTTCTTAACCAGCAAACACGTAAGGTACCATATTGTAGAGAATGAAAATATAAGAACTTTTGAAAAAGGAACCGGTAAAAAATATTATCTGAGCACCAGGTTATGACCACCTAAATAGTTATTTTCATTTGATGGGTTGAATTTTGGAAATTAGATAAATTTACTAATTAGCAAACCCGGAAGGTACCACGTTGTAGAGCATGAAAATATGACAACTTTTCAAAAAGGAATCGGTGCAAAATATTATCTGAGTACCAAGTTATGACCACCTGAGTCGTTATTTTCATTTGCTGGGTTGAATTTTGGAAATTACATGAAGTTACTAATCAGCAAACACAGAAGGTACCATATTGTAGAGCATGAAAATATGACAACTTTTCAAAAAGGAATCAGTACAAAATATTATCAGAGCACCAAGTTATGACCACCGGAATCGTTATTTTTGTTTGATGGGTTGAATTTTGGAAATTAGATAATGTTCTGAACAGGTAACAAGTAAGGTACCATATTGTAGAGCATGAAAATATAAGAACTTTAGAAAAAGGAACCGGTAAAAAATATTATCTGAGCACCAAGTTATGACCACCTAAATAGTTATTTTCATTTGATGGGTTGAATTTTGGAAATTAGATAAATTTACTAATCAGAAAACACGCAAGGTACCACGTTGTAGAGCATGAAAATATGACAACTTTTCAAAAAGGAATCGGTGCAAAATATTATTTGAGTACCAAGTTATAACCACCTGAGTCGTTATTTTCATTTGGTGGGTTGAATTTTGGAAATTACACGAAGTTACTAATCAGCAGACACGGAAAGTACCATATTGTAGAGCATGAAAATATATCAGCTTTTCAAAAAGGAATCAGTACAAAATAATATATGAGCACCAAGTTATGACCACCGGAATCGTTATTTTTTGTTTGATGGGTTGAATTTTGGAAATTAGATAAAGTTCTTAACCAGCAAACACGTAAGGTACCATATTGTAGAGCATGAAAATATAAGAACTTTTGAAAAAGAAACCGGTAAAAAATATTATCTGAGCACCAGGTTATGACCACCTAAATAGTTATTTTCATTAGATGGGTTGAATTTTGGAAATTAGATAAATTTACTAATTAGCAAACCCGGAAGGTACCACGTTGTAGAGCATGAAAATATGACAACTTTTCAAAAAGGAATCGGTGCAAAATATTATCTGAGTACCAAGTTATGACCACCTGAGTCGTTATTTTCATTTGCTGGGTTGAATTTTGGAAATTACATGAAGTTACTAATCAGCAAACACAGAAGGTACCATATTGTAGAGCATGAAAATATGACAACTTTTCAAAAAGGAATCAGTACAAAATATTATCAGAGCACCAAGTTATGACCACCGGAATCGTTATTTTTGTTTAATGGGTTGAATTTTGGAAATTAGATGAAGTTCTTAACCAGCAAACACGTAAGGTATCATATTGTAGAGAATGAAAATATAAGAACTTTTGAAAAAGGAACCGGTAAAAAATATTATCCGAGCACCAAGTTATGACCACCTAAATAGTTATTTTCATTTGATGGGTTGAATTTTGGAAATTAGATAAATTTACTAATCAGGAAACACGGAAGGTACCACGTTGTAGAGCATGAAAATATGAAAACTTTTGAAAAAGGAATCGGTGTAAAATATTATTTGAATACCAAGTTATGACCACCTGAGTCGTTATTTTCATTTGGTGGGTTGAATTTTGGAAATTACATGAAGTAACTAATCAGCAAACACGGAAGGTGCCATATTGTAGAGCATGAAAATATGACAACTTTTCAAAAAGGAATCAGTACAAAATATTATCAGAGCACCAAGTTATGACCACCGGAATCGTTATTTTTGTTTGATGGGTTGAATTTTGGAAATTAGATAATGTTCTGAACAGGTAACAAGTAAGGTACCATATTGTAGAGCATGAAAATATAAGAACTTTTGAAAAAGGAACCGGTAAAAAATATTATCTGAGCACCAAGTTATGACCACCTAAATAGTTATTTTAATTTGATGGGTTGAATTTTGGAAATTAGATAAATTTACTAATCAGCAAACACGGAAGGTACCACGTTGTAGAGCATGAAAATATGACAACTTTTCAAAAAGGAATCGGTGCAAAATATTATCTGAGTACCAAGTTATGACCACCTGAGTCGTTATTTTCATTTGATGGGTTGAATTTCGGAAATTACATGAAGTTACTAATCAGCAAACACGGAAGGTACCATATTGTAGAGCATGAAAATATATCAACTTTTCAAAAAGAAATCAGTACAAAATATTATCTGAGCACCAAATTATGACCACCGGAATCGTTATTTTTTGTTTGATGGGTTGAATTTTGGAAATTAGATGAAGTTCTTAACCAGCAAACACGTAAGGTACCATATTGTAGAGAATGAAAATATAAGAACTTTTGAAAAAGGAACCGGTAAAAAATATTATCTGACCACCAAGTTATGACTACCTAAATAGTTATTTTCGTTTGATGGGTTGAATTTTGGAAATTAAATAAATTTACTAATCCGGAAACACGGAAGGTACCACGTTGTAGAGCATGAAAATATGACAACTTTTCAAAAAGGAATCGGTGCAAAATATTATCTGAGTACCAAGTTATGACCACCTGAGTCGTTATTTTCATTTGGTGGGTTGAATTTGGAAATTACATGAAGTTACTAATCAGCAAACACGGAAAGTACCATATTGTAGAGCATGAAAATATGACAACTTTTCAAAAAGGAATCAGTACAAAATATTATCAGAGCACCAAGTTATGACTATCGGAATTGTTATTTTTGTTTGATGGGTTGAATTTTGGAAATTAGATAAAGTTCTTAATAGGTAACAAGTAAGGTACCATATTGTAGAGCATGAAAATATAAGAACTTTTGAAAAAGGAACCGGTAAAAAATATTATCAGAGCACCAAGTTATGACCACCTAAATAGTTATTTTCATTTGATGGGTTGAATTTTGGAAATTAGATAAATTTACTAATCAGAAAACACGCAAGGTACCACGTTGTAGAGCATGAAAATATGACAACTTTTCAAAAAGGAATCGGTGCAAAATATTATCTGAGTACCAAGTTATGACCACCAGAGTCGTTGTTTTCATTTGGTGGGTTGAATTTTGGAAATTTCATGAAGTTACTAATCAGCAAATACGGAAGGTACCATATTGTAGAGCATGAAAATATGACAACTTTTCAAAAAGGAATCTGTACAAAATATTATCAGAGCACCAAGTTATGACCACCGGAATCGTTATTTTTGTTTGATGGGTTGAATTTTGGAAATTAGATAAAGTTCTGAACTGGTAACAAGTAAGGTACCATATTGTAGAGCATGAAAATATAAGAACTTTTGAAAAAGGAACCGGTAAAAAATATTATCTGAGCACCAAGTTATGACCACCTAAATAGTTATTTTCATTTGATGGGTTGAATTTTGGAAATTAGATAAATTTACTAATCAGCAAACACGGAAGGTACCACGTTGTAGAGCATGAAAATATGACAACTTTTCAAAAAGGAATCGGTGCAAAATATTATCTGAGTACCAAGTTATGACCACCTGAGTCGTTATTTTCATTTGGTGGGTTGAATTTCGGAAATTACATGAAGTTACTAATCAGCAAACACGGAAAGTACCATATTGTAGATCATGAAAATATGACAACTTTTCAAAAAGGAATCAGTACAAAATATTATCAGACCACCAATTTATGACTATCAGAATTGATATTTTTGTTTGATGGGTTGAATTTTTGAAATTAGATAAAGTTCTGAACAGGTAACAAGTAAGGTACCATATTGTAGAGCATGAAAATATAAGAACTTTTGAAAAAAGAACCGGTAAAAAATATTATCTTTGCACCAAGTTATGACCATCTAAATAGTTATTTTCATTTGATGGGTTGAATTTTGGAAATTAGATAAATTTACTAATCAGCAAACACGGAAGGTACCACGTTGTAGTGCATGAAAATATGACAACTTTTCAAAAAGGAATCGGTGCAAAATATTATCTGAGTACCAAGTTATGACCACCTGAGTTGTTATTTTCATTTGGTGGGTTGAATTTTGGAAATTACATTAAGTTACTAATCAGCAAACACGGAAGGTACCATATTGTAGAGCATGAAAATATATCAACTTTTCAAAAAGGAATCAGTACAAAATATTATCTGAGCACCAAGTTATGACCACCGAAATCGTTATTTTTTGTTTGATGGGTTGAATTTTGGAAATTAGATGAAGTTCTTAACCAGCAAACACGTAAGGTACCATATTGTAGAGAATGAAAATATAAGAACTTTTGAAAAAGGAACCGGTAAAAAATATTATCTGAGCACCAGGTTATGACCACCTAAATAGTTATTTTCATTTAATGGGTTGAATTTTGGAAATTAGATAAATTTACTAATTAGCAAACACGGAAGGTACCACGTTGTAGAGCATGAAAATATGAGAACTTTTCAAAAAGGAATCGGTGCAAAATATTATCTGAGTACCAAGTTATGACCACCTGAGTTGTTATTTTCATTTGGTGGGTTGAATTTTGGAAATTACATGAAGTTACTAATCAGCAAACATGGAAAGTACCATATTGTAGAGCATGAAAATATGACAACTTTTCAAAAAGGAATCAGTACAAAATATTATCAGAGCACCAAGTTATGACTATCGGAATTGTTATTTTTGTTTGATGGGTTGAATTTTGGAAATTAGATAAAGTTCTTAATAGGTAACAAGTAAGGTACCATATTGTAGAGCATGAAAATATAAGAACTTTTGAAAAAGGAACCGGTAAAAAATATTATCTGAGCACCAAGTTATGACCACCTAAATAGTTATTTTCATTTGATGGGTTGAATTTTGGAAATTAGATAAATTTACTAATCAGAAAACACGCAAGGTACCACGTTGTAGAGCATGAAAATATGACAACTTTTCAAAAAGGAATCGGTGCAAAATATTATTTGAGTACCAAGTTATAACCACCTGAGTCGTTATTTTCATTTGGTGGGTTGAATTTTGGAAATTAATGAAGTTACTAATCAGCAAACAAGGAAGGTACCATATTGTAGAGAATGAAAATATATCAACTTTTCAAAAAGGAATCAGTACAAAATATTATATCAGCACCAAGTTATGACCACCGGAATCGTTATTTTTTGTTTGATGGGTTGAATTTTGGAAATTAGATAAAGTTCTTAACCAGCAAACACGTAAGTTACCATATTGTAGAGCATGAAAATATAAGAACTTTTGAAAAAGGAACCGGTTAAAAATATTATCTGAGCACCAGGTTATGACCACCTAAATAGTTATTTTCATTTGATGGGTTGAATTTTGGAAATTAGATAAATTTACTAATTAGCAAACCCGGAAGGTACCACGTTGTAGAGCATGAAAATATGACAACTTTTCAAAAAGGAATCGGTGCAAAATATTATCTGAGTACCAAGTTATGACCACCAGAGTCGTTGTTTTCATTTGGTGGGTTGAATTTTGGAAATTTCATGAAGTTACTAATCAGCAAATACGGAAGGTACCATATTGTAGAGCATGAAAATATGACAACTTTTCGAAAAGGAATCAGTACAAAATATTATCAGAGCACCAAGTTATGACCACCGGAATCGTTATTTTTGTTTGATGGGTTGAATTTTGGAAATTAGATAAAGTTCTGAACAGGTAACAAGTAAGGTACCATATTGTAGAGCATGAAAATATAAGAACTTTTGAAAAAGGAACCGGTAAAAAATATTATCTGAGCACCAAGTTATGACCACCTAAATAGTTATTTTCATTTGATGGGTTGAATTTTGGAAATTAGATAAATTTACTAATCAGCAAACACGGAAGGTACCACGTTGTAGAGCATGAAAGTATGACAACTTTTCAAAAAGGAATCGGTGCAAAATATTATCTGAGTACCAAGTTATGACCACCTGAGTCGTTATTTTCATTTGGTGGGTTGAATTTCGGAAATTACATGAAGTTACTAATCAGCAAACACGGAAAGTGCCATATTGTAGATCATGAAAATATGACAACTTTTCAAAAAGGAATCAGTACAAAATATTATCAGACCACCAATTTATGACTATCAGAATTGATATTTTTGTTTGATGGGTTGAATTTTGGAAATTAGATAAAGTTCTGAACAGGTAACAAGTAAGGTACCATATTGTAGAGCATGAAAATATAAGAACTTCTGAAAAAAGAACCGGTAAAAAATATTATCTTTGCACCAAGTTATGACCATCTAAATAGTTATTTTCATTTGATGGGTTGAATTTTGGAAATTAGATAAATTTACTAATCAGCAAACACGGAAGGTACCACGTTGTAGAGCATGAAAATATGACAACTTTTCAAAAAGGAATCGGTGCAAAATATTATCTGAGTACCAAGTTATGACCACCTGAGTCGTTATTTTCATTTGGTGGGTTGAATTTCGGAAATTACATGAAGTTACTAATCAGCAAACACGGAAAGTACCATATTGTAGATCATGAAAATATGACAACTTTTCAAAATGGAATCGGTGCAAAATATTATCTGAGTACCAAGTTATGACCACCAGAGTCGTTGTTTTCATTTGGTGGGTTGAATTTTGGAAATTACATGAAGTTACTAATCAGCAAACACGGAAGGTACCATATTGTAGAGCATGAAAATATGACAACTTTTCAAAAAGGAATCAGTAAAAAATATTATCTGAGCACCAAGTTATGACCACCGGAATCGTTATTTTTGTTTGATGGGTTGAATTTTGGAAATTAGAAAAAGTTCTGAACAGGTAACAAGTAAGGTACCATATTGTAGAGCATGAAAATATAAGAACTTTTGAAAAAGGAACCGGTAAAAAATATTATCTGAGCACCAAGTTATGACCACCTAAATTGTTATTTTCATTTGATGGGTTGAATTTTGGAAATTAGATAAATTTACTAATCAGCAAACACGGAAGGTACCACGTTGTAGAGCATGAAAATATGACAACTTTTCAAAAAGGAATCGGTGCAAAATATTATCTGAGTACCAAGTTATGACCACCTGAGTCGTTATTTTCATTTGGTGGGTTGAATTTCGGAAATTACATGAAGTTACTAATCAGCAAACACGGAAAGTACCATATTGTAGATCATGAAAATATGACAACTTTTCAAAAAGGAATCAGTACAAAATATTATCAGAGCACCAAGTTATGACTATCGGAATTGTTATTTTTGTTTGATGGGTTGAATTTTGGAAATTAGATAAAGTTCTGAACAGGTAACAAGTAAGGTACCATATTGTAGAGCATGAAAATATAAGAACTTTTGAAAAAAGAACCGGTAAAAAATATTATCTGAGCACCAAGTTATGACCATCTAAATAGTTATTTTCATTTGATGGGTTGAATTTTGGAAATTAGATAAATTTACTAATCAGCAAACACGGAAGGTACCACGTTGTAGTGCATGAAAATATGACAACTTTTCAAAAAGGAATCGGTGCAAAATGTTATCTGAGTACCAAGTTATGACCACCTGAGTCGTTATTTTCATTTGGTGGGTTGAATTTTGGAAATTACATGAAGTTACTAATCAGCAAACACGGAAGGTACCATATTGTAGAGCATGAAAATATATCAACTTTTCAAAAAGGAATCAGTACAAAATATTATCTGAGCACCAAGTCATGACCACCGGAATCGTTATGTTTTGTTTGATGGGTTGAATTTTGGAAATTAGATGAAGTTCTTAACCAGCAAACACGTAAGGTACCATATTGTAGAGAATGAAAATATAAGAACTTTTGAAAAAGGAACCGGTAAAAAATATTATCTGAGCACCAGGTTATGACCACCTAAATAGTTATTTTCATTTAATGGGTTGAATTTTGGAAATTAGATAAATTTACTAATTAGCAAACACGGAAGGTACCACGTTGTGGAGCATGAAAATATGACAACTTTTCAAAAAGGAATCGGTGCAAAATATTATCTGAGTACCAAGTTATGACCACCTGTGTTGTTATTTTCATTTGGTGGGTTGAATTTTGGAAATTACATGAAGTTACTAATCAGCAAACACGGAAAGTACCATATTGTAGAGCATGAAAATATGACAACTTTTCAAAAAGGAATCAGTACAAAATATTATCAGAGCACCAAGTTATGACTATCGGAATTGTTATTTTTGTTTGATGGGTTGAATTTTGGAAATTAGATAAAGTTCTTAATAGGTAACAAGTAAGGTACCATATTGTAGAGCATGAAAATATAAGAACTTTTGAAAAAGGAACCGGTAAAAAATATTATCTGAGCACCAAGTTATGACCACCTAAATAGTTATTTTCATTTGATGGGTTGAATTTTGGAAATTAGATAAACTTACTAATCAGAAAACACGCAAGGTACCACGTTGTAGAGCATGAAAATATGACAACTTTTCAAAAAGGAATCAGTGCAAAATATTATTTGAGTACCAAGTTATAACCACCTGAGTCGTTATTTTCATTTGGTGGGTTGAATTTTGGAAATTACATGAAGTTACTAATCAGCAAACACGGAAGGTACCATATTGTAGAGCATGAAAATATATCAACTTTTCAAAAAGGAATCAGTACAAAATATTATATGAGCACCAAGTTATGACCACCGGAATCGTTATTTTTTGTTTGATGGGTTGAATTTTGGAAATTAGATAATGTTCTTAACCAGCAAACACGTAAGGTACCATATTGTAGAGAATGAAAATATAAGAACTTTTGAAAAAGGAACCGGTAAAAAATATTATCTGAGCACCAGGTTATGACCACCTAAATAGTTATTTTCATTTAATGGATTGAATTTTGGAAATTAGACAAATTTACTAATCAGCAAACACGGAAGGTACCACGTTGTAGAGCATGAAAATATGACAACTTTTCAAAAAGGAATCGGTGCAAAATATTATCTGAGTACCAAGTTATGACCACCTGAGTCGTTATTTTCATTTGGTGGGTTGAATTTCGGAAATTACATGAAGTTACTAATCAGCAAACACGGAAGGTACCATATTGTAGAGCATGAAAATATGACAACTTTTCAAAAAGGAATCAGTAAAAAATATTATCTGAGCACCAAGTTATGACCACCGGAATCGTTATTTTTGTTTGATGGGTTGAATTTTGGAAATTAGAAAAAGTTCTGAACAGGTAACAAGTAAGGTACCATATTGTAGAGCATGAAAATATAAGAACTTTTGAAAAAGGAACCGGTAAAAAATATTATCTGAGCACCAAGTTATGACCACCTAAATTGTTATTTTCATTTGATGGGTTGAATTTTGGAAATTAGATAAATTTACTAATCAGCAAACACGGAAGGTACCACGTTGTAGAGCATGAAAATATGACAACTTTTCAAAAAGGAATCGGTGCAAAATATTATCTGAGTACCAAGTTATGACCACCTGAGTCGTTATTTTCATTTGGTGGGTTGAATTTCGGAAATTACATGAAGTTACTAATCAGCAAACACGGAAAGTACCATATTGTAGATCATGAAAATATGACAACTTTTCAAAAAGGAATCAGTACAAAATATTATCAGACCACCAAGTTATGACTATCGGAATTGTTATTTTTGTTTGATGGGTTGAATTTTGGAAATTAGATAAAGTTCTGAACAGGTAACAAGTAAGGTACCATATTGTAGAGCATGAAAATATAAGAACTTTTGAAAAAAGAACCGGTAAAAAATATTATCTGAGCACCAAGTTATGACCATCTAAATAGTTATTTTCATTTGATGGGTTGAATTTTGGAAATTAGATAAATTTACTAATCAGCAAACACGGAAGGTACCACGTTGTAGTGCATGAAAATATGACAACTTTTCAAAAAGGAATCGGTGCAAAATGTTATCTGAGTACCAAGTTATGACCACCTGAGTCGTTATTTTCATTTGGTGGGTTGAATTTTGGAAATTACATGAAGTTACTAATCAGCAAACACGGAAGGTACCATATTGTAGAGCATGAAAATATATCAACTTTTCAAAAAGGAATCAGTACAAAATATTATCTGAGCACAAGTCATGACCACCGGAATCGTTATGTTTTGTTTGATGGGTTGAATTTTGGAAATTAGATGAAGTTCTTAACCAGCAAACACGTAAGGTACCATATTGTAGAGAATGAAAATATAAGAACTTTTGAAAAAGGAACCGGTAAAAAATATTATCTGAGCACCAGGTTATGACCACCTAAATAGTTATTTTCATTTAATGGGTTGAATTTTGGAAATTAGATAAATTTACTAATTAGCAAACACGGAAGGTACCACGTTGTGGAGCATGAAAATATGACAACTTTTCAAAAAGGAATCGGTGCAAAATATTATCTGAGTACCAAGTTATGACCACCTGTGTTGTTATTTTCATTTGGTGGGTTGAATTTTGGAAATTACATGAAGTTACTAATCAGCAAACACGGAAAGTACCATATTGTAGAGCATGAAAATATGACAACTTTTCAAAAAGGAATCAGTACAAAATATTATCAGAGCACCAAGTTATGACTATCGGTATTGTTATTTTTGTTTGATGGGTTGAATTTTGGAAATTAGATAAAGTTCTTAATAGGTAACAAGTAAGGTACCATATTGTAGAGCATGAAAATATAAGAACTTTTGAAAAAGGAACCGGTAAAAAATATTATCTGAGCACCAAGTTATGACCACCTAAATAGTTATTTTCATTTGATGGGTTGAATTTTGGAAATTAGATAAACTTACTAATCAGAAAACACGCAAGGTACCACGTTGTAGAGCATGAAAATATGACAACTTTTCAAAAAGGAATCAGTGCAAAATATTATTTGAGTACCAAGTTATAACCACCTGAGTCGTTATTTTCATTTGGTGGGTTGAATTTTGGAAATTACATGAAGTTACTAATCAGCAAACACGGAAGGTACCATATTGTAGAGCATGAAAATATATCAACTTTTCAAAAAGGAATCAGTACAAAATATTATATGAGCACCAAGTTATGACCACCGGAATCGTTATTTTTTGTTTGATGGGTTGAATTTTGGAAATTAGATAATGTTCTTAACCAGCAAACACGTAAGGTACCATATTGTAGAGAATGAAAATATAAGAACTTTTGAAAAAGGAACCGGTAAAAAATATTATCTGAGCACCAGGTTATGACCACCTAAATAGTTATTTTCATTTAATGGATTGAATTTTGGAAATTAGACAAATTTACTAATCAGCAAACACGGAAGGTACCACGTTGTAGAGCATGAAAATATGACAACTTTTCAAAAAGGAATCGGTGCAAAATATTATCTGAGTACCAAGTTATGACCACCTGAGTTGTTATTTTTATTTGGTGGGTTGAATTTTGGAAATTACATGAAGTTACTAATCAGCAAACACGGAAAGTACCATATTGTAGAGCATGAAAATATGACAACTTTTCAAAAAGGAATCAGTACAAAATATTATCAGAGCACCAAGTTATGACCACCGGAATCGTTATTTTTTGTTTGATGGGTTGAATTTTGGAAATTAGATGAAGTTCTTAACCAGCAAACACGTAAGGTACCATATTGTAGAGAAGGAAAATACAAGAACTTTTGAAAAAGGAACCGGTAAAAAATATTATCTGAGCACCAGGTTATGACCACCTAAATAGTTATTTTCATTTAATGGGTTGAATTTTGGAAATTAGATAAATTTACTAATCAGCAAACACGGAAGGTACCACGTTGTAGAGCATGAAAATATGACAACTTTTCAAAAAGGAATCGGTGCAAAATATTATCTGAGTACCAAGTTATGACCACCTGAGTCGTTATTTTCATTTGGTGGGTTGAATTTTGGAAATTACATGAAGTTACTAATCAGCAAACACGGAAAGTACCATATTGTAGAGCATGAAAATATGACAACTTTTTAAAAAGGAATCAGTACAAAATATTATCAGAGCACCAAGTTATGACCACCGGAATCGTTATTTTTTGTTTGATGGGTTGAATTTTGGAAATTAGATGAAGTTCTTAACCAGCAAACACGTAAGGTACAATATTGTAGAGAATGAAAATACAAGAACTTTTGAAAAAGGAACCGGTAAAAAATATTATCTGAGCACCAGGTTATGACCACCTAAATAGTTATTTTCATTTAATGGGTTGAATTTTGGAAATTAGATAAATTTACTAATCAGCAAACACGGAAGGTACCACGTTGTAGAGCATGAAAATATGACAACTTTTCAAAAAGGAATCGGTGCAAAATATTATCTGAGTACCAAGTTATGACCACCTGAGTCGTTATTTTCATTTGGTGGGTTGAATTTTGGAAATTACATGAAGTTACTAATCAGCAAACACGGAAAGTACCATATTGTAGAGCATGAAAATATGACAACTTTTTAAAAAGGAATCAGTACAAAATATTATCAGAGCACCAAGTTATGACCACCGGAATCGTTATTTTTTGTTTGATGGGTTGAATTTTGGAAATTAGATGAAGTTCTTAACCAGCAAACACGTAAGGTACAATATTGTAGAGAATGAAAATACAAGAACTTTTGAAAAAGGAACCGGTAAAAAATATTATCTGAGCACCAGGTTATGACCACCTAAATAGTTATTTTCATTTAATGGGTTGAATTTTGGAAATTATATAAATTTACTAATCAGCAAACACGGAAGGTACCACGTTGTAGAGCATGAAAATATGACAACTTTTCAAAAAGGAATCGGTGCAAAATATTATCTGAGTACCAAGTTATGACCACCTGAGTTGTTATTTTCATTTGGTGGGTTGAATTTTGGAAATTACATGAAGTTACTAATCAGCAAACACGGAAAGTACCATATTGTAGAGCATGAAAATATGACAACTTTTCAAAAAGGAACCAGTACAAAATATTATCAGAGCACCAAGTTATTACCACCGGAATCGTTATTTTTTGTTTGATGGGTTGAATTTTGGAAATTAGATGATGTTCTTAACCAGCATACACGTAAGGTACCATATTGTAGAGAATGAAAATATAAGAACTTTTGAAAAAGGAACCGGTAAAAAATATTATCTGAGCACCAGGTTATGACCACCTAAATAGCTATTTTCATTTAATGGATTGAATTTTGGAAATTAGATAAATTTACTAATCAGCAAACACGGAAGGTACCACGTTGTAGAGCATGAAAATATGACAACTTTTCAAAAAGGAATCGGTGCAAATTATTATCTGAGTACCAAGTTATGACCACCTGAGTTGTTATTTTCATTTGGTGGGTTGAATTTTGGAAATTACATGAAGTTACTAATCAGCAAACACGGAAAGTACCATATTGTAGAGCATGAAAATATGACAACTTTTCTAAAAGGAATCAGTACAAAATATTATCAGAGCACCAAGTTATGACCACCGGAATCGTTATTTTTTGTTTGATGGGTTGAATTTTGGAAATTAGATGAAGTTCTTAACCAGCAAACACGTAAGGTACCGTATTGTAGAGAATGAAAATATAAGAACTTTTGAAAAAGGAACCGGTAAAAAATATTATCTGAGCACCAGGTTATGACCACCTAAATAGTTATTTTCATTTAATGGGTTGAATTTTGGAAATTAGATAAATTTACTAATCAGCAAACACGGAAGGTACCACGTTGTAGAGCATGATAATATGACAACTTTTCAAAAAGGAATCGGTGCAAAATATTATCTGAGTACCAAGTTATGACCACCTGAGTTGTTATTTTTATTTGGTGGGTTGAATTTTGGAAATTACATGAAGTTACTAATCAGCAAACACGGAAAGTACCATATTGTAGAGCATGAAAATATGACAACTTTTCTAAAAGGAATCAGTACAAAATATTATCAGAGCACCAAGTTATGACCACCGGAATCGTTATTTTTTGTTTGATGGGTTGAATTTTGGAAATTAGATGAAGTTCTTAACCAGCAAACACGTAAGGTACCGTATTGTAGAGAATGAAAATATAAGAACTTTTGAAAAAGGAACCGGTAAAAAATATTATCTGAGCACCAGGTTATGACCACCTAAATAGTTATTTTCATTTAATGGGTTGAATTTTGGAAATTAGATAAATTTACTAATCAGCAAACACGGAAGGTACCACGTTGTAGAGCATGATAATATGACAACTTTTCAAAAAGGAATCGGTGCAAAATATTATCTGAGTACCAAGTTATGACCACCTGAGTTGTTATTTTTATTTGGTGGGTTGAATTTTGGAAATTACATGAAGTTACTAATCAGCAAACACGGAAAGTACCATATTGTAGAGCATGAAAATATGACAACTTTTCTAAAAGGAATCAGTACAAAATATTATCAGAGCACCAAGTTATGACCACCGGAATCGTTATTTTTTGTTTGATGGGTTGAATTTTGGAAATTAGATGAAGTTCTTAACCAGCAAACACGTAAGGTACCATATTGTAGATAATGAAAATATAAGAACTTTTGAAAAAGGAACCGGTAAAAAATATTATCTGAGCACCAGGTTATGACCACCTAAATAGTTATTTTCATTTAATAGGTTGAATTTTGGAAATTAGATAAATTTACTAATCAGCAAACACAGAAGGTACCACGTTGTAGAGCATGAAAATATGACAACTTTTCAAAAAGGAATCGGTGCAAAATATTATCTGAGTACCAAGTTATGACCACCTGAGTCGTTATTTTCATTTGGTGGGTTGAATTTTTGAAATTACATGAAGTTACTAATCAGCAAACATGGAAAGTACCATATTGTAGAGCATTAAAATATGACAACTTTTCAAAAAGGAATCAGTACAAAATATTATCAGAGCACCAAGTTATGACCACCGGAATCGTTATTTTTTGTTTGATGGGTTGAATTTTGGAAATTGGATGAAGTTCTTAACCAGCAAACATGTAAGGTACCGTATTGTAGAGAATGAAAATATAAGAACTTTTGAAAAAGGAACCGGTAAAAAATATTATCTGAGCACCAGGTTATGACCACCTAAATAGTTATTTTCATTTAATGGGTTGAATTTTGGAAATTAGATAAATTTACTAATCAGCAAACACGGAAGGTACCACGTTGTAGAGCATGATAATATGACAACTTTTCAAAAAGGAATCGGTGCAAAATATTATCTGAGTACCAAGTTATGACCACCTGAGTTGTTATTTTTATTTGGTGGGTTGAATTTTGGAAATTACATGAAGTTACTAATCAGCAAACACGGAAAGTACCATATTGTAGAGCATGAAAATATGACAACTTTTCTAAAAGGAATCAGTACAAAATATTATCAGAGCACCAAGTTATGACCACCGGAATCGTTATTTTTTGTTTGATGGGTTGAATTTTGGAAATTAGATGAAGTTCTTAACCAGCAAACACGTAAGGTACCATATTGTAGAGAATGAAAATATAAGAACTTTTGAAAAAGGAACCGGTAAAAAATATTATCTGAGCACCAGGTTATGACCACCTAAATAGTTATTTTCATTTAATAGGTTGAATTTTGGAAATTAGATAAATTTACTAATCAGCAAACACAGAAGGTACCACGTTGTAGAGCATGAAAATATGACAACTTTTCAAAAAGGAATCGGTGCAAAATATTATCGGAGTACCAAGTTATGACCACCTGAGTTGTTATTTTCATTTGGTGGGTTGAATTTTGGAAATTACATGAAGTTACTAATCAGCAAACACGGAAAGTACCATATTGTAGAGCATGAAAATATGACAACTTTTCTAAAAGGAATCAGTACAAAATATTGTCAGAGCACCAAGTTATGACCACCGGAATCGTTATTTTTTGTTTGATGGGTTGAATTTTGGAAATTAGATGGTGTTCTTAACCAGGAAACACGTAAGGTACCATATTGTGGAGAATGAAAATATAAGAACTTTTGAAAAAGGAACCGGTAAAAAATATTATCTGAGCACCAGGTTATGACCACCTAAATAGTTATTTTCATTTAATGGGTTGAATTTTGGAAATTAGATAAATTTACTAATTAGCAAACACGGAAGGTACCACGTTGTGGAGCATGAAAATATGACAACTTTTCAAAAAGGAATCGGTGCAAAATATTATCTGAGTACCAAGTTATGACCACCTGTGTTGTTATTTTCATTTGGTGGGTTGAATTTTGGAAATTACATGAAGTTACTAATCAGCAAACACGGAAAGTACCATATTGTAGAGCATGAAAATATGACAACTTTTCAAAAAGGAATCAGTACAAAATATTATCAGAGCACCAAGTTATGACCACCGGAATCGTTATTTTTTGTTTGATGGGTTGAATTTTGGAAATTAGATGAAGTTCTTAACCAGCAAACACGTAAGGTACCATATTGTAGAGAATGAAAATATAAGAACTTTTGAAAAAGGAACCGGTAAAAAATATTATCTGAGCACCAGGTTATGACCACCTAAATAGTTATTTTCATTTAATGGGTTGAATTTTGGAAATTAGATAAATTTACTAATCAGCAAACACGGAAGGTACCACGTTGTAGAGCATAAAAATATGACAACTTTTCAAAAAGGAATCGGTGCAAAATATTATCTGAGTACCAAGTTATGACCACCTGAGTTGTTATTTTCATTTGGTGGGTTGAATTTTGGAAATTACATGAAGTTACTAATCAGCAAACACGGAAAGTACCATATTGTAGAGCATGAAAATATGACAACTTTTCTAAAAGGAATCAGTACAAAATATTATCAGAGCACCAAGTTATGACCACCGGAATCGTTATTTTTTGTTTGATGGGTTGAATTTTGGAAATTAGATGAAGTTCTTAACCAGCAAACACGTAAGGTACCGTATTGTAGAGAATGAAAATATAAGAACTTTTGAAAAAGGAACCGGTAAAAAATATTATCTGAGCACCAGGTTATGACCACCTAAATAGTTATTTTCATTTAATGGGTTGAATTTTGGAAATTAGATAAATTTACTAATCAGCAAACACGGAAGGTACCACGTTGTAGAGCATGAAAATATGACAACTTTTCAAAAAGGAATCGGTGCAAAATATTATCTGAGTACCAAGTTATGACCACCAGAGTTGTTATTTTCATTTGGTGGGTTGAATTTTGGAAATTACATGAAGTTACTAATCAGCAAACACGGAAAGTACCATATTGTAGAGCATGAAAATATGACAACTTTTTAAAAAGGAATCTGTACAAAATATTATCAGAGCACCAAGTTATGACCACCGGAATCGTTATTTTTTGTTTGATGGGTTGAATTTTGGAAATTAGATGAAGTTCTTAACCAGCAAACACGTAAGGTACCATATTGTAGAGAATGAAAATATAAGAACTTTTGAAAAAGGAACCGGTAAAAAATATTATCTGAGCACCAGGTTATGACCACCTAAATAATTATTTTCATTTAATGGGTTGAATTTAGGAAATTAGATAAATTTACTAATCAGCAAACACGGAAGGTACCACGTTGTAGAGCATGAAAATATGACAACTTTTCAAAAAGGAATCGGTGCAAAATATTATCTGAGTACCAAGTTATGACCACCTGAGTTGTTATTTTCATTTGGTGGGTTGAATTTTGGAAATTACATGAAGTTACTAATCAGCAAACACGGAAAGTACCATATTGTAGAGCATGAAAATATGACAACTTTTCAAAAAGGAATCAGTACAAAATATTATCAGAGCACCAAGTTATGACCACCGGAATCGTTATTTTTTGTTTGATGGGTTGAATTTTGGAAATTAGATGAAGTTCTTAACCAGCAAACACGTAAGGTACCATATTGTAGAGAATGAAAATATAAGAACTTTTGAAAAAGGAACCGGTAAAAAATATTATCTGAGCACCAGGTTATGACCACCTAAATAGTTATTTTCATTTAATGGGTTGAATTTTGGAAATTAGATAAATTTACTAATCAGCAAACACGGAAGGTACCACGTTGTAGAGCATAAAAATATGACAACTTTTCAAAAAGGAATCGGTGCAAAATATTATCTGAGTACCAAGTTATGACCACCTGAGTTGTTATTTTCATTTGGTGGGTTGAATTTTGGAAATTACATGAAGTTACTAATCAGCAAACACGGAAAGTACCATATTGTAGAGCATGAAAATATGACAACTTTTCTAAAAGGAATCAGTACAAAATATTATCAGAGCACCAAGTTATGACCACCGGAATCGTTATTTTTTGTTTGATGGGTTGAATTTTGGAAATTAGATGAAGTTCTTAACCAGCAAACACGTAAGGTACCGTATTGTAGAGAATGAAAATATAAGAACTTTTGAAAAAGGAACCGGTAAAAAATATTATCTGAGCACCAGGTTATGACCACCTAAATAGTTATTTTCATTTAATGGGTTGAATTTTGGAAATTAGATAAATTTACTAATCAGCAAACACGGAAGGTACCACGTTGTAGAGCATGATAATATGACAACTTTTCAAAAAGGAATCGGTGCAAAATATTATCTGAGTACCAAGTTATGACCACCTGAGTTGTTATTTTTATTTGGTGGGTTGAATTTTGGAAATTACATGAAGTTACTAATCAGCAAACACGGAAAGTACCATATTGTAGAGCATGAAAATATGACAACTTTTCTAAAAGGAATCAGTACAAAATATTATCAGAGCACCAAGTTATGACCACCGGAATCGTTATTTTTTGTTTGATGGGTTGAATTTTGGAAATTAGATGAAGTTCTTAACCAGCAAACACGTAAGGTACCATATTGTAGAGAATGAAAATATAAGAACTTTTGAAAAAGGAACCGGTAAAAAATATTATCTGAGCACCAGGTTATGACCACCTAAATAGTTATTTTCATTTAATAGGTTGAATTTTGGAAATTAGATAAATTTACTAATCAGCAAACACAGAAGGTACCACGTTGTAGAGCATGAAAATATGACAACTTTTCAAAAAGGAATCGGTGCAAAATATTATCTGAGTACCAAGTTATGACCACCTGAGTCGTTATTTTCATTTGGTGGGTTGAATTTTTGAAATTACATGAAGTTACTAATCAGCAAACACGGAAAGTACCATATTGTAGAGCATTAAAATATGACAACTTTTCAAAAAGGAATCAGTACAAAATATTATCAGAGCACCAAGTTATGACCACCGGAATCGTTATTTTTTGTTTGATGGGTTGAATTTTGGAAATTAGATGAAGTTCTTAACCAGCAAACACGTAAGGTACCATATTGTAGAGAATGAAAATATAAGAACTTTTGAAAAAGGAACCGGTAAAAAATATTATCTGAGCACCAGGTTATGACCACCTAAATAGTTATTTTCATTTAATGGGTTGAATTTTGGAAATTAGATAAATTTACTAATCAGCAAACACGGAAGGTACCACGTTGTAGAGCATAAAAATATGACAACTTTTCAAAAAGGAATCGGTGCAAAATATTATCTGAGTACCAAGTTATGACCACCTGAGTTGTTATTTTCATTTGGTGGGTTGAATTTTGGAAATTACATGAAGTTACTAATCAGCAAACACGGAAAGTACCATATTGTAGAGCATGAAAATATGACAACTTTTCTAAAAGGAATCAGTACAAAATATTATCAGAGCACCAAGTTATGACCACCGGAATCGTTATTTTTTGTTTGATGGGTTGAATTTTGGAAATTAGATGAAGTTCTTAACCAGCAAACACGTAAGGTACCGTATTGTAGAGAATGAAAATATAAGAACTTTTGAAAAAGGAACCGGTAAAAAATATTATCTGAGCACCAGGTTATGACCACCTAAATAGTTATTTTCATTTAATGGGTTGAATTTTGGAAATTAGATAAATTTACTAATCAGCAAACACGGAAGGTACCACGTTGTAGAGCATGATAATATGACAACTTTTCAAAAAGGAATCGGTGCAAAATATTATCTGAGTACCAAGTTATGACCACCTGAGTTGTTATTTTTATTTGGTGGGTTGAATTTTGGAAATTACATGAAGTTACTAATCAGCAAACACGGAAAGTACCATATTGTAGAGCATGAAAATATGACAACTTTTCTAAAAGGAATCAGTACAAAATATTATCAGAGCACCAAGTTATGACCACCGGAATCGTTATTTTTTGTTTGATGGGTTGAATTTTGGAAATTAGATGAAGTTCTTAACCAGCAAACACGTAAGGTACCATATTGTAGACAATGAAAATATAAGAACTTTTGAAAAAGGAACCGGTAAAAAATATTATCTGAGCACCAGGTTATGACCACCTAAATAGTTATTTTCATTTAATAGGTTGAATTTTGGAAATTAGATAAATTTACTAATCAGCAAACACAGAAGGTACCACGTTGTAGAGCATGAAAATATGACAACTTTTCAAAAAGGAATCGGTGCAAAATATTATCTGAGTACCAAGTTATGACCACCTGAGTCGTTATTTTCATTTGGTGGGTTGAATTTTTGAAATTACATGAAGTTACTAATCAGCAAACACGGAAAGTACCATATTGTAGAGCATTAAAATATGACAACTTTTCAAAAAGGAATCAGTACAAAATATTATCAGAGCACCAAGTTATGACCACCGGAATCGTTATTTTTTGTTTGATGGGTTGAATTTTGGAAATTAGATGAAGTTCTTAACCAGCAAACATGTAAGGTACCGTATTGTAGAGAATGAAAATATAAGAACTTTTGAAAAAGGAACCGGTAAAAAATATTATCTGAGCACCAGGTTATGACCACCTAAATAGTTATTTTCATTTAATGGGTTGAATTTTGGAAATTAGATAAATTTACTAATCAGCAAACACGGAAGGTACCACGTTGTAGAGCATGAAAATATGACAACTTTTCAAAAAGGAATCGGTGCAAAATATTATCTGAGTACCAAGTTATGACCACCTGAGTTGTTATTTTTATTTGGTGGGTTGAATTTTGGAAATTACATGAAGTTACTAATCAGCAAACACGGAAAGTACCATATTGTAGAGCATGAAAATATGACAACTTTTCTAAAAGGAATCAGTACAAAATATTATCAGAGCACCAAGTTATGACCACCGGAATCGTTATTTTTTGTTTGATGGGTTGAATTTTGGAAATTAGATGAAGTTCTTAACCAGCAAACACGTAAGGTACCATATTGTAGAGAATGAAAATATAAGAACTTTTGAAAAAGGAACCGGTAAAAAATATTATCTGAGCACCAGGTTATGACCACCTAAATAGTTATTTTCATTTAATAGGTTGAATTTTGGAAATTAGATAAATTTACTAATCAGCAAACACAGAAGGTACCACGTTGTAGAGCATGAAAATATGACAACTTTTCAAAAAGGAATCGGTGCAAAATATTATCGGAGTACCAAGTTATGACCACCTGAGTTGTTATTTTCATTTGGTGGGTTGAATTTTGGAAATTACATGAAGTTACTAATCAGCAAACACGGAAAGTACCATATTGTAGAGCATGAAAATATGACAACTTTTCTAAAAGGAATCAGTACAAAATATTGTCAGAGCACCAAGTTATGACCACCGGAATCGTTATTTTTTGTTTGATGGGTTGAATTTTGGAAATTAGATGGTGTTCTTAACCAGGAAACACGTAAGGTACCATATTGTGGAGAATGAAAATATAAGAACTTTTGAAAAAGGAACCGGTAAAAAATATTATCTGAGCACCAGGTTATGACCACCTAAATAGTTATTTTCATTTAATGGGTTGAATATTGGAAATTAGATAAATTTACTAATCAGCAAACACGGAAGGTACCACGTTGTAGAGCATGAAAATATGACAACTTTTCAAAAAGGAATCGGTGCAAAATATTATCTGAGTACCAAGTTATGACCACCTGAGTTGTTATTTTCATTTGTTGGGTTCAATTTTGGAAATTACATGAAGTTACTAATCAGCAAACACGGAAAGTACCATATTGTAGAGCATGAAAATATGACAACTTTTCAAAAAGGAATCAGTACAAAATATTATCAGAGCACCAAGTTATGACCACCGGAATCGTTATTTTTGTTTGATGGGTTGAATTTTGGAAATTAGATGAAGTTCTTAACCAGGAAACACGTAAGGTACCATATTGTAGAGAATGAAAATATAAGAACTTTTGAAAAAGGAACCGGTAAAAAATATTATCTGAGCACCAGGTTATGACCACCTAAATAGTTATTTTCATTTAATGGGTTGAATTTTGGAAATTAGATAAATTTACTAATCAGCAAACACGGAAGGTACCACGTTGAAGGGCATGAAAATATGACAACTTTTCAAAAAGGAATCGGTGCAAAATATTATCTGAGTACCAAGTTATGACCACCTGAGTCGTTATTTTCATTTGGTGGGTTGAATTTTGGAAATTACATGAAGTTACTAATCAGCAAACACGGAAGGTACCATATTGTAGAGCCTGAAAATATGACAACTTTTCAAAAAGGAATCAGTACAAAATATTATCAGAGCGCCAAGTTATGACCACCGGAATCGTTATTTTTTGTTTGATGGGTTGAATTTTGGAAATTAGATGAAGTTCTTAACCAGCAAACACGTAAGGTACCATATTGTAGAGAATGAAAATATAAGAACTTTTGAAAAAGGAACCGGTAAAAAATATTATCTGAGCACCAGGTTATGACCACCTAAATAGTTATTTTCATTTAATGGGTTGAATTTTGGAAATTAGATAAATTTACTAATCAGCAAACACGGAAGGTACCACGTTGTAGAGCATGAAAATATGACAACTTTTCAAAAAGGAATCGGTGCAAAATATTATCTGAGTACCAAGTTATGACCACCAGAGTTGTTATTTTCATTTGGTGGGTTGAATTTTGGAAATTACATGAAGTTACTAATCAGCAAACACGGAAAGTACCATATTGTAGAGCATGAAAATATGACAACTTTTCTAAAAGGAATCAGTACAAAATATTATCAGAGCACCAAGTTATGACCACCGGAATCGTTATTTTTTGTTTGATGGGTTGAATTTTGGAAATTAGATGAAGTTCTTAACCAGCAAACACGTAAGGTACCATATTGTAGAGAATGAAAATATAAGAACTTTTGAAAAAGGAACCGGTAAAAAATATTATCTGAGCACCAGGTTATGACCACCTAAATAGTTATTTTCATTTAATAGGTTGAATTTTGGAAATTAGATAAATTTACTAATCAGCAAACACAGAAGGTACCACGTTGTAGAGCATGAAAATATGACAACTTTTCAAAAAGGAATCGGTGCAAAATATTATCTGAGTACCAAGTTATGACCACCTGAGTCGTTATTTTCATTTGGTGGGTTGAATTTTTGAAATTACATGAAGTTACTAATCAGCAAACACGGAAAGTACCATATTGTAGAGCATTAAAATATGACAACTTTTCAAAAAGGAATCAGTACAAAATATTATCAGAGCACCAAGTTATGACCACCGGAATCGTTATTTTTTGTTTGATGGGTTGAATTTTGGAAATTAGATGAAGTTCTTAACCAGCAAACACGTAAGGTACCATATTGTAGAGAATGAAAATATAAGAACTTTTGAAAAAGGAACCGGTAAAAAATATTATCTGAGCACCAGGTTATGACCACCTAAATAGTTATTTTCATTTAATGGGTTGAATTTTGGAAATTAGATAAATTTACTAATCAGCAAACACGGAAGGTACCACGTTGTAGAGCATAAAAATATGACAACTTTTCAAAAAGGAATCGGTGCAAAATATTATCTGAGTACCAAGTTATGACCACCTGAGTTGTTATTTTCATTTGGTGGGTTGAATTTTGGAAATTACATGAAGTTACTAATCAGCAAACACGGAAAGTACCATATTGTAGAGCATGAAAATATGACAACTTTTCTAAAAGGAATCAGTACAAAATATTATCAGAGCACCAAGTTATGACCACCGGAATCGTTATTTTTTGTTTGATGGGTTGAATTTTGGAAATTAGATGAAGTTCTTAACCAGCAAACACGTAAGGTACCGTATTGTAGAGAATGAAAATATAAGAACTTTTGAAAAAGGAACCGGTAAAAAATATTATCTGAGCACCAGGTTATGACCACCTAAATAGTTATTTTCATTTAATGGGTTGAATTTTGGAAATTAGATAAATTTACTAATCAGCAAACACGGAAGGTACCACGTTGTAGAGCATGATAATATGACAACTTTTCAAAAAGGAATCGGTGCAAAATATTATCTGAGTACCAAGTTATGACCACCTGAGTTGTTATTTTTATTTGGTGGGTTGAATTTTGGAAATTACATGAAGTTACTAATCAGCAAACACGGAAAGTACCATATTGTAGAGCATGAAAATATGACAACTTTTCTAAAAGGAATCAGTACAAAATATTATCAGAGCACCAAGTTATGACCACCGGAATCGTTATTTTTTGTTTGATGGGTTGAATTTTGGAAATTAGATGAAGTTCTTAACCAGCAAACACGTAAGGTACCATATTGTAGACAATGAAAATATAAGAACTTTTGAAAAAGGAACCGGTAAAAAATATTATCTGAGCACCAGGTTATGACCACCTAAATAGTTATTTTCATTTAATAGGTTGAATTTTGGAAATTAGATAAATTTACTAATCAGCAAACACAGAAGGTACCACGTTGTAGAGCATGAAAATATGACAACTTTTCAAAAAGGAATCGGTGCAAAATATTATCTGAGTACCAAGTTATGACCACCTGAGTCGTTATTTTCATTTGGTGGGTTGAATTTTTGAAATTACATGAAGTTACTAATCAGCAAACACGGAAAGTACCATATTGTAGAGCATTAAAATATGACAACTTTTCAAAAAGGAATCAGTACAAAATATTATCAGAGCACCAAGTTATGACCACCGGAATCGTTATTTTTTGTTTGATGGGTTGAATTTTGGAAATTAGATGAAGTTCTTAACCAGCAAACATGTAAGGTACCGTATTGTAGAGAATGAAAATATAAGAACTTTTGAAAAAGGAACCGGTAAAAAATATTATCTGAGCACCAGGTTATGACCACCTAAATAGTTATTTTCATTTAATGGGTTGAATTTTGGAAATTAGATAAATTTACTAATCAGCAAACACGGAAGGTACCACGTTGTAGAGCATGAAAATATGACAACTTTTCAAAAAGGAATCGGTGCAAAATATTATCTGAGTACCAAGTTATGACCACCTGAGTTGTTATTTTTATTTGGTGGGTTGAATTTTGGAAATTACATGAAGTTACTAATCAGCAAACACGGAAAGTACCATATTGTAGAGCATGAAAATATGACAACTTTTCTAAAAGGAATCAGTACAAAATATTATCAGAGCACCAAGTTATGACCACCGGAATCGTTATTTTTTGTTTGATGGGTTGAATTTTGGAAATTAGATGAAGTTCTTAACCAGCAAACACGTAAGGTACCATATTGTAGAGAATGAAAATATAAGAACTTTTGAAAAAGGAACCGGTAAAAAATATTATCTGAGCACCAGGTTATGACCACCTAAATAGTTATTTTCATTTAATAGGTTGAATTTTGGAAATTAGATAAATTTACTAATCAGCAAACACAGAAGGTACCACGTTGTAGAGCATGAAAATATGACAACTTTTCAAAAAGGAATCGGTGCAAAATATTATCGGAGTACCAAGTTATGACCACCTGAGTTGTTATTTTCATTTGGTGGGTTGAATTTTGGAAATTACATGAAGTTACTAATCAGCAAACACGGAAAGTACCATATTGTAGAGCATGAAAATATGACAACTTTTCTAAAAGGAATCAGTACAAAATATTGTCAGAGCACCAAGTTATGACCACCGGAATCGTTATTTTTTGTTTGATGGGTTGAATTTTGGAAATTAGATGGTGTTCTTAACCAGGAAACACGTAAGGTACCATATTGTGGAGAATGAAAATATAAGAACTTTTGAAAAAGGAACCGGTAAAAAATATTATCTGAGCACCAGGTTATGACCACCTAAATAGTTATTTTCATTTAATGGGTTGAATATTGGAAATTAGATAAATTTACTAATCAGCAAACACGGAAGGTACCACGTTGTAGAGCATGAAAATATGACAACTTTTCAAAAAGGAATCGGTGCAAAATATTATCTGAGTACCAAGTTATGACCACCTGAGTTGTTATTTTCATTTGTTGGGTTCAATTTTGGAAATTACATGAAGTTACTAATCAGCAAACACGGAAAGTACCATATTGTAGAGCATGAAAATATGACAACTTTTCAAAAAGGAATCAGTACAAAATATTATCAGAGCACCAAGTTATGACCACCGGAATCGTTATTTTTGTTTGATGGGTTGAATTTTGGAAATTAGATGAAGTTCTTAACCAGGAAACACGTAAGGTACCATATTGTAGAGAATGAAAATATAAGAACTTTTGAAAAAGGAACCGGTAAAAAATATTATCTGAGCACCAGGTTATGACCACCTAAATAGTTATTTTCATTTAATGGGTTGAATTTTGGAAATTAGATAAATTTACTAATCAGCAAACACGGAAGGTACCACGTTGAAGGGCATGAAAATATGACAACTTTTCAAAAAGGAATCGGTGCAAAATATTATCTGAGTACCAAGTTATGACCACCTGAGTCGTTATTTTCATTTGGTGGGTTGAATTTTGGAAATTACATGAAGTTACTAATCAGCAAACACGGAAGGTACCATATTGTAGAGCCTGAAAATATGACAACTTTTCAAAAAGGAATCAGTACAAAATATTATCAGAGCGCCAAGTTATGACCACCGGAATCGTTATTTTTTGTTTGATGGGTTGAATTTTGGAAATTAGATGAAGTTCTTAACCAGCAAACACGTAAGGTACCATATTGTAGAGAATGAAAATATAAGAACTTTTGAAAAAGGAACCGGTAAAAAATATTATCTGAGCACCAGGTTATGACCACCTAAATAGTTATTTTCATTTAATGGGTTGAATTTTGGAAATTAGATAAATTTACTAATCAGCAAACACGGAAGGTACCACGTTGTAGAGCATGAAAATATGACAACTTTTCAAAAAGGAATCGGTGCAAAATATTATCTGAGTACCAAGTTATGACCACCAGAGTTGTTATTTTCATTTGGTGGGTTGAATTTTGGAAATTACATGAAGTTACTAATCAGCAAACACGGAAAGTACCATATTGTAGAGCATGAAAATATGACAACTTTTTAAAAAGGAATCTGTACAAAATATTATCAGAGCACCAAGTTATGACCACCGGAATCGTTATTTTTTGTTTGATGGGTTGAATTTTGGAAATTAGATGAAGTTCTTAACCAGCAAACACGTAAGGTACCATATTGTAGAGAATGAAAATATAAGAACTTTTGAAAAAGGAACCGGTAAAAAATATTATCTGAGCACCAGGTTATGACCACCTAAATAATTATTTTCATTTAATGGGTTGAATTTAGGAAATTAGATAAATTTACTAATCAGGAAACACGGAAGGTACCACGTTGTAGAGCATGAAAATATGACAACTTTTCAAAAAGGAATCGGTGCAAAATATTATCTGAGTACCAAGTTATGACCACCTGAGTTGTTATTTTCATTTGGTGGGTTGAATTTTGGAAATTACATGAAGTTACTAATCAGCAAACACGGAAAGTACCATATTGTAGAGCATGAAAATATGACAACTTTTCAAAAAGGAATCAGTACAAAATATTATCAGAGCACCAAGTTATGACCACCGGAATCGTTATTTTTTGTTTGATGGGTTGAATTTTGGAAATTAGATGAAGTTCTTAACCAGCAAACACGTAAGGTACCATATTGTAGAGAATGAAAATATAAGAACTTTTGAAAAAGGAACCGGTAAAAAATATTATCTGAGCACCAGGTTATGACCACCTAAATAGTTATTTTCATTTAATGGGTTGAATTTTGGAAATTAGATAAATTTACTAATCAGCAAACACGGAAGGTACCACGTTGTAGAGCATAAAAATATGACAACTTTTCAAAAAGGAATCGGTGCAAAATATTATCTGAGTACCAAGTTATGACCACCTGAGTTGTTATTTTCATTTGGTGGGTTGAATTTTGGAAATTACATGAAGTTACTAATCAGCAAACACGGAAAGTACCATATTGTAGAGCATGAAAATATGACAACATTTCTAAAAGGAATCAGTACAAAATATTATCAGAGCACCAAGTTATGACCACCGGAATCGTTATTTTTTGTTTGATGGGTTGAATTTTGGAAATTAGATGATGTTCTTAACCAGCAAACACGTAAGGTACCATATTGTAGAGAATGAAAATATAAGAACTTTTGAAAAAGGAACCGGTAAAAAATATTATCTGAGCACCAGGTTATGACCACCTAAATAGTTATTTTCATTTAATAGGTTGAATTTTGGAAATTAGATAAATTTACTAATCAGCAAACACAGAAGGTACCACGTTGTAGAGCATGAAAATATGACAACTTTTCAAAAAGGAATCGGTGCAAAATATTATCGGAGTACCAAGTTATGACCACCTGAGTTGTTATTTTCATTTGGTGGGTTGAATTTTGGAAATTACATGAAGTTACTAATCAGCAAACACGGAAAGTACCATATTGTAGAGCATTAAAATATGACAACTTTTCAAAAAGGAATCAGTACAAAATATTATCAGAGCACCAAGTTATGACCACCGGAATCGTTATTTTTTGTTTGATGGGTTGAATTTTGGAAATTAGATGAAGTTCATAACCAGCAAACACGTAAGGTACCATATTGTAGAGAATGAAAATATAAGAACTTTTGAAAAAGGAACCGGTAAAAAATATTATCTGAGCACCAGGTTATGACCACCTAAATAGTTATTTTCATTTAATGGGTTGAATTTTGGAAATTAGATAAATTTACTAATCAGCAAACACGGAAGGTACCACGTTGTAGAGCATGAAAATATGACAACTTTTCAAAAAGGAATCGGTGCAAAATATTATCTGAGTACCAAGTTATGACCACCTGAGTTGTTATTTTCATTTGGTGGGTTGAATTTTGGAAATTACATGAAGTTACTAATCAGCAAACACGGAAAGTACCATATTGTACAGCATGAAAATATGACAACTTTTCTAAAAGGAATCAGTACAAAATATTATCAGAGCACCAAGTTATGACCACCGGAATCGTTATTTTTTGTTTGATGGGTTGAATTTTGGAAATTAGATGATGTTCTTAACCAGCAAACACGTAAGGTACCATATTGTAGAGAATGAAAATATAAGAACTTTTGAAAAAGGAACCGGTAAAAAATATTATCTGAGCACCAGGTTATGACCACCTAAATAGTTATTTTCATTTAATAGGTTGAATTTTGGAAATTAGATAAATTTACTAATCAGCAAACACAGAAGGTACCACGTTGTAAAGCATGAAAATATGACAACTTTTCAAAAAGGAATCGGTGCAAAATATTATCTGAGTACCAAGTTATGACCACCTGAGTTGTTATTTTCATTTGGTGGGTTGAATTTTGGAAATTACATGAAGTTACTAATCAGCAAACACGGAAAGTACCATATTGTAGAGCATTAAAATATGACAACTTTTCAAAAAGGAATCAGTACAAAATATTATCAGAGCACCAAGTTATGACCACCGGAATCGTTATTTTTTGTTTGATGGGTTGAATTTTGGAAATTAGATGAAGTTATTAACCAGCAAACACGTAAGGTACCATATTGTAGAGAATGAAAATATAAGTACTTTTGAAAAAGGAACCGGTAAAAAATATTATCTGAGCACCAGGTTATGACCACCTAAATAGTTATTTTCATTTAATGGGTTGAATTTTGGAAATTAGATAAATTTACTAATCAGCAAACACGGAAGGTACCACGTTGTAGAGCATGAAAATATGACAACTTTTCAAAAAGGAATCGGTGCAAAATATTATCTGAGTACCAAGTTATGACCACCTGAGTTGTTATTTTCATTTGGTGGGTTGAATTTTGGAAATTACATGAAGTTACTAATCAGCAAACACGGAAAGTACCATATTGTAGAGCATGAAAATATGACAACTTTTCAAAAAGGAATCAGTACAAAATATTATCAGAGCACCAAGTTATGACCACCGGAATCGTTATTTTTTGTTTGATGGGTAGAATTTTGGAAATTAGATGATGTTCTTAACCAGCAAACACGTAAGGTACCATATTGTAGAGAATGAAAATATAAGAACTTTTGAAAAAGGAACCGGTAAAAAATATTATCTGAGCACCAGGTTATGACCACCTAAATAGTTATTTTCATTTAATAGGTTGAATTTTGGAAATTAGATAAATTTACTAATCAGCAAACACAGAAGGTACCACGTTGTAGAGCATGAAAATATGACAACTTTTCAAAAAGGAATCGGTGCAAAATATTATCGGAGTACCAAGTTATGACCACCTGAGTTGTTATTTTCATTTGGTGGGTTTAATTTTGGAAATTACATGAAGTTACTAATCAGCAAACACGGAAAGTACCATATTGTAGAGCATTAAAATATGACAACTTTTCAAAAAGGAATCAGTACAAAATATTATCAGAGCACCAAGTTATGACCACCGGAATCGTTATTTTTTGTTTGATGGGTTGAATTTTGGAAATTAGATGAAGTTATTAACCAGCAAACACGTAAGGTACCATATTGTAGGGAATGAAAATATAAGAACTTTTGAAAAAGGAACCGGTAAAAAATATTATCTGAGTACCAGGTTATGACCACCTAAATAGTTATTTTCATTTAATGGGTTGAATTTTGGAAATTAGATAAATTTACTAATCAGCAAACACGGAAGGTACCACGTTGTAGAGCATGAAAATATGACAACTTTTCAAAAAGGAATCGGTGCAAAATATTATCTGAGTACCAAGTTATGACCACCTGAGTTGTTATTTTCATTTGGTGGGTTGAATTTTGGAAATTACATGAAGTTACTAATCAGCAAACACGGAAAGTACCATATTGTAGAGCATGAAAATATGACAACTTTTCAAAAAGGAATCTGTACAAAATATTATCAGAGCACCAAGTTATGACCACCGGAATTGTTATTTTTTGTTTGATGGGTTGAATTTTGGAAATTAGATGAAGTTCTTAACCAGCAAACACGTAAGGTACCATATTGTAGAGAATGAAAATATAAGAACTTTTGAAAAAGGAACCGGTAAAAAATATTATCTGAGCACCAGGTTATGACCACCTAAATAATTATTTTCATTTAATGGGTTGAATTTAGGAAATTAGATAAATTTACTAATCAGCAAACACGGAAGGTACCACGTTGTAGAGCATGAAAATATGACAACTTTTCAAAAAGGAATCGGTGCAAAATATTATCTGAGTACCAAGTTATGACCACCTGAGTTGTTATTTTCATTTGGTGGGTTGAATTTTGGAAATTACATGAAGTTACTAATCAGCAAACACGGAAAGTACCATATTGTAGAGCATGAAAATATGACAACTTTTCAAAAAGGAATCAGTACAAAATATTATCAGAGCACCAAGTTATGACCACCGGAATCGTTATTTTTTGTTTGATGGGTTGAATTTTGGAAATTAGATGATGTTCTTAACCAGCAAACACGTAAGGTACCATATTGTAGAGAATGAAAATATAAGAACTTTTGAAAAAGGAACCGGTAAAAAATATTATCTGAGCACCAGGTTATTACCACCTAAATAGTTATTTTCATTTAATGGGTTGAATTTTGGAAATTAGATAAATTTACTAATCAGCAAACACGGAAGGTACCACGTTGTAGAGCATAAAAATATGACAACTTTTCAAAAAGGAATCGGTGCAAAATATTATCTGAGTACCAAGTTATGACCACCTGAGTTGTTATTTTCATTTGGTGGGTTGAATTTTGGAAATTACATGAAGTTACTAATCAGCAAACACGGAAAGTACCATATTGTAGAGCATGAAAATATGACAACTTTTCTAAAAGGAATCAGTAAAAAATATTGTCAGAGCACCAAGTTATGACCACCGGAATCGTTATTTTTTGTTTGATGGGTTGAATTTTGGAAATTAGATGATGTTCTTAACCAGGAAACACGTAAGGTACCATATTGTAGAGAATGAAAATATAAGAACTTTTGAAAAAGGAACCGGTAAAAAATATTATCTGAGCACCAGGTTATGACCACCTAAATAGTTATTTTCATTTAATGGGTTGAATTTTGGAAATTAGATAAATTTACTAATCATCAAACACGGAAGGTACCACGTTGTAGAGCATGAAAATATGACAACTTTTCAAAAAGGAATCGGTGCAAAATATTATCTGAGTACCAAGTTATGACCACCTGAGTTGTTATTTTCATTTGGTGGGTTGAATTTTGGAAATTACATGAAGTTACTAATCAGCAAACACGGAAAGTACCATATTGTAGAGCATGAAAATATGACAACTTTTCAAAAAGGAATCAGTACAAAATATTATCAGAGCACCAAGTTATGACCACCGGAATCGTTATTTTTTGTTTGATGGGTTGAATTTTGGAAATTAGATGATGTTCTTAACCAGCAAACACGTAAGGTACCATATTGTAGAGAATGAAAATATAAGAACTTTTGAAAAAGGAACCGGTAAAAAATATTATCTGAGCACCAGGTTATGACCACCTAAATAGTTATTTTCATTTAATGGGTTGAATTTTGGAAATTAGATAAATTTACTAATCAGCAAACACGGAAGGTACCACGTTGTAGAGCATGAAAATATGACAACTTTTCAAAAAGGAATCGGTGCAAAATATTATCTGAGTACCAAGTTATGACCACCTGAGTTGTTATTTTCATTTGGTGGGTTGAATTTTGGAAATTACATGAAGTTACTAATCAGCAAACACGGAAAGTACCATATTGTAGAGCATGAAAATATGACAACTTTTCAAAAAGGAATCAGTACAAAATATTATCAGAGCACCAAGTTATGACCACCGGAATCGTTATTTTTTGTTTGATTGGTTGAATTTTGGAAATTAGATGATGTTCTTAACCAGCAAACACGTAAGGTACCATATTGTAGAGAATGAAAATATAAGAACTTTTGAAAAAGGAACCGGTAAAAAATATTATCTGAGCACCAGGTTATGACCACCTAAATAATTATTTTCATTTAATGGGTTGAATTTAGGAAATTAGATAAATTTACTAATCAGCAAACACGGAAGGTACCACGTTGTAGAGCATGAAAATATGACAACTTTTCAAAAAGGAATCGGTGCAAAATATTATCTGAGTACCAAGTTATGACCACCTGAGTTGTTATTTTCATTTGGTGGGTAGAATTTTGGAAATTACATGAAGTTACTAATCAGCAAACACGGAAAGTACCATACTGTAGAGCATGAAAATATGACAACTTTTCAAAAAGGAATCAGTACAAAATATTATCAGAGCACCAAGTTATGACCACCGGAATCGTTATTTTTTGTTTGATGGGTTGAATTTTGGAAATTAGATGATGTTCTTAACCAGCAAACACGTAAGGTACCATATTGTAGAGAATGAAAATATAAGAACTTTTGAAAAAGGAACCGGTAAAAAATATTATCTGAGCACCAGGTTATAACCACCTAAATAGTTATTTTCATTTAATGGGTTGAATTTTGGAAATTAGATAAATTTACTAATCAGCAAACACGGAAGGTACCACGTTGTAGAGCATAAAAATATGACAACTTTTCAAAAAGGAATCGGTGCAAAATATTATCTGAGTACCAAGTTATGACCACCTGAGTTGTTATTTTCATTTGGTGGGTTGAATTTTGGAAATTACATGAAGTTACTAATCAGCAAACACGGAAAGTACCATATTGTAGAGTATGAAAATATGACAACTTTTCTAAAAGGAATCAGTACAAAATATTGTCAGAGCACCAAGTTATGACCACCGGAATCGTTATTTTTTGTTTGATGGGTTGAATTTTGGAAATTAGATGGTGTTCTTAACCAGGAAACACGTAAGGTACCATATTGTGGAGAATGAAAATATAAGAACTTTTGAAAAAGGAACCGGTAAAAAATATTATCTGAGCACCAGGTTATGACCACCTAAATAGTTATTTTCATTTAATGGGTTGAATTTTGGAAATTAGATAAATTTACTAATCAGCAAACACGGAAGGTACCACGTTGTAGAGCATGAAAATATGACAACTTTTCAAAAAGGAATCGGTGCAAAATATTATCTGAGTACCAAGTTATGACCACCTGAGTTGTTATTTTCATTTGGTGGGTAGAATTTTGGAAATTACATGAAGTTACTAATCAGCAAACACGGAAAGTACCATACTGTAGAGCATGAAAATATGACAACTTTTCAAAAAGGAATCAGTACAAAATATTATCAGAGCACCAAGTTATGACCACCGGAATCGTTATTTTTTGTTTGATGGGTTGAATTTTGGAAATTAGATGATGTTCTTAACCAGCAAACACGTAAGGTACCATATTGTAGAGAATGAAAATATAAGAACTTTTGAAAAAGGAACCGGTAAAAAATATTATCTGAGCACCAGGTTATGACCACCTAAATAATTATTTTCATTTAATGGGTTGAATTTAGGAAATTAGATAAATTTACTAATCAGCAAACACGGAAGGTACCACGTTGTAGAGCATGAAAATATGACAACTTTTCAAAAAGGAATCGGTGCAAAATATTATCTGAGTACCAAGTTATGACCACCTGAGTTGTTATTTTCATTTGGTGGGTTGAATTTTGGAAATTACATGAAGTTACTAATCAGCAAACACGGAAAGTACCATATTGTAGAGCATGAAAATATGACAACTTTTCAAAAAGGAATCAGTACAAAATATTATCAGAGCACCAAGTTATGACCACCGGAATCGTTATTTTTTGTTTGATGGGTTGAATTTTGGAAATTAGATGATGTTCTTAACCAGCAAACACGTAAGGTACCATATTGTAGAGAATGAAAATATAAGAACTTTTGAAAAAGGAACCGGTAAAAAATATTATCTGAGCACCAGGTTATTACCACCTAAATAGTTATTTTCATTTAATGGGTTGAATTTTGGAAATTAGATAAATTTACTAATCAGCAAACACGGAAGGTACCACGTTGTAGAGCATAAAAATATGACAACTTTTCAAAAAGGAATCGGTGCAAAATATTATCTGAGTACCAAGTTATGACCACCTGAGTTGTTATTTTCATTTGGTGGGTTGAATTTTGGAAATTACATGAAGTTACTAATCAGCAAACATGGAAAGTACCATATTGTAGAGCATGAAAATATGACAACTTTTCTAAAAGGAATCAGTAAAAAATATTGTCAGAGCACCAAGTTATGACCACCGGAATCGTTATTTTTTGTTTGATGGGTTGAATTTTGGAAATTAGATGATGTTCTTAACCAGGAAACACGTAAGGTACCATATTGTAGAGAATGAAAATATAAGAACTTTTGAAAAAGGAACCGGTAAAAAATATTATCTGAGCACCAGGTTATGACCACCTAAATAGTTATTTTCATTTAATGGGTTGAATTTTGGAAATTAGATAAATTTACTAATCATCAAACACGGAAGGTACCACGTTGTAGAGCATGAAAATATGACAACTTTTCAAAAAGGAATCGGTGCAAAATATTATCTGAGTACCAAGTTATGACCACCTGAGTTGTTATTTTCATTTGGTGGGTTGAATTTTGGAAATTACATGAAGTTACTAATCAGCAAACACGGAAAGTACCATATTGTAGAGCATGAAAATATGACAACTTTTCAAAAAGGAATCAGTACAAAATATTATCAGAGCACCAAGTTATGACCACCGGAATCGTTATTTTTTGTTTGATGGGTTGAATTTTGGAAATTAGATGATGTTCTTAACCAGGAAACACGTAAGGTACCATATTGTAGAGAATGAAAATATAAGAACTTTTGAAAAAGGAACCGGTAAAAAATATTATCTGAGCACCAGGTTATGACCACCTAAATAGTTATTTTCATTTAATGGGTTGAATTTTGGAAATTAGATAAATTTACTAATCAGCAAACACGGAAGGTACCACGTTGTAGAGCATGAAAATATGACAACTTTTCAAAAAGGAATCGGTGCAAAATATTATCTGAGTACCAAGTTATGACCACCTGAGTTGTTATTTTCATTTGGTGGGTTGAATTCTGGAAATTACATGAAGTTACTAATCAGCAAACACGGAAAGTACCATATTGTAGAGCATGAAAATATGACAACTTTTCAAAAAGGAATCAGTACAAAATATTATCAGAGCACCAAGTTATGACCACCGGAATCGTTATTTTTTGTTTGATTGGTTGAATTTTGGAAATTAGATGATGTTCTTAACCAGCAAACACGTAAGGTACCATATTGTAGAGAATGAAAATATAAGAACTTTTGAAAAAGGAACCGGTAAAAAATATTATCTGAGCACCAGGTTATGACCACCTAAATAATTATTTTCATTTAATGGGTTGAATTTAGGAAATTAGATAAATTTACTAATCAGCAAACACGGAAGGTACCACGTTGTAGAGCATGAAAATATGACAACTTTTCAAAAAGGAATCGGTGCAAAATATTATCTGAGTACCAAGTTATGACCACCTGAGTTGTTATTTTCATTTGGTGGGTAGAATTTTGGAAATTACATGAAGTTACTAATCAGCAAACACGGAAATTACCATACTGTAGAGCATGAAAATATGACAACTTTTCAAAAAGGAATCAGTACAAAATATTATCAGAGCACCAAGTTATGACCACCGGAATCGTTATTTTTTGTTTGATGGGTTGAATTTTGGAAATTAGATGATGTTCTTAACCAGCAAACACGTAAGGTACCATATTGTAGAGAATGAAAATATAAGAACTTTTGAAAAAGGAACCGGTAAAAAATATTATCTGAGCACCAGGTTATAACCACCTAAATAGTTATTTTCATTTAATGGGTTGAATTTTGGAAATTAGATAAATTTACTAATCAGCAAACACGGAAGGTACCACGTTGTAGAGCATAAAAATATGACAACTTTTCAAAAAGGAATCGGTGCAAAATATTATCTGAGTACCAAGTTATGACCACCTGAGTTGTTATTTTCATTTGGTGGGTTGAATTTTGGAAATTACATGAAGTTACTAATCAGCAAACACGGAAAGTACCATATTGTAGAGCATGAAAATATGACAACTTTTCTAAAAGGAATCAGTACAAAATATTGTCAGAGCACCAAGTTATGACCACCGGAATCGTTATTTTTTGTTTGATGGGTTGAATTTTGGAAATTAGATGGTGTTCTTAACCAGGAAACACGTAAGGTACCATATTGTGGAGAATGAAAATATAAGAACTTTTGAAAAAGGAACCGGTAAAAAATATTATCTGAGCACCAGGTTATGACCACCTAAATAGTTATTTTCATTTAATGGGTTGAATTTTGGAAATTAGATAAATTTACTAATCAGCAAACACGGAAGGTACCACGTTGTAGAGCATGAAAATATGACAACTTTTCAAAAAGGAATCGGTGCAAAATATTATCTGAGTACCAAGTTATGACCACCTGAGTTGTTATTTTCATTTGGTGGGTTGAATTTTGGAAATTACATTAAGTTACTAATCAGCAAACACGGAAAATACCATATTGTAGAGCATGAAAATATGACAACTTTTCAAAAAGGAATCTGTACAAAATATTATCAGAGCACCAAGTTATGACCACCGGAATCGTTATTTTTTGTTTGATGGGTTGAATTTTGGAAATTAGATGATGTTCTTAACCAGCAAACACGTAAGGTACCATATTGTAGAGAATGAAAATATAAGAACTTTTGAAAAAGGAACCGGTAAAAAATATTATCTGAGCACCAGGTTATGACCACCTAAATAGTTATTTTCATTTAATAGGTTGAATTTTGGGAATTAGATAAATTTACTAATCAGCAAACACAGAAGGTACCACGTTGTAGAGCATGAAAATATGACAACTTTTCAAAAAGGAATCGGTGCAAAATATTATCGGAGTACCAAGTTATGACCACCTGATTTGTTATTTTCATTTGGTGGGTTGAATTTTGGAAATTACATGAAGTTACTAATCAGCAAACACGGAAAGTACCATATTGTAGAGCATGAAAATATGACAACTTTTCAAAAAGGAATCAGTACAAAATATTATCAGAGCACCAAGTTATGACCACCGGAATCGTTATTTTTTGTTTGATGGGTTGAATTTTGGAAATTAGATGATGTTCTTAACCAGCAAACACGTAAGGTACCATATTGTAGAGAATGAAAATATAAGAACTTTTGAAAAAGGAACCGGTAAAAAATATTATCTGAGCACCAGGTTATTACCACCTAAATAGTTATTTTCATTTAATGGGTTGAATTTTGGAAATTAGATAAATTTACTAATCAGCAAACACGGAAGGTACCACGTTGTAGAGCATAAAAATATGACAACTTTTCAAAAAGGAATCGGTGCAAAATATTATCTGAGTACCAAGTTATGACCACCTGAGTTGTTATTTTCATTTGGTGGGTTGAATTTTGGAAATTACATGAAGTTACTAATCAGCAAACACGGAAAGTACCATATTGTAGAGCATGAAAATATGACAACTTTTCTAAAAGGAATCAGTAAAAAATATTGTCAGAGCACCAAGTTATGACCACCGGAATCGTTATTTTTTGTTTGATGGGTTGAATTTTGGAAATTAGATGATGTTCTTAACCAGGAAACACGTAAGGTACCATATTGTAGAGAATGAAAATATAAGAACTTTTGAAAAAGGAACCGGTAAAAAATATTATCTGAGCACCAGGTTATGACCACCTAAATAGTTATTTTCATTTAATGGGTTGAATTTTGGAAATTAGATAAATTTACTAATCATCAAACACGGAAGGTACCACGTTGTAGAGCATGAAAATATGACAACTTTTCAAAAAGGAATCGGTGCAAAATATTATCTGAGTACCAAGTTATGACCACCTGAGTTGTTATTTTCATTTGGTGGGTTGAATTTTGGAAATTACATGAAGTTACTAATCAGCAAACACAGAAAGTACCATATTGTAGAGCATGAAAATATGACAACTTTTCAAAAAGGAATCAGTACAAAATATTATCAGAGCACCAAGTTATGACCACCGGAATCGTTATTTTTTGTTTGATGGGTTGAATTTTGGAAATTAGATGATGTTCTTAACCAGGAAACACGTAAGGTACCATATTGTAGAGAATGAAAATATAAGAACTTTTGAAAAAGGAACCGGTAAAAAATATTATCTGAGCACCAGGTTATGACCACCTAAATAGTTATTTTCATTTAATGGGTTGAATTTTAGAAATTAGATAAATTTACTAATCAGCAAACACGGAAGGTACCACGTTGTAGAGCATGAAAATATGACAACTTTTCAAAAAGGAATCGGTGCAAAATATTATCTGAGTACCAAGTTATGACCACCTGAGTTGTTATTTTCATTTGGTGGGTTGAATTTTGGAAATTACATGAAGTTACTAATCAGCAAACACGGAAAGTACCATATTGTAGAGCATGAAAATATGACAACTTTTCAAAAAGGAATCAGTACAAAAAATTATCAGAGCACCAAGTTATGACCACCGGAATCGTTATTTTTTGTTTGATGGGTTGAATTTTGGAAATTAGATGATGTTCTTAACCAGCAAACACGTAAGGTACCATATTGTAGAGAATGAAAATATAAGAACTTTTGAAAAAGGAACCGGTAAAAAATATTATCTGAGCACCAGGTTATGACCACCTAAATAGTTATTTTCATTTAATAGGTTGAATTTTGGGAATTAGATAAATTTACTAATCAGCAAACACAGAAGGTACCACGTTGTAGAGCATGAAAATATGACAACTTTTCAAAAAGGAATCGGTGCAAAATATTATCGGAGTACCAAGTTATGACCACCTGAGTTGTTATTTTCATTTGGTGGGTTGAATTTTGGAAATTACATGAAGTTACTAATCAGAAAACACGGAAAGTACCATATTGTAGAGCATTAAAATATGACAACTTTTCAAAAAGGAATCAGTACAAAATATTATCAGAGCACAAAGTTATGACCACCGGAATCGTTATTTTTTGTTTGATGGGTTGAATTTTGGAAATTAGATGATGTTCTTAACCAGCAAACACGTAAGGTACCATATTGTAGAGAATGAAAATATAAGAACTTTTGAAAAAGGAACCGGTAAAAAATATTATCTGAGCACCAGGTTATGACCACCTAAATAGTTATTTTCATTTAATGGGTTGAATTTTGGAAATTAGATAAATTTACTAATCAGCAAACACGGAAGGCACCACGTTGTAGAGCATGAAAATATGACAACTTTTCAAAAAGGAATCGGTGCAAAATATTATCTGAGTACCAAGTTATGACCACCTGAGTCGTTATTTTCATTTGGTGGGTTGAATTTTGGAAATTACATGAAGTTACTAATCAGCAAACACGGAAATTACCTTATTGTAGATCATGAAAATATGACAACTTTTCAAAAAGGAATCAGTACAAAATATTGTCAGAGCACCAAGTTATGACTATCGGAATTGTTATTTTTGTTTGATGGGTTGAATTTTGGAAATTAGATAAAGTTCTGAACAGGTAACAAGTAAGGTACCATATTGTAGAGCATGAAAATATAAGAACTTTTGAAAAAAGAACCGGTAAAAAATATTATCTGAGCACCAAGTTATGACCATCTAAATAGTTATTTTCATTTGATGGGTTGAATTTTGGAAATTAGATAAATTTACTAATCAGTAAACACGGAAGGTACCACGTTGTAGTACATGAAAATATGACAACTTTTCAAAAAGGAATCGGTACAAAATATTATCAGAGCACCAAGTTATGACCACCGGAATCGTTATTTTTGTTTGATGGGTTGAATTTTGGAAATTAGATGAAGTTCTTAACCAGCAAACACGTAAGGTACCATATTGTAGAGAATGAAAATATAAGAACTTTTGAAAAAGGAACCGGTAAAAAATATTATCTGAGCACCAAATTATGACCACCTAAATAGATATTTTTATCTGATGGGTTGAATTTTGGAAATTAGATAAATTTACTAATCAGCAAACACGGAAGGTACCACGTTGTAGAGCATGAAAATATGACAACTTTTCAATAATGAATCGGTGCAAAATATTATCTGAGTACCAAGTTATGACCACCTGAGTCGTTATTTTCATTTGATGGGTTGAATTTTGGAAATTACATGAAGTTACTAATTAGCAAACACGGAAGGTACCATATTGTAGAGCATGAAAATATGACAACTTTTCAAAAAGGAATCAGTACAAAATATTATCAGAGCACCAAGTTATAAACACCGGAATCGTTATTTTTGTTTGATGGGTTGAATTTTGGAAATTAGATGATGTTCTTAACCAGCAAACACGTAAGGTACCATATTGTAGAGAATGAAAATATAAGAACTTTTGAAAAAGGAACCGGTAAAAAATATTATCTGAGCACCAGGTTATGACCACCTAAATAGTTATTTTCATTTAATAGGTTGAATTTTGGGAATTAGATAAATTTACTAATCAGCAAACACAGAAGGTACCACGTTGTAGAGCATGAAAATATGACAACTTTTCAAAAAGGAATCGGTGCAAATTATTATCTGAGTACCAAGTTATGACCACCTGAGTCGTTATTTTCATTTGCTGGGTTGAATTTTGGAAATTACATGAAGTTACTAATCAGCAAACACGGAAAGTACCATATTGTAGAGCATGAAAATATGACAAGTTTTCAAAAAGGAATCAGTACAAAATATTATCAGAGCACCAAGTTATGACCACCGGAATCGTTATTTTTTGTTTGATGGGTTGAATTTTGGAAATTAGATGAAGTTCTTAACCAGCAAACACGTAAGGTACCATATTGTAGAGAATGAAAATATAAGAACTTTTGAAAAAGGAACCGGTAAAAAATATTATCTGAGCACCAGGTTATGACCACCTAAATAGTTATTTTCATTTAATGGGTTGAATTTTGGAAATTAGATAAATTTACTAATCAGCAAACACGGAAGGTACCACATTGTAGAGCATGAAAATATGACAACTTTTCAAAAAGGAATCGGTGCAAAATATTATCTGAGTACCAAGTTATGACCACCTGAGTTGTTATTTTCATTTGGTGGGTTGAATTTTGGAAATTACATGAAGTTACTAATCAGCAAACACGGAAAGTACCATATTGTAGAGCATGAAAATATGACAACTTTTCAAAAAGAAATCAGTACAAAATATTATCAGAGCACCAAGTTATGACCACCGGAATCGTTATTTTTTGTTTGATGGGTTGAATTTTGGAAATTAGATGAAGTTCTTAACCAGCAAACACGTAAGGTACCATATTGTAGAGAATGAAAATATAAGAACTTTTGAAAAAGGAACCGGTAAAAAATATTATCTGAGCACCAGGTTATGACCACCTAAATAGTTATTTTCATTTAACGTGTTGAATTTTGGAAATTAGATAAATTTACTAATCAGCAAACACGGAAGGTAACACGTTGTAGAGCATGAAAATATGACAACTTTTCAAAAAGGAATCGGTGCAAAATATTATCTGAGTACCAAGTTATGACCACCTGAGTTGTTATTTTCATTTGGTGGGTTGAATTTTGGAAATTACATGAAGTTACTAATCAGCAAACACGGAAAGTACCATATTGTAGAGCATGAAAATATGACAACTTTTTAAAAAGGAATCTATACAAAATATTATCAGAGCACCAAGTTATGACCACCGGAATCGTTATTTTTTGTTTGATGGGTTGAATTTTGGAAATTAGATGAAGTTCTTAACCAGCAAACACGTAAGGTACCATATTGTAGAGAATGAAAATATAAGAACTTTTGAAAAAGGAACCGGTAAAAAATATTATCTGAGCACCAGGTTATGACCACCTAAATAATTATTTTCATTTAATGGGTTGAATTTAGGAAATTAGATAAATTTACTAATCAGCAAACACGGAAGGTACCACGTTGTAGAGCATGAAAATATGACAACTTTTCAAAAAGGAATCGGTGCAAAATATTATCTGAGTACCAAGTTATGACCACCTGAGTTGTTATTTTCATTTGGTGGGTTGAATTTTGGAAATTACATGAAGTTACTAATCAGCAAACACGGAAAGTACCATATTGTAGAGCATGAAAATATGACAACTTTTCAAAAAGGAATCAGTACAAAATATTATCAGAGCACCAAGTTATGACCACCGGAATCGTTATTTTTTGTTTGATGGGTTGAATTTTGGAAATTAGATGAAGTTCTTAACCAGCAAACACGTAAGGTACCATATTGTAGAGAATGAAAATATAAGAACTTTTGAAAAAGGAACCGGTAAAAAATATTATCTGAGCACCAGGTTATGACCACCTAAATAGTTATTTTCATTTAATGGGTTGAATTTTGGAAATTAGATAAATTTACTAATCAGCAAACACGGAAGGTACCACATTGTAGAGCATGAAAATATGACAACTTTTCAAAAAGGAATCGGTGCAAAATATTATCTGAGTACCAAGTTATGACCACCTGAGTTGTTATTTTCATTTGGTGGGTTGAATTTTGGAAATTACATGAAGTTACTAATCAGCAAACACGGAAAGTACCATATTGTAGAGCATGAAAATATGACAACTTTTCAAAAAGGAATCAGTACAAAATATTATCAGAGCACCAAGTTATGACCACCGGAATCGTTATTTTTTGTTTGATGGGTTGAATTTTGGAAATTAGATGAAGTTCTTAACCAGCAAATACGTAAGGTACCATATTGTAGAGAATGAAAATATAAGAACTTTTGAAAAAGGAACCGGTAAAAAATATTATCTGAACACCAGGTTATGACCACCTAAATAGTTATTTTCATTTAATGGGTTGAATTTTGGAAATTAGATAAATTTACTAATCAGCAAACACGGAAGGTACCACGTTGTAGAGCATGAAAATATGACAACTTTTCAAAAAGGAATCGGTGCAAAATATTATCTGAGTACCAAGTTATGACCACCTGAGTTGTTATTTTCATTTGGTGGGTTGAATTTTGGAAATTACATGAAGTTACTAATCAGCAAACACGGAAAGTACCATATTGTAGAGCATGAAAATATGACAACTTTTCAAAAAGGAATCAGTACAAAATATTATCAGAGCACCAAGTTATGACCACCGGAATCGTTATTTTTTGTTTGATGGGTTGAATTTTGGAAATTAGATGAAGTTCTTAACCAGGAAACACGTAAGGTACCATATTGTAGAGAATGAAAATATAAGAACATTTGAAAAAGGAACCGGTAAAAAATATTATCTGAGCACCAGGTTATGACCACCTAAATAGTTATTTTCATTTAATGGGTTGAATTTTGGAAATTAGATAAATTTACTAATCAGCAAACACGGAAGGTACCACGTTGTAGAGCATGAAAATATGACAACTTTTCAAAAAGGAATCGGTGCAAAATATTATCTGAGTACCAAGTTATGACCACCTGAGTTGTTATTTTCATTTGGTGGGTTGAATTTTGGAAATTACATGAATTTACTAATCAGCAAACACGGAAAGTACCATATTGTAGAGCATGAAAATATGACAACTTTTCAAAAAGGAATCAGTACAAAATATTATCAGAGCACCAAGTTATGACCACCGGAATCGTTATTTTTTGTTTGATGGGTTGAATTTTGGAAATTAGATGATGTTCTTAACCAGCAAACACGTAAGGTACCATATTGTAGAGAATGAAAATATAAGAACTTTTGAAAAAGGAACCGGTAAAAAATATTATCTGAGCACCAGGTTATGACCACCTAAATAGTTATTTTCATTTAATAGGTTGAATTTTGGGAATTAGATAAATTTACTAATCAGCAAACACAGAAGGTACCACGTTGTAGAGCATGAAAATATGACAACTTTTCAAAAAGGAATCGGTGCAAAATATTATCGGAGTACCAAGTTATGACCACCTGAGTTGTTATTTTCATTTGGTGGGTTGAATTTTGGAAATTACATGAAGTTACTAATCAGCAAACACGGAAAGTACCATATTGTAGAGCATTAAAATATGACAACTTTTCAAAAAGGAATCAGTACAAAATATTATCAGAGCACCAAGTTATGACCACCGGAATCGTTATTTTTTGTTTGATGGGTTGAATTTTGGAAATTAGATGATGTTCTTAACCAGGAAACACGTAAGGTACCATATTGTAGAGAATGAAAATATAAGAACTTTTGAAAAAGGAACCGGTAAAAAATATTATCTGAGCACCAGGTTATGACCACCTAAATAGTTATTTTCATTTAATGGGTTGAATTTTGGAAATTAGATAAATTTACTAATCAGCAAACACGGAAGGTACCACGTTGTAGAGCATGAAAATATGACAACTTTTCAAAAAGGAATCGGTGCAAAATATTATCTGAGTACCAAGTTATGACCACCTGAGTCGTTATTTTCATTTGGTGGGTTGAATTTTGGAAATTACATGAAGTTACTAATCAGCAAACACGGAAAGTACCATATTGTAGAGCATGAAAATATGACAACTTTTCAAAAAGGAATCAGTACAAAATATTATCAGAGCACCAAGTTATGACCACCGGAATCGTTATTTTTGTTTGATGGGTTGAATTTTGGAAATTAGATAAAGTTCTGAACAGGTAACAAGTAAGGTACCATATTGTAGAGCATGAAAATATAAGAACTTTTGAAAAAAGAACCGGTAAAAAATATTATCTGAGCACCAAGTTATGACCATCTAAATAGTTATTTTCATTTGATGGCTGTAATTTTGGAAATTAGATAAATTTACTAATCAGTAAACACGGAAGGTACCACGTTGTAGTGCATGAAAATATGACAACTTTTCAAAAAGGAATCGGTACAAAATATTATCAGAGCACCAAGTTATGACCACCGGAATCGTTATTTTTGTTTGATGGGTTGAATTTTGGAAATTAGATGAAGTTCTTAACCAGCAAACACGTAAGGTACCATATTGTAGAGAATGAAAATATAAGAACTTTTGAAAAAGGAACCGGTAAAAAATATTATCTGAGCACCAAGTTATGACCACCTAAATAGATATTTTTATCTGATGGGTTGAATTTTGGAAATTAGATAAATTTACTAATCAGCAAACACGGAAGGTACCACGTTGTAGAGCATGAAAATATGACAACTTTTCAATAATGAATCGGTGCAAAATATTATCTGAGTACCAAGTTATGACCACCTGAGTCGATATTTTCATTTGATGGGTTGAATTTTGGAAATTACATGAAGTTACTAATTAGCAAACACGGAAGGTACCATATTGTAGAGCATGAAAATATGACAACTTTCCAAAAAGGAATCAGTACAAAATATTATCAGAGCACCAAGTTATGACCACTTGAGTCGTTATTTTCATTTGGTGGGTTGAATTTTGGAAATTACATGAAGTTACTAATCAGCAAACACGGAAATTACCTTATTGTAGATCATGAAAATATGACAACTTTTCAAAAAGGAATCAGTACAAAATATTGTCAGAGCACCAAGTTATGACTATCGGAATTGTTATTTTTGTTTGATGGGTTGAATTTTGGAAATTAGATAAAGTTCTGAACATGTAACAAGTAAGGTACCATATTGTAGAGCATGAAAATATAAGAACTTTTGAAAAAAGAACCGGTAAAAAATATTATCTGAGCACCAAGTTATGACCATCTAAATAGTTATTTTCATTTGATGGGTTGAATCTTGGAAATTAGATAAATTTACTAATCAGTAAACACGGAAGGTACCACGTTGTAGTGCATGAAAATATGACAACTTTTCAAAAAGGAATCGGTACAAAATATTATCTGAGTACCAAGTTATGACCACCTGAGTCGTTATTTTCATTTGGTGGGTTGAATTTTGGAAATTAAATGAAGTTACTAATCAGCAAACACGGAAGGTACCATATTGTAGAGCATGAAAATATGACAACTTTTCAAAAAGGAATCAGTACAAAATATTATCAGAGCACCAAGTTATGACAATCGGAATTGTTATTTTTGTTTGATGGGTTGAATTTTGGAAATTAGATAAAGTTCTGAACAGGTAACAAGTAAGGTACCATATTGTAGAGCATGAAAATATAAGAACTTTTGAAAAAAGAACCGGTAAAATATATTATCTGAGCACCAAGTTATGACCATCTAAATAGTTATTTTCATTTGATGGGTTGAATTTTGGAAATTAGATAAATTTACTAATCAGTAAACACGGAAGGTACCACGTTGTAGTGCATGAAAATATGACAACTTTTCAAAAAGGAATCGGTGCAAAATATTATCTGAGTACCAAGTTATGACCACCTGAGTCGTTATTTTCATTTGGTGGGTTGAATTTTGGAAATTAAATGAAGTTACTAATCAGCAAACACGGAAGGTACCATATTGTAGAGCATGAAAATATGACAACTTTTCAAAAAGGAATCAGTACAAAATATTATCAGAGCACCAAGTTATGACTATCGGAATTGTTATTTTTGTTTGATGGGTTGAATTTTGGAAATTAGATAAAGTTCTGAACAGGTAACAAGTAAGGTACCATATTGTAGAGCATGAAAATATAAGAACTTTTGAAAAAAGAACCGGTAAAAAATATTATCTGAGCACCAAGTTATGACCATCTAAATAGTTATTTTCATTTGATGGGTTGAATTTTGGAAATTAGATAAATTTACTAATCAGTAAACACGGAAGGTACCACGTTGTAGTGCATGAAAATATGACAACTTTTCAAAAAGGAATCGGTGCAAAATATTATCTGAGTACTAAGTTATGACCACCTGAGTCGTTATTTTCATTTGGTGGGTTGAATTTTGGAAATTAGATAAATTTACTAATCAGCAAACACGGAAGGTACCACGTTGTAGAGCATGAAAATATGACAACTTTTCAAAAAGGAATCGGTGCAAAATATTATCTGAGTACCAAGTTATGACCACCTGAGTTGTTATTTTCATTTGGTGGGTTGAATTTTGGAAATTACATGAAGTTACTAATCAGCAAACACGGAAAGTACCATATTGTAGAGCATGAAAACATGACAACTTTTAAAAAAGGAATCAGTACAAAATATTATCAGAGCACCAAGTTATGACCACCGGAATCGTTATTTTTGTTTGATGGGTTGAATTTTGGAAATTAGATAAAGTTCTGAACAGGTAACAAGTAAGGTACCATATTGTAGAGCATAAAAATATAAGAACTTTTGAAAAAGGAACCGGTAAAAAATATTATCTGAGCACCAAGTTATGACCACCTAAATAGTTATTTTCATTTGATGGGTTGAATTTTGGAAATTAGATAAATTTACTAATCAGCAAACACGGAAGGTACCACGTTGTAGAGCATGAAAATATGACAACTTTTCAAAAAGGAATCGGTGCAAAATATTATCTGAGTACCAAGTTATGACCACCTGAGTCGTTATTTTCATTTGGTGGGTTGAATTTTGGAAATTACATGAAGTTACTAATCAGCAAACACGGAAATTACCATATTGTAGATCATGAAAATATGACAACTTTTCAAAAAGAAATCAGTACAAAATATTATCAGAGCACCAAGTTATGACTATCGGAATTGTTATTTTTGTTTGATGGGTTGAATTTTGGAAATTAGATAAAGTTCTGAACAGGTAACAAGTAAGGTACCATATTGTAGAGCATGAAAATATAAGAATTTTTGAAAAAAGAACCGGTAAAAAATATTATCTGAGCACCAAGTTATGACCATCTAAATAGTTATTTTCATTTGATGGGTTGAATTTTGGAAATTAGATAAATTTACTAATCAGTAAACACGGAAGGTACCACGTTGTAGTGCATGAAAATATGACAACTTTTCAAAAAGGAATCGGTACAAAATATTATCTGAGTACCAAGTTATGACCACCTGAGTCGTTATTTTCATTTGGTGGGTTGAATTTTGGAAATTAAATGAAGTTACTAATCAGCAAACACGGAAGGTACCATATTGTAGAGCATGAAAATATGACAACTTTTCAAAAAGGAATCAGTACAAAATATTATCAAGCACCAAGTTATGACTATCGGAATTGTTATTTTTGTTTGATGGGTTGAGTTTTGGAAATTAGATAAAGTTCTGAACAGGTAACAAGTAAGGTACCATATTGTAGAGCATGAAAATATAAGAACTTTTGAAAAATGAACCGGTAAAATATATTATCTGAGCACCAAGTTATGACCATCTAAATAGTTATTTTCATTTGATGGGTTGAATTTTGGAAATTAGATAAATTTACTAATCAGCAAACACGGAAGATACCACGTTGTAGAGCATGAAAATATGACAACTTTTCAAAAAGGAATCGGTGCAAAATATTATCTGAGTACCAAGTTATGACCACCTGAGTCGTTATTTTCATTTGGTGGGTTGAATTTTGGAAATTACATGAAGTTACTAATCAGCAAACACGGAAATTACCATATTGTAGAGCATGAAAATATGACAACTTTTCAAAAAGGAATCAGTACAAAATATTATCAGAGCACCAAGTTATGACTATCGGAATTGTTATTTTTGTTTGATGGGTTGAATTTTGGAAATTAGATAAAGTTCTGAACAGGTAACAAGTAAGGTACCATATTGTAGAGCATGAAAATATAAGAACTTTTGAAAAAAGAACAGGTAAAAAATATTATCTGAGCACCAAGTTATGACCATCTAAATAGTTATTTTCATTTGATGGGTTGAATTTTGGAAATTAGATAAATTTACTAATCAGTAAACACGGAAGGTACCACGTTGTAGTGCATGAAAATATGACAACTTTTGAAAAAGGAATCAGTACAAAATATTATCTGAGTACCAAGTTATGACCACCTGAGTCGTTATTTTCATTTGGTGGGTTGAATTTTGGAAATTAAATGAAGTTACTAATCAGCAAACACGGAAGGTACCATATTGTAGAGCATGAAAATATGACAACTTTTCAATAATGAATCGGTGCAAAATATTATCTGAGTACCAAGTTATGACCACCTGAGTCGTTATTTTCATTTGATGGGTTGAATTTTGGAAATTATATGAAGTTACTAATTAGCAAACACGGAAGGTACCATATTGTAGAGCATGAAAATATGACAACTTTTCAAAAAGGAATCAGTACAAAATATTATCAGAGCACCAAGTTATAAACACCGGAATCGTTATTTTTGTTTGATGGGTTGAATTTTGGAAATTAGATGATGTTCTTAACCAGCAAACACGTAAGGTACCATATTGTAGAGAATGAAAATATAAGAACTTTTGAAAAAGGAACCGGTAAAAAATATTATCTGAGCACCAGGTTATGACCACCTAAATAGTTATTTTCATTTAACGGGTTGAATTTTGGAAATTAGATAAATTTACTAATCAGCAAACACGGAAGGTACCACGTTGTAGAGCATGAAAATATGACAACTTTTCAAAAAGGAATCGGTGCAAAATATTATCTGAGTGCCAAGTTATGACCACCTGAGTTGTTATTTTCATTTGGTGGGTTGAATTTTGGAAATTACATGAAGTTACTAATCAGCAAACACGGAAAGTACCATATTGTAGAGCATGAAAATATGACAACTTTTCAAAAAGGAATCTGTACAAAATATTATCAGAGCACCAAGTTATGACCACCGGAATCGTTATTTTTTGTTTGATGGGTTGAATTTTGGAAATTAGATGAAGTTCTTAACCAGCAAACACGTAAGGTACCATATTGTAGAGAATGAAAATATAAGAACTTTTGAAAAAGGAACCGGTAAAAAATATTATCTGAGCACCAGGTTATGACCACCTAAATAGTTATTTTCATTTAATGGGTTGAATTTTGGAAATTAGATAAATTTACTAATCAGCAAACACGGAAGGTACCACATTGTAGAGCATGAAAATATGACAACTTTTCAAAAAGGAATCGGTGCAAAATATTATCTGAGTACCAAGTTATGACCACCTGAGTTGTTATTTTCATTTGGTGGGTTGAATTTTGGAAATTACATGAAGTTACTAATCAGCAAACACGGAAAGTACCATATTGTAGAGCATGAAAATATGACAACTTTTCAAAAAGGAATCAGTACAAAATATTATCAGAGCACCAAGTTATGACCACCGGAATCGTTATTTTTTGTTTGATGGGTTGAATTTTGGAAATTAGATGAAGTTCTTAACCAGCAAATACGTAAGGTACCATATTGTAGAGAATGAAAATATAAGAACTTTTGAAAAAGGAACCGGTAAAAAATATTATCTGAGCACCAGGTTATGACCACCTAAATAGTTATTTTCATTTAATGGGTTGAATTTTGGAAATTAGATAAATTTACTAATCAGCAAACACGGAAGGTACCACGTTGTAGAGCATGAAAATATGACAACTTTTCAAAAAGGAATCGGTGCAAAATATTATCTGAGTACCAAGTTATGACCACCTGAGTTGTTATTTTCATTTGGTGGGTTGAATTTTGGAAATTACATGAAGTTACTAATCAGCAAACACGGAAAGTACCATATTGTAGAGCATGAAAATATGACAACTTTTCAAAAAGGAATCAGTACAAAATATTATCAGAGCACCAAGTTATGACCACCGGAATCGTTATTTTTTGTTTGATGGGTTGAATTTTGGAAATTAGATGAAGTTCTTAACCAACAAATACGTAAGGTACCATATTGTAGAGCATGAAAATATAAGAACTTTTGAAAAAGGAACCGGTAAAAAATATTATCTGAGCACCAAGTTATGACCATCTAAATAGTTATTTTCATTTGATGGGTTGAATTTTGGAAATTAGATAAATTTACTAATCAGCAAACACGGAAGGTACCACGTTGCAGAGCATGAAAATATGACAACTTTTCAAAAAGGAATCGGTGCAAAATATTATCTGAGTACCAAGTTATGACCACCTGAGTTGTTATTTTCATTTGGTGGGTTGAATTTTGGAAATTACATGAAGTTACTAAGCAGCAAACACGGAAAGTACCATATTGTAGAGCATGAAAATATGACAACTTTTCAAAAAGGAATAAGTACAAAATATTATCAGAGCACCAAGTTATGACCACCGGAATCGTTATTTTTGTTTGATGGGTTGAATTTTGGAAATTAGATAAAGTTCTGAACAGGTAACAAGTAAGGTACCATATTGTAGAGCATAAAAATATAAGAACTTTTGAAAAAGGAACCGGTAAAAAATATTATCTGAGCACCAAGTTATGACCACCTAAATAGTTATTTTCATTTGATGGGTTGAATTTTGGAAATTAGATAAATTTACTAATCAGCAAACACGGAAGGTACCACGTTGTAGAGCATGAAAATATGACAACTTTTCAAAAAGGAATCGGTGCAAAATATTATCTGAGTACCAAGTTATGACCACCTGAGTCGTTATTTTCATTTGGTGGGTTGAATTTTGGAAATTACATGAAGTTACTAATCAGCAAACACGGAAATTACCATATTGTAGATCATGAAAATATGACAACTTTTGAAAAAGGAATCAGTACAAAATATTATCAGAGCACCAAGTTATGACTATCGGAATTGTTATTTTTGTTTGATGGGTTGAATTTTGGAAATTAGATAAAGTTCTGAACAGGTAACAAGTAAGGTACCATATTGTAGAGCATGAAAATATAAGAATTTTTGAAAAAAGAACCGGTAAAAAATATTATCTGAGCACCAAGTTATGACCATCTAAATAGTTATTTTCATTTGATGGGTTGAATTTTGGAAATTAGATAAATTTACTAATCAGTAAACACGGAAGGTACCACGTTGTAGTGCATGAAAATATGACAACTTTTCAAAAAGGAATCGGTACAAAATATTATCTGAGTACCAAGTTATGACCACCTGAGTCGTTATTTTCATTTGGTGGGTTGAATTTTGGAAATTAAATGAAGTTACTAATCAGCAAACACGGAAGGTACCATATTGTAGAGCATGAAAATATGACAACTTTTCAAAAAGGAATCAGTACAAAATATTATCAGAGCACCAAGTTATGACTATCGGAATTGTTATTTTTGTTTGATGGGTTGAATTTTGGAAATTAGATAAAGTTCTGAACAGGTAACAGGTAAGGTACCATATTGTAGAGCATGAAAATATAAGAACTTTTGAAAAATGAACCGGTAAAATATATTATCTGAGCACCAAGTTATGACCATCTAAATAGTTATTTTCATTTGATGGGTTGAATTTTGGAAATTAGATAAATTTACTAATCAGCAAACACGGAAGGTACCACGTTGTAGAGCATGAAAATATGACAACTTTTCAAAAAGGAATCGGTGCAAAATATTATCTGAGTACCAAGTTATGACCACCTGAGTCGTTATTTTCATTTGGTGGGTTGAATTTTGGAAATTACATGAAGTTACTAATCAGCAAACACGGAAATTACCATATTGTAGAGCATGAAAATATGACAACTTTTCAAAAAGGAATCAGTACAAAATATTATCAGAGCACCAAGTTATGACTATCGGAATTGTTATTTTTGTTTGATGGGTTGAATTTTGGAAATTAGATAAAGTTCTGAACAGGTAACAAGTAAGGTACCATATTGTAGAGCATGAAAATATAAGAACTTTTGAAAAAAGAACAGGTAAAAAATATTATCTGAGCACCAAGTTATGACCATCTAAATAGTTATTTTCATTTGATGGGTTGAATTTTGGAAATTAGATAAATTTACTAATCAGTAAACACGGAAGGTACCACGTTGTAGTGCATGAAAATATGACAACTTTTCAAAAAGGAATCAGTACAAAATATTATCTGAGTACCAAGTTATGACCACCTGAGTCGTTATTTTCATTTGGTGGGTTGAATTTTGGAAATTAAATGAAGTTACTAATCAGCAAACACGGAAGGTACCATATTGTAGAGCATGAAAATATGACAACTTTTCAAAAAGGAATCAGTACAAAATATTATCAGAGCACCAAGTTATGACTATCGGAATTTTTATTTTTGTTTGATGGGTTGAATTTTGGAAATTAGATAAAGTTCTGAACAGGTAACAAGTAAGGTACCACATTGTAGAGCATGAAAATATAAGAACTTTTGAAAAAAGAACCAGTAAAATATATTATCTGAGCACCAAGTTATGACCATCTAAATAGTTATTTTCATTTGATGGGTTGAATTTTGGAAATTAGATAAATTTACTAATCAGTAAACACGGAAGGTACCACGTTGTAGTGCATGAAAATATACCAACTTTTCAAAAAGGAATCGGTGCAAAATATTATCTGAGTACCAAGTTATGACCACCTGAGTCGTTATTTTCATTTGGTGGGTTGAATTTTGGAAATTAAATGAAGTTACTAATCAGCAAACACGGAAGGTACCATATTGTAGAGCATGAAAATATGACAACTTTTCAAAAAGGAATCAGTACAAAATATTATCAGAGCACCAAGTTATGACTATCGGAATTGTTATTTTTGTTTGATGGGTTGAATTTTGGAAATTAGATAAAGTTCTGAACAGGTAACAAGTAAGATACCATATTGTAGAGCATGAAAATATAAGAATTTTTGAAAAAAGAACCGGTAAAAAATATTATCTGAGCACCAAGTTATGACCATCTAAATAGTTATTTTCATTTGATGGGTTGAATTTTGGAAATTAGATAAATTTACTAATCAGTAAACACGGAAGGTACCACGTTGTAGTGCATGAAAATATGACAACTTTTCAAAAAGGAATCGGTACAAAATATTATCTGAGTACCAAGTTATGACCACCTGAGTCGTTATTTTCATTTGGTGGGTTGAATTTTGGAAATTAAATGAAGTTACTAATCAGCAAACACGGAAGGTACCATATTGTAGAGCATGAAAATATGACAACTTTTCAAAAAGGAATCAGTACAAAATATTATCAGAGCACCAAGTTATGACTATCGGAATTGTTATTTTTGTTTGATGGGTTGAATTTTGGAAATTAGATAAAGTTCTGAACAGGTAACAGGTAAGGTACCATATTGTAGAGCATGAAAATATAAGAACTTTTGAAAAATGAACCGGTAAAATATATTATCTGAGCACCAAGTTATGACCATCTAAATAGTTATTTTCATTTGATGGGTTGAATTTTGGAAATTAGATAAATTTACTAATCAGCAAACACGGAAGGTACCACGTTGTAGAGCATGAAAATATGACAACTTTTCAAAAAGGAATCGGTGCAAAATATTATCTGAGTACCAAGTTATGACCACCTGAGTCGTTATTTTCATTTGGTGGGTTGAATTTTGGAAATTACATGAAGTTACTAATCAGCAAACACGGAAATTACCATATTGTAGAGCATGAAAATATGACAACTTTTCAAAAAGGAATCAGTACAAAATATTATCAGAGCACCAAGTTATGACTATCGGAATTGTTATTTTTGTTTGATGGGTTGAATTTTGGAAATTAGATAAAGTTCTGAACAGGTAACAAGTAAGGTACCATATTGTAGAGCATGAAAATATAAGAACTTTTGAAAAAAGAACAGGTAAAAAATATTATCTGAGCACCAAGTTATGACCATCTAAATAGTTATTTTCATTTGATGGGTTGAATTTTGGAAATTAGATAAATTTACTAATCAGTAAACACGGAAGGTACCACGTTGTAGTGCATGAAAATATGACAACTTTTCAAAAAGGAATCAGTACAAAATATTATCTGAGTACCAAGTTATGACCACCTGAGTCGTTATTTTCATTTGGTGGGTTGAATTTTGGAAATTAAATGAAGTTACTAATCAGCAAACACGGAAGGTACCATATTGTAGAGCATGAAAATATGACAACTTTTCAAAAAGGAATCAGTACAAAATATTATCAGAGCACCAAGTTATGACTATCGGAATTTTTATTTTTGTTTGATGGGTTGAATTTTGGAAATTAGATAAAGTTCTGAACAGGTAACAAGTAAGGTACCACATTGTAGAGCATGAAAATATAAGAACTTTTGAAAAAAGAACCAGTAAAATATATTATCTGAGCACCAAGTTATGACCATCTAAATAGTTATTTTCATTTGATGGGTTGAATTTTGGAAATTAGATAAATTTACTAATCAGTAAACACGGAAGGTACCACGTTGTAGTGCATGAAAATATACCAACTTTTCAAAAAGGAATCGGTGCAAAATATTATCTGAGTACCAAGTTATGACCACCTGAGTCGTTATTTTCATTTGGTGGGTTGAATTTTGGAAATTAAATGAAGTTACTAATCAGCAAACACGGAAGGTACCATATTGTAGAGCATGAAAATATGACAACTTTTCAAAAAGGAATCAGTACAAAATATTATCAGAGCACCAAGTTATGACTATCGGAATTGTTATTTTTGTTTGATGGGTTGAATTTTGGAAATTAGATAAAGTTCTGAACAGGTAACAAGTAAGATACCATATTGTAGAGCATGAAAATATAAGAATTTTTGAAAAAAGAACCGGTAAAAAATATTATCTGAGCACCAAGTTATGACCATCTAAATAGTTATTTTCATTTGATGGGTTGAATTTTGGAAATTAGATAAATTTACTAATCAGTAAACACGGAAGGTACCACGTTGTAGTGCATGAAAATATGACAACTTTTCAAAAAGGAATCGGTACAAAATATTATCTGAGTACCAAGTTATGACCACCTGAGTCGTTATTTTCATTTGGTGGGTTGAATTTTGGAAATTAAATGAAGTTACTAATCAGCAAACACGGAAGGTACCATATTGTAGAGCATGAAAATATGACAACTTTTCAAAAAGGAATCAGTACAAAATATTATCAGAGCACCAAGTTATGACTATCGGAATTGTTATTTTTGTTTGATGGGTTGAATTTTGGAAATTAGATAAAGTTCTGAACAGGTAACAGGTAAGGTACCATATTGTAGAGCATGAAAATATAAGAACTTTTGAAAAATGAACCGGTAAAATATATTATCTGAGCACCAAGTTATGACCATCTAAATAGTTATTTTCATTTGATGGGTTGAATTTTGGAAATTAGATAAATTTACTAATCAGCAAACACGGAAGGTACCACGTTGTAGAGCATGAAAATATGACAACTTTTCAAAAAGGAATCGGTGCAAAATATTATCTGAGTACCAAGTTATGACCACCTGAGTCGTTATTTTCATTTGGTGGGTTGAATTTTGGAAATTACATGAAGTTACTAATCAGCAAACACGGAAATTACCATATTGTAGAGCATGAAAATATGACAACTTTTCAAAAAGGAATCAGTACAAAATATTATCAGAGCACCAAGTTATGACTATCGGAATTGTTATTTTTGTTTGATGGGTTGAATTTTGGAAATTAGATAAAGTTCTGAACAGGTAACAAGTAAGGTACCATATTGTAGAGCATGAAAATATAAGAACTTTTGAAAAAAGAACAGGTAAAAAATATTATCTGAGCACCAAGTTATGACCATCTAAATAGTTATTTTCATTTGATGGGTTGAATTTTGGAAATTAGATAAATTTACTAATCAGTAAACACGGAAGGTACCACGTTGTAGTGCATGAAAATATGACAACTTTTCAAAAAGGAATCAGTACAAAATATTATCTGAGTACCAAGTTATGACCACCTGAGTCGTTATTTTCATTTGGTGGGTTGAATTTTGGAAATTAAATGAAGTTACTAATCAGCAAACACGGAAGGTACCATATTGTAGAGCATGAAAATATGACAACTTTTCAAAAAGGAATCAGTACAAAATATTATCAGAGCACCAAGTTATGACTATCGGAATTTTTATTTTTGTTTGATGGGTTGAATTTTGGAAATTAGATAAAGTTCTGAACAGGTAACAAGTAAGGTACCACATTGTAGAGCATGAAAATATAAGAACTTTTGAAAAAAGAACCAGTAAAATATATTATCTGAGCACCAAGTTATGACCATCTAAATAGTTATTTTCATTTGATGGGTTGAATTTTGGAAATTAGATAAATTTACTAATCAGTAAACACGGAAGGTACCCACGTTGTAGTGCATGAAAATATACCAACTTTTCAAAAAGGAATCGGTGCAAAATATTATCTGAGTACCAAGTTATGACCACCTGAGTCGTTATTTTCATTTGGTGGGTTGAATTTTGGAAATTAAATGAAGTTACTAATCAGCAAACACGGAAGGTACCATATTGTAGAGCATGAAAATATGACAACTTTTCAAAAAGGAATCAGTACAAAATATTATCAGAGCACCAAGTTATGACTATCGGAATTGTTATTTTTGTTTGATGGGTTGAATTTTGGAAATTAGATAAAGTTCTGAACAGGTAACAAGTAAGGAACCATATTGTAGAGCATGAAAATATAAGAACTTTTGAAAAAAGAACCGGTAAAAAATATTATCTGAGCACCAAGTTATGACCATCTAAATAGTTATTTTCATTTGATGGGTTGAATTTTGGAAATTAGATAAATTTACTAATCAGTAAACACGGAAGGTACCACGTTGTAGTGCATGAAAATATGACAACTTTTCAAAAAGGAATCGGTGCAAAATATTATCTGAGTACTAAGTTATGACCACCTGAGTCGTTATTTTCATTTGGTGGGTTGAATTTTGGAAATTAGATAAATTTACTAATCAGCAAACACGGAAGGTACCACGTTGTAGAGCATGAAAATATGACAACTTTTCAAAAAGGAATCGGTGCAAAATATTATCTGAGTACCAAGTTATGACCACCTGAGTTGTTATTTTCATTTGGTGGGTTGAATTTTGGAAATTACATGAAGTTACTAATCAGCAAACACGGAAAGTACCATATTGTAGAGCATGAAAACATGACAACTTTTCAAAAAGGAATCAGTACAAAATATTATCAGAGCACCAAGTTATGACCACCGGAATCGTTATTTTTGTTTGATGGGTTGAATTTTGGAAATTAGATAAAGTTCTGAACAGGTAACAAGTAAGGTACCATATTGTAGAGCATAAAAATATAAGAACTTATGAAAAAGGAACCGGTAAAAAATATTATCTGAGCACCAAGTTATGACCACCTAAATAGTTATTTTCATTTGATGGGTTGAATTTTGGAAATTAGATAAATTTACTAATCAGCAAACACGGAAGGTACCACGTTGTAGAGCATGAAAATATGACAACTTTTCAAAAAGGAATCGGTGCAAAATATTATCTGAGTACCAAGTTATGACCACCTGAGTCGTTATTTTCATTTGGTGGGTTGAATTTTGGAAATTACATGAAGTTACTAATCAGCAAACACGGAAATTACCATATTGTAGATCATGAAAATATGACAACTTTTCAAAAAGGAATCAGTACAAAATATTATCAGAGCACCAAGTTATGACTATCGGAATTGTTATTTTTGTTTGATGGGTTGAATTTTGGAAATTAGATAAAGTTCTGAAAAGGTAACAAGTAAGGTACCATATTGTAGAGCATGAAAATATAAGAATTTTTGAAAAAAGAACCGGTAAAAAATATTATCTGAGCACCAAGTTATGACCATCTAAATAGTTATTTTCATTTGATGGGTTGAATTTTGGAAATTAGATAAATTTACTAATCAGTAAACACGGAAGGTACCACGTTGTAGTGCATGAAAATATGACAACTTTTCAAAAAGGAATCGGTACAAAATATTATCTGAGTACCAAGTTATGACCACCTGAGTCGTTATTTTCATTTGGTGGGTTGAATTTTGGAAATTAAATGAAGTTACTAATCAGCAAACACGGAAGGTACCATATTGTAGAGCATGAAAATATGACAACTTTTCAAAAAGGAATCAGTACAAAATATTATCGAAGCACCAAGTTATGACTATCGGAATTGTTATTTTTGTTTGATGGGTTGAATTTTGGAAATTAGATAAAGTTCTGAACAGGTAACAAGTAAGGTACCATATTGTAGAGCATGAAAATATAAGAACTTTTGAAAAATGAACCGGTAAAATATATTATCTGAGCACCAAGTTATGACCATCTAAATAGTTATTTTCATTTGATGGGTTGAATTTTGGAAATTAGATAAATTTACTAATCAGCAAACACGGAAGATACCACGTTGTAGAGCATGAAAATATGACAACTTTTCAAAAAGGAATCGGTGCAAAATATTATCTGAGTACCAAGTTATGACCACCTGAGTCGTTATTTTCATTTGGTGGGTTGAATTTTGGAAATTACATGAAGTTACTAATCAGCAAACACGGAAATTACCATATTGTAGAGCATGAAAATATGACAACTTTTCAAAAAGGAATCAGTACAAAATATTATCAGAGCACCAAGTTATGACTATCGGAATTGTTATTTTTGTTTGATGGGTTGAATTTTGGAAATTAGATAAAGTTCTGAACAGGTAACAAGTAAGGTACCATATTATAGAGCATGAAAATATAAGAACTTTTGAAAAAAGAACCGGTAAAAAATATTATCTGAGCACCAAGTTATGACCATCTAAATAGTTATTTTCATTTGATGGGTTGAATTTTGGAAATTAGATAAATTTACTAATCAGTAAACACGGAAGGTACCACGTTGTAGTGCATGAAAATATGACAACTTTTGAAAAAGGAATCAGTACAAAATATTATCTGAGTACCAAGTTATGACCACCTGAGTCGTTATTTTCATTTGGTGGGTTGAATTTTGGAAATTAAATGAAGTTACTAATCAGCAAACACGGAAGGTACCATATTGTAGAGCATGAAAATATGACAACTTTTCAATAATGAATCGGTGCAAAATATTATCTGAGTACCAAGTTATGACCACCTGAGTCGTTATTTTCATTTGATGGGTTGAATTTTGGAAATTATATGAAGTTACTAATTAGCAAACACGGAAGGTACCATATTGTAGAGCATGAAAATATGACAACTTTTCAAAAAGGAATCAGTACAAAATATTATCAGAGCACCAAGTTATAAACACCGGAATCGTTATTTTTGTTTGATGGGTTGAATTTTGGAAATTAGATGATGTTCTTAACCAGCAAACACGTAAGGTACCATATTGTAGAGAATGAAAATATAAGAACTTTTGAAAAAGGAACCGGTAAAAAATATTATCTGAGCACCAGGTTATGACCACCTAAATAGTTATTTTCATTTAACGGGTTGAATTTTGGAAATTAGATAAATTTACTAATCAGCAAACACGGAAGGTACCACGTTGTAGAGCATGAAAATATGACAACTTTTCAAAAAGGAATCGGTGCAAAATATTATCTGAGTGCCAAGTTATGACCACCTGAGTTGTTATTTTCATTTGGTGGGTTGAATTTTGGAAATTACATGAAGTTACTAATCAGCAAACACGGAAAGTACCATATTGTAGAGCATGAAAATATGACAACTTTTCAAAAAGGAATCTGTACAAAATATTATCAGAGCACCAAGTTATGACCACCGGAATCGTTATTTTTTGTTTGATGGGTTGAATTTTGGAAATTAGATGAAGTTCTTAACCAGCAAACACGTAAGGTACCATATTGTAGAGAATGAAAATATAAGAACTTTTGAAAAAGGAACCGGTAAAAAATATTATCTGAGCACCAGGTTATGACCACCTAAATAGTTATTTTCATTTAATGGGTTGAATTTTGGAAATTAGATAAATTTACTAATCGGCAAACACGGAAGGTACCACATTGTAGAGCATGAAAATATGACAACTTTTCAAAAAGGAATCGGTGCAAAATATTATCTGAGTACCAAGTTATGACCACCTGAGTTGTTATTTTCATTTGGTGGGTTGAATTTTGGAAATTACATGAAGTTACTAATCAGCAAACACGGAAAGTACCATATTGTAGAGCATGAAAATATGACAACTTTTCAAAAAGGAATCAGTACAAAATATTATCAGAGCACCAAGTTATGACCACCGGAATCGTTATTTTTTGTTTGATGGGTTGAATTTTGGAAATTAGATGAAGTTCTTAACCAGCAAATACGTAAGGTACCATATTGTAGAGAATGAAAATATAAGAACTTTTGAAAAAGGAACCGGTAAAAAATATTATCTGAGCACCAGGTTATGACCACCTAAATAGTTATTTTCATTTAATGGGTTGAATTTTGGAAATTAGATAAATTTACTAATCAGCAAACACGGAAGGTACCACGTTGTAGAGCATGAAAATATGACAACTTTTCAAAAAGGAATCGGTGCAAAATATTATCTGAGTACCAAGTTATGACCACCTGAGTTGTTATTTTCATTTGGTGGGTTGAATTTTGGAAATTACATGAAGTTACTAATCAGCAAACACGGAAAGTACCATATTGTAGAGCATGAAAATATGACAACTTTTCAAAAAGGAATCAGTACAAAATATTATCAGAGCACCAAGTTATGACCACCGGAATCGTTATTTTTTGTTTGATGGGTTGAATTTTGGAAATTAGATGAAGTTCTTAACCAACAAATACGTAAGGTACCATATTGTAGAGCATGAAAATATAAGAACTTTTGAAAAAGGAACCGGTAAAAAATATTATCTGAGCACCAAGTTATGACCACCTAAATAGTTATTTTCATTTGATGGGTTGAATTTTGGAAATTAGATAAATTTACTAATCAGCAAACACGGAAGGTACCACGTTGCAGAGCATGAAAATATGACAACTTTTCAAAAAGGAATCGGTGCAAAATATTATCTGAGTACCAAGTTATGACCACCTGAGTTGTTATTTTCATTTGGTGGGTTGAATTTTGGAAATTACATGAAGTTACTAATCAGCAAACACGGAAAGTACCATATTGTAGAGCATGAAAATATGACAACTTTTCAAAAAGGAATCAGTACAAAATATTATCAGAGCACCAAGTTATGACCACCGGAATCGTTATTTTTGTTTGATGGGTTGAATTTTGGAAATTAGATAAAGTTCTGAACAGGTAACAAGTAAGGTACCATATTGTAGAGCATAAAAATATAAGAACTTTTGAAAAAGGAACCGGTAAAAAATATTATCTGAGCACCAAGTTATGACCACCTAAATAGTTATTTTCATTTGATGGGTTGAATTTTGGAAATTAGATAAATTTACTAATCAGCAAACACGGAAGGTACCACGTTGTAGAGCATGAAAATATGACAACTTTTCAAAAAGGAATCGGTGCAAAATATTATCTGAGTACCAAGTTATGACCACCTGAGTCGTTATTTTCATTTGGTGGGTTGAATTTTGGAAATTACATGAAGTTACTAATCAGCAAACACGGAAATTACCATATTGTAGATCATGAAAATATGACAACTTTTCAAAAAGGAATCAGTACAAAATATTATCAGAGCACCAAGTTATGACTATCGGAATTGTTATTTTTGTTTGATGGGTTGAATTTTGGAAATTAGATAAAGTTCTGAACAGGTAACAAGTAAGATACCATATTGTAGAGCATGAAAATATAAGAATTTTTGAAAAAAGAACCGGTAAAAAATATTATCTGAGCACCAAGTTATGACCATCTAAATAGTTATTTTCATTTGATGGGTTGAATTTTCGAAATTAGATAAATTTACTAATCAGTAAACACGGAAGGTACCACGTTGTAGTGCATGAAAATATGACAACTTTTCAAAAAGGAATCGGTACAAAATATTATCTGAGTACCAAGTTATGACCACCTGAGTCGTTATTTTCATTTGGTGGGTTGAATTTTGGAAATTAAATGAAGTTACTAATCAGCAAACACGGAAGGTACCATATTGTAGAGCATGAAAATATGACAACTTTTCAAAAAGGAATCAGTACAAAATATTATCAGAGCACCAAGTTATGACTATCGGAATTGTTATTTTTGTTTGATGGGTTGAATTTTGGAAATTAGATAAAGTTCTGAACAGGTAACAGGTAAGGTACCATATTGTAGAGCATGAAAATATAAGAACTTTTGAAAAATGAACCGGTAAAATATATTATCTGAGCACCAAGTTATGACCATCTAAATAGTTATTTTCATTTGATGGGTTGAATTTTGGAAATTAGATAAATTTACTAATCAGGAAACACGGAAGGTACCACGTTGTAGAGCATGAAAATATGACAACTTTTCAAAAAGGAATCGGTGCAAAATATTATCTGAGTACCAAGTTATGACCACCTGAGTCGTTATTTTCATTTGGTGGGTTGAATTTTGGAAATTACATGAAGTTACTAATCAGCAAACACGGAAATTACCATATTGTAGAGCATGAAAATATGACAACTTTTCAAAAAGGAATCAGTACAAAATATTATCAGAGCACCAAGTTATGACTATCGGAATTGTTATTTTTGTTTGATGGGTTGAATTTTGGAAATTAGATAAAGTTCTGAACAGGTAACAAGTAAGGAACCATATTGTAGAGCATGAAAATATAAGAACTTTTGAAAAAAGAACAGGTAAAAAATATTATCTGAGCACCAAGTTATGACCATCTAAATAGTTATTTTCATTTGATGGGTTGAATTTTGGAAATTAGATAAATTTACTAATCAGTAAATACGGAAGGTACCACGTTGTAGTGCATGAAAATATGACAACTTTTCAAAAAGGAATCAGTACAAAATATTATCTGAGTACCAAGTTATGACCACCTGAGTCGTTATTTTCATTTGGTGGGTTGAATTTTGGAAATTAAATGAAGTTACTAATCAGCAAACACGGAAGGTACCATATTGTAGAGCATGAAAATATGAAAACTTTTCAAAAAGGAATCAGTACAAAATATTATCAGAGCACCAAGTTATGACTATCGGAATTTTTATTTTTGTTTGATGGGTTGAATTTTGGAAATTAGATAAAGTTCTGAACAGGTAACAAGTAAGGTACCACATTGTAGAGCATGAAAATATAAGAACTTTTGAAAAAAGAACCAGTAAAATATATTATCTGAGCACCAAGTTATGACCATCTAAATAGTTATTTTCATTTGATGGGTTGAATTTTGGAAATTAGATAAATTTACTAATCAGTAAACACGGAAGGTACCACGTTGTAGTGCATGAAAATATACCAACTTTTCAAAAAGGAATCGGTGCAAAATATTATCTGAGTACCAAGTTATGACCACCTGAGTCGTTATTTTCATTTGGTGGATTGAATTTTGGAAATTAAATGAAGTTACTAATCAGCAAACACGGAAGGTACCATATTGTAGAGCATGAAAATATGACAACTTTTCAAAAAGGAATCAGTACAAAATATTATCAGAGCACCAAGTTATGACTATCGGAATTGTTATTTTTGTTTGATGGGTTGAATTTTGGAAATTAGATAAAGTTCTGAACAGGTAACAAGTAAGGTACCATATTGTAGAGCATGAAAATATAAGAACTTTTGAAAAAAGAACCGGTAAAAAATATTATCTGAGCACCAAGTTATGACCATCTAAATAGTTATTTTCATTTGATAGGTTGAATTTTGGAAATTAGATAAATTTACTAATCAGTAAACACGGAAGGTACCACGTTGTAGTGCATGAAAATATGACAACTTTTCAAAAAGGAATCGGTGCAAAATATTATCTGAGTACCAAGTTATGACCACCTGAGTCGTTATTTTCATTTGGTGGGTTGAATTTTGGAAATTAGATTAATTTACTAATTAGCAAACACGGAAGGTACCACGTTGTAGAGCATGAAAATATGACAACTTTTCAAAAAGGAATCGGTGCAAAATATTATCTGAGTACCAAGTTATGACCACCTGAGTTGTTATTTTCATTTGGTGGGTTGAATTTTGGAAATTACATGAAGTTACTAATCAGCAAACACGGAAAGTACCATATTGTAGAGCATGAAAATATGACAACTTTTCAAAAAGGAATCAGTACAAAATATTATCAGAGCACCAAGTTATGACTATCGGAATTGTTATTTTTGTTTGATGGGTTGAATTTTGGAAATTAGATAAAGTTCTGAACAGGTAACAAGTAAGGAACCATATTGTAGAGCATGAAAATATAAGAACTTTTGAAAAAAGAACCGGTAAAAAATATTATCTGAGCACCAAGTTATGACCATCTAAATAGTTATTTTCATTTGATGGGTTGAATTTTGGAAATTAGATAAATTTACTAATCAGTAAACACGGAAGGTACCACGTTGTAGTGCATGAAAATATGACAACTTTTCAAAAAGGAATCGGTGCAAAATATTATCTGAGTACCAAGTTATGACCACCAGAGTCGTTATTTTCATTTGGTGGGTTGAATTTTGGAAATTAAATGAAGTTACTAATCAGCAAACACGGAAAGTACCATATTGTAGAGCATGAAAATATGACAACTTTTCAAAAAGGAATCTATACAAAATATTATCAGAGCACCAAGTTATGACTATCGGAATTGTTATTTTTGTTTGATGGGTTGAATTTTGGAAATTAGATAAAGTTCTGAACAGGTAACAAGTAAGGAACCATATTGTAGAGCATGAAAATATAAGAACTTTTGAAAAAAGAACCGGTAAAAAATATTATCTGAGCACCAAGTTATGACCATCTAAATAGTTATTTTCATTTGATGGGTTGAATTTTGGAAATTAGATAAATTTACTAATCAGTAAACACGGAAGGTACCACGTTGTAGTGCATGAAAATATGACAACTTTTCAAAAAGGAATCGGTGCAAAATATTATCTGAGTACCAAGTTATGACCACCAGAGTCGTTATTTTCATTTGGTGGGTTGAATTTTGGAAATTAAATGAGGTTACTAATCAGCAAACACGGAAGGTACCATATTCTAGAGCATAAAAATATGACAACTTTTCAAAAAGCAACCAGTACAAAATATTATCAGAGCACCAAGTTATGACCACCGGAATCGTTATTTTTGTTTGATGGGTTGAATTTTGGAAATTAGATGAAGTTCTTAACCAGCAAACACGTAAGGTACCATATTGTAGAGAATGAAAATATAAGAACTTTTGAAAAAGGAACCGGTAAAAAATATTATCTGAGCACCAAGTTATGACCATCTGAATAGTTATTTTCATTTGATGGGTTGAATTTTAGAAATTAGATAAATTTACTAATCAGGAAACACGGAAGGTACCACGTTGTAGAGCATGAAAATATGACAACTTTTCAAAAAGGAATCGGTGCAAAATATTATCTGAGTACCAAGTTACGACCACCTGAGTCGTTATTTTCATTTGATGGGTTGAATTTTGGAAATTACATGAAGTTACTAATCATCAAACACGGAAGGTACCATATTGTAGAGCATGAAAATATGACAACTTTTCAAAAAGGAATCAGTACAAAATATTAGCAGAGCACCAAGTTATGACCACAAGAATCGTTATTTTTGTTTGATGGGTTGAATTTTGGAAATTAGATGAAATTCTTAACCAGCAAACACGTAAGGTACCATATTGTAGAGAATGAAAATATAAGAACTTTTGAAAAAGGAACCGGTAAAAAATATTATCTGAGCACCAAGTTATGACCACCTGAATAGTTATTTTCATTTGATGGGTTGAATTTTGGAAATTAGAAAAATTTACTAATCAAGAAACACGGAAGGTACCACGCTGTAGAGCATGAAAATATGACAACTTTTCAAAAAGGAATCGGTGCAAAATATTATCTGAGTACCAAGTTATGACCACCTGAGTCGTTATTTTCATTTGGTGGGTTGAATTTTGGAAATTACATGAAGTTACTAATCAGCAAACACGGAAGGTACCATATTGTAGAGCATGAAAATATGACAACTTTTCAAAAAGCAACCAGTACAAAATATTATCAGAGCACCAAGTTATGACCACCGGAATCGTTATTTTTGTTTGATGGGTTGAATTTTGGAAATTAGATGAAGTTCTTAACCAGCAAAATCGTAAGGTACCATATTGTAGAGAATGAAAATATAAGAACTTTTGAAAAAGGAACCGGTAAAAAATATTATCTGAGCACCAAGTTATGACCATCTGAATAGTTATTTTCATTTGATGGGTTGAATTTTAGAAATTAGATAAATTTACTAATCAAGAAACACGGAAGGTACCACGTTGTAGAGCATGAAAATATGACAACTTTTCAAAAAGGAATCGGTGCAAAATATTATCTGAGTACCAAGTTACGACCACCTGAGTCGTTATTTTCATTTGATGGGTTGAATTTTGGAAATTACATGAAGTTACTAATCTTCAAACACGGAAGGTACCATATTGTAGAGCATGAAAATATGACAACTTTTCAAAAAGGAATCAGTACAAAATATTAGCAGAGCACCAAGTTATGACCACAAGAATCGTTATTTTTGTTTGATGGGTTGAATTTTGGAAATTAGATGAAATTCTTAACCAGCAAACACGTAAGGTACCATATTGTAGAGAATGAAAATATAAGAACTTTTGAAAAAGGAACCGGTAAAAAATATTATCTGAGCACCAGGTTATGACCACCTAAATAGTTATTTTCATTTAATGGGTTGAATTTTGGAAATTAGATAAATTTACTAATCAGCAAACACGGAAGGTACCACATTGTAGAGCATGAAAATATGACAACTTTTCAAAAAGGAATCGGTGCAAAATATTATCTGAGTACCAAGTTATGACCACCTGAGTTGTTATTTTCATTTGGTGGGTTGAATTTTGGAAATTACATGAAGTTACTAATCAGCAAACACGGAAAGTACCATATTGTAGAGCATGAAAATATGACAACTTTTCAAAAAGGAATCAGTACAAAATATTATCAGAGCACCAAGTTATGACCACCGGAATCGTTATTTTTTGTTTGATGGGTTGAATTTTGGAAATTAGATGAAGTTCTTAACCAGCAAATACGTAAGGTACCATATTGTAGAGAATGAAAATATAAGAACTTTTGAAAAAGGAACCGGTAAAAAATATTATCTGAGCACCAGGTTATGACCACCTAAATAGTTATTTTCATTTAATGGGTTGAATTTTGGAAATTAGATAAATTTACTAATCAGCAAACACGGAAGGTACCACGTTGTAGAGTATGAAAATATGACAACTTTTCAAAAAGGAATCGGTGCAAAATATTATCTGAGTACCAAGTTATGACCACCTGAGTTGTTATTTTCATTTGGTGGGTTGAATTTTGGAAATTACATGAAGTTACTAATCAGCAAACACGGAAAGTACCATATTGTAGAGCATGAAAATATGACAACTTTTCAAAAAGGAATCAGTACAAAATATTATCAGAGCACCAAGTTATGACCACCGGAATCGTTATTTTTTGTTTGATGGGTTGAATTTTGTAAATTAGATGAAGTTCTTAACCAACAAATACGTAAGGTACCATATTGTAGAGCATGAAAATATAAGAACTTTTGAAAAAGGAACCGGTAAAAAATATTATCTGAGCACCAAGTTATGACCACCTAAATAGTTATTTTCATTTGATGGGTTGAATTTTGGAAATTAGATAAATTTACTAATCAGCAAACACGGAAGGTACCACGTTGCAGAGCATGAAAATATGACAACTTTTCAAAAAGGAATCGGTGCAAAATATTATCTGAGTACCAAGTTATGACCACCTGAGTTGTTATTTTCATTTGGTGGGTTGAATTTTGGAAATTACATGAAGTTACTAATCAGCAAACACGGAAAGTACCATATTGTAGAGCATGAAAATATGACAACTTTTCAAAAAGGAATCAGTACAAAATATTATCAGAGCACCAAGTTATGACCACCGGAATCGTTATTTTTTGTTTGATGGGTTGAATTTTGGAAATTAGATAAAGTTCTGAACAGGTAACAAGTAAGGTACCATATTGTAGAGCATAAAAATATAAGAACTTTTGAAAAAGGAACCGGTAAAAAATATTATCTGAGCACCAAGTTATGACCACCTAAATAGTTATTTTCATTTGATGGGTTGAATTTTGGAAATTAGATAAATTTACTAATCAGCAAACACGGAAGGTACCACGTTGTAGAGCATGAAAATATGACAACTTTTCAAAAAGGAATCGGTGCAAAATATTATCTGAGTACCAAGTTATGACCACCTGAGTCGTTATTTTCATTTGGTGGGTTGAATTTTGGAAATTACATGAAGTTACTAATCAGCAAACACGGAAATTACCATATTGTAGATCATGAAAATATGACAACTTTTCAAAAAGGAATCAGTACAAAATATTATCAGAGCACCAAGTTATGACTATCGGAATTGTTATTTTTGTTTGATGGGTTGAATTTTGGAAATTAGATAAAGTTCTGAACAGGTAACAAGTAAGGTACCATATTGTAGAGCATGAAAATATAAGAATTTTTGAAAAAAGAACCGGTAAAAAATATTATCTGAGCACCAAGTTATGACCATCTAAATAGTTATTTTCATTTGATGGGTTGAATTTTGGAAATTAGATAAATTTACTAATCAGTAAACACGGAAGGTACCACGTTGTAGTGCATGAAAATATGACAACTTTTCAAAAAGGAATCGGTACAAAATATTATCTGAGTACCAAGTTATGACCACCTGAGTTGTTATTTTCATTTGGTGGGTTGAATTTTGGAAATTACATGAAGTTACTAATCAGCAAACACGGAAAGTACCATATTGTAGAGCATGAAAATATGACAACTTTTCAAAAAGGAATCAGTACAAAATATTATCAGAGCACCAAGTTATGACCACCGGAATCGTTATTTTTTGTTTGATGGGTTGAATTTTGGAAATTAGATGAAGTTCTTAACCAACAAATACGTAAGGTACCATATTGTAGAGCATGAAAATATAAGAACTTTTGAAAAAGGAACCGGTAAAAAATATTATCTGAGCACCAAGTTATGACCACCTAAATAGTTATTTTCATTTGATGGGTTGAATTTTGGAAATTAGATAAATTTACTAATCAGCAAACACGGAAGGTACCACGTTGCAGAGCATGAAAATATGACAACTTTTCAAAAAGGAATCGGTGCAAAATATTATCTGAGTACCAAGTTATGACCACCTGAGTTGTTATTTTCATTTGGTGGGTTGAATTTTGGAAATTACATGAAGTTACTAATCAGCAAACACGGAAAGTACCATATTGTAGAGCATGAAAATATGACAACTTTTCAAAAAGGAATCAGTACAAAATATTATCAGAGCACCAAGTTATGACCACCGGAATCGTTATTTTTGTTTGATGGGTTGAATTTTGGAAATTAGATAAAGTTCTGAACAGGTAACAAGTAAGGTACCATATTGTAGAGCATAAAAATATAAGAACTTTTGAAAAAGGAACCGGTAAAAAATATTATCTGAGCACCAAGTTATGACCACCTAAATAGTTATTTTCATTTGATGGGTTGAATTTTGGAAATTAGATAAATTTACTAATCAGCAAACACGGAAGGTACCACGTTGTAGAGCATGAAAATATGACAACTTTTCAAAAAGGAATCGGTGCAAAATATTATCTGAGTACCAAGTTATGACCACCTGAGTCGTTATTTTCATTTGGTGGGTTGAATTTTGGAAATTACATGAAGTTACTAATCAGCAAACACGGAAATTACCATATTGTAGATCATGAAAATATGACAACTTTTCAAAAAGGAATCAGTACAAAATATTATCAGAGCACCAAGTTATGACTATCGGAATTGTTATTTTTGTTTGATGGGTTGAATTTTGGAAATTAGATAAAGTTCTGAACAGGTAACAAGTAAGGTACCATATTGTAGAGCATGAAAATATAAGAATTTTTGAAAAAAGAACCGGTAAAAAATATTATCTGAGCACCAAGTTATGACCATCTAAATAGTTATTTTCATTTGATGGGTTGAATTTTGGAAATTAGATAAATTTACTAATCAGTAAACACGGAAGGTACCACGTTGTAGTGCATGAAAATATGACAACTTTTCAAAAAGGAATCGGTACAAAATATTATCTGAGTACCAAGTTATGACCACCTGAGTCGTTATTTTCATTTGGTGGGTTGAATTTTGGAAATTAAATGAAGTTACTAATCAGCAAACACGGAAGGTACCATATTGTAGAGCATGAAAATATGACAACTTTTCAAAAAGGAATCAGTACAAAATATTATCAGAGCACCAAGTTATGACTATCGGAATTGTTATTTTTGTTTGATGGGTTGAATTTTGGAAATTAGATAAAGTTCTGAACAGGTAACAGGTAAGGTACCATATTGTAGAGCATGAAAATATAAGAACTTTTGAAAAATGAACCGGTAAAATATATTATCTGAGCACCAAGTTATGACCATCTAAATAGTTATTTTCATTTGATGGGTTGAATTTTGGAAATTAGATAAATTTACTAATCAGCAAACACGGAAGGTACCACGTTGTAGAGCATGAAAATATGACAACTTTTCAAAAAGGAATCGGTGCAAAATATTATCTGAGTACCAAGTTATGACCACCTGAGTTGTTATTTTCATTTGGTGGGTTGAATTTTGGAAATTACATGAAGTTACTAATCAGCAAACACGGAAAGTACCATATTGTAGAGCATGAAAATATGACAACTTTTCAAAAAGGAATCAGTACAAAATATTATCAGAGCACCAAGTTATGACCACCGGAATCGTTATTTTTGTTTGATGGGTTGAATTTTGGAAATTAGATAAAGTTCTGAACAGGTAACAAGTAAGGTACCATATTGTAGAGCATAAAAATATAAGAACTTTTGAAAAAGGAACCGGTAAAAAATATTATCTGAGCACCAAGTTATGACCACCTAAATAGTTATTTTCATTTGATGGGTTGAATTTTGGAAATTAGATAAATTTACTAATCAGCAAACACGGAAGGTACCACGTTGTAGAGCATGAAAATATGACAACTTTTCAAAAAGGAATCGGTGCAAAATATTATCTGAGTACCAAGTTATGACCACCTGAGTCGTTATTTTCATTTGGTGGGTTGAATTTTGGAAATTACATGAAGTTACTAATCAGCAAACACGGAAATTACCATATTGTAGATCATGAAAATATGACAACTTTTCAAAAAGGAATCAGTACAAAATATTATCAGAGCACCAAGTTATGACTATCGGAATTGTTATTTTTGTTTGATGGGTTGAATTTTGGAAATTAGATAAAGTTCTGAACAGGTAACAAGTAAGGTACCATATTGTAGAGCATGAAAATATAAGAATTTTTGAAAAAAGAACCGGTAAAAAATATTATCTGAGCACCAAGTTATGACCATCTAAATAGTTATTTTCATTTGATGGGTTGAATTTTGGAAATTAGATAAATTTACTAATCAGTAAACACGGAAGGTACCACGTTGTAGTGCATGAAAATATGACAACTTTTCAAAAAGGAATCGGTACAAAATATTATCTGAGTACCAAGTTATGACCACCTGAGTCGTTATTTTCATTTGGTGGGTTGAATTTTGGAAATTAAATGAAGTTACTAATCAGCAAACACGGAAGGTACCATATTGTAGAGCATGAAAATATGACAACTTTTCAAAAAGGAATCAGTACAAAATATTATCAGAGCACCAAGTTATGACTATCGGAATTGTTATTTTTGTTTGATGGGTTGAATTTTGGAAATTAGATAAAGTTCTGAACAGGTAACAGGTAAGGTACCATATTGTAGAGCATGAAAATATAAGAACTTTTGAAAAATGAACCGGTAAAATATATTATCTGAGCACCAAGTTATGACCATCTAAATAGTTATTTTCATTTGATGGGTTGAATTTTGGAAATTAGATAAATTTACTAATCAGCAAACACGGAAGGTACCACGTTGTAGAGCATGAAAATATGACAACTTTTCAAAAAGGAATCGGTGCAAAATATTATCTGAGTACCAAGTTATGACCACCTGAGTTGTTATTTTCATTTGGTGGGTTGAATTTTGGAAATTACATGAAGTTACTAATCAGCAAACACGGAAAGTACCATATTGTAGAGCATGAAAATATGACAACTTTTCAAAAAGGAATCAGTACAAAATATTATCAGAGCACCAAGTTATGACCACCGGAATCGTTATTTTTGTTTGATGGGTTGAATTTTGGAAATTAGATAAAGTTCTGAACAGGTAACAAGTAAGGTACCATATTGTAGAGCATAAAAATATAAGAACTTTTGAAAAAGGAACCGGTAAAAAATATTATCTGAGCACCAAGTTATGACCACCTAAATAGTTATTTTCATTTGTTGGGTTGAATTTTGGAAATTAGATAAATTTACTAATCAGCAAACACGGAAGGTACCACGTTGTAGAGCATGAAAATATGACAACTTTTCAAAAAGGAATCGGTGCAAAATATTATCTGAGTACCAAGTTATGACCACCTGAGTCGTTATTTTCATTTGGTGGGTTGAATTTTGGAAATTACATGAAGTTACTAATCAGCAAACACGGAAATTACCATATTGTAGATCATGAAAATATGACAACTTTTCAAAAAGGAATCAGTACAAAATATTATCAGAGCACCAAGTTATGACTATCGGAATTGTTATTTTTGTTTGATGGGTTGAATTTTGGAAATTAGATAAAGTTCTGAACAGGTAACAAGTAAGGTACCATATTGTAGAGCATGAAAATATAAGAATTTTTGAAAAAAGAACCGGTAAAAAATATTATCTGAGCACCAAGTTATGACCATCTAAATAGTTATTTTCATTTGATGGGTTGAATTTTGGAAATTAGATAAATTTACTAATCAGTAAACACGGAAGGTACCACGTTGTAGTGCATGAAAATATGACAACTTTTCAAAAAGGAATCGGTACAAAATATTATCTGAGTACCAAGTTATGACCACCTGAGTCGTTATTTTCATTTGGTGGGTTGAATTTTGGAAATTAAATGAAGTTACTAATCAGCAAACACGGAAGGTACCATATTGTAGAGCATGAAAATATGACAACTTTTCAAAAAGGAATCAGTACAAAATATTATCAGAGCACCAAGTTATGACTATCGGAATTGTTATTTTTGTTTGATGGGTTGAATTTTGGAAATTAGATAAAGTTCTGAACAGGTAACAGGTAAGGTACCATATTGTAGAGCATGAAAATATAAGAACTTTTGAAAAATGAACCGGTAAAATATATTATCTGAGCACCAAGTTATGACCATCTAAATAGTTATTTTCATTTGATGGGTTGAATTTTGGAAATTAGATAAATTTACTAATCAGCAAACACGGAAGGTACCACGTTGTAGAGCATGAAAATATGACAACTTTTCAAAAAGGAATCGGTGCAAAATATTATCTGAGTACCAAGTTATGACCACCTGAGTTGTTATTTTCATTTGGTGGGTTGAATTTTGGAAATTACATGAAGTTACTAATCAGCAAACACGGAAAGTACCATATTGTAGAGCATGAAAATATGACAACTTTTCAAAAAGGAATCAGTACAAAATATTATCAGAGCACCAAGTTATGACCACCGGAATCGTTATTTTTGTTTGATGGGTTGAATTTTGGAAATTAGATAAAGTTCTGAACAGGTAACAAGTAAGGTACCATATTGTAGAGCATAAAAATATAAGAACTTTTGAAAAAGGAACCGGTAAAAAATATTATCTGAGCACCAAGTTATGACCACCTAAATAGTTATTTTCATTTGATGGGTTGAATTTTGGAAATTAGATAAATTTACTAATCAGCAAACACGGAAGGTACCACGTTGTAGAGCATGAAAATATGACAACTTTTCAAAAAGGAATCGGTGCAAAATATTATCTGAGTACCAAGTTATGACCACCTGAGTCGTTATTTTCATTTGGTGGGTTGAATTTTGGAAATTACATGAAGTTACTAATCAGCAAACACGGAAATTACCATATTGTAGATCATGAAAATATGACAACTTTTCAAAAAGGAATCAGTACAAAATATTATCAGAGCACCAAGTTATGACTATCGGAATTGTTATTTTTGTTTGATGGGTTGAATTTTGGAAATTAGATAAAGTTCTGAACAGGTAACAAGTAAGGTACCATATTGTAGAGCATGAAAATATAAGAATTTTTGAAAAAAGAACCGGTAAAAAATATTATCTGAGCACCAAGTTATGACCATCTAAATAGTTATTTTCATTTGATGGGTTGAATTTTGGAAATTAGATAAATTTACTAATCAGTAAACACGGAAGGTACCACGTTGTAGTGAATGAAAATATGACAACTTTTCAAAAAGGAATCGGTACAAAATATTATCTGAGTACCAAGTTATGACCACCTGAGTCGTTATTTTCATTTGGTGGGTTGAATTTTGGAAATTAAATGAAGTTACTAATCAGCAAACACGGAAGGTACCATATTGTAGAGCATGAAAATATGACAACTTTTCAAAAAGGAATCAGTACAAAATATTATCAGAGCACCAAGTTATGACTATCGGAATTGTTATTTTTGTTTGATGGGTTGAATTTTGGAAATTAGATAAAGTTCTGAACAGGTAACAGGTAAGGTACCATATTGTAGAGCATGAAAATATAAGAACTTTTGAAAAATGAACCGGTAAAATATATTATCTGAGCACCAAGTTATGACCATCTAAATAGTTATTTTCATTTGATGGGTTGAATTTTGGAAATTAGATAAATTTACTAATCAGCAAACACGGAAGGTACCACGTTGTAGAGCATGAAAATATGACAACTTTTCAAAAAGGAATCGGTGCAAAATATTATCTGAGTACCAAGTTATGACCACCTGAGTCGTTATTTTCATTTGGTGGGTTGAATTTTGGAAATTACATGAAGTTACTAATCAGCAAACACGGAAATTACCATATTGTAGAGCATGAAAATATGACAACTTTTCAAAAAGGAATCAGTACAAAATATTATCAGAGCACCAAGTTATGACTATCGGAATTGTTATTTTTGTTTAATGGGTTGAATTTTGGAAATTAGATAAAGTTCTGAACAGGTAACAAGTAAGGTACCATATTGTAGAGCATGAAAATATAAGAACTTTTGAAAAAAGAACAGGTAAAAAATATTATCTGAGCACCAAGTTATGACCATCTAAATAGTTATTTTCATTTGATGGGTTGAATTTTGGAAATTAGATAAATTTACTAATCAGTAAACACGGAAGGTACCACGTTGTAGTGCATGAAAATATGACAACTTTTCAAAAAGGAATCAGTACAAAATATTATCTGAGTACCAAGTTATGACCACCTGAGTCGTTATTTTCATTTGGTGGGTTGAATTTTGGAAATTAAATGAAGTTACTAATCAGCAAACACGGAAGGTACCATATTGTAGAGCATGAAAATATGACAACTTTTCAAAAAGGAATCAGTACAAAATATTATCAGAGCACCAAGTTATGACTATCGGAATTTTTATTTTTGTTTGATGGGTTGAATTTTGGAAATTAGATAAAGTTCTGAACAGGTAACAAGTAAGGTACCACATTGTAGAGCATGAAAATATAAGAACTTTTGAAAAAAGAACCAGTAAAATATATTATCTGAGCACCAAGTTATGACCATCTAAATAGTTATTTTCATTTGATGGGTTGAATTTTGGAAATTAGATAAATTTACTAATCAGTAAACACGGAAGGTACCACGTTGTAGTGCATGAAAATATACCAACTTTTCAAAAAGGAATCTGTGCAAAATATTATCTGAGTACCAAGTTATGACCACCTGAGTCGCGGAAGGTACCATATTGTAGAGCATGAAAATATGACAACTTTTCAAAAAGGAATCAGTACAAAATATTATCAGAGCACCAAGTTATGACTATCGGAATTGTTATTTTTGTTTGATGGGTTGAATTTTGGAAATTAGATAAAGTTCTGAACAGGTAACAAGTAAGGTACCATATTGTAGAGCATGAAAATATAAGAACTTTTGAAAAAAGAACCGGTAAAAAATATTATCTGAGCACCAAGTTATGACCATCTAAATAGTTATTTTCATTTGATAGGTTGAATTTTGGAAATTAGATAAATTTACTAATCAGTAAACACGGAAGGTACCACGTTGTAGTGCATGAAAATATGACAACTTTTCAAAAAGGAATCGGTGCAAAATATTATCTGAGTACCAAGTTATGACCACCTGAGTCGTTATTTTCATTTGGTGGGTTGAATTTTGGAAATTAGATTAATTTACTAATTAGCAAACACGGAAGGTACCACGTTGTAGAGCATGAAAATATGACAACTTTTCAAAAAGGAATCGGTGCAAAATATTATCTGAGTACCAAGTTATGACCACCTGAGTTGTTATTTTCATTTGGTGGGTTGAATTTTGGAAATTACATGAAGTTACTAATCAGCAAACACGGAAAGTACCATATTGTAGAGCATGAAAATATGACAACTTTTCAAAAAGGAATCAGTACAAAATATTATCAGAGCACCAAGTTATGACCACCGGAATTGTTATTTTTGTTTGATGGGTTGAATTTTGGAAATTAGATAAAGTTCTGAACAGGTAACAAGTAAGGTACCATATTGTAGAACATGAAAATATAAGAACTTTTAAAAAAAACCGGTAAAAAATATTATCTGAGCACCAAGTTATGACCATCTAAATAGTTATTTTCATTTGATGGGTTGATTTTTGGAAATTAGATAAATTTACTAATCCGTAAACACGGAAGGTACCACGTTGTAGTGCATGAAAATATGACAACTTTTCAAAAAGGAATCGGTACAAAATATTATCTGAGTACCAAGTTATGACCACCTGAGTCGTTATTTTCATTTGGTGGGTTGAATTTTGGAAATTAAATGAAGTTACTAATCAGCAAACACGGAAGGTACCATATTGTAGAGCATGAAAATATGACAACTTTTCAAAAAGGAATCAGTACAAAATATTATCAGAGCACCAAGTTATGACTATCGGAATTGTTATTTTTGTTTGATGGGTTGAATTTTGGAAATTAGATAAAGTTCTGAACAGGTAACAAGTAAGGAACCATATTGTAGAGCATGAAAATATAAGAACTTTTGAAAAAAGAACCGGTAAAAAATATTATCTGAGCACCAAGTTATGACCATCTAAATAGTTATTTTCATTTGATGGGTTGAATTTTGGAAATTAGATAAATTTACTAATCAGTAAACACGGAAGGTACCACGTTGTAGTGCATGAAAATATGACAACTTTTCAAAAAGGAATCGGTGCAAAATATTATCTGAGTACCAAGTTATGACCACCTGAGTCGTTATTTTCATTTGGTGGGTTGAATTTTGGAAATTAAATGAAGTTACTAATCAGCAAACACGGAAGGTACCATATTCTAGAGCATGAAAATATGACAACTTTTCAAAAAGCAACCAGTACAAAATATTATCAGAGCACCAAGTTATGACCACCGGAATCGTTATTTTTGTTTGATGGGTTGAATTTTGGAAATTAGATGAAGTTCTTAACCAGCAAACACGTAAGGTACCATATTGTAGAGAATGAAAATATAAGAACTTTTGAAAAAGGAACCGGTAAAAAATATTATCTGAGCACCAAGTTATGACCATCTGAATAGTTATTTTCATTTGATGGGTTGAATTTTAGAAATTAGATAAATTTACTAATCAGGAAACACGGAAGGTACCACGTTGTAGAGCATGAAAATATGACAACTTTTCAAAAAGGAATCGGTGCAAAATATTATCTGAGTACCAAGTTACGACCACCTGAGTCGTTATTTTCATTTGATGGGTTGAATTTTGGAAATTACATGAAGTTACTAATCATCAAACACGGAAGGTACCATATTGTAGAGCATGAAAATATGACAACTTTTCAAAAAGGAATCAGTACAAAATATTAGCAGAGCACCAAGTTATGACCACAAGAATCGTTATTTTTGTTTGATGGGTTGAATTTTGGAAATTAGATGAAATTCTTAACCAGCAAACACGTAAGGTACCATATTGTAGAGAATGAAAATATAAGAACTTTTGAAAAAGGAACCGGTAAAAAATATTATCTGAGCACCAAGTTATGACCACCTGAATAGTTATTTTCATTTGATGGGTTGAATTTTGGAAATTAGAAAAATTTACTAATCAAGAAACACGGAAGGTACCACGCTGTAGAGCATGAAAATATGACAACTTTTCAAAAAGGAATCGGTGCAAAATATTATCTGAGTACCAAGTTATGACCACCTGAGTCGTTATTTTCATTTGGTGGGTTGAATTTTGGAAATTACATGAAGTTACTAATCAACAAACACGGAAGGTACCATATTGTAGAGCATGAAAATATGACAACTTTTCAAAAAGCAACCAGTACAAAATATTATCAGAGCACCAAGTTATGACCACCGGAATCGTTATTTTTGTTTGATGGGTTGAATTTTGGAAATTAGATGAAGTTCTTAACCAGCAAACACGTAAGGTACCATATTGTAGAGAATGAAAATATAAGAACTTTTGAAAAAGGAACCGGTAAAAAATATTATCTGAGCACCAAGTTATGACCATCTGAATAGTTATTTTCATTTGATGGGTTGAATTTTAGAAATTAGATAAATTTACTAATCAGGAAACACGGAAGGTACCACGTTGTAGAGCATGAAAATATGACAACTTTTCAAAAAGGAATCGGTGCAAAATATTATCTGAGTACCAAGTTACGACCACCTGAGTCGTTATTTTCATTTGATGGGTTGAATTTTGGAAATTACATGAAGTTACTAATCATCAAACACGGAAGGTACCATATTGTAGAGCATGAAAATATGACAACTTTTCAAAAAGGAATCAGTACAAAATATTATCTGAGCACCAAGTTATGACCACCGGAATCGTTATTTTTGTTTGATGGGTTGAATTTTGGAAATTAGATGAAGTTCTTAACCAGCAAACACGTAAGGTACCATATTGTAGAGAATGAAAATATAAGAACTTTTGAAAAAGGAACCGGTAAAAAATATTATCTGAGCACCAAGTTATGACCATCTGAATAGTTATTTTCATTTGATGGGTTGAATTTTAGAAATTAGATAAATTTACTAATCAGGAAACACGGAAGGTACCACGTTTTAGAGCATGAAAATATGACAACTTTTCAAAAAGGAATCGGTGCAAAATATTATCTGAGTACCAAGTTACGACCACCTGAGTCGTTATTTTCATTTGATGGGTTGAATTTTGGAAATTATATGAAGTTACTAATCATCAAACACGGAAGGTACCATATTGTAGAGCATGAAAATATGACAACTTTTCAAAAAGGAATCAGTACAAAATATTAGCAGAGCACCAAGTTATGACCACAAGAATCGTTATTTTTGTTTGATGGGTTGAATTTTGGAAATTAGATGAAATTCTTAACCAGCAAACACGTAAGGTACCATATTGTAGAGAATGAAAATATAAGAACTTTTGAAAAAGGAACCGGTAAAAAATATTATCTGAGCACCAAGTTATGACCACCTGAATAGTTATTTTCATTTGATGGGTTGAATTTTGGAAATTAGAAAAATTTACTAATCAAGAAACACGGAAGGTACCACGCTGTAGAGCATGAAAATATGACAACTTTTCAAAAAGGAATCGGTGCAAAATATTATCTGAGTACCAAGTTATGACCACCTGAGTCGTTATTTTCATTTGGTGGGTTGAATTTTGGAAATTACATGAAGTTACTAATCAGCAAACACGGAAGGTACCATATTGTAGAGCATGAAAATTAACAACTTTTCAAAAAGCAACCAGTACAAAATATTATCAGAGCACCAAGTTATGACCACCGGAATCGTTATTTTTGTTTGATGGGTTGAATTTTGGAAATTAGATGAAGTTCTTAACTAGCAAACACGTAAGGTACCATATTGTAGAGAATGAAAATATAAGAACTTTTGAAAAAGGAACCGGTAAAAAATATTATCTGAGCACCAAGTTATGACCATCTGAATAGTTATTTTCATTTGATGGGTTGAATTTTAGAAATTAGATAAATTTACTAGTCAGGAAACACGGAAGGTACCACGTTGTAGAGCATGAAAATATGACAACTTTTCAAAAAGGAATCGGTGCAAAATATTATCTGAGTACCAAGTTACGACCACCTGAGTCGTTATTTTCATTTGATGGGTTGAATTTTGGAAATTATATGAAGTTACTAATCATCAAACACGGAAGGTACCATATTGTAGAGCATGAAAATATGACAACTTTTCAAAAAGGAATCAGTACAAAATATTAGCAGAGCACCAAGTTATGACCACAAGAATCGTTATTTTTGTTTGATGGGTTGAATTTTGGAAATTAGATGAAATTCTTAACCAGCAAACACGTAAGGTACCATATTGTAGAGAATGAAAATATAAGAACTTTTGAAAAAGGAACCGGTAAAAAATATTATCTGAGCACCAAGTTATGACCACCTGAATAGTTATTTTCATTTGATGGGTTGAATTTTGGAAATTAGAAAAATTTACTAATCAAGAAACACGGAAGGTACCACGCTGTAGAGCATGAAAATATGACAACTTTTCAAAAAGGAATCGGTGCAAAATATTATCTGAGTACCAAGTTATGACCACCTGAGTCGTTATTTTCATTTGGTGGGTTGAATTTTGGAAATTACATGAAGTTACTAATCAGCAAACACGGAAGGTACCATATTGTAGAGCATGAAAATATGACAACTTTTCAAAAAGCAACCAGTACAAAATATTATCAGAGCACCAAGTTATGACCACCGGAATCGTTATTTTTGTTTGATGGGTTGAATTTTGGAAATTAGATGAAGTTCTTAACCAGCAAACACGTAAGGTACCATATTGTAGAGAATGAAAATATAAGAACTTTTGAAAAAGGAACCGGTAAAAAAATATTATCTGAGCACCAAGTTATGACCATCTGAATAGTTATTTTCATTTGATGGGTTGAATTTTAGAAATTAGATAAATTTACTAATCAGGAAACACGGAAGATACCACGTTGTAGAGCATGAAAATATGACAACTTTTCAAAAAGGAATCGGTGCAAAATATTATCTGAGTACCAAGTTACGACCACCTGAGTCGTTATTTTCATTTGATGGGTTGAATTTTGGAAATTACATGAAGTTACTAATCATCAAACACGGAAGGTACCATATTGTAGAGCATGAAAATATGACAACTTTTCAAAAAGGAATCAGTACAAAATATTAGCAGAGCACCAAGTTATGACCACAAGAATCGTTATTTTTGTTTGATGGGTTGAATTTTGGAAATTAGATGAAGTTCTTAACCAGCAAACACGTAAGGTACCATATTGTAGAGAACGAAAATATAAGAACTTTTGAAAAAGGAACCGGTAAAAAATATTATCTGAGCACCAAGTTGTGACCTCCTGAATAGTTATTTTCATTTGATGGGTTGAATTTTGGAAATTAGATAAATTTACTAATCAGGAAACACGGAAGGTACCACGCTGTAGAGCATGAAAATATGACAACTTTTCAAAAAGGAATCGGTGCAAAATATTATCTGAGTACCAAGTTATGACCACCTGAGTCATTATTTTCATTTGGTGGGTTGAATTTTGGAAATTACATGAAGTTACTAATCAGCAAACACGGACGGTACCATATTGTAGAGCATGAAAATATGACAACTTTTCAAAAAGCAACCAGTACAAAATATTATCAGAGCACCAAGTTATGACCACCGGAATCGTTATTTTTGTTTGATGGGTTGAATTTTGGAAATTAGATGAAGTTCTTAACCAGCAAACACGTAAGGTACCATATTGTAGAGAATGAAAATATAATAACTTTTGAAAAAGGAACCGGTAAAAAATATTATCTGAGCACCAAGTTATGACCATCTGAATAGTTATTTTCATTTGATGGGTTGAATTTTAGAAATTAGATAAATTTACTAATCAGGAAACACGGAAGGTACCACGTTGTAGAGCATGAAATATGACAACTTTTCAAAAAGGAATCGGTGCAAAATATTATCTGAGTACCAAGTTACGACCACCCGAGTCGTTATTTTCATTTGATGGGTTGAATTTTGGAAATTACATGAAGTTACTAATCCGCAAACACGGAAGGTACCATATTGTAGAGCATGAAAATATGACAACTTTTCAAAAAGGAATCAGTACAAAATATTAGCAGAGCACCAAGTTATGACCACAAGAATCGTTATTTTTGTTTGATGGGTTGAATTTTGGAAATTAGATGAAATTCTTAACCAGCAAACACGTAAGGTACCATATTGTAGAGAATGAAAATATAAGAACTTTTGAAAAAGGAACCGGTAAAAAATATTATCTGAGCACCAAGTTATGACCACCTGAATAGTTATTTTCATTTGATGGGTTGAATTTTGGAAATTAGATAAATTTACTAATCAACAAACACGGAAGGTACCACGCTGTAGAGCATGAAAATATGACAACTTTTCAAAAAGGAATCGGTGCAAAATATTATCTGAGTACCAAGTTATGACCACCTAAGTCGTTATTTTCTTTTGGTGGGTTGAATTTTGGAAATTACATGAAGTTACTAATCAGCAAACACGGAAGGTACCATATTGTAGAGTATGAAAATATGACAACTTTTCAAAAAGGAATCAGTACAAAATATTATCAGAGCACCAAGTTATGACCACCGGAATCGTTATTTTTGTTTGATGGTTTGAATTTTGGAAATTAGATGAAGTTCTTAATCATCAAACACGTAAGGACCATATTGTAGAGAATGAAAATATAAGAACTTTTGAAAAAGGAACCGGTAAAAAATATTATCTGAGTACCAAGTTATAACCACCTAAATAGTTATTTTCATTTGATGGGTTCAATTTTGGAAATTAGATAAATTTACTAATCAGGAAACACGGAAGGTACCACGTTGTAGAGCATGAAAATATGACAACATTTCAAAAAGGAATCGGTGCAAAATATTATCTGAGTACCAAGTTATGACCACCTGAGTCGTTATTTTCATTTGGTGGGTTGAATTTTGGAAATTACATGAAGTTACTATTATCAGAGCATGAAAATTTGACAACTTTTCAAAAAGGAATCAGTACAAAATATTATCAGAGCACCAAGTTATGACCACCGGAATCGTTATTTTTGTTTGATGGGTTGAATTTTGGAAATTAGATGAAGTTCTTAACCAGCAAACACGTAAGGTACCATATTGTAGAGAATGAAAATATAAGAACTTTTGAAAAAGAAACCGGTAAAAAATATTATTTGAGCACCAAGTTATGACCACCTGAATAGTTATTTTCATTTGATGGGTTCAATTTTGGAAATTAGATAAATTTACTAATCAGGAAACACGGAAGGTACCACGTTGTAGAGCATGAAAATATAACAACTTTTCAAAAAGGAATCGGTGCAAAATATTATCTGAGTACCAAGTTACGACCACCTGAGTCGTTATTTTCATTTGATGGGTTGAATTTTGGAAATTACATGAAGTTACTAATCATCAAACACGGAAGGTACCATATTGTAGAGCATGAAAATATGACAACTTTTCAAAAAGGAATCAGTACAAAATATTAGCAGAGCACCAAGTTATGACCACAAGAATCGTTATTTTTGTTTGATGGGTTGAATTTTGGAAATTAGATGAAATTCTTAACCAGCAAACACGTAAGGTACCATATTGTAGAGAATGAAAATATAAGAACTTTTGAAAAAGGAACCGGTAAAAAATATTATCTGAGCACCAAGTTATGACCACCTGAATAGTTATTTTCATTTGATGGGTTGAATTTTGGAAATTAGAAAAATTTACTAATCAAGAAACACGGAAGGTACCACGCTGTAGAGCATGAAAATATGACAACTTTTCAAAAAGGAATCGGTGCAAAATATTATCTGAGTACCAAGTTATGACCACCTGAGTCGTTATTTTCATTTGGTGGGTTGAATTTTGGAAATTACATGAAGTTACTAATCAGCAAACACGGAAGGTACCATATTGTAGAGCATGAAAATATGACAACTTTTCAAAAAGCAACCAGTACAAAATATTATCAGAGCACCAAGTTATGACCACCGGAATCGTTATTTTTGTTTGATGGGTTGAATTTTGGAAATTAGATGAAGTTCTTAACCAGCAAACACGTAAGGTACCATATTGTAGAGAATGAAAATATAAGAACTTTTGAAAAAGGAACCGGTAAAAAAATATTATCTGAGCACCAAGTTATGACCATCTGAATAGTTATTTTCATTTGATGGGTTGAATTTTAGAAATTAGATAAATTTACTAATCAGGAAACACGGAAGATACCACGTTGTAGAGCATGAAAATATGACAACTTTTCAAAAAGGAATCGGTGCAAAATATTATCTGAGTACCAAGTTACGACCACCTGAGTCGTTATTTTCATTTGATGGGTTGAATTTTGGAAATTACATGAAGTTACTAATCATCAAACACGGAAGGTACCATATTGTAGAGCATGAAAATATGACAACTTTTCAAAAAGGAATCAGTACAAAATATTAGCAGAGCACCAAGTTATGACCACAAGAATCGTTATTTTTGTTTGATGGGTTGAATTTTGGAAATTAGATGAAGTTCTTAACCAGCAAACACGTAAGGTACCATATTGTAGAGAACGAAAATATAAGAACTTTTGAAAAAGGAACCGGTAAAAAATATTATCTGAGCACCAAGTTGTGACCTCCTGAATAGTTATTTTCATTTGATGGGTTGAATTTTGGAAATTAGATAAATTTACTAATCAGGAAACACGGAAGGTACCACGCTGTAGAGCATGAAAATATGACAACTTTTCAAAAAGGAATCGGTGCAAAATATTATCTGAGTACCAAGTTATGACCACCTGAGTCATTATTTTCATTTGGTGGGTTGAATTTTGGAAATTACATGAAGTTACTAATCAGCAAACACGGACGGTACCATATTGTAGAGCATGAAAATATGACAACTTTTCAAAAAGCAACCAGTACAAAATATTATCAGAGCACCAAGTTATGACCACCGGAATCGTTATTTTTGTTTGATGGGTTGAATTTTGGAAATTAGATGAAGTTCTTAACCAGCAAACACGTAAGGTACCATATTGTAGAGAATGAAAATATAATAACTTTTGAAAAAGGAACCGGTAAAAAATATTATCTGAGCACCAAGTTATGACCATCTGAATAGTTATTTTCATTTGATGGGTTGAATTTTAGAAATTAGATAAATTTACTAATCAGGAAACACGGAAGGTACCACGTTGTAGAGCATGAAATATGACAACTTTTCAAAAAGGAATCGGTGCAAAATATTATCTGAGTACCAAGTTACGACCACCCGAGTCGTTATTTTCATTTGATGGGTTGAATTTTGGAAATTACATGAAGTTACTAATCCGCAAACACGGAAGGTACCATATTGTAGAGCATGAAAATATGACAACTTTTCAAAAAGGAATCAGTACAAAATATTAGCAGAGCACCAAGTTATGACCACAAGAATCGTTATTTTTGTTTGATGGGTTGAATTTTGGAAATTAGATGAAATTCTTAACCAGCAAACACGTAAGGTACCATATTGTAGAGAATGAAAATATAAGAACTTTTGAAAAAGGAACCGGTAAAAAATATTATCTGAGCACCAAGTTATGACCACCTGAATAGTTATTTTCATTTGATGGGTTGAATTTTGGAAATTAGATAAATTTACTAATCAACAAACACGGAAGGTACCACGCTGTAGAGCATGAAAATATGACAACTTTTCAAAAAGGAATCGGTGCAAAATATTATCTGAGTACCAAGTTATGACCACCTAAGTCGTTATTTTCTTTTGGTGGGTTGAATTTTGGAAATTACATGAAGTTACTAATCAGCAAACACGGAAGGTACCATATTGTAGAGTATGAAAATATGACAACTTTTCAAAAAGGAATCAGTACAAAATATTATCAGAGCACCAAGTTATGACCACCGGAATCGTTATTTTTGTTTGATGGTTTGAATTTTGGAAATTAGATGAAGTTCTTAATCATCAAACACGTAAGGACCATATTGTAGAGAATGAAAATATAAGAACTTTTGAAAAAGGAACCGGTAAAAAATATTATCTGAGTACCAAGTTATAACCACCTAAATAGTTATTTTCATTTGATGGGTTCAATTTTGGAAATTAGATAAATTTACTAATCAGGAAACACGGAAGGTACCACGTTGTAGAGCATGAAAATATGACAACATTTCAAAAAGGAATCGGTGCAAAATATTATCTGAGTACCAAGTTATGACCACCTGAGTCGTTATTTTCATTTGGTGGGTTGAATTTTGGAAATTACATGAAGTTACTATTATCAGAGCATGAAAATTTGACAACTTTTCAAAAAGGAATCAGTACAAAATATTATCAGAGCACCAAGTTATGACCACCGGAATCGTTATTTTTGTTTGATGGGTTGAATTTTGGAAATTAGATGAAGTTCTTAACCAGCAAACACGTAAGGTACCATATTGTAGAGAATGAAAATATAAGAACTTTTGAAAAAGAAACCGGTAAAAAATATTATTTGAGCACCAAGTTATGACCACCTGAATAGTTATTTTCATTTGATGGGTTCAATTTTGGAAATTAGATAAATTTACTAATCAGGAAACACGGAAGGTACCACGTTGTAGAGCATGAAAATATAACAACTTTTCAAAAAGGAATCGGTGCAAAATATTATCTGAGTACCAAGTTACGACCACCTGAGTCGTTATTTTCATTTGATGGGTTGAATTTTGGAAATTACATGAAGTTACTAATCATCAAACACGGAAGGTACCATATTGTAGAGCATGAAAATATGACAACTTTTCAAAAAGGAATCAGTACAAAATATTAGCAGAGCACCAAGTTATGACCACAAGAATCGTTATTTTTGTTTGATGGGTTGAATTTTGGAAATTAGATGAAGTTCTTAACCAGCAAACACGTAAGGTACCATATTGTAGAGAATGAAAATATAAGAACTTTTGAAAAAGGAACCGGTAAAAAATATTATCTGAGCACCAAGTTGTGACCACCTGAATAGTTATTTTCATTTGATGGGTTGAATTTTGGAAATTAGATAAATTTACTAATCAGGAAACACGGAAGGTACCACGCTGTAGAGCATGAAAATATGACAACTTTTCAAAAAGGAATCGGTGCAAAATATTATCTGAGTACCAAGTTATGACCACCTGAGTCATTATTTTCATTTGGTGGGTTGAATTTTGGAAATTACATGAAGTTACTAATCAGCAAACACGGACGGTACCATATTGTAGAGCATGAAAATATGACAACTTTTCAAAAAGCAACCAGTACAAAATATTATCAGAGCACCAAGTTATGACCACCGGAATCGTTATTTTTGTTTGATGGGTTGAATTTTGGAAATTAGATGAAGTTCTTAACCAGCAAACACGTAAGGTACCATATTGTAGAGAATGAAAATATAATAACTTTTGAAAAAGGAACCGGTAAAAAATATTATCTGAGCACCAAGTTATGACCATCTGAATAGTTATTTTCATTTGATGGGTTGAATTTTAGAAATTAGATAAATTTACTAATCAGGAAACACGGAAGGTACCACGTTGTAGAGCATGAAATATGACAACTTTTCAAAAAGGAATCGGTGCAAAATATTATCTGAGTACCAAGTTACGACCACCCGAGTCGTTATTTTCATTTGATGGGTTGAATTTTGGAAATTACATGAAGTTACTAATCCGCAAACACGGAAGGTACCATATTGTAGAGCATGAAAATATGACAACTTTTCAAAAAGGAATCAGTACAAAATATTAGCAGAGCACCAAGTTATGACCACAAGAATCGTTATTTTTGTTTGATGGGTTGAATTTTGGAAATTAGATGAAATTCTTAACCAGCAAACACGTAAGGTACCATATTGTAGAGAATGAAAATATAAGAACTTTTGAAAAAGGAACCGGTAAAAAATATTATCTGAGCACCAAGTTATGACCACCTGAATAGTTATTTTCATTTGATGGGTTGAATTTTGGAAATTAGATAAATTTACTAATCAACAAACACGGAAGGTACCACGCTGTAGAGCATGAAAATATGACAACTTTTCAAAAAGGAATCGGTGCAAAATATTATCTGAGTACCAAGTTATGACCACCTAAGTCGTTATTTTCTTTTGGTGGGTTGAATTTTGGAAATTACATGAAGTTACTAATCAGCAAACACGGAAGGTACCATATTGTAGAGTATGAAAATATGACAACTTTTCAAAAAGGAATCAGTACAAAATATTATCAGAGCACCAAGTTATGACCACCGGAATCGTTATTTTTGTTTGATGGTTTGAATTTTGGAAATTAGATGAAGTTCTTAATCATCAAACACGTAAGGACCATATTGTAGAGAATGAAAATATAAGAACTTTTGAAAAAGGAACCGGTAAAAAATATTATCTGAGTACCAAGTTATAACCACCTAAATAGTTATTTTCATTTGATGGGTTCAATTTTGGAAATTAGATAAATTTACTAATCAGGAAACACGGAAGGTACCACGTTGTAGAGCATGAAAATATGACAACATTTCAAAAAGGAATCGGTGCAAAATATTATCTGAGTACCAAGTTATGACCACCTGAGTCGTTATTTTCATTTGGTGGGTTGAATTTTGGAAATTACATGAAGTTACTATTATCAGAGCATGAAAATTTGACAACTTTTCAAAAAGGAATCAGTACAAAATATTATCAGAGCACCAAGTTATGACCACCGGAATCGTTATTTTTGTTTGATGGGTTGAATTTTGGAAATTAGATGAAGTTCTTAACCAGCAAACACGTAAGGTACCATATTGTAGAGAATGAAAATATAAGAACTTTTGAAAAAGAAACCGGTAAAACATATTATTTGAGCACCAAGTTATGACCACCTGAATAGTTATTTTCATTTGATGGGTTCAATTTTGGAAATTAGATAAATTTACTAATCAGGAAACACGGAAGGTACCACGCTGTAGAGCATGAAAATATGACAACTTTTCAAAAAGGAATCGGTGCAAAATATTATCTGAGTACCAAGTTATGACCACCTGAGTCGTTATTTTCATTTGGTGGGTTGAATTTTGGAAATTACATGAAGTTACTAATCAGCAAACACGGAAGGTACCATATTGTAGAGCATGAAAATATGACAACTTTTCAAAAAGCAACCAGTACAAAATATTATCAGAGCACCAAGTTATGACCACCGGAATCGTTATTTTTGTTTGATGGGTTGAATTTTGGAAATTAGATGAAGTTCTTAACCAGCAAACACGTAAGGTACCATATTGTAGAGAATGAAAATATAAGAACTTTTGAAAAAGGAACCGGTAAAAAAATATTATCTGAGCACCAAGTTATGACCATCTGAATAGTTATTTTCATTTGATGGGTTGAATTTTAGAAATTAGATAAATTTACTAATCAGGAAACACGGAAGATACCACGTTGTAGAGCATGAAAATATGACAACTTTTCAAAAAGGAATCGGTGCAAAATATTATCTGAGTACCAAGTTACGACCACCTGAGTCGTTATTTTCATTTGATGGGTTGAATTTTGGAAATAACATGAAGTTACTAATCATCAAACACGGAAGGTACCATATTGTAGAGCATGAAAATATGACAACTTTTCAAAAAGGAATCAGTACAAAATATTAGCAGAGCACCAAGTTATGACCACAAGAATCGTTATTTTTGTTTGATGGGTTGAATTTTGGAAATTAGATGAAGTTCTTAACCAGCAAACACGTAAGGTACCATATTGTAGAGAATGAAAATATAAGAACTTTTGAAAAAGGAACCGGTAAAAAATATTATCTGAGCACCAAGTTGTGACCACCTGAATAGTTATTTTCATTTGATGGGTTGAATTTTGGAAATTAGATAAATTTACTAATCAGGAAACACGGAAGGTACCACGCTGTAGAGCATGAAAATATGACAACTTTTCAAAAAGGAATCGGTGCAAAATATTATCTGAGTACCAAGTTATGACCACCTGAGTCATTATTTTCATTTGGTGGGTTGAATTTTGGAAATTACATGAAGTTACTAATCAGCAAACACGGACGGTACCATATTGTAGAGCATGAAAATATGACAACTTTTCAAAAAGCAACCAGTACAAAATATTATCAGAGCACCAAGTTATGACCACCGGAATCGTTATTTTTGTTTGATGGGTTGAATTTTGGAAATTAGATGAAGTTCTTAACCAGCAAACACGTAAGGTACCATATTGTAGAGAATGAAAATATAATAACTTTTGAAAAAGGAACCGGTAAAAAATATTATCTGAGCACCAAGTTATGACCATCTGAATAGTTATTTTCATTTGATGGGTTGAATTTTAGAAATTAGATAAATTTACTAATCAGGAAACACGGAAGGTACCACGTTGTAGAGCATGAAATATGACAACTTTTCAAAAAGGAATCGGTGCAAAATATTATCTGAGTACCAAGTTACGACCACCCGAGTCGTTATTTTCATTTGATGGGTTGAATTTTGGAAATTACATGAAGTTACTAATCCGCAAACACGGAAGGTACCATATTGTAGAGCATGAAAATATGACAACTTTTCAAAAAGGAATCAGTACAAAATATTAGCAGAGCACCAAGTTATGACCACAAGAATCGTTATTTTTGTTTGATGGGTTGAATTTTGGAAATTAGATGAAATTCTTAACCAGCAAACACGTAAGGTACCATATTGTAGAGAATGAAAATATAAGAACTTTTGAAAAAGGAACCGGTAAAAAATATTATCTGAGCACCAAGTTATGACCACCTGAATAGTTATTTTCATTTGATAGGTTGAATTTTGGAAATTAGAAAAATTTACTAATCAAGAAACACGGAAGGTACCACGCTGTAGAGCATGAAAATATGACAACTTTTCAAAAAGGAATCGGTGCAAAATATTATCTGAGTACCAAGTTATGACCACCTAAGTCGTTATTTTCTTTTGGTGGGTTGAATTTTGGAAATTACATGAAGTTACTAATCAGCAAACACGGAAGGTACCATATTGTAGAGTATGAAAATATGACAACTTTTCAAAAAGGAATCAGTACAAAATATTATCAGAGCACCAAGTTATGACCACCGGAATCGTTATTTTTGTTTGATGGTTTGAATTTTGGAAATTAGATGAAGTTCTTAATCATCAAACACGTAAGGACCATATTGTAGAGAATGAAAATATAAGAACTTTTGAAAAAGGAACCGGTAAAAAATATTATCTGAGTACCAAGTTATAACCACCTAAATAGTTATTTACATTTGATGGGTTCAATTTTGGAAATTAGATAAATTTACTAATCAGGAAACACGGAAGGTACCACGTTGTAGAGCATGAAAATATGACAACATTTCAAAAAGGAATCGGTGCAAAATATTATCTGAGTACCAAGTTATGACCACCTGAGTCGTTATTTTCATTTGGTGGGTTGAATTTTGGAAATTACATGAAGTTACTATTATCAGAGCATGAAAATTTGACAACTTTTCAAAAAGGAATCAGTACAAAATATTATCAGAGCACCAAGTTATGACCACCGGAATCGTTATTTTTGTTTGATGGGTTGAATTTTGGAAATTAGATGAAGTTCTTAACCAGCAAACACGTAAGGTACCATATTGTAGAGAATGAAAATATAAGAACTTTTGAAAAAGAAACCGGTAAAAAATATTATTTGAGCACCAAGTTATGACCACCTGAATAGTTATTTTCATTTGATGGGTTCAATTTTGGAAATTAGATAAATTTACTAATCAGGAAACACGGAAGGTACCACGTTGTAGAGCATGAAAATATGACAACTTTTCAAAAAGGAATCGGTGCAAAATATTATCTGAGTACCAAGTTATGACCACCTGAGTCGTTATTTTTATTTGGTGGGTTGAATTTTGGAAATTACATGAAGTTACTAATCATCAAACACGGAAGGTACCATATTGTAGAGCATGAAAATATGACAACTTTTCAAAAAGGAATCAGTACAAAATATTAGCAGAGCACCAAGTTATGACCACCGGAATCGTTATTTTTGTTTGATGGGTTGAATTTTGGAAATTAGATGAAGTTCTTAACCAGCAAACACGTAAGGTACCATATTGTGGAGAATGAAAATATAAGAACTTTTGAAAAAGGAACCGGTAAAAAATATTATCTGAGCACCAAGTTATGACCACCTGAATAGTTATTTTCATTTGATGGGTTGAATTTTGGAAATTAGATAAATTTACTAATCAACAAACACGGAAGGTACCACGTTGTAGAGCATGAAAATATGACCACTTTTCAAAAAGGAATCGGTGCAAAATATTATCTGAGTACCAAGTTATGACCACCTAAGTCGTTATTTTCATTTGGTGGGTTGAACTTTGGAAATTACATGAAGTTACTAATCAGCAAACACGAAAGGTACCATATTGTAGAGCATGAAAATATGACAACTTTTCAAAAAGGAATCAGTACAAAATATTATCTGAGCACTAGGTTATGACCACCGGAATCGTTATTTTTGTTCGATGGGTTGAATTTTGGAAATTAGATGAAGTTCTTAACCAACAAACACGTAAGGTACCATATTGTAGAAAATGAAAATATAAGAACTTTTGAAAAAGGAACCGGTAAAATATTTTATCTGAGCACCAATTTATGACCACCTAAATAGTTATTTTCATTTGATGGGTTGATTTTTAGAAATTAGATAAATTTACTAATCAGGAAACACGGAAGGTACCACGTTGTAGAGCATGAAAATATGACAACTTTTCAAAAAGGAATCGGTGCAAAATATTATCTGAGTACCAAGTTATGACCACCTGAGTCGTTATTTTCATTTGGTGGGTTGAATTTTGGAAATTACATGAAGTTACTAATCATCAAACACGGAAGGTACCATATTGTAGAGCATGAAAATATGACAACTTTTCAAAAAGGAATCAGTACAAAATATTATCAGAGCACCAAGTTATGACCACCGGAATCGTTATTTCTGTTTGATGGGTTGAATTTTGGAAATTAGATGAAGTTCTTAACCAGCAAACACGTAAGGTACCATATTGTAGAGAATGAAAATATAAGAACTTTTGAAAAAGGAACCGGTAAAAAATATTATCTGAGCACCAAGTTATGACCACCTGAATAGTTATTTGCATTTGATGGGTTGAATTTTGGAAATTAGATAAATTTACTAATCAGGAAACACGGAAGGTACCACGCTGTAGAGCATGAAAATATGACAACTTTTCAAAAAGGAATCGGTGCAAAATATTATCTGAGTACCAAGTTATGACCACCTGAGTCGTTATTTTCATTTGGTGGGTTGAATTTTGGAAATTACATGAAGTTACTAATCAGCAAACACGGAAGGTACCATATTGTAGAGCATGAAAATATGACAACTATTCAAAAAGCAACCAGTACAAAATATTATCAGAGCACCAAGTTATGACCACCGGAATCGTTATTTTTGTTTGATGGGTTGAATTTTGGAAATTAGATGAAGTTCTTAACCAGCAAACACGTAAGGTACCATATTGTAGAGAATGAAAATATAAGAACTTTTGAAAAAGGAACCGGTAAAAAATATTATCTGAGCACCAAGTTATGACCATCTGAATAGTTATTTTCATTTGATGGGTTGAATTTTAGAAATTAGATAAATTTACTAATCAGGAAACACGTAAGGTACCACGTTGTAGAGCATGAAAATATGACAACTTTTCAAAAAGGAATCGGTGCAAAATATTATCTGAGTACCAAGTTACGACCACCTGAGTCGTTATTTTCATTTGATGGGTTGAATTTTGGAAATTACATGAAGTTACTAATCATCAAACACGGAAGGTACCATATTGTAGAGCATGAAAATATGACAACTTTTCAAAAAGGAATCAGTACAAAATATTATCAGAGCACCAAGTTCTGACCACCAGAATCGTTATTTTTGTTTGGTGGGTTGAATTTTGGAAATTAGATGAAGTTCTTAACCAGCAAACACGTAAGGCACCATATTGTAGAGAATGAAAATATAAGAACTTTTGAAAAAGAACCGGTAAAAAATATTATCTGAGCACCAAGTTATGACCACCTGAATAGTTATTTTCATTTGATGGGTTGAATTTTGGAAATTAGATAAATTTACTAATCAGGAAACACGGAAGGTACCACGCTGTAGAGCATGAAAATATGACAACTTTTCAAAAAGGAATCGGTGCAAAATATTATCTGAGTACCAAGTTATGACCACCTGAGTCGTTATTTTCATTTGGTGGGTTGAATTTTGGAAATTACATGAAGTTACTAATCAGCAAACACGGAAGGTACCATATTGTAGAGCATGAAAATATGACAACTTTTCAAAAAGCAACCAGTACAAAATATTATCAGAGCACCAAGTTATGACCACCGGAATCGTTATTTTTGTTTGATGGGTTGAATTTTGGAAATTAGATGAAGTTCTTAACCAGCAAACACGTAAGGTACCATATTGTAGAGAATGAAAATATAAGAACTTTTGAAAAAGGAACCGGTAAAAAATATTATCTGAGCACCAAGTTATGACCATCTGAATAGTTATTTTCATTTGATGGGTTGAATTTTAGAAATTAGATAAATTTACTAATCAGGAAACACGGAAGGTACCACGTTGTAGAGCATGAAAATATGACAACTTTTCAAAAAGGAATCGGTGCAAAATATTATCTGAGTACCAAGTTACGACCACCTGAGTCGTTATTTTCATTTGATGGGTTGAATTTTGGAAATTACATGAAGTTACTAATCATCAAACACGGAAGGTACCATATTGTAGAGCATGAAAATATGACAACTTTTCAAAAAGGAATCAGTACAAAATATTAGCAGAACACCAAGTTATGACCACAAGAATCGTTATTTTTGTTTGATGGGTTGAATTTTGGAAATTAGATGAAGTTCTTAACCAGCAAACACGTAAGGTACCATATTGTAGAGAATGAAAATATAAGAACTTTTGAAAAAGGAACCGGTAAAAAATATTATCTGAGCACCAAGTTATAACCACCTGAATAGTTATTTTCATTTGATGGGTTGAATTTTGGAAATTAGATAAATTTATTAATCAGCAAACACGGAAGGTACCACGTTGTAGAGAATGAAAATATGACAACTTTTCAAAAAGGAATCGGTGCAAAATATTATCTGAGTACCAAGTTATGACCACCTGAGTCGTTATTTTCATTTGGTGGGTTGAATTGTGGAAATTACATGAAGTTACTAATCAGTAAGCACGGAAGGTACCATATTGTAGAGCATGAAAATATGACTACTTTTCAAAAAGGAATCAGTACAAAATATTATCAGAGCACCAAGTTATGACCACCGGAATCGTTATTTTTGTTTGATGGGTTGAATTTTGGAAATTAGATGAAGTTCTTAACCAGCAAACACGTAAGGTACCATATTGTAGAGAATGAAAATATAAGAACTTTTGAAAAAGGAACCGGTAAAAAATATTATCTGAGCACCAAGTTATGACCACCTGAATAGTTATTTTCATTTGATGGGTTGAATTTTGGAAATTAGATAAATTTACTAATCAGCAAACACGGAGGTACCACGTTGTAGAGCATGAAAATATGACCACTTTTCAAAAAGGAATCGGTGCAAAATATTATCTGAGTACCAAGTTACGACCACCTGAGTCGTTATTTTCATTTGGTGGGTTGAACTTTGGAAATTACATCAAGTTACTAATCAGCAAACACGGAAGGTACCATATTGTAGAGCATGAAAATATGACAACTTTTCAAAAAGGAATCAGTACAAAATATTATCAGAGCACCAAGTTATGACAACCGGAATCGTTATTTTTGTTTGATGGGTTGAATTTTGGAAATTAGATGAAGTTCTTAACCAGGAAACATGTAAGGTACCATATTGTAGAGAATGAAAATATAAGAACTTTTGAAAAAGGAACCGGTAAAAAATATTATCTGAGCACCAAGTTATGACCATCTGAATAGTTATTTTCATTTGATGGGTTGAATTTTAGAAATTAGATAAATTTACTAATCAGGAAACACGGAAGGTACCACGTTGCAGAGCATGAAAATATGACCACTTTTCAAAAAGGAATCGGTGCAAAATATTATCTGAGTACCAAGTTACGACCACCTGAGTCGTTATTTTCATTTGATGGGTTGAATTTTGGAAATTACATGAAGTTACTAATCATCAAACACGGAAGGTACCATATTGTAGAGTATGAAAATATGACAACTTTTCAAAAAGGAATCAGTACAAAATATTAGCAGAGCACCAAGTTATGACCACAAGAATCGTTATTTTTGTTTGATGGGTTGAATTTTGGAAATTAGATGAAGTTCTTAACCAGCAAACACGTAAGGTACCATATTGTAGAGAATGAAAATATAAGAACTTTTGAAAAAGGAACCGGTAAAAAATATTATCTGAGCACCAAGTTATGACCACCTGAATAGTTATTTTCATTTGATGGGTTGAATTTTGGAAATTAGATAAATTTACTAATCAGGAAACACGGAAGGTACCACGCTGTAGAGCATGAAAATATGACAACTTTTCAAAAAGGAATCGGTGCAAAATATTATCTGAGTACCAAGTTATGACCACCTAAGTCGTTATTTTCATTTGGTGGGTTGAATTTAGGAAATTACATGAAGTTACTAATCAGCAAACACGGAAGGTACCATATTGTAGAGTATGAAAATATGACAACTTTTCAAAAAGGAATCAGTACAAAATATTATCAGAGCACCAAGTTATGACCACCGGAATCGTTATTTTTGTTTGATGGGTTGAATTTTGGAAATTAGATGAAGTTCTTAACCATCAAACACGTAAGGTACCATATTGTAGAGAATGAAAATATAAGAACTTTTGAAAAAGGAACCGGTAAAAAATATTATCTGAGTACCAAGTTATAACCACCTAAATAGTTATTTTCATTTGATGGGTTGAATTTTGGAAATTAGATAAATTTACTAATCAGGAAACACGGAAGGTACCACGTTGTAGAGCATGAAAATATGACAACATTTCAAAAAGGAATCGGTGCAAAATATTATCTGAGTACCAAGTTATGACCACCTGAGTCGTTATTTTCATTTGGTGGGTTGAATTTTGGAAATTACATGAAGTTACTAATCTGCAAACACGGAAGGTACTATATTGTAGAGCATGAAAATATGGCAACTTTTCAAAAAGGAATCAGTACAAAATATTATCAGAGCACCAAGTTATGACCACCGGAATCGTTATTTTTGTTTGATGGGTTGAATTTTGGAAATTAGATGAAGTTATTAACCAGCAAACACGTAAGGTACCATATTGTAGAGAATGAAAATATAAGAACTTTTGAAAAAGGAACCGGTAAAAAATATTATCTGAGCACCAAGTTATGACCACCTGAATAGTTATTTTCATTTGATGGGTTGAATTTTGGAAATTAGATAAATTTACTAATCAGCAAACACGGAAGGTACCACGTTGTAGAGCATGAAAATATGACCACTTTTCAAAAAGGAATCGGTGCAAAATATTATCTGAGTACCAAGTTATGACCACCTAAGTCGTTATTTTCATTTGGTGGGTTGAACTTTGGAAATTACATCAAGTTATTAATCAGCAAACACGGAAGGTACCATATTGTAGAGTATGAAAATATGACAACTTTTCAAAAAGGAATCAGTACAAAATATTATCAGAGCACCAAGTTATGACCACCGGAATCGTTATTTTTGTTTGATGGGTTGAATTTTGGAAATTAGATGAAGTTCTTAACCATCAAACACGTAAGGTACCATATTGTAGAGAATGAAAATATAAGAACTTTTGAAAAAGGAACCGGTAAAAAATATTATCTGAGTACCAAGTTATAACCACCTAAATAGTTATTTTCATTTGATGGGTTGAATTTTGGAAATTAGATAAATTTACTAATCAGGAAACACGGAAGGTACCACGTTGTAGAGCATGAAAATATGACAACATTTCAAAAAGGAATCGGTGCAAAATATTATCTGAGTACCAAGTTATGACCACCTGAGTCGTTATTTTCATTTGGTGGGTTGAATTTTGGAAATTACATGAAGTTACTAATCTGCAAACACGGAAGGTACCATATTGTAGAGCATGAAAATATGACAACTTTTCAAAAAGGAATCAGTACAAAATATTATCAGAGCACCAAGTTATGACCACCGGAATCGTTATTTTTGTTTGATGGGTTGAATTTTGGAAATTAGATGAAGTTATTAACCAGCAAACACGTAAGGTACCATATTGTAGAGAATGAAAATATAAGAACTTTTGAAAAAGGAACCGGTAAAAAATATTATCTGAGCACCAAGTTATGACCACCTGAATAGTTATTTTCATTTGATGGGTTGAATTTTGGAAATTAGATAAATTTACTAATCAGCAAACACGGAAGGTACCACGTTGTAGAGCATGAAAATATGACCACTTTTCAAAAAGGAATCGGTGCAAAATATTATCTGAGTACCAAGTTATGACCACCTAAGTCGTTATTTTCATTTGGTGGGTTGAACTTTGGAAATTACATCAAGTTATTAATCAGCAAACACGGAAGGTACCATATTGTAGAGCATGAAAATATGACAACTTTTCAAAAAGGAATCTGTACAAAATATTATCTGAGCACCAAGTTATGACCACCGGAATCGTTATTTTTGTTCGATGGGTTGAATTTTGGAAATTAGATGAAGTTCTTAACCAACAAACACGTAAGGTACCATATTGTATAAAATGAAAATATAAGAACTTTTGAAAAAGGAACCGGTAAAAAATTTTATCTGAGCACCAATTTATGACCACCTAAATAGTTATTTTCATTTGATGGGTTGAATTTTGGAAATTAGATAAATTTACTAATCAGCAAACACGGAAGGTACCACGTTGTAGAGCATGAAAATATGACCACTTTTCAAAAAGGAATCGGTGCAAAATATTATCTGAGTACCAAGTTATGACCACCTAAGTCGTTATTTTCATTTGGTGGGTTGAACTTTGGAAATTACATCAAGTTATTAATCAGCAAACACGGAAGGTACCATATTGTAGAGCATGAAAATATGACAACTTTTCAAAAAGGAATCAGTACAAAATATTATCTGAGCACCAAGTTATGACCACCGGAATCGTTATTTTTGTTCGATGGGTTGAATTTTGGAAATTAGATGAAGTTCTTAACCAACAAACACGTAAGGTACCATATTGTATAAAATGAAAATATAAGAACTTTTGAAAAAGGAACCGGTAAAAAATTTTATCTGAGCACCAATTTATGACCACCTAAATAGTTATTTTCATTTGATGGGTTGAATTTTGGAAATTAGATAAATTTACTAATCAGGAAACACGGAAGGTACCACGGTTTAGAGCATGAAAATATGACAACTTTTCAAAAAGGAATCGGTGCAAAATATTATCTGAGTACCAAGTTATGACCACCTGAGTCGTTATTTTCATTTGGTGGGTTGAATTTTGGAAATTACATGAAGTTACTAATCATCAAACACGGAAGGTACCATATTGTAGAGCATGAAAATATGACAACTTTTCAAAAAGGAATCAGTACAAAATATTATCAGAGCACCAAGTTATGACCACCGGAATCATTATTTTTGTTTGATGGGTTGAATTTTGGAAATTAGATGAAGTTCTTAACCAGCAAACACGTAAGGTACCATATTGTAGAGAATGAAAATATAAGAACTTTTGAAAAAGGAACCGGTAAAAAATATTATCTGAGCACCAAGTTATGACCACCTGAATAGTTATTTTCATTTGATGGGTTGAATTTTGGAAATTAGATAAATTTACTAATCAGCAAACACGGAAGGTATCACGTTGTAGAGCATGAAAATATGACAACTTTTCAAAAAGGAATCGGTGCAAAATATTATCTGAGTATCAAGTTATGACCACCTGAGTCGTTATTTTCATTTGACGGGTTGAATTTTGGAAATTACATGAAGTTACTAATCATCAAACACGGAAGGTACCATATTGTAGAGCATGAAAATATGACAACTTTTCAAAAAGGAATCAGTACAAAATATTAGCAGAGCACCAAGTTATGACCACAAGAATCGTTATTTTTGTTTGATGGGTTGAATTTTGGAAATTAGATGAAGTTCTTAACCAGCAAACACGTAAGGTACCATATTGTAGAGAATGAAAATATAAGAACTTTTGAAAAAGGAACCGGTAAAAAATATTATCTGAGCACCAAGTTATGACCACTTGAATAGTTATTTTCATTTGATGGGTTGAATTTTGGAAATTAGATAAATTTATTAATCAGCAAACACGGAAGGTACCACGTTGTAGAGAATGAAAATATGACAACTTTTCAAAAAAGGAATCGGTGCAAAATATTATCTGAGTACCAAGTTATGACCACTTGAGTCGTTATTTTCATTTGGTGGGTTGAATTGTGGAAATTACATGAAGTTACTAATCAGTAAGCACAGAAGGTACCATATTGTAGAGCATGAAAATATGACTACTTTTCAAAAAGGAATCAGTACAAAATATTATCAGAGCACCAAGTTATGACCACCGGAATCGTTATTTTTGTTTGATGGGTTGAATTTTGGAAATTAGATGAAGTTCTTAACCAGCAAACACGTAAGGTACCATATTGTAGAGAATGAAAATATAAGAACTTTTGAAAAAGGGACCGGTAAAAAATATTATCTGAGCACCAAGTTATGACCACCTGAATAGTTATTTTCATTTGATGGGTTGAATTTTGGAAATTAGATAAATTTACTAATCAGCAAACACGGAGGTACCACGTTGTAGAGCATGAAAATATGACCACTTTTCAAAAAGGAATCGATGCAAAATATTATCTGAGTACCAAGTTACGACCACCTGAGTCGTTATTTTCATTTGGTGGGTTGAACTTTGGAAATTACATCAAGTTACTAATCAGCAAACACGGAAGGTACCATATTGTAGAGCATGAAAATATGACAACTTTTCAAAAAGGAATCAGTACAAAATATTATCAGAGCACCAAGTTATGACAACCGGAATCGTTATTTTTGTTTGATGGGTTGAATTTTGGAAATTAGATGAAGTTCTTAACCAGGAAACACGTAAGGTACCATATTGTAGAGAATGAAAATATAAGAACTTTTGAAAAAGGAACCGGTAAAAAATATTATCTGAGCACCAAGTTATGACCATCTGAATAGTTATTTTCATTTGATGGGTTGAATTTTAGGAAATTAGATAAATTTACTAATCAGGAAACACGGAAGGTACCACGGTTTAGAGCATGAAAATATGACAACTTTTCAGAAAGGAATCGGTGCAAAATATTATCTGAGTACCAAGTTATGACCACCTGAGTCGTTATTTTCATTTGGTGGGTTGAATTTTGGAAATTACATGAAGTTACTAATCATCAAACACGGAAGGTACCATATTGTAGAGCATGAAAATATGACAACTTTTCAAAAAGGAATCAGTACAAAATATTATCAGAGCACCAAGTTATGACCACCGGAATCGTTATTTTTGTTTGATGGGTTGAATTTTGGAAATTAGATGAAGTTCTTAACCAGCAAACACGTAAGGTACCATATTGTAGAGAATGAAAATATAAGAACTTTTGAAAAAGGAACCGGTAAAAAATATTATCTGAGCACCAAGTTATGACCACCTGAATAGTTATTTTCATTTGATGGGTTGAATTTTGGAAATTAGATAAATTTACTAATCAGCAAACACGGAAGGTATCACGATGTAGAGCATGAAAATATGACAACTTTTCAAAAAGGAATCGGTGCAAAATATTATCTGAGTACCAAGTTACGACCACCTGAGTCGTTATTTTCATTTGACAGGTTGAATTTTGGAAATTACATGAAGTTACTAATCAGCAAACACGGAAGGTACCATATTATAGAGCATGAAAATATATCAACTTTTCAAAAAGGAATCAGTACAAAATATTTTCTGAGCACCATGTTGTGACCACCGGAATCGTTATTTTTGTTTGATGGGTTGAATTTTGGAAATTAGATGAAGTTCTTAACCAGCAAACACGTAAGGTACCATATTGTAGAGAATGAAAATATAAGAACTTTTGAAAAAGGAACCGGTAAAAAATATTATCTGAGCACCAAGTTATGACCACCTGAATAGTTATTTTCATTTGATGGGTTGAATTTTGGAAATTAGATAAATTTACTAATCAGCAAACACGGAAGGTACCACGTTGTAGAGCATGAAAATATGACCACTTTTCAAAAAGGAATCGGTGCAAAATATTATCTGAGAACCAAGTTATGACCACCTAAGTCGTTATTTTCATTTGGTGGGTTGAACTTTGGAAATTACATCAAGTTACTAATCAGCAAACACGGAAGGTACCATATTGTAGAGCATGAAAATATGACAACTTTTCAAAACGGAATCAGTACAAAATATTATCTGAGCACCAAGTTATGACCACCGCAATCGTTATTTTTGTTCGATGGGTTCAATTTTGGAAATTAGATGAAGTTCTTAACCAACATACACGTAAGGTACCATATTGTAGAAAATGAAAATATAAGAACTTTTGAAAAAGGAACCGGTAAAAAATTTTATCTGAGCACCAATTTATGACCACCTAAATAGTTATTTTCATTTGATGGGTTGAATTTTGGAAATTAGATAAATTTACTAATCAGGAAACACGGAAGGTACCACGGTTTAGAGCATGAAAATATGACAACTTTTCGAAAAGGAATCGGTGCAAAATATTATCTGAGTACCAAGTTATGACCACCTGAGTCGTTATTTTCATTTGGTGGGTTGAATTTTGGAAATTACATGAAGTTACTAATCATCAAACACGGAAGGTACCATATTGTAGAGCATGAAAATATGACAACTTTTCAAAAAGGAATCAGTACAAAATATTATCAGAGCACCAAGTTATGACCACCGGAATCGTTATTTTTGTTTGATGGGTTGAATTTTGGAAATTAGATGAAGTTCTTAACCAGCAAACACGTAAGGTACCATATTGTAGAGAATGAAAATATAAGAACTTTTGAAAAAGGAACCGGTAAAAAATATTATCTGAGCACTAAGTTATGACCACCTGAATAGTTATTTTCATTTGATGGGTTGAATTTTGGAAATTAGATAAATTTACTAATCAGCAAACACGGAAGGTACCACGTTGTAGAGCATGAAAATATGACAACTTTTCAAAAAGGAATCGGTGCAAAATATTATCTGAGTACCAAGTTATGACCACCTGAGTCGTTATTTTCATTTGGTGGGTTGAATTTTGGAAATTACATGAAGTTACTAATCATCAAACACGGAAGGTACCATATTGTAGAGCATGAAAATATGACAACTTTTCAAAAAGGAATCAGTACAAAATATTATCAGAGCACCAAGTTATGACCACCGGAATCGTTATTTTTGTTTGATGGGTTGAATTTTGGAAATTAGATGAAGTTCTTAACCAGCAAACACGTAAGGTACCATATTGTAGAGAATGAAAATATAAGAACTTTTGAAAAAGGAACCGGTAAAAAATATTATCTGAGCACCAAGTTATGACCACCTGAATAGTTATTTTCATTTGATGGGTTGAATTTTGGAAATTAGATAAATTTACTAATCAGCAAACACGGAAGGTATCACGTTGTAGAGCATGAAAATATGACAACTTTTCAAAAAGGAATGGGTGCAAAATATTATCTGAGTACCAAGTTATGACCACCTGAGTCGTTATTTTCATTTGGTGGGTTGAATTTTGGAAATTACATGAAGTTACTAATCATCAAACACGGAAGGTACCATATTGTAGAGCATGAAAATATGACAACTTTCCAAAAAGGAATCAGTACAAAATATTATCAGAGCACCAAGTTATGACCACCGGAATCGTTATTTTTGTTTGATGGGTTGAATTTTGGAAATTTGATGAAGTTCTTAACCAGCAAACACGTAAGGTACCATATTGTAGAGAATGAAAATATAAGAACTTTTGAAAAAGGAACCGGTAAAAAATATTATCTGAGCACCAAGTTATGACCACCTGAATAGTTATTTTCATTTGATGGGTTGAATTTTGGAAATTAGATAAATTTACTAATCAGCAAACACGGAAGGTATCACGTTGTAGAGCATGAAAATATGACAACTTTTCAAAAAGGAATCGGTGCAAAATATTATCTGAGTACCAAGTTATAACCACCTGAGTCGTTATTTTCATTTGACGGGTTGAATTTTGGAAATTACATGAAGTTACTAATCAGCAAACACGGAAGGTACCATATTATAGAGCATGAAAATATATCAACTTTTCAAAAAGGAATCAGTACAAAATATTTTCTGAGCACCATGTTATGACCACCGGAATCGTTATTTTTGTTCGATGGGTTGAATTTTGGAAATTAGATGAAGTTCTTAACCAACAAACACGTAAGGTACCATATTGTAGAAAATGAAAATATAAGAACTTTTGAAAAAGTAACCGGTAAAAAATATTATCTGAGCACTAAGTTATGACCACCTGAATAGTTATTTTCATTTGATGGGTTGAATTTTGGGAATTAGATAAATTTACTAATCAGGAAACACGGAAGGTACCACGGTTTAGAGCATGAAAATATGACAACTTTTCAAAAAGGAATCGGTGCAAAATATTATCTGAGTACCAAGTTATGACCACCTGAGTCGTTATTTTCATTTGGTGGGTTGAATTTTGGAAATTACATGAAGTTACTAATCATCAAACACGGAAGGTACCATATTGTAGAGCATGAAAATATGACAACTTTCCAAAAAGGAATCAGTACAAAATATTATCAGAGCACCAAGTTATGACCACCGGAATCGTTATTTTCATTTGATGGGTTGAATTTTGGAAATTAGATAAATTTACTAATCAGGAAACACGGAAGGTACCACGGTTTAGAGCATGAAAATATGACAACTTTTCAAAAAGGAATCGGTGCAAAATATTATCTGAGTACCAAGTTATGACCACCTGAGTTGTTATTTTCATTTGGTGGGTTGAATTTTGGAAATTACATGAAGTTAGTAATCAGCAAACACGGAAGGTACCATATTGTAGAGCATGAAAATATGACAACTTTTCAAAAAGGAATCAGTACAAAATATTATCAGAGCACCAAGTTATGACCACCGGAATCGTTATTTTTGTTCGATGGGTTGAATTTTGGAAATTAGATGAAGTTCTTAACCAACAAACACGTAAGGTACCATATTGTAGAAAATGAAAATATAAGAACTTTTGAAAAAGGAACCGGTAAAAAATATTATCTGAGCACCAATTTATGACCACCTAAATAGTTATTTTCATTTGATGGGTTGAATTTTGGAAATTAGATAAATTTACTAATCAGGAAACACGGAAGGTACCACGGTTTAGAGCATGAAAATATGACAACTTTTCAAAAAGGAATGGGTGCAAAATATTATCTGATTACCAAGTTATGACCACCTGAGTCGTTATTTTCATTTGGTGGGTTGAATTTTGGAAATTACATGAAGTTACTAATCATCAAACACGGAAGGTACCATATTGTAGAGCATGAAAATATGACAACTTTCCAAAAAGGAATCAGTACAAAATATTATCAGAGCACCAAGTTATGACCACCGGAATCGTTATTTTTGTTTGATGGGTTGAATTTTGGAAATTTGATGAAGTTCTTAACCAGCAAACACGTAAGGTACCATATTGTAGAGAATGAAAATATAAGAACTTTTGAAAAAGGAACCGGTAAAAAATATTATCTGAGCACCAAGTTATGACCACCTGAATAGTTATTTTCATTTGATGGGTTGAATTATGGAAATTAGATAAATTTACTAATCAACAAACACGGAAGGTACCACGTTGTAGAGCATGAAAATATGACCACTTTTCAAAAAGGAATCGGTGCAAAATATTATCTTAGTACCAAGTTATGACCACCTGAGTCGATATTTTCATTTGACGGGTTGAATTTTGGAAATTACATGAAGTTACTAATCAGCAAACACGGAATGTCCCATATTATAGAGCATGAAAATATATCAACTTTTCAAAAAGGAATCAGTACAAAATATTTTCTGAGCACCATGTTATGACCACCGGAATCGTTATTTTTGTTTGATGGGTTGAATTTTGGAAATTAGATGAAGTTCTTAACCAGCAAACACGTAAGGTACCATATTGTAGAGAATGAAAATATAAGAACTTTGGAAAAAGGAACCGGTAAAAAATATTATCTGAGCATCAAGTTATGACTACCTAAATAGTTATTTTCATTTGATGGGTTGAATTTTGGAAATTAGATAAATTTACTAATCAGCAAACACGGAAGGTACCACGTTGTAGAGCATGAAAATATGACAACTTTTCCAAAAGGAATCGGTGCAAAATATTATCTGAGTACCAAGTTATGACCACCTGAGTTGTTATTTTCATTTGGTGGGTTGAATTTTGGAAATTACATGAAGTTAGTAATCAGCAAACACGGAAGGTACCATATTGTAGAGCATGAAAATATGACAACTTTTCAAAAAGGAATCAGTACAAAATATTATCAGAGCACCAAGTTATGACCACCGGAATCGTTATTTTTGTTTGATGGGTTGAATTTTGGAAATTAGATGAAGTTCTTAACCAGCAAACACGTAAGGTACCATATTGTAGAGAATGAAAATATAAGAACTTTTGAAAAAGGAACCGGTAAAAAATATTATCTGAGCACCAAGTTATGACCACCTGAATAGTTATTTTCATTTGATGGGTTGAATTTTGGAAATTAGATAAATTTACTAATCAGCAAACACGGAAGGTACCACGTTGTAGAGCATGAAAATATGACAGCTTTTCAAAAAGGAATCGGTGCAAAATATTATCTGAATACCAAGTTATGACCACCTGAGTCGTTATTTTCATTTGACGGGTTGAATTTTGGAAATTACATGAAGTTGCTTATCAGCAAACACGGAAGGTACCATATTATAGAGCATGAAAATATATCAACTTTTCAAAAAGGAATCAGTACAAAATATTATCTGAGCACCATGTTATGACCACCGGAATCGTTATATTTGTTTGATGGGTTGAATTTTGGAAATTAGATGAAGTTCTTAACCAGCAAACACGTAAGGTACCATATTGTAGAGAATGAAAATATAAGAACTTTTGAAAAAGGAACCGGTAAAAAATATTATCTGAGCACCAAGTTATGACCACCTGAATAGTTATTTTCATTTGATGGGTTGAATTTTAGAAATTAGATAAATTTACTAATCAGGAAACACGGAAGGTACCACGTTGTAGAGCATGAAAATATGACAACTTTTCAAAAAGGAATCGGTGCAAAATATTATCTGAGTACCAAGTTATGACCACCTGAGTCGTTATTTTCATTTGGTGGGTTGAATTTTGGAAATTACATGAAGTTACTAATCATCAAACACGGAAGGTACCATATTGTAGAGCATGAAAATATGACAACTTTTCAAAAAGGAATCAGTACAAAATATTATCAGAGCACCAAGTTATGACCACCGGAATCGTTATTTTTGTTTGATGGGATGAATTTTGGAAATTAGATGAAGTTCTTAACCAGCAAACACGTAAGGTACCATATTGTAGAGAATGAAAATATAAGAACTTTTGAAAAAGGAACCGGTAAAAAATATTATCTGAGCACCAAGTTATGACCACCTGAATAGTCATTTTCATTTGATGGGTTGAATTTTGGAAATTAGATAAAATTACTAATCAGCAAACACGGAGGGTACCACGTTGTAGAGCATGAAAATATGACCACTTTTCAAAAAGGAATCGGTGCAAAATATTATCTGTGTACCAAGTTATGACCACCTAAGTCGTTATTTTCATTTGGTGGGTTGAATTTTGGAAATTACATGAAGTTACTAATCAGCAAACACGGGAGGTATCATATTGTAGAGCATGAAAACTTGACAACTTTTCAAAAAGGAATCAGTACAAAATATTATCAGAGCACCAAGTTATGACCATCGGAATTGTTATTTTTGTTTGATGGGTTGAATTTTGGAAATTAGATAAAGTTCTTAATAGGTAACAAGTAAGGTACCATATTGTAGAGCATGAAAATATAAGAACTTTTGAAAAAGGAACCGGTAAAAAATTTTATCTGAGCACCAAGTTATGACCACCTAAATAGTTATTTTAATTTGATGGGTTGAATTTTGGAAATTAGATAAATTTACTAATCAGGAAACACGGATGGTACCACGCTGTAGAGCATGAAAATATGACAACTTTTCAAAAAGGAATCGGTGCAAAATATTATCTGAGTACCAAGTTATGACCACCTGAGTCGTTATTTTCATTTGGTGGGTTGAATTTTGGAAATTACATGAAGTTACTAATCAGCAAACACGGAAGGTACCATATTGTAGAGCATAAAAACATGACAACTTTTCAAAAAGGAATCAGTACAAAATATTATCAGAGCACCAAGTTAAGACCATCGGAATTGTTATTTTTGTTTGATGGGTTGAATTTTGGAAATTAGATAAAGTTCTTAATAGGTAACAAGTAAGGTACCATATTGTAGAGCATGAAAATATAAGAACTTTTGAAAAAGGAACCGGTAAAAAATATTATCTGAGCACCAAGTTATGACCACCTAAATAGTTATTTTTATTTGATGGGTTGAATTTTGGAAATTAGATAAATTTACTAATCAGCAAACACAGAAGGTTCCACGTTGTAGAGAATGAAAATATGACAACTTTTCAAAAAGGAATCGGTGCAAAATATTATCTGAGTACCAAGTTATGACCACCTGAGTCGTTATTTTCATTTGGTGGGTTGAATTTTGGAAATTACATGAAGTTACTAATCAGCAAACACGGAAGGTACCATATTGTAGAGCATGAAAATATGACAACTTTTCAAAAAGCAACCAGTACAAAATATTATCAGAGCACCAAGTTATGACCACCGGAATCGTTATTTTTGTTTGATGGGTTGAATTTTGGAAATTAGATGAAGTTTTTAACCATCAAACACGTAAGGTACCATATTGTAGAGAATGAAAATATAAGAACTTTTGAAAAAGGAACCGGTAAAAAATATTAGCTGAGTACCAAGTTATAACCACCTAAATAGTTATTTTCATTTGATGGGTTGAATTTTGGAAATTAGATAAATTTACTAATCAGGAAACACGGAAGGTACCACGTTGTAGAGCATGAAAATATGACATTATTTCAAAAAGGAATCGGTGCAAAATATTATCTGAGTACCAAGTTATGACCACCTGAGTCGTTATTTTCATTTGGTGGGTTGAATTTTGGAAATTACATGAAGTTACTAATCAGCAAACACGGAAGGTACCATATTGTAGAGCATGAAAATATGACAACTTTTCAAAGAGGAATCAGTACAAAATATTATCAGAGCACCAAGTTATGACCACCGGAATCGTTATTTTTGTTTGATGGGTTGAATTTTGGAAATTAGATGAAGTTCTTAACCAGCAAACACGTAAGGTACCATATTGTAGAGAATGAAAATATAAGAACTTTTGAAAAAGGAACCGGTAAAAAATATTATCTGAGCACCAAGTTATGACCACCTGAATAGTTATTTTCATTTGATGGGTTGAATTTTGGAAATTAGATAAATTTACTAATCAGCAAACACGGAAGGTACCACGTTGTAGAGCATGAAAATATAACAACTTTTTAAAAAGGAATCGGTGTAAAATATTATCCGAGTACCAAGTTAAGACCACCTGAGTCGTTATTTTCATTTGATGGGTTGAATTTCGGAAATTACACAAAGTTACTAATTAGCAAACACATAAGTTACCATATTTAGAGCATGAAAATATAACAACTTTTCAAAAAAGAATTGGTACAAAATATTATCTGAGCATCAAGTTATGATCACCGAAATCGTTATTTTTGTTTGATGGGTTGAATTTTGGAAATTAGATAAAGTTCTTAACCAGCAAACACGTAAGTTACCATATTGTAGAGCATGAAAATATAAGAACTTTTGAAAAAGGAACCGGTAAAAAATATTATCTGTGCACCAAGTTATGACCACCTGAATAGTTATTTTCATTTGATGGGTTGAATTTTGGAAATTAGATAAATTTACTAATCAGCAAACACGGAAGGTACCACGTTGTAGAGCATGAAAATATAACAACTTTTTAAAAAGGAATCGGTGTAAAATATTATCCGAGTACCAAGTTAAGACCACCTGAGTCGTTATTTTCATTTGATGGGTTGAATTTCGGAAATTACACGAAGTTACTAATTAGCAAACACAGAAGTTACCATATTTAGAGCATGAAAATATAACAACTTTTCAAAAAAGAATTGGTACAAAATATTATCTGAGCATCAAGTTATGATCACCGAAATCGTTATTTTTGTTTGATGGGTTGAATTTTGGAAATTAGATAATGTTCTTAACCAGCAAACACGTAAGTTACCATATTGTAGAGCATGAAAATATAAGAACTTTTGAAAAAGGAACCGGTAAAAAATATTATCTGAGCACCAAGTTATGACCACCTAAATAGTTAATTTCATTTGATGGGTTGAATTTTGTAAATTAGATAAATTTATTAATAAGCAAACACGGAAGGTACCACGTTGTAGAGCATGGAATACAACAACTTTTTAAAAAGGAATTGGTGCAAAATATTATCCGAGTACCAAGTTAAGACCACCTGAGTGGTTATTTTCATTTGATGGGTTGAATTTCGGAAATTACACAAAGTTACTAATTAGCAAACACAGAAGTTACCATATTTAGAGCATGAAAATATAACAACTTTTCAAAAAAGAATTGGTACAAAATATTATCTGAGCATCAAGTTTTGATCACCGAAATCGTTATTTTTGTTTGATGGGTTGAATTTTGGAAATTAGATAAAGTTCTTAACCAGCAAACACGTAAGGTACCATACTGAAGAGCATGAAAATATAAGAACTTTTGAAAAAGGAACTAGTAAAAAATATTATCTGAGCACCAAGTTATGACCACCTAAATAGTTATTTTCATTTGATGGGTTGAATTTTGAAAATTAGATAAATTTATTAATCCGCAAACACGGAAGGTACCACGTTGTAGAGCATGAATGTATAACAACTTTTCAAAAAGGAATCGGTGCAAAATATTATCCGAGTACCAAGTTAAGACCACCTGAGTCGTTATTTTCATTTGATGGGTTGAATTTCGGAAATTATACGAAGTTACTAATTAGCAAACACAGAAGTTACCATATTTAGAGCATGAAAATATAACAACTTTTCAAAAAAGGAAGGTACCATATTGTAGAGCATGAAAACATGACAACTTTTCAAAAAGGAATCAGTACAAAATATTATCAGAGCACCAAGTTATGACCATCGGAATTGTTATTTTTGTTTGATGGGTTGAATTTTGGAAATTAGATAAAGTTCTTTATAGGTAACAAGTAAGGTACCATATTGTAGAGCATGAAAATATAAGAACTTTTGAAAAAGGAACCGGTAAAAAATATTATCTGAGCACCAAGTTATGACCAATTAATAGTTATTTTCATTTGATGGGTTGAAGTTTGGAAATTAGATAAATTTACTAATCAGCAAACACGGAAGGTACCACGTAGTAGAGCATGAAAATATGACAACTTTTCAAAAAGGAATCGGTGCAAAATATTATCTGAGTACCAAGTTATGACCACCTGAGTCGTTAGTTTAATTTGGTGGGTTTAATTTTGGAAATTACATCAAGTTACTAATCAGCAAACACGGAAGGTACCATATTGTAGAGCATGAAAATATGACAACTTTTCAAAAAGGAATCAGTACAAAATATTATCAAAGCACCAAGTTATGAACACCGGAATCGTTATTTTTGTTTGATGGGTTGAATTTTGGAAATTAGATGAAGTTCTTAACCAGCAAACACGTAAGGTACCATATTGTAGAGAATGAAAATATAAGAACTTTTGAAAAAGGAACCGGTAAAAAATATTATCTGAGTACCAAGTTATGACCACCTAAATAGTTATTTTCATTTGATGGGTTGAATTTTGGAAATTAGATAAATTTACTAATCAGCAAACACGGAAGGTACCACGTTGTAGAGCATGAAAATATGACAACATTTCAAAAAGGAATCGGTGCAAAATATTATCTGAGTACGAAGTTATGACCACCTGAGTCGTTATTTTCATTTGGTGGGTTGAATTTTGGAAATTTCATGAAATTACTAATCATCAAACACGGAAGGTACCATATTGTAGAGCGTGAAAATATGACAACTTTTCAAAAAGGAATCAGTACAAAATATTATCAGAGCACCAAGTTATGACCACCGGAATCGTTATTTTTGTTTGATGGGTTGAATTTTGGAAATTAGATGAAGTTCTTAACCAGCAAACACGTAAGGTACCATATTGTAGAGTATGAAAATATAAGAACTTTGGAAAAGGAACCGGTAAAAAATATTATCTAAGCACCAAGTTATGACCACCTGAATAGTTATTTTCATTTGATGGGTTGAATTTTTGGAAATTAGATAAATTTACTAATCAGGAAACACGAAAGGTACCACGTTGTAGAGCATGAAAATATGACAACTTTTCAAAAAGGAATCGGTGCAAAATATTATATGAGTACCAAGTTATGACCACCTGAGTCGTTATTTTCACTTGGTGGGTTGAATTTTGGAAATTACATGAAGTTACTAATCAGCAAACACGGAAGGTACCATATTGTAGAGAATGAAAACATGACAACTTTTCAAAAAGGAATCAGTACAAAATATTATCAGAGCACTAAGTTATGACCATCGGAATTGTTATTTTTGTTTGATGGGTTGAATTTTGGAAATTAGATAAAGTTCTTAATAGGTAACAAGTAAGGTACCATATTGTAGAGCATGAAAATATAAGAACTTTTGAAAAAGGAACCGGTAAAAAATATTATCTGAGCACCAAATTATGACCACCTAAATAGTTATTTTCATTTGATGGGTTGAAGTTTGGAAATTAGATAAATTTACTAATCAGCAAACACGAAAGGTACCACGTAGTAGAGCATGAAAATATGACAACTTTTCAAAAAGGAATCGGTGCAAAATATTATCTGAGTACCAAGTTATGACCACCTGAGTCGTTATTTTCATTTGGTGGGTTTAATTTTGGAAATTACATGAAGTTACTAATCAGCAAACACGGAAGGTACCATATTGTAGAGAATGAAAATATGACAACTTTTCAAAAAGGAATCAGTACAAAATATTATCAGAGCACCAAGTTATGACCACCGGAATCGTTATTTTTGTTTGATGGGTTGAATTTTGGAAATTAGATGAAGTTCTTAACCAGCAAACACGTAAGGTACCATATTGTAGAGAATGAAAATATAAGAACTTTTGAAAAAGGAACCGGTAAAAAATATTATCTGAGTACCAAGTTATGACCACCTAAATAGTTATTTTCATTTGATGGGTTGAATTTTGGAAATTAGATAAATTTACTAATCAGCAAACACGGAAGGTACCACGTTGTAGAGCATGAAAATATGACAACATTTCAAAAAGGAATCGGTGCAAAATATTATCTGAGTACCAAGTTATGACCACCTGAGTCGTTATTTTCATTTGGTGGGTTGAATTTTGGAAATTACATGAAATTACTAATCATCAAACACGGAAGGTACCAAATTGTAGAGCGTGAAAATATGACAACTTTTAAAAAAGGAATCAGTACAAAATATTATCAGAGCACCAAGTTATGACCACCAGAATCGTTATTTTTGTTTGATGGGTTGAATTTTGGAAATTAGATGAAGTTTTTAACCAGCAAACACGTAAGGTACCATATTGTAGAGAATGAAAATATAAGAACTTTGGAAAAGGAACCGGTAAAAAATATTATCTGAGCACCAAGTTATGACCACCTGAATAGTTATTTTCATTTGATGGGTTGAATTTTTGGAAATTAGATAAATTTACTAATCAGGAAACACGGAAGGTACTACGTTGTAGAGCATGAAAATATGACAACTTTTCAAAAAGGAATCGGTGCAAAATATTATCTGAGTACCAAGTTATGACCACCTGAGTCGTTATTTTCATTTGGTGGGTTGAATTTTGGAAATTACATGAAGTTACTAATCAGCAAACACGGAAGGTACCATATTGTAGAGCATGAAAATATGACAACTTTTCAAAAAGGAATCAGTACAAAATATTATCAGAGCACCATGTTATAACCACCAGAATCGTTATTTTTGTTTGATGGGTTGAATTTTGGAAATTAGATGAAGTTCTTAACCAGCAAACACGTAAGGTACCATATTGTAGAGAATGAAAATATAAGAACTTTGGAAAAGGAACCGGTAAAAAATATTATCTGAGCACCAAGTTATGACCACCTGAATAGTTATTTTCATTTGATGGGTTGAATTTTTGGAAATTAGATAAATTTACTAATCAGGAAACACGGAAGGTACCACGTTGTAGAGCATGAAAATATGACAACTTTTCAAAAAGGAATCGGTGCAAAATATTATCTGAGTACCATGTTATGACCACCTGAGTCGTTATTTTCATTTGGAGGGTTGAATTTTGGAAATTACATGAAGTTACTAATCAGCAAACACGGAAGGTACCATATTGTAGAGCATGAAAACATGACAACTTTTCAAAAAGGAATCAGTACAAAATATTATCAGAGCACCAAGTTATGACCATCGGAATTGTTATTTTTGTTTGATGGGTTGAATTTTGGAAATTAGATAAAGTTCTTAATAGGTAACAAGTAAGGTACCATATTGTAGAGCATGAAAATATAAGAACTTTTGAAAAAGGAACCGGTAAAAAATATTATCTGAGCACCAAGTTATGACCTCCTAAATAGTTATTTTCATTTGATGGGTTGAAGTTTGGAAATTAGATAAATTTACTAATCAGCAAACACGGAAGGTACCACGTAGTAGAGCATGAAAATATGACAACTTTTCAAAAAGGAATCGGTGCAAAATATTATCTGAGTACCAAGTTATGACCACCTGAGTCGTTATTTTCATTTGGTGGGTTTAATTTTGGAAATTACATGAAGTTAGTAATCAGCAAACGCGGAAGGTACCATATTGTAGAGCATGAAAATATGACAACTTTTCAAAAAGGAATCAGTACAAAATATTATCAGAGCACCAAGTTATGACCACCGGAATCGTTATTTTTGTTTGATGGGTTGAATTTTGGAAATTAGATGAAGTTCTTAACCAGCAAACACGTAAGGTACCATATTGTAGAGAATGAAAATATAAGAACTTTTGAAAAAGGAACCGGTAAAAAATATTATCTGAGCACCAAGTTATGACCACCTGAATAGTTATTTTCATTTGATGGGTTGAATTTTGGAAATTAGGTAAATTTACTGATCAGCAAACACGAAAGGTACCACGTTGTAGAGCATGAAAATATAACAACTTTTTAAAAAGGAATCGGTGTAAAATATTATCCGAGTACCAAGTTAAGACCACCTGAGTCGTTATTTTCATTTGATGGGTTGAATTTCGGAAATTACACAAAGTTACTAATTAGCAAACACAGAAGTTACCATATTTAGAGAATGAAAATATAACAACTTTTCAAAAAAGAATTGGTACAAAATATTATCTGAGCATCAAGTTATGATCACCGAAATCGTTATTTTTGTTTGATAGGTTGAATTTTGGAAATTAGATAAAGTTCTTAACCAGCAAACACGTAAGTTACCATATTGTAGAGCATGAAAATATAAGAACTTTTGAAAAAGGAACCGGTAAAAAATATTATCTGTGCACCAAGTTATGACCACCTAAATAGTTAATTTCATTTGATGGGTTGAATTTTGTAAATTAGATAAATTTACTAATAAGCAAACACGGAAGGTACCACGTTGTAGAGCATGAAATATAACAACTTTTTAAAAAGGAATTGGTGCAAAATATTATCCGAGTACCAAGTTAAGACCACCTGAGTTGTTATTTTCATTTGATGGGTTGAATTTCAGAAATTACACAAAGTTACTAATTAGCAAACACAGAAGTTACCATATTTAGAGCATGAAAATATAACAACTTTTAAAAAAAGAATTGGTACAAAATATTATCTGAGCATCAAGTTTTGATCACCGAAATCGTTATTTTTGTTTGATGGGTTGAATTTTGGAAATTAGATAAAGTTCTTAACCAGCAAACACGTAAGGTACCATATTGTAGAACTTTTGAAAAAGGAACTGGTAAAAAATATTATCTGAGCACCAAGTTATGACCACCTAAATAGTTATTTTCATTTGATGGGTTGAATTTTGAAAATTAGATAAATTTATTAATCCGCAAACACGGAAGGTACCACGTTGTAGAGCATGAAAGTATAACAACTTTTCAAAAAGGAATCGGTGCAAAATATTATCCGAGTACCAAGTTAAGACCACCTGAGTCGTTATTTTCATTTGATGGGTTGAATTTCGGAAATTACACGAAGTTACTAATTAGCAAACACAGAAGTTACCATATTTAGAGCATGAAAATATAACAACTTTTCAAAAAAGGAAGGTACCATATTGTAGAGCATGAAAACATGACAACTTTTCAAAAAGGAATCAGTACAAAATATTATCAGAGCACTAAGTTATGACCATCGGAATTTTTATTTTTTTTTGATGGGTTGAATTTTGGAAATTAGATAAAGTTCTTAATAGGTAACAAGTAAAGTACCATATTGTAGAGCATGAAAATATAAGAACTTTTGAAAAAGGAACCGGTAAAAAATATTATCTGAGCACCAAGTTACGACCACCTAAATAGTTATTTTCATTTGATGGGTTGAAGTTTGGAAATTAGATAAATTTACTAATCAGCAAACACGGAAGGTACCACGTAGTAGAGCATGAAAATATGACAACTTTTCAAAAAGGAATCGGTGCAAAATATTATCTGAGTACCAAGTTATGACCACCTGAGTCGTTATTTTCATTTGGTGGGTTTAATTTTGCAAATTACATGAAGTTACTAATCAGCAAACACGGAAGGTACCATATTGTAGAGCATGAAAATATGACAACTTTTCAAAAAGGAATCAGTACAAAATATTATTAGAGCACCAAGTTATGACCACCGGAATCGTTATTTTTGTTTGATGGGTTGAATTTTGGAAATTAGATGAAGTTCTTAACCAGCAAACACGTAAGGTACCATATTGTAGAAAATGAAAATATAAGAACTTTTGAAAAAGGAACCGGTAAAAAATATTATCTGAGTACCAAGTTGTAACCACCTAAATAGTTATTTTCATTTGATGGGTTGAATTTTGGAAATTAGATAAATTTACTAATCAGGAAACACGGAAGGTACCACGTTGTAGAGCATGAAAATATGACAACATTTCAAAAAGGAATCGGTGCAAAATATTATCTGAGTACGAAGTTATGACCACCTGAGTCGTTATTTTCATTTGGTGGGTTGAATTTTGGAAATTACATGAAATTACTAATCATCAAACACGGAAGGTACCATATTGTAGAGCGTGAAAATATGACAACTTTCCAAAAAGGAATCAGTACAAAATATTATCAGAGCACCAAGTTATGACCACCGGAATCGTTATTTTTGTTTGATGGGTTGAATTTTGGAAATTAGATGAAGTTCTTAACCAGCAAACACGTAGGTACCATATTGTAGAGTATGAAAATATAAGATCTTTGGAAAAGGAACCGGTAAAAAATATTATCTGAGCACCAAGTTATGACCACCTGAATAGTTATTTTCATTTGATGGGTTGAATTTTTGGAAATTAGATAAATTTACTAATCAGGAAACACGGAAGGTACCACGTTGTAGAGCATGAAAATATGACAACTTTTCAAAAAGGAATCGGTGCAAAATATTATCTGAGTACCAAGGTATGACCACCTGAGTCGTTATTTTCATTTGGTGGGTTGAATTTTGGAAATTACATTAAGTTACTAATCAGCAAACACGGAAGGTACCATATTGTAGAGCATGAAAACATGACAACTTTTCAAAAAGGAATCAGTACAAAATATTATCAGAGCACCAAGTTATGACCATCGGAATTGTTATTTTTGTTTGATGGGTTGTATTTTGGAAATTAGATAAAGTTCTTAATAGGTAACAAGTAAGGTACCATATTGTAGAGCATGAAAATATAAGAACTTTTGAAAAAGGAACCGGTAAAAAATATTATCTGAGCACCAAATTATGACCACCTAAATAGTTATTTTCATTTGATGGGTTGAAGTTTGGAAATTAGATAAATTTACTAATCCGCAAACAAGGAAGGTACCACGTAGTAGAGCATGAAAATATGACAACTTTTCAAGAAGGAATCGGTGCAAAATATTATCTGAGTACGAAGTTATGACAACCTGAGTCGTTATTTTCATTTGGTGGGTTTAATTTTGGAAATTACATGAAGTTACTAATCAGCAAACACGGAAGGTACCATATTGTAGAGCATGAAAATATGACAACTTTTCAAAAAGGAATCAGTACAAAATATTATCAGAGCACCAAGTTATGACCACCGGAATCGTTATTTTTGTTTGATGGGTTGAATTTTGGAAATTAGATGAAGTTCTTAACCAGCAAACACGTAAGGTACCATATTGTAGAGAATGAAAATATAAGAACTTTTGAAAAAGGAACCGGTAAAAAATATTATCTGAGTACCAAGTTATGACCACCTGAATAGTTATTTTCATTTGATGGGTTGAATTTTTGGAAATTAGATAAATTTACTAATCCGCAAACAAGGAAGGTACCACGTAGTAGAGCATGAAAATATGACAACTTTTCAAGAAGGAATCGGTGCAAAATATTATCTGAGTACCAAGTTATGACAACCTGAGTCGTTATTTTCATTTGGTGGGTTTAATTTTGGAAATTACATGAAGTTACTAATCAGCAAACACGGAAGGTACCATATTGTAGAGCATGAAAATATGACAACTTTTCAAAAAGGAATCAGTACAAAATATTATCAGAGCACCAAGTTATGACCACCGGAATCGTTATTTTTGTTTGATGGGTTGAATTTTGGAAATTAGATGAAGTTCTTAACCAGCAAACACGTAAGGTACCATATTGTAGAGAATGAAAATATAAGAACTTTTGAAAAAGGAACCGGTAAAAAATATTATCTGAGTACCAAGTTATGACCACCTGAATAGTTATTTTCATTTGATGGGTTGAATTTTTGGAAATTAGATAAATTTACTAATCAGGAAACACGGAAGGTACTACGTTGTAGAGCATGAAAATATGACAACTTTTCAAAAAGGAATCGGTGCAAAATATTATCTGAGTACCAAGTTATGACCACCTGAGTCGTTATTTTCATTTGGTGGGTTGAATTTTGGAAATTACATGAAGTTACTAATCAGCAAACACGGAAGGTACCATATTGTAGAGAATGAAAACATGACAACTTTTCAAAAAGGAATCAGTACAAAATATTATCAGAGCACCAAGTTATGACCATCGGAATTGTTATTTTTGTTTGATGGGTTGAATTTTGGAAATTAGATAAAGTTCTTAATAGGTAACAAGTAAGGTACCATATTGTAGAGCATGAAAATATAAGAACTTTTGAAAAAGGAACTGGTAAAAAATATTATCTGAGCACCAAATTATGACCACCTAAATAGTTATTTTCATTTGATGGGTTGAAGTTTGGAAATTAGATAAATTTACTAATCAGCAAACACGAAAGGTACCACGTAGTAGAGCATGAAAATATGACAACTTTTCAAAAAGGAATCGGTGCAAAATATTATCTGAGTACCAAGTTATGACCACCTGAGTCGTTATTTTCATTTTGTGGGTTTAATTTTGGAAATTACATGAAGTTACTAATCAGCAAACACGGAAGGTACCATATTGTAGAGCATGAAAATATGACAACTTTTCAAAAAGGAATCAGTACAAAATATTATCACAGCACCAAGTTATGACCACCGGAATCGTTATTTTTGTTTGATGGGTTGAATTTTGGAAATTAGATGAAGTTCTTAACCAGCAAACACGTAAGGTACCATATTGTAGAGAATGAAAATATAAGAACTTTTGAAAAAGGAACCGGTAAAAAATATTATCTGAGTACCAAGTTATGACCACCTAAATAGTTATTTTCATTTGATGGGTTGAATTTTGGAAATTAGATAAATTTACTAATCAGCAAACACGGAAGGTACCACGTTGTAGAGCATGAAAATATGACAACATTTCAAAAAAGAATCGGTGCAAAATATTATCTGAGTACCAAGTTATGACCACCTGAGTCGTTATTTTCATTTGGTGGGTTGAATTTTGGAAATTACATGAAATTACTAATCATCAAACACGGAAGGTACCATATTGTAGAGCGTGAAAATATGACAACTTTTCAAAAAGGAATCAGTACAAAATATTATCAGAGCACCAAGTTATAACCACCAGAATTGTTATTTTTGTTTGATGGGTTGAATTTTGGAAATTAGATGAAGTTCTTAACCAGAAAACACGTAAGGTACCATATTGTAGAGAATGAAAATATAAGAACTTTGGAAAAGGAACCGGTAAAAAATATTATCTGAGCACCAAGTTATGACCACCTGAATAGTTATTTTCATTTGATGGGTTGAATTTTTGGAAATTAGATAAATTTACTAATCAGGAAACACGGAAGGTACTACGTTGTAGAGCATGAAAACATGACAACATTTCAAAAAGGAATCGGTGCAAAATATTATCTGAGTACCAAGTTATTACCACCTGAGTCGTTATTTTCATTTGGTGGGTTGAATTTTGGAAATTACATGAAATTACTAATCATCAAACACGGAAGGTACCATATTGTAGAGCGTGAAAATATGACAACTTTTCAAAAAGGAATCAGTACAAAATATTATTAGAGCACCAAGTTATGACCACCGGAATCGTTATTTTTGTTTGATGGGTTGAATTTTGGAAATTAGATGAAGTTCTTAACCAGCAAACACGTAAGGTACCATATTGTAGAGAATGAAAATATAAGAACTTTTGAAAAAGGAACCGGTAAAAAATATTATCTGAGTACCAAGTTATGACCACCTAAATAGTTATTTTCATTTGATTGGTTGAATTTTGGAAATTAGATAAATTTACTAATCAGCAAACACGGAAGGTACCACGTTGTAGAGCATGAAAATATGACAACATTTCAAAAAGGAATCGGTGCAAAATATTATCTGAGTACGAAGTTATGACCACCTGAGTCGTTATTTTCATTTGGTGGATTGAATTTTGGAAATTACATGAAATTACTAATCATCAAACACGGAAGGTACCATATTGTAGAGCGTGAAAATATGACAACTTTTCAAAAAGGAATCAGTACAAAATATTATCAGAGCACCAAGTTATGACCACCGGAATCGTTATTTTTGTTTGATGGGTTGAATTTTGGAAATTAGATGAAGTTCTTAACCAGCAAACACGTAAGGTACCATATTGTAGAGTATGAAAATATAAGAACTTTGGAAAAGGAACCGGTAAAAAATATTATCTGAGCACCAAGTTATGACCACCTGAATAGTTATTTTCATTTGATGGGTTGAATTTTTGGAAATTAGATAAATTTACTAATCAGGAAACACGGAAGGTACCACGTTGTAGAGCATGAAAATATGACAACTTTTCAAAAAGGAATCGGTGCAAAATATTATCTGAGTACCAAGGTATGACCACCTGAGTCGTTATTTTCATTTGGTGGGTTGAATTTTGGAAATTACATGAAGTTACTAATCAGCAAACACGGAAGGTACCATATTGTAGAGCATGAAAACATGACAACTTTTCAAAAAGGAATCAGTACAAAATATTATCAGAGCACCAAGTTATGACCATCGGAATTGTTATTTTTGTTTGATGGGTTGAATTTTGGAAATTAGATAAAGTTCTTAATAGGTAACAAGTAAGGTACCATATTGTAGAGCATGAAAATATAAGAACTTTTGAAAAAGGAACCGGTAAAAAATATTATCTGAGCACCAAATTATGACCACCTAAATAGTTATTTTCATTTGATGGGTTGAAGTTTGGAAATTAGATAAATTTACTAATCCGCAAACAAGGAAGGTACCACGTAGTAGAGCATGAAAATATGACAACTTTTCAAAAAGGAATCGGTGCAAAATATTATCTGAGTACCAAGTTATGACAACCTGAGTCGTTATTTTCATTTGGTGGGTTTAATTTTGGAAATTACATGAAGTTACTAATCAGCAAACACGGAAGGTACCATATTGTAGAGCATGAAAATATGACAACTTTTCAAAAAGGAATCAGTACAAAATATTATCAGAGCACCAAGTTATGACCACCGGAATCGTTATTTTTGTTTGATGGGTTGAATTTTGGAAATTAGATGAAGTTCTTAACCAGCAAACACGTAAGGTACCATATTGTAGAGTATGAAAATATAAGAACTTTGGAAAAGGAACCGGTAAAAAATATTATCTGAGCACCAAGTTATGACCACCTGAATAGTTATTTTCATTTGATGGGTTGAATTTTTGGAAATTAGATAAATTTACTAATCAGGAAACACGGAAGGTACCACGTAGTAGAGCATGAAAATATGACAACTTTTCAAAAAGGAATCGGTGCAAAATATTATCTGAGTACCAAGTTATGACCACCTGAGTCGTTATTTTCATTTGGTGGGTTGAATTTTGGAAATTACATGAAGTTACTAATCAGTAAACACGGAAGGTACCATATTGCAGAGCATGAAAATATGACAACTTTTCAAAAAGGAATCAGTACAAAATATTATCAGAGCACCAAGTTATGACCACCGGAATCGTTATTTTTGTTTGATGGGTTGAATTTTGGAAATTACATGAAGTTCTTAACCAGCAAACACGTAAGGTACCATATTGTAGAGAATGAAAATATAAGAACTTTTGAAAAAGGAACCGGTAAAAAATATTATCTGAGTACCAAGTTATAACCACCTAAATAGTTATTTTCATTTGATGGGTTGAATTTTGGAAATTAGATAAATTTACTAATCAGGAAACACCGAGGGTACCACGTTGTAGAGCATGAAAATATGACAACTTTTCAAAAAGGAATCGGTGCAAAATATTATCTGAGTACCAAGTTATGACCACCTGAGTCGTTATTTTCATTTGGTGGGTTGAATTTTGGAAATTACATGAAGTTACTAATCAGCAAACACGGAAGGTACCATATTGTAGAGCATGAAAACATGACAACTTTTCAAAAAGGAATCAGTACAAAATATTATCAGAGCACCAAGTTATGACCACCAGAATCGTTATTTTTGTTTGATGGGTTGAATTTTGGAAATTGGATGAAGTTCTTAACCAGCAAACACGTAAGGTACCATATTGTAGAGAATGAAAATATAAGAACTTTGGAAAAGGAACCGGTAAAAAATATTATCTGAGCACCAAGTTATGACCACCTGAATAGTTATTTTCATTTGATGGGTTGAATTTTTGGAAATTAGATAAATTTACTAATCAGCAAACACGGAAGGTACCACGTAGTAGAGCATGAAAATATGACAACTTTTCAAAAAGGAATCGGTGCAAAATATTATCTGAGTACCAAGTTATGACCACCTGAGTCGTTATTTTCATTTGGTGGGTTTAATTTTGGAAATTACATGAAATTACTAATCAGCAAACACGGAAGGTACCATATTGTAGAGCATGAAAATATGACAACTTTTCAAAAAGGAATCAGTACAAAATATTATCAGAGCACCAAGTTATGACCACCGGAATCGTTATTTTTGTTTGATGGGTTGAATTTTGGAAATTAGATGAAGTTCTTAACCAGCAAACACGTAAGGTACCATATTGTAGAGTATGAAAATATAAGAACTTTGGAAAAGGAACCGGTAAAAAATATTATCTGAGCACCAAGTTATGACCACCTGAATAGTTATTTTCATTTGATGGGTTGAATTTTTTGAAATTAGATAAATTTACTAATCCGGAAACACGGAAGGTACCACGTTGTAGGGCATGAAAATATGACAACTTTTCAAAAAGGAATCGGTGCAAAATATTATCTGAGTACCAAGTTATGACCACCTGAGTCGTTATTTTCATTTGGTGGGTTGAATTTTGGAAATTACATGAAGTTACTAATCAGCAAACACGGAAGGTACCATATTGTAGAGCATGAAAACATGACAACTTTTCAAAAAGGAATCAGTACAAAATATTATCAGAGCACTAAGTTATGACCATCGGAATTGTTATTTTTGTTTGATGGGTTGAATTTTGGAAATTAGATAAAGTTCTTAATTGGTAACAAGTAAGGTACCATATTGTAGAGCATGAAAATATAAGAACTTTTGAAAAAGGAACTGGTAAAAAATATTATCTGAGCACCAAATTATGACCACCTAAATAGTTATTTTCATTTGATGGGTTGAAGTTTGGAAATTAGATAAATTTACTAATCAGCAAACACGAAAGGTACCACGTAGTAGAGCATGAAAATATGACAACTTTTCAAAAAGGAATCGGTGCAAAATATTATCTGAATACCAAGTTATGACCACCTGAGTCGTTATTTTCATTTTGTGGGTTTAATTTTGGAAATTACATGAAGTTACTAATCAGCAAACACGGAAGGTACCATATTGTAGAGCATGAAAATATCACAACTTTTCAAAAAGGAATCAGTACAAAATATTATCACAGCACCAAGTTATGACCACCGGAATCGTTATTTTTGTTTGATGGGTTGAATTTTGGAAATTAGATGAAGTTCTTAACCAGCAAACACGTAAGGTACCATATTGTAGAGAATGAAAATATAATAACTTTTGAAAAAGGAACCGGTAAAAAATATTATCTGAGTACCAAGTTATGACCACCTAAATAGTTATTTTCATTTGATGGGTTGAATTTTGGAAATTAGATAAATTTACTAATCAGCAAACACGGAAGGTACCACGTTGTAGAGCATGAAAATATGACAACATTTCAAAAAAGAATCGGTGCAAAATATTATCTGAGTACCAAGTTATGACCACCTGAGTCGTTATTTTCATTTGGTGGGTTGAATTTTGGAAATTACATGAAATTACTAATCATCAAACACGGAAGGTACCATATTGTAGAGCGTGAAAATATGACAACTTTTCAAAAAGGAATCAGTACACAATATTATCAGAGCACCAAGTTATAACCACCAGAATTGTTATTTTTGTTTAATGGGTTGAATTTTGGAAATTAGATGAAGTTCTTAACCAGAAAACACGTAAGGTACCATATTGTAGAGAATGAAAATATAGGAACTTTGGAAAAGGAACCGGTAAAAAATATTATCTGAGCACCAAGTTATGACCACCTGAATAGTTATTTTCATTTGATGGGTTGAATTTTTGGAAATTAGATAAATTTACTAATCAGGAAACACGGAAGGTACTACGTTGTAGAGCATGAAAATATGACAACTTTTCAAAAAGGAATCGGTGCAAAATATTATCTGAGTACCAAGTTATGACCACCTGAGTCGTTATTTTCATTTGGTGGGTTGAATTTTGGAAATTACATGAAGTTACTAATCAGCAAACACGGAAGGTACCATATTGTAGAGCATGAAAACATGACAACATTTCAAAAAGGAATCAGTACAAAATATTATCAGAGCACCAAGTTATGACCATCGGAATTGTTATTTTTGTTTGATGGGTTGAATTTTGGAAATTAGATAGAGTTCTTAATAGGTAACAAGTAAGGTACCATATTGTAGAGCATGAAAATATAAGAACTTTTGAAAAAGGAACCGGTAAAAAATATTATCTGAGCACCAAGTTATGACCACCTAAATAGTTATTTTCATTTGATGGGTTGAAGTTTGGAAATTAGATAAATTTTCTAATCAGCAAACACGGAAGGTACCACGTAGTAAAGCATGAAAATATGACAACTTTTCAAAAAGGAATCGGTGCAAAATATTATCGGAGTACCAAGTTATGACCACCTGAGTCGTTATTTTCATTTGGTGGGTTGAATTTTGGAAATTACATGAAGTTACTAATCAGTAAACACGGAAAGTACTATATTGTAGAGCATGAAAATATGACAACTTTTCAAAAAGGAATCAGTACAAAATATTATCAGAGCACCAAGTTATGACCACCAGAATCGTTATTTTTGTTTGATGGGTTGAATTTTGGAAATTAGATGAAGTTCTTAACCAGCAAACACGTAAGGTACCATATTGTAGAGAATGAAAATATAAGAACTTTTGAAAAAGGAACCGGTAAAAAATATTATCTGAGTACCAAGTTATGACCACCTAAATAGTTATTTTCATTTGATTGGTTGAATTTTGGAAATTAGATAAATTTACTAATCAGCAAACACGGAAGGTACCACGTTGTAGAGCATGAAAATATGACAACATTTCAAAAAGGAATCGGTGCAAAATATTATCTGAGTACGAAGTTATGACCACCTGAGTCGTTATTTTCATTTGGTGGATTGAATTTTGGAAATTACATGAAATTACTAATCATCAAACACGGAAGGTACCATATTGTAGAGCGTGAAAATATGACAACTTTTCAAAAAGGAATCAGTACAAAATATTATCAGAGCACCAAGTTATGACCACCGGAATCGTTATTTTTGTTTGATGGGTTGAATTTTGGAAATTAGATGAAGTTCTTAACCAGCAAACACGTAAGGTACCATATTGTAGAGTATGAAAATATAAGAACTTTGGAAAAGGAACCGGTAAAAAATATTATCTGAGCACCAAGTTATGACCACCTGAATAGTTATTTTCATTTGATGGGTTGAATTTTTGGAAATTAGATAAATTTACTAATCAGGAAACACGGAAGGTACCACGTTGTAGAGCATGAAAATATGACAACTTTTCAAAAAGGAATCGGTGCAAAATATTATCTGAGTACCAAGGTATGACCACCTGAGTCGTTATTTTCATTTGGTGGGTTGAATTTTGGAAATTACATGAAGTTACTAATCAGCAAACACGGAAGGTACCATATTGTAGAGCATGAAAACATGACAACTTTTCAAAAAGGAATCAGTACAAAATATTATCAGAGCACCAAGTTATGACCATCGGAATTGTTATTTTTGTTTGATGGGTTGAATTTTGGAAATTAGATAAAGTTCTTAATAGGTAACAAGTAAGGTACCATATTGTAGAGCATGAAAATATAAGAACTTTTGAAAAAGGAACCGGTAAAAAATATTATCTGAGCACCAAATTATGACCACCTAAATAGTTATTTTCATTTGATGGGTTGAAGTTTGGAAATTAGATAAATTTACTAATCCGCAAACAAGGAAGGTACCACGTAGTAGAGCATGAAAATATGACAACTTTTCAAAAAGGAATCGGTGCAAAATATTATCTAAGTACCAAGTTATGACAACCTGAGTCGTTATTTTCATTTGGTGGGTTTAATTTTGGAAATTACATGAAGTTACTAATCAGCAAACACGGAAGGTACCATATTGTAGAGCATGAAAATATGACAACTTTTCAAAAAGGAATCAGTACAAAATATTATCAGAGCACCAAGTTATGACCACCGGAATCGTTATTTTTGTTTGATGGGTTGAATTTTGGAAATTAGATGAAGTTCTTAACCAGCAAACACGTAAGGTACCATATTGTAGAGTATGAAAATATAAGAACTTTGGAAAAGGAACCGGTAAAAAATATTATCTGAGCACCAAGTTATGACCACCTGAATAGTTATTTTCATTTGATGGGTTGAATTTTTGGAAATTAGATAAATTTACTAATCAGGAAACACGGAAGGTACCACGTAGTAGAGCATGAAAATATGACAACTTTTCAAAAAGGAATCGGTGCAAAATATTATCTGAGTACCAAGTTATGACCACCTGAGTCGTTATTTTCATTTGGTGGGTTGAATTTTGGAAATTACATGAAGTTACTAATCAGTAAAACACGGAAGGTACCATATTGCAGAGCATGAAAATATGACAACTTTTCAAAAAGGAATCAGTACAAAATATTATCAGAGCACCAAGTTATGACCACCGGAATCGTTATTTTTGTTTGATGGGTTGAATTTTGGAAATTACATGAAGTTCTTAACCAGCAAACACGTAAGGTACCATATTGTAGAGAATGAAAATATAAGAACTTTTGAAAAAGGAACCGGTAAAAAATATTATCTGAGTACCAAGTTATAACCACCTAAATAGTTATTTTCATTTGATGGGTTGAATTTTGGAAATTAGATAAATTTACTAATCAGGAAACACCGAGGGTACCACGTTGTAGAGCATGAAAATATGACAACTTTTCAAAAAGGAATCGGTGCAAAATATTATCTGAGTACCAAGTTATGACCACCTGAGTCGTTATTTTCATTTGGTGGGTTGAATTTTGGAAATTACATGAAGTTACTAATCAGCAAACACGGAAGGTACCATATTGTAGAGCATGAAAACATGACAACTTTTCAAAAAGGAATCAGTACAAAATATTATCAGAGCACCAAGTTATGACCACCAGAATCGTTATTTTTGTTTGATGGGTTGAATTTTGGAAATTGGATGAAGTTCTTAACCAGCAAACACGTAAGGTACCATGTTGTAGAGAATGAAAATATAAGAACTTTGGAAAAGGAACCGGTAAAAAATATTATCTGAGCACCAAGTTATGACCACCTGAATAGTTATTTTCATTTGATGGGTTGAATTTTTGGAAATTAGATAAATTTACTAATCAGCAAACACGGAAGGTACCACGTAGTAGAGCATGAAAATATGACAACTTTTCAAAAAGGAATCGGTGCAAAATATTATCTGAGTACCAAGTTATGACCACCTGAGTCGTTATTTTCATTTGGTGGGTTTAATTTTGGAAATTACATGAAGTTACTAATCAGCAAACACGGAAGGTACCATATTGTAGAGCATGAAAATATGACAACTTTTCAAAAAGGAATCAGTACAAAATATTATCAGAGCACCAAGTTATGACCACCGGAATCGTTATTTTTGTTTGATGGGTTGAATTTTGGAAATTAGATGAAGTTCTTAACCAGCAAACACGTAAGGTACCATATTGTAGAGTATGAAAATATAAGAACTTTGGAAAAGGAACCGGTAAAAAATATTATCTGAGCACCAAGTTATGACCACCTGAATAGTTATTTTCATTTGATGGGTTGAATTTTTGGAAATTAGATAAATTTACTAATCCGGAAACACGGAAGGTACCACGTTGTAGGGCATGAAAATATGACAACTTTTCAAAAAGGAATCGGTGCAAAATATTATCTGAGTACCAAGTTATGACCACCTGAGTCGTTATTTTCATTTGGTGGGTTGAATTTTGGAAATTACATGAAGTTACTAATCAGTAAACACGGAAGGTACCATATTGTAGAGCATGAAAATATAAGAACTTTTGAAAAAGGAACTGGTAAAAAATATTATCTGAGCACCAAATTATGACCACCTAAATAGTTATTTTCATTTGATGGGTTGAAGTTTGGAAATTAGATAAATTTACTAATCAGCAAACACGAAAGGTACCACGTAGTAGAGCATGAAAATATGACAACTTTTCAAAAAGGAATCGGTGCAAAATATTATCTGAATACCAAGTTATGACCACCTGAGTCGTTATTTTCATTTTGTGGGTTTAATTTTGGAAATTACATGAAGTTACTAATCAGCAAACACGGAAGGTACCATATTGTAGAGCATGAAAATATCACAACTTTTCAAAAAGGAATCAGTACAAAATATTATCACAGCACCAAGTTATGACCACCGGAATCGTTATTTTTGTTTGATGGGTTGAATTTTGGAAATTAGATGAAGTTCTTAACCAGCAAACACGTAAGGTACCATATTGTAGAGAATGAAAATATAATAACTTTTGAAAAAGGAACCGGTAAAAAATATTATCTGAGTACCAAGTTATGACCACCTAAATAGTTATTTTCATTTGATGGGTTGAATTTTGGAAATTAGATAAATTTACTAATCAGCAAACACGGAAGGTACCACGTTGTAGAGCATGAAAATATGACAACATTTCAAAAAAGAATCGGTGCAAAATATTATCTGAGTACCAAGTTATGACCACCTGAGTCGTTATTTTCATTTGGTGGGTTGAATTTTGGAAATTACATGAAATTACTAATCATCAAACACGGAAGGTACCATATTGTAGAGCGTGAAAATATGACAACTTTTCAAAAAGGAATCAGTACACAATATTATCAGAGCACCAAGTTATAACCACCAGAATTGTTATTTTTGTTTAATGGGTTGAATTTTGGAAATTAGATGAAGTTCTTAACCAGAAAACACGTAAGGTACCATATTGTAGAGAATGAAAATATAGGAACTTTGGAAAAGGAACCGGTAAAAAATATTATCTGAGCACCAAGTTATGACCACCTGAATAGTTATTTTCATTTGATGGGTTGAATTTTTGGAAATTAGATAAATTTACTAATCAGGAAACACGGAAGGTACTACGTTGTAGAGCATGAAAATATGACAACTTTTCAAAAAGGAATCGGTGCAAAATATTATCTGAGTACCAAGTTATGACCACCTGAGTCGTTATTTTCATTTGGTGGGTTGAATTTTGGAAATTACATGAAGTTACTAATCAGCAAACACGGAAGGTACCATATTGTAGAGCATGAAAACATGACAACATTTCAAAAAGGAATCAGTACAAAATATTATCAGAGCACCAAGTTATGACCATCGGAATTGTTATTTTTGTTTGATGGGTTGAATTTTGGAAATTAGATAGAGTTCTTAATAGGTAACAAGTAAGGTACCATATTGTAGAGCATGAAAATATAAGAACTTTTGAAAAAGGAACCGGTAAAAAATATTATCTGAGCACCAAGTTATGACCACCTAAATAGTTATTTTCATTTGATGGGTTGAAGTTTGGAAATTAGATAAATTTACTAATCAGCAAACACGGAAGGTACCACGTAGTAAAGCATGAAAATATGACAACTTTTCAAAAAGGAATCGGTGCAAAATATTATCGGAGTACCAAGTTATGACCACCTGAGTCGTTATTTTCATTTGGTGGGTTGAATTTTGGAAATTACATGAAGTTACTAATCAGTAAACACGGAAAGTACTATATTGTAGAGCATGAAAATATGACAACTTTTCAAAAAGGAATCAGTACAAAATATTATCAGAGCACCAAGTTATGAACACCGGAATCGTTATTTTTGTTTGATGGGTTGAATTTTGGAAATTACATGAAGTTCTTAACCAGCAAACACGTAAGGTACCATATTGTAGAGAATGAAAATATAGGAACTTTTGAAAAAGGAACCGGTAAAAAATATTATCTGAGTACCAAGTTATAACCACCTAAATAGTTATTTTCATTTGATGGGTTGAATTTTGGAAATTAGATAAATTTACTAATCAGCAAACACGGAAGGTACCACGTTGCAGAGCATGAAAATATGACAACATTTCAAAAAGGAATCGGTGCAAAATATTATCTGAGTACCAAGTTATGACCACCTGAGTCGTTATTTTCATTTGGTGGGTTGAATTTTGGAAATTACATGAAATTACTAATCATCAAACACGGAAGGTACCATATTGTAGAGCGTGAAAATATGACAACTTTTCAAAAAGGAATCAGTACAAAATATTATCAGAGCACCAAGTTATGACCACCAGAATCGTTATTTTTGTTTGATGGGTTGAATTTTGGAAATTATATGAAGTTCTTAACCAGAAAACACGTAAGGTACCATATTGTGGAGAATGAAAATATAAGAACTTTGGAAAAGGAACCGGTAAAAAATATTATCTGAGTACCAAGTTATGACCACCTGAATAGTTATTTTCATTTGATGGGTTGAATTTTTGGAAATTAGATAAATTTACTAATCAGGAAACACGGAAGGTACTACGTTGTAGAGCATGAAAATATGACAACTTTTCAAAAAGGAATCGGTGCAAAATATTATCTGAGTACCAAGTTATGACCACCTGAGTCGTTATTTTCATTTGGTGGGTTGAATTTTGGAAATTACATGAAGTTACTAATCAGCAAACACGGAAGGTACCATATTGTAGAGCATGAAAACATGACAACATTTCAAAAAGGAATCAGTACAAAATATTATCAGAGCACCAAGTTATGACCATCGGAATTGTTATTTTTGTTTGATGGGTTGAATTTTGGAAATTAGATAGAGTTCTTAATAGGTAACAAGTAAGGTACCATATTGTAGAGCATGAAAATATAAGAACTTTTGAAAAAGGAACCGGTAAAAAATATTATCTGAGCACCAAGTTATGACCACCTAAATAGTTATTTTCATTTGATGGGTTGAAGTTTGGAAATTAGATAAATTTACTAATCAGCAAACACGGAAGGTACCACGTAGTAAAGCATGAAAATATGACAACTTTTCAAAAAGGAATCGGTGCAAAATATTATCGGAGTACCAAGTTATGACCACCTGAGTCGTTATTTTCATTTGGTGGGTTGAATTTTGGAAATTACATGAAGTTACTAATCAGTAAACACGGAAAGTACTATATTGTAGAGCATGAAAATATGACAACTTTTCAAAAAGGAATCAGTACAAAATATTATCAGAGCACCAAGTTATGAACACCGGAATCGTTATTTTTGTTTGATGGGTTGAATTTTGGAAATTACATGAAGTTCTTAACCAGCAAACACGTAAGGTACCATATTGTAGAGAATGAAAATATAAGAACTTTTGAAAAAGGAACCGGTAAAAAATATTATCTGAGTACCAAGTTATAACCACCTAAATAGTTATTTTCATTTGATGGGTTGAATTTTGGAAATTAGATAAATTTACTAATCAGCAAACACGGAAGGTACCACGTTGCAGAGCATGAAAATATGACAACATTTCAAAAAGGAATCGGTGCAAAATATTATCTGAGTACCAAGTTATGACCACCTGAGTCGTTATTTTCATTTGGTGGGTTGAATTTTGGAAATTACATGAAATTACTAATCATCAAACACGGAAGGTACCATATTGTAGAGCGTGAAAATATGACAACTTTTCAAAAAGGAATCAGTACAAAATATTATCAGAGCACCAAGTTATGACCACCAGAATCGTTATTTTTGTTTGATGGGTTGAATTTTGGAAATTAGATGAAGTTCTTAACCAGAAAACACGTAAGGTACCATATTGTGGAGAATGAAAATATAAGAACTTTGGAAAAGGAACCGGTAAAAAATATTATCTGAGTACCAAGTTATGACCACCTGAATAGTTATTTTCATTTGATGGGTTGAATTTTTGGAAATTAGATAAATTTACTAATCAGGAAACACGGAAGGTACTACGTTGTAGAGCATGAAAATATGACAACTTTTCAAAAAGGAATCGGTGCAAAATATTATCTGAGTACCAAGTTATGACCACCTGAGTCGTTATTTTCATTTGGTGGGTTGAATTTTGGAAATTACATGAAGTTACTAATCAGCAAACACGGAAGGTTCCATACTGTAGAGCATGAAAACATGACAACTTTTCAAAAAGGAATCAGTACAAAATATTATCAGAGCACCAAGTTATGACCATCGGAATTGTTATTTTTGTTTGATGGGTTGAATTTTGGAAATTAGATAAAGTTCTTAATAGGTAACAAGTAAGGTACCATATTGTAGAGCATGAAAATATAAGAACTTTTGAAAAAGGAACCGGTAAAAAATATTATCTGAGCACTAAGTTATGACCACCTAAATAGTTATTTTCATTTGATGGGTTGAAGTTTGGAAATTAGATAAATTTACTAATCAGCAAACACGGAAGGTACCACGTAGTAGAGCATGAAAATATGACAACTTTTCAAAAAGGAATCGGTGCAAAATATTATCTGAGTACCAAGTTATGACCACCTGAGTCGTTATTTTCATTTGGTGGGTTGAATTTTGGAAATTACATGAAGTTACTAATCAGTAAACACGGAAGGTACCATATTGTAGAGCATGAAAACATGACAACTTTTCAAAAAGGAATCAGTACAAAATATTATCAGAGCACCAAGTTATGACCATCGGAATTGTTATTTTTGTTTGATGGGTTGAATTTTGGAAATTAGATAAAGTTCTTAATAGGTAACAAGTAAGGTACCATATTGTAGAGCATGAAAATATAAGAACTTTTGAAAAAGGAACCGGTGAAAAATATTATCTGAGCACCAAGTTATGACCACCTAAATAGTTATTTTCATTTGATGGGTTGAAGTTTGGAAATTAGATAAATTTACTAATCAGCAAACACGAAAGGTACCACGTAGTAGAGCATGAAAATATGACAACTTTTCAAAAAGGAATCGGTGCAAAATATTATCTGAGTACCAAGTTATGACCACCTGAGTCGTTATTTTCATTTGGTGGGTTGAATTTTGGAAATTACATGAAGTTACTAATCAGTAAACACGGAAGGTACCATATTGTAGAGCATGAAAATATGACAACTTTTCAAAAAGGAATCAGTACAAAATATTATCAGAGCACCAAGTTATGACCACCGGAATCGTTATTTTTGTTTGATGGGTTGAATTTTGGAAATTAGATGAAGTTCTTAACCAGCAAACACGTAAGGTACCATATTGTAGAGAATGAAAATATAAGAACTTTTGAAAAAGGAACCGATAAAAAATATTATCTGAGTACCAAGTTATAACCACCTAAATAGTTATTTTCATTTGATGGGTTGAATTTTGGAAATTAGATAAATTTACTAATCAGGAAACACGGAAGGTACCACGTTGTAGAGCATGAAAATATGACAACTTTTCAAAAAGGAATCGGTGCAAAATATTATCTGAGTACCAAGTTATGACCACCTGAGTCCTTATTTTCATTTGGTGGGTTGAATTTTGGAAATTACATGAAGTTACTAATCAGCAAACACGGAAGGTACCATATTGTAGAGCATGAAAATATGACAACTTTTCAAAAAGGAATCAGTACAAAATATTATTAGAGCACCAAGTTATGACCACCGGAATCGTTATTTTTGTTTAATGGGTTGAATTTTGGAAATTAGATGAAGTTCTTAACCAGCAAACACGTAAGGTACCATATTGTAGAGAATGAAAATATAAGAACTTTTGAAAAAGGAACCGGTAAAAAATATTATCTGAGTACTAAGTTATGACCACCTAAATAGTTATTTTCGTTTGATGGGTTGAATTTTGGAAATTAGATAAATTTACTAATCAGCAAACACGGAAGGTACCACGTTGTAGAGCATGAAAATATGACAACATTTCAAAAAGGAATCGGTGCAAAATATTATCTGAGTACCAAGTTATGACCACCTGAGTTGTTATTTTCATTTGGTGGGTTGAATTTTGGAAATTACATGAAGTTACTAATCAGTAAACACGGAAGGTACCATATTGTAGAGCATGAAAATATGACAACTTTTCAAAAAGGAATCAGTACAAAATATTATCAGAGCACCAAGTTATGACCACCGGAATCGTTATTTTTGTTTGATAGGTTGAATTTTGGAAATTAGATGAAGTTCTTAACCAGCAAACACGTAAGGTACCATATTGTAGAGAATGAAAATATAAGAACTTTTGAAAAAGGAACCGATCAAAAATATTATCTGAGTACCAAGTTATAACCACCTAAATAGTTATTTTAATTTGATGGGTTGAATTTTGGAAATTAGATAAATTTACTAATCAGGAAACACGGAAGGTACCACGTTGTAGAGCATGAAAATATGACAACTTTTCAAAAAGGAATCGGTGCAAAATATTATCTGAGTACCAAGTTATTACCACCTGAGTCGTTATTTTCATTTGGTGGGTTGAATTTTGGAAATTACATGAAGTTACTAATCAGCAAACACGGAAGGTGCCATATTGTAGAGCATGAAAACATGACAACTTTTCAAAAAGGAATCAGTACAAAATATTATCAGAGCACCAAGTTATGACCACCAGAATCGTTATTTTTGTTTGATGGGTTGAATTTTGGAAATTAGATGAAGTTCTTAACCAGCAAACACGTAAGGTACCATATTGTAGAGAATGAAAATATAAGAACTTTGGAAAAGGAACCGGTAAAAAATATATCTGAGCACCAAGTTATGACCACCTGAATAGTTATTTTCATTTGATGGGTTGAATTTTTGGAAATTAGATAAATTTACTAATCAGGAAACACGGAAGGTACCACGTTGTAGAGCATGAAAATATGACAACTTTTCAAAAAGGAATCGGTGCAAAATATTATCTGAGTACCAAGTTATGACCACCTGAGTCGTTATTTTCATTTGGTGGGTTGAATTTTGGAAATTACATGAAGTTACTAATCAGCAAACACGGAAGGTACCATATTGTAGAGCATGAAAACATGACAACTTTTAAAAAAGGAATCAGTACAAAATATTATCAGAGCACCAAATTATGACCATCGGAATTGTTATTTTTGTTTCATGGGTTGAATTTTGGAAATTAGATAATGTTATTAATAGGTAACAAGTAAGGTACCATATTGTAGAGCATGAAAATATAAGAACTTTTGAAAAAGGAACCGGTAAAAAATATTATCTGAGCACCAAGTTATGACCACCTAAATAGTTATTTTCATTTGATGGGTTGAAGTTTGGAAATTAGATAAATTTACTAATCAGCAAACACGGAAGGTACCACGTAGTAGAGCATGAAAATATGACAACTTTTCAAAAAGGAATCGGTGCAAAATATTATCTGAGTACCAAGTTATGACCACCTGAGTCGTTATTTTAATTTGGTGGGTTGAATTTTGGAAATTACATGAAGTTACTAATCAGTAAAAACGGAAGGTACCATATTGTAGAGCATGAAAATATGACAACTTTTCAAAAAGGAATCAGTACAAAATATTATCAGAGCACCAAGTTATGACCACCGGAATCGTTATTTTTGTTTGATGGGTTGAATTTTGGAAATTAGATGAAGTTCTTAACCAGCAAACACGTAAGATACCATATTGTAGAGAATGAAAATATAAGAACTTTTGAAAAAGGAACCGGTAAAAAATATTATCTGAGTACCAAGTTATAACCACCTAAATAGTTATTTTCATTTGATGGGTTGAATTTTGGAAATTAGATAAATTTACTAATCAGGAAACACGGAAGGTACCACGTTGTAGAGCATGAAAATATGACAACTTTTCAAAAAGGAATCGGTGCAAAATATTATCTGAGTACCAAGTTATGACCACCTGAGTCGTTATTTTCATTTGGTGGGTTGAATTTTGGAAATTACATGAAGTTACTAATCAGCAAACACGGAATGTACCATATTGTTGAGCATGAAAACATGGCAACTTTTCAAAAAGGAATCAGTACAAAATATTATCAGAGCACCAAGTTATGACCACCAGAATCGTTATTTTTGTTTGATGGGTTGAATTTTGGAAATTAGATAAAGTTCTTAATAGGTAACAAGTAAGGTACCATATTGTAGAGCATGAAAATATAAGAACTTTTGAAAAAGGAACCGGTAAAAAATATTATCTGAGCACCAAGTTATGACCACCTAAATAGTTATTTTAATTTGATGGGTTGAAGTTTGGAAATTAGATATATTTACTAATCAGCAAACACGGAAGGTACCACGTAGTAGAGCATGAAAATATGACAACTTTTCAAAAAGGAATCGGTGCAAAATATTATCTGAGTACCAAGTTATGACCACCTGAGTCGTTATTTTCATTTGGTGGGTTTAATTTTGGAAATTACATGAAGTTATTAATCAGCAAACACGGAAGGTACCATATTGTAGAGAATGAAAATATGACAACTTTTTAAAAAGGAATCAGTACAAAATATTATCAGAGCACCAAGTTATGACCACCGGAATCGTTATTTATGTTTGATGGGTTGAATTTTGGAAATTAGATGAAGTTCTTAACCAGCAAACACGTAAGGTACCATATTTTAGAGAATGAAAATATAAGAACTTTTGAAAAAGGAACCGGTAAAAAATATTATCTGAGCACCAAGTTCTGACCACCTGAATAGTTATTTTCATTTGATGGGTTGAATTTTGGAAATTAGATAAATTTACTAATCCGCAAACACGGAAGGTACCACGTTATAGAGCATGAAAATATGACCACATTTCAAAAAGGAATCGGTGCAAAATATTATCTGAGTACCAAGTTATGACCACCTGAGTCGTTATTTTCATTTGATGGGTTGGATTTTGGAAATTACATGAAGTTACTAATCAGCAAACACGGAAGGTACCATATTGTAGAACATGAAAATATATCAACTTTTCAAAAAGGTATCAGTACAAAATATTATCTGAGCACCATGTTATGACCACCGGAATCGTTATTTTTGTTTGATGGGTTGAATTTTGGAAATTAGATGAAGTTCTTAACCAGCAAACACGTAAGGTACCATATTGTAGAGAATGAAAATATAAGAACTTTTGAAAAAGGAACCGGTAAAAAATTTTGTCTGAGCATCAAGTTATGACCACCTAAATAGTTATTTTCATTTGATGGGTTGAATTTTGGAAATTAGATAAATTTACTAATCAGGAAACACGGAAGGTACCACGTTGTAGAGCATGAAAATATGACAACTTTTCAAAAAGGAATCGGTGCAAAATATTATATGAGTACCAGGTTATGACCACCTGAGTCGTTATTTTCATTTGGTGGGTTGAATTTTGGAAATTAGATAAAGTTCTTAATAGGTATCAAGTAAGGTACCATATTGTAGAAAATGAAAATATAAGAACTTTTGAAAAAGGAACCGGTAAAAACTATTTTCTGGGCACCAAGTTATGACCACCTAAATAGTTATTTTCATCTGATGGGTTGAATTTTGGAAATTCGATAAATTTACTAATCAGCAAACACGGAAGGTACCACGTTGTAGAGCATGAAAATATGACAACTTTTCAAAAAGGAAACGGTGCAAAATATTATCTGAGTGCCAAGTTATGACCACCTGAGTCGTTATTTTCATTTGGTGGGTTTAATTTTGGAAATTACATGAAGTTACTAATCAGCAAACACGGAAGGTACCATATTGTAGAGCATGAAAATATGACAAATTTTCAAAAAGGAATCAGTACAAAATATTATCAGAGCACCAAGTTATGACCACCGGAATCGTTATTTTGTTTGATGGGTTGAATTTTGGAAATTAGATGAAGTTCTTAACCAGCAAACTCGTAAGGTACCATATTGTAGAGAATGAAAATATAAGAACTTTTGAAAAAGGAACCGGTAAAAAATATTATCTGAGTACCAAGTTATAACCACCTAAATAACATTTTCATTTGATGGGTTGAATTTTGGAAATTAGATAAATTTACTAATCAGGAAACACGGAAGGTACCACGTTGTAGAGCATGAAAATATGACAACATTTCAAAAAGGAATCGGTGCAAAATATTATCTGAGTACCAAGTTATGACCACCTGAGTCGTTATTTTCATTTGGTGGGTTGAATTTTGGAAATTACACGAAGTTACAAATCAGCAAACACGGAAGGTACCATATTGTAGAGCATGAAAATATGACAACTTTTCAAAAAGGAATCAGTACAAAATATTATCAGAGCACCAAGTTATGACCACCGGAATCGTTATTTTTGTTTGATGGGTTGAATTTTGGAAATTAGATGAAGTTCTTAACCAGCAAACACGTAAGGTACCATATTGTAGAGAATGAAAATATAAGAACTTTTGAAAAAGGAACTGGTAAAAAATATTATCTGAGCACCAAGTTATGACCACCTGAATAGTTATTTTCATTTGATGGGTTCAATTTTGTAAATTAGATAAATTTACTAATCAGGAAACACGGAAGGTACCACGTTGTAGAGCATGAAAATATGACAACATTTCAAAAAGGAATCGGTGCAAAATATTATCTGAGTACCAAGTTATGACCACCTGAGTCGTTATTTTCATTTGGTGGGTTGAATTTTGGAAATTACATGAAGGTACTAATCAGCAAACACGGAAGGTACCATATTGTAGAGCATGAAAACATGACAACTTTTCAAAAAGGAATCAGTACAAAATATTATCAGAGCACCAAGTTATGACCATCGGAATTGTTATTTTTGTTTGATGGGTTGAATTTTGGAAATTAGATAAAGTTCTTAATAGGTAACAGGTAAGGTACCATATTGTAGAGGATGAAAATATAAGAACTTTTGAAAAAGGAACCGGTAAAAAATATTATCTGAGCACCAAGTTATGACCACCTAAATAGTTATTTTCATTTGATGGGTTGAATTTTGAAAATTAGATAAATTTACTAATCAGCAAACACGGAAGGTACCACGTTGTAGAGCATGAAATTATAACAACTTTTCAAAAAGGAATCGGAGCAAAATATTATCCGAGTACCAAGTTAAGACCACTTGAGTCGTTATTCTCATTTGATGGGTTGAATTTTGGAAATCACACGAAGTTACTAATTAGAAAACAAGGAAGTTACCATATTTAGAGCATGAAAATATAACAACTTTTCAAAAAAGAATTGGTACAAAATATTTTCTGAGCATCAAGTTATGATCACCGGAATCGTTATTTTTGTTTGATGGGTAGAATTTTTGAAATTAGATAAAGTTCTTAACCAGTAAACACGTAAGGTACCATATTGTAGAGCATGAAAATATAAGAACTTTTGAAAAAGGAACCGGTAAAAAATATTATCTGAGCACCAAGTTATGACCACCTAAATAGTTATTTTCATTTGATGGGTTGAATTTTGAAAATTAGATAAATTTACTAATCAGCAAACATGGAAGGTACCACGTTGTAGAGCATGAAAATATAACAACTTTTCAAAAAGGAATCGGTGCAAAATATTATCCGAGTACCAAGTTAAGACCACCTGAGTCGTTATTCTCATTTGATGGGTTGAATTTCGGAAATTACACGAAGTTACTAATTAGCTAACACAGAAGTCACCATATTTAGAGCATGAAACAATAACAACTTTTCAAAAAAGAATTGGTACAAAATATTATCTGAGCATCAAGTTATGATCACCGAAATCGTTATTTTTGTTTGATGGGTTGAATTTTGGAAATTAGATAAAGTTCTTAACCAGCAAACACGTAAGGTACCATATTGTAGAGCATGAAAATATAAGAACTTTCGAAAAAGGAACCGGTAAAAAATATTATCTGAGCACCAAGTTATGACCACCTAAATAGTTATTTTAATTTGATGGGTTGAATTTTGAAAATTAGATAAATTTACTAATCAGCAAACATGGAAGGTACCACGTTGTAGAGCATGAAAATATAACAACTTTTCAAAAAGGAATCGGTGCAAAATATTATCCGAGTACCAAGTTAAGACCACCTGAGTTGTTATTCTCATTTGATGGGTTGAATTTCGGAAATTACAAGAAGTTACTAATTAGCAAACACAGAAGTTACCATATTTAGAGCATGAAACTATAACAACTTTTCAAAAAAGAATTGGTACAAAATATTATCTGAGCATCAAGTTATGATCACCGAAATCGTTATTTTTGTTTGATGGCTTGAATTTTGGAAATTAGATGAAGTTCTTAACCAGCAAACACGTAAGGTTCCATATTGTAGAGAATGAAAATATAATAACTTTGGAAAAGGAACCGGTAAAAAATATTATCTGAGCACCAAGTTATGACCACCTGAATAGTTATTTTCATTTGATGGGTTGAATTTTTGGAAATTAGATAAATTTACTAATCAGGAAACACGGAAGGTACCACGTTGTAGAGCATGAAAATATGACAACTTTTCAAAAAGGAATCGGTGCAAAATATTATCTGAGTACCAAGTTATGACCACCTGAGTCGTTATTTTCATTTGGTGGGTTGAATTTTGGAAATTACATGAAGTTACTAATCAGCAAACACGGAAGGTACCATATTGTAGAGCATGAAAACATGACAACTTTTCAAAAAGGAATCAGTACAAAATATTATCAGAGCACCATGTTATGACCATCGGAATTGTTATTTTTGTTTGATGGGTTGAATTTTGGAAATTAGATAAAGTTCTTAATAGGTAACAAGTAAGGTACCATATTGTAGAGCATGAAAATATAAGAACTTTTGAAAAAGGAACCGGTAAAAAATATTATCTGAGCACCAAGTTATGACCACCTAAATAGTTATTTTCATTTGATGGGTTGAAGTTTGGAAATTAGATAAATTTACTAATCAGCAAACATGGAAGGTACCAACGTAGTAGAGCATGAAAATATGACAACTTTTCTAAAAGGAATCGGTGCAAAATATTATCTGAGTACCAAGTTATGACCACCTGAGTCGTTATTTTCATTTGGTGGGTTGAATTTTGGAAATTACATGAAGTTACTAATCAGTAAACACGGAAGGTACCATATTGTAGAGCATGAAAATATGACAACTTTTCAAAAAGGAATCAGTACAAAATATTATCAGAGCACCAAGTTATGACCACCGGAATCGTTATTTTTGTTTGATGGGTTGAATTTTGGAAATTAGATGAAGTTCTTAACCAGCAAACACGTAAGGTACCATATTGTAGAGAATGAAAATATAAGAACTTTTGAAAAAGGAACCGGTAAAAAATATTATCTGAGTACCAAGTTATAACCACCTAAATAGTTATTTTCATTTGATGGGTTGAATTTTGGAAATTAGATAAATTTACTAATCAGGAAACACGGAAGGTACCACGTTGTAGAGCATGAAAATAGGACAACTTTTCAAAAAGGAATCGGTGCAAAATATTATCTGAGTACCAAGTTATGACCACCTGAGTCGTTATTTTCATTTGGTGGGTTGAATTTCGGAAATTACACGAAGTTACTAATCAGCAAACACGGAAGGTACCATATTTAGAGCATGAAAATATAACAACTTTTCAAAAAAGAATCGGTACAAAATATTACCTGAGCATCAAGTTATGACCACCGGAATTGTTATTTTTGTCTGATGGGTTGAATTTTGGAAATTATATAAAGTTCTTAACCAGCAAACACGTAAGGTACCATATTGTAGAGCATGAAAATATAAGAACTTTTGAAAAAGGAACCGGTAAAAAATATTATCTGAGCACCAAGTTATGACCACCTAAATAATTATTTTCATTTGATGGGTTGAATTTTGGAAATTAGATAAATTTTCTAATCAGAAAACACGGAAGGTACCACGTTGTAGAGAATGAAAATATAACAACTTTTCAAAAAGGAATCGGTGCAAAATATTATCCGAGTACCAAGTTAAGACCACCTGAGTTGTTATTTTCATTTGATGGGTTGAATTTCGGAAATTACACGAAGTTACTAATTAGCAAACACGGAAGTTACCATATTTAGAGCATGAAAATATAACAACTTTTCAAAAAAGAATCGGTACAAAATATTATCTGAGCTTCAAGTTATGACCACCGGAATTGTTATTTTTGTCTGATGGGTTGAATTTTGGAAATTAGATAAAGTTCTTAACCAGTAAACACGTAAGGTACCATATTGTAGAGAATGAAAATATAAGAACTTTTGAAAAAGGAACCGGTAAAAAATATTATCTGAGCACCAAGTTATGACCACCTAAATAATTATTTTCATTTGATGGGTTGAATTTTGAAAATTAGATAAATTTACTAATCAGCAAACACGGAAGGTATCACGTTGTAGAGCATGAAAATATAACAACTTTTCAAAAAGGAATCGGTGCAAAATATTATCCGAGTACCAAGTTAAGACCACCTGAGTTGTTATTTTCATTTGATGGGTTGAATTTCGGAAATTACACGAAGTTACTAATCAGCAAACACGGAAGGTACCATATTTAGAGCATGAAAAGATAACAACTTTTCAAAAGAGAATCGGTACAAAATATTATCTGAGCATCAAGTTATGACCACCGGAATTGTTAGTTTTGTTTGATGGGTTGAATTTTGGAAATTAGATAAAGTTCTTAACCAGCAAACACGTAAGGTACCATATTGTAGAGCATGAAAATATAAGAACTTTTGAAAAAGGAACCGGTAAAAAATATTATCTGAGCACCAAGTTATGACCACCTAAATAATTATTTTCATTTGATGGGTTGAATTTTGAAAATTAGATAAATTTACTAATCAGCAAACACGGAAGGGATCACGTTGTAGAGCATGAAAATATAACAACTTTTCAAAAAGGAATCGGTGCAAAATATTATCCGAGTACCAAGTTATAACCACCTGAGTCGTAATTTTCATTTGATTGGTTGAATTTCGGAAATTACACGAAGTTACTAATCAGCAAACACGGAAGGTACCATATTTAGAGCATGAAAAGATAACAACTTTTCAAAAGAGAATCGGTACAAAATATTATCTGAGCATCAAGTTATGACCACCGGAATTGTTAGTTTTGTTTGATGGGTTGAATTTTGGAAATTTGATAAAGTTCTTAACCAGCAAACACGTAAGGTACCATATTGTTGAGCATGAAAATATAAGAACTTTTGAAAAAGGAACCGGTAAAAAATATTATCTGAGCACCAAGTTATGACCACCTAAATAAATAGTTATTTTCATTTGATGGGATGAATTTTGGAAATTAGATAAATTTACTAATCAGCAAACGCGGAAGGTACCACGTTGTAGAGCATGAAAATATAACAACTTTTCAAAAAGGAATCGGTGCAAAATATTATCTGAGTACCAAGTTATGCCCACCTGAGTCGTAATTTCCATGTGATGGGTTGAATTTCGGAAATTACACGAAGTTACTAATTAGCAAACACGGAAGGTACCATATTTACAGCATGAAAATATAACAACTTTTCAAAAAAGAATCGGTAAAAAAATATTATTTGAGCAACAAGTTATGACCACCGGAATTGTTATTTTTGTTTGATGGGTTGAATTTTGGAAATTAGATAAAGTTCTTAACCAGCAAACACGTAAGGTACCATATTGTAGAGCATGAAAATATAAGAACTTTTGAAAAAGGAACCGGTAAAAAATATTATCTGAGCACCAAGTTATGACCACCTAAATAATTATTTTCATTTGATGGGTTGAATTTTGAAAATTAGATAAATTTACTAATCAGCAAACACGGAAGGTATCACGTTGTAGAGCATGAAAATATAACAACTTTTCAAAAAGGAATCGGTGCAAAATATTATCCGAGTACCAAGTTATGACCACCTGAGTCGTAATTTTTATTTGATGGGTTGAATTTCGGAAATTACACGAAGTTACTAATCAGCAAACACGGAAGGTACAATATTTAGAGAATGAAAAGATAACAACTTTTCAAAAGAGAATCGGTACAAAATATTATCTGAGCATCAAGTTATGACCACCGGAATTGTTAGTTTTGTTTGATGGGTTGAATTTTGGAAATTAGATAAAGTTCTTAACCAGCAAACACGTAAGGTACCATATTGTAGAGCATGAAAATAAAAGAACTTTTGAAAAAGGAACCTGTAAAAAATATTACTAGAGCACCAAGTTATGACCACCTAAATAGTTATTTTCATTTGATGGGTTGAATTTTGGAAATTAGAGAAATTTACTAATCAGCAAACGCGGAAGGTACCACGTTGTAGAGCATGAAAATATAACAACTTTTCAAAAAGGAATTGGTGCAAAATATTATCCGAGTACCAAGTTATGACCACCTGAGTCGTAATTTTCATTTGATAGGTTGAATTTCGGAAATTACACGAAGTTACTAATCAGCAAACACAGAAGGTACCATATTTAGAGCATGAAAAGATAACAACTTTTCAAAAGAGAATCGGTACAAAATATTATCTGAGCATCAAATTATGACCACCGGAATTGTTAGTTTTGTTTGATGGGTTGAATTTTGGAAATTAGATAAAGTTCTTAACCAGCAAACACGTAAGGTACCATATTGTAGACCATGAAAATATAAGAACTTTTGAAAAAGGAACCGGTAAAAAATATTATCTGAGCACCAAGTTATGACCACCTAAATAAATAGTTATTTTCATTTGATGGGTTGAATTTTGGAAATTAGATAAATTTACTAATCAGCAAACGCGGAAGGTACCACGTTGTAGAGCATGGAAATATAACAACTTTTCAAAAAGGAATCGGTGCAAAATATTATCTGAGTACCAAGTTATGCCCACCTGAGTCGTAATTTCCATTTGATGGGTTGAATTTCGGAAATTACACGAAGTTACTAATTAGCAAACACGGAAGGTACCATATTTACAGCATGAAAATATAACAACTTTTCAAAAAAGAATCGGTAAAAAAATATTATTTGAGCATCAAGTTATGACCACCGGAATTGTTATTTTTGTTTGATGGGTTGAATTTTGGAAATTAGATAAAGTTCTTAACCAGCAAACACGTAAGGTACCATATTGTAGAGCATGAAAATATAAGAACTTTTGAAAAAGGAACCGGTAAAAAATATTATCTGAGCACCAAGTTATGACCACCTAAATAATTATTTTCATTTGATGGGTTGAATTTTGAAAATTAGATAAATTTACTAATCAGCAAACACGGAAGGTATCACGTTGTAGAGCATGAAAATATAACAACTTTTCAAAAAGGAATCGGTGCAAAATATTATCCGAGTACCAAGTTATGACCACCTGAGTCGTAATTTTCATTTGATGGGTTGAATTTCGGAAATTACACAAAGTTACTAATCAGCAAACACGGAAGGTACCATATTTAGAGCATGAAAAGATAACAACTTTTCAAAAGAGAATCGGTACAAAATATTATCTGGGCATCAAGTTATGACCACCGGAATTGTTAGTTTTGTTTGATGGGTTGAATTTTGGAAATTAGATAAAGTTCTTAACCAGCAAACACGTAAGGTACCATATTGTAGAGCATGAAAATATAAGAACTTTTGAAAAAGGAACCTGTAAAAAATATTACTAGAGCACCAAGTTATGACCACCTAAATAGTTATTTTCATTTGATGGGTTGAATTTTGGAAATTAGAGAAATTTACTAATCAGCAAACGCGGAAGGTACCACGTTGTAGAGCATGAAAATATAACAACTTTTCAAAAAGGAATTGGTGCAAAATATTATCCGAGTACCAAGTTATGACCACCTGAGTCGTAATTTTCATTTGATGGGTTGAATTTCGGAAATTACACGAAGTTACTAATCAGCAAACACGGAAGGTACCATATTTAGAGCATGAAAAGATAACAACTTTTCAAAAGAGAATCGGTACAAAATATTATCTGAGCATCAAGTTATGACCACCGGAATTGTTAGTTTTGTTTGATGGGTTGAATTTTGGAAATTAGATAAAGTTCTTAACCAGCAAACACGTAAGTTACCATATTGTAGAGCATGAAAATATAAGAACTTTTGAAAAAGGAACCGGTAAAAAATATTATCTGAGCACCAAGTTATGACCACCTAAATAAATAGTTATTTTCATTTGATGGGTTGAATTTTGGAAATTAGATAAATTTACTAATCAGAAAACGCGGAAGGTACCACGTTGTAGAGCATGAAAATATAACAACTTTTCAAAAAGGAATCGGTGCAAAATATTATCTGAGTACCAATTTATGCCCACCTGAGTCGTAATTTCCATTTGATGGGTTGAATTTCGGAAATTACACGAAGTTACTAATTAGCAAACACGGAAGGTACCATATTTACAGCATGAAAATATAACAACTTTTCAAAAAAGAATCGGTAAAAAAATATTATTTGAGCATCAAGTTATGACCACCGGAATTGTTATTTTTGTTTGATGGGTTGAATTTTGGAAATTAGATAAAGTTCTTAACCAGCAAACACGTAAGGTACCATATTGTAGAGCATGAAAATATAAGAACTTTTGAAAAAGGAACCGGTAAAAAATATTATCTGAGCACCAAGTTATGACCACCTAAATAAATAGTTATTTTAATTTGATGGGTTGAATTTTGGAAATTAGATAAATTTACTAATCAGCAAACGCGGAAGGTACCACGTTGTAGAGCATGAAAATATAACAACTTTTCAAAAAGGAATCGGTGCAAAATATTATCTGAGTACCAAGTTATGCCCACCTGAGTCGTAATTTCCATTTGATGGGTTGAATTTCGGAAATTACACGAAGTTACTAATTAGCAAACACGGAAGGTACCATATTTACAGCATGAAAATATAACAACTTTTCAAAAAAGAATCGGTAAAAAAATATTATTTGAGCATCAAGTTATGACCACCGGAATTGTTATTTTTGTTTGATGGGTTGAATTTTGTAAATTAGATAAAGTTCTTAACCAGCAAACACGTAAGGTACCATATTGTAGAGCATGAAAATATAAGAACTTTTGAAAAAGGAACCGGTAAAAAATATTATCTGAGCACCAAGTTATGACCACCTAAATAATTATTTTCATTTGATGGGTTGAATTTTGAAAATTAGATAAATTTACTAATCAGCAAACACGGAAGGTATCACGTTGTAGAGCATGAAAATATAACAACTTTTCAAAAAGGAATCGGTGCAAAATATTATCCGAGTACCAAGTTTTGACCACCTGAGTCGTAATTTTCATTTGATGGGTTGAATTTCGGAAATTACACGAAGTTACTAATCAGCAAACACGGAAGGTACCATATTTAGAGCATGAAAAGATAACAACTTTTCAAAAGAGAATCGGTACAAAATATTATCTGAGCATTAAGTTATGACCACCGGAATTGTTAGTTTTGTTTGATGGGTTGAATTTTGGAAATTAGATAAAGTTCTTAACCAGCAAACACGTAAGGTACCATATTGTAGAGCATGAAAATATAAGAACTTTTGAAAAAGGAACCTGTAAAAAATATTACTAGAGCACCAAGTTATGACCACCTAAATAGTTATTTTCATTTGATGGGTTGAATTTTGGAAATTAGAGAAATTTACTAATCAGCAAACGCGGAAGGTACCACGTTGTAGAGCATGAAAATATAACAACTTTTCAAAAAGGAATTGGTGCAAAATATTATCCGAGTACCAAGTTATGACCACCTGAGTCGTAATTTTCATTTGATTGGTTGAATTTCAGAAATTACACGAAGTTACTAATTAGCAAACACAGAAGGTACCATACTTAGAGAATGAAAATATAACAACTTTTCAAAAAAGAATCGGTAAAAAATATTATCTGAGCATCAAATTATGACCACCGAAATTGTTATTTTTATTTGATGGGTTGAATTTTGGAAATTAGATAAAGTTCTTAACCAGCAAACACGTAAGGTAACATATTGTAGAGTATGAAAATATAAGAACTTTTGAAAAAGGAACCGGTAAAAAATATTATCAGAGAACTAGTTATGACCACCTAAATAGTTATTTTTATTTGATGGGTTGAATTTTGGAAATTAGATAAATTTACTAATCAGAAAGCACGGAAGGTACCACGTTGTAAAGCATGAAAATATAACAACTTTTCAAAAAGGAATCGGTGCAAAATATTATCCGAGTACCAAGTTATAACCACCTGAATCGTTATTTTCATTTAATGGGTTGAATTTCAGAAATTACACGAAGTTACTAATTAGCAAACACGAAGTTACCATATTTAGAGCATGAAAATATAACAACTTTTCAAAAAAGAATCGGTACAAAATATTATCTGAGCATCAGTTATGACCACCGGAATTGTTATTTTTGTTTGATAGGTTGAATTTTGGAAATTAGATAAAGTTCTTAACCAGCAAACACGTAAGGTACCATATTGTAGAGAATGAAAATATAAGAACTTTTGAAAAAGGAACCGGTAAAAAATATTATCTGAGCACCAAGTTATGACCACCTAAATAGTTATTTTCATTTGATGGGTTGAATTTTGGAAATTAGATAAATTTTCTAATCAGAAAGCACGGAAGGTACCACGTTGTAGAGCATGAAAATATAACAACTTTTCAAAAAGGAATCGGTGCAAAATATTATCCGAGTACCAAGTTATGACCACCTGAGTCGTAATTTTCATTTGATGGGTTGAATTTCAGAAATTACACGAAGTTACTAATTAGCAAACACGGAAGGTACCATATTTAGAGCATGAAAATATAACAACTTTTCAAAAAAGAATCGGTAAAAAATATTATCTGAGCATCAGTTGTGACCACCGGAATTGTTATTTTTGTTTGATGGGTTGAATTTTGGAAATTAGATAAAGTTCTTAACCAGCAAACACGTAAGGTACCATATTGTAGAGCATGAAAATATAAGAACTTTTGAAAAAGGAACCGGTAAAAAATATTATCTGAGCACCAAGTTATGACCACCTAAATAGTTATTTTCCTTTGATGGGTTGAATTTTGGAATTTTGATAAATTTTCTAATCAGAAAACACGGAAGGTACCACGTTGTAGAGCATGAAAATATAACAACTTTTCAAAAAGGAATCGGTGCAAAATATTATCCGAGTACGAAGTTATGACCACCTGAGTCGTAATTTTCATTTGATGGGTTGAATTTCGGAAATTACACGAAGTTACTAATCAGCAAACACGGAAGGTACCATATTTAGAGCATGAAAATATAACAACTTTTCAAAAAAGAATCGGTACAAAATATTACCTGAGCATCAAGTTATGACCACCGGAATTGTTATTTTTGTTTGATGGGTTGAATTTTGGAAATTAGATAAAGTTCTTAACCAGCAAACACGTAAGGTACCATATTGTAGAGCATCAAAATATAAGAACTTTTGAAAAAGGAACCGGTAAAAAATATTATCTGAGCACCAAGTTATGACCACCTAAATAATTATTTTCATTTGATGGGTTGAATTTTGAAAATTAGATAAATTTACTAATCAGCAAACACGGAAGGGATCACGTTGTAGAGCATGAAAATATAACAACTTTTCAAAAAGGAATCGGTGCAAAATATTATCCGAGTACCAAGTTATGACCACCTGAGTCGTAATTTTCATTTGATGGGTTGAATTTCGGAAATTACACGAAGTTACTAATCAGCAAACACGGAAGGTACCATATTTAGAGCATGAAAAGATAACAACTTTTCAAAAGAGAATCGGTACAAAATATTATCTGAGCATCAAGTTATGACCACCGGAATTGTTAGTTTTGTTTGATGGGTTGAATTTTGGAAATTAGATAAAGTTCTTAACCAGCAAACACGTAAGGTACCATATTGTAGAGCATGAAAATATAAGAACTTTTGAAAAAGGAACCTGTAAAAAATATTACTAGAGCACCAAGTTATGACCACCTAAATAGTTATTTTCATTTGATGGGTTGAATTTTGGAAATTAGATAAATTTTCTAATCAGAAAACACGGAAGGTACCACATTGTAGAGCATGAAAATATAACAACTTTTCAAAAAGGAATCGGTGCAAAATATTATCCGAGTACCAAGTTATAACCACCTGAATCGTTATTTTCATTTAATGGGTTGAATTTCGGAAATTACACGAAGTTACTAATTAGCAAACACCAAGTTACCATATTTAGAGCATGAAAATATAACAACTTTTCAAAAAAGAATCGGTACAAAATATTATCTGAGCATCAGTTATGACCACCGAAATTGTTATTTTTGTTTGATAGGTTGAATTTTGGAAATTAGATAAAGTTCTTAACCAGCAAACACGTAAGGTACCATATTGTAGAGCATGAAAATATAAGAACTTTTGAAAAAGGAACCGGTAAAAAATATTATCAGAGCACCAAGTTATGACCACCTAAATAGTTATTTTCATTTGATGGGTTGAATTTTGGAAATTAGATAAATTTTCTAATCAGAAAGCACGGAAGGTACCACGTTGTAGAGCATGAAAATATAACAACTTTTCAAAAAGGAATCGGTGCAAAATATTATCCGAGTACCAAGTTATGACCACCTGAGTCGTAATTTTCATTTGATGGGTTGAATTTCAGAAATTACACGAAGTTACTAATTAGCAAACACGGAAGGTACCATATTTAGAGCATGAAAATATAACAACTTTTCAAAAAAGAATCGGTAAAAAAAATATTATTTGAGCATCAAGTTATGACCACCGGAATTGTTATTTTTGTTTGATGGGTTGAATTTTGGAAATTAGATAAAGTTCTTAACCAGCAAACACGTAAGGTACCATATTGTAGAGCATGAAAATATAAGAACTTTTGAAAAAGGAACCGGTAAAAAATATTATCTGAGCACCAAGTTATGACCACCTAAATAATTATTTTCATGTGATGTGTTGAATTTTGAAAATTAGATAAATTTACTAATCAGCAAACACGGAAGGGATCACGTTGTAGAGCATGAAAATATAACAACTTTTCAAAAAGGAATCGGTGCAAAATATTATCCGAGTACCAAGTTATGACCACCTGAGTCGTAATTTTCATTTGATGGGTTGAATTTCGGAAATTACACGAAGTTACTAATCAGCAAACACGGAAGGTACCATATTTAGAGCATGAAAAGATAACAACTTTTCAAAAGAGAATCGGTACAAAATATTATCTGAGCATCAAGTTATGACCACCGGAATTGTTAGTTTTGTTTGATGGGTTGAATTTTGGAAATTAGATAAAGTTCTTAACCAGCAAACACGTAAGGTACCATATTGTAGAGAATGAAAATATAAGAACTTTTGAAAAAGGAACCTGTAAAAAATATTACTAGAGCACCAAGTTATGACCACCTAAATAGTTATTTTCATTTGATGGGTTGAATTTTGGAAATTAGAGAAATTTACTAATCAGCAAACGCGGAAGGTACCACGTTGTAGAGCATGAAAATATAACAACTTTTCAAAAAGGAATTGGTGCAAAATATTATCCGAGTACCAAGTTATGACCACCTGAGTCGTAATTTTCATTTGATTGGTTGAATTTCAGAAATTACACGAAGTTACTAATTAGCAAACACAGAAGGTACCATATTTAGAGAATGAAAATATAACAACTTTTCAAAAAAGAATCGGTAAAAAATATTATCTGAGCATCAAATTATGACCACCGAAATTGTTATTTTTATTTGATGGGTTGAATTTTGGAAATTAGATAAAGTTCTTAAACAGCAAACACGTAAGGTAACATATTGTAGAGTATGAAAATATAAGAACTTTTGAAAAAGGAACCGGTAAAAAATATTATCAGAGAACTAGTTATGACCACCTAAATAGTTATTTTTATTTGATGGGTTGAATTTTGGAAATTAGATAAATTTACTAATCAGAAAGCACGGAAGGTACCACGTTGTAAAGCATGAAAATATAACAACTTTTCAAAAAGGAATCGGTGCAAAATATTATCCGAGTACCAAGTTATAACCACCTGAATCGTTATTTTCATTTAATGGGTTGAATTTCGGAAATTACACGAAGTTACTAATTAGCAAACACGAAGTTACCATATTTAGAGCATGAAAATATAACAACTTTTCAAAAAAGAATCGGTACAAAATATTATCTGAGCATCAGTTATGACCACCGGAATTGTTATTTTTGTTTGATAGGTTGAATTTTGGAAATTAGATAAAGTTCTTAACCAGCAAACACGTAAGGTACCATATTGTAGAGAATGAAAATATAAGAACTTTTGAAAAAGGAACCGGTAAAAAATATTATCTGAGCACCAAGTTATGACCACCTAAATAGTTATTTTCATTTGATGGGTTGAATTTTGGAAATTAGATAAATTTTCTAATCAGAAAGCACGGAAGGTACCACGTTGTAGAGCATGAAAATATAACAACTTTTCAAAAAGGAATCGGTGCAAAATATTATCCGAGTACCAAGTTATGACCACCTGAGTCGTAATTTTCATTTGATGGGTTGAATTTCAGAAATTACACGAAGTTGCTAATTAGCAAACACGGAAGGTACCATATTTAGAGCATAAAAATATAACAACTTTTCAAAAAAGAATCGGTAAAAAATATTATCTGAGCATCAGTTGTGACCACCGGAATTGTTATTTTTGTTTGATGGGTTGAATTTTGGAAATTAGATAAAGTTCTTAACCAGCAAACACGTAAGGTACCATATTGTAGAGCATGAAAATATAAGAACTTTTGAAAAAGGAACCGGTAAAAAATATTATCTGAGCACCAAGTTATGACCACCTAAATAGTTATTTTCATTTGATGGGTTGAATTTTGGAAATTAGATAAATTTTCTAATCAGAAAACGCGGAAGGTACCACTTTGTAGAGCATGAAAATATAACAACTTTTCAAAAAGGAATCGGTGCAAAATATTATCCGAGTACCAAGTTAAGACCACCTGAGTCGTTATTTTCATTTGATGGGTTGAATTTCGGAAATTACACGAAGTTACTAATTAGCAAACACGGAAGTTACCATATTTAGAGCATGAAAATATAACAACTTTTCAAAAAAGTATCGGTACAAAATATTATCTGAGCATCAAGTTATGACCACCGGAATTGTTATTTTTGTCTGATGGGTTGAATTTTGGAAATTAGATAAAGTTCTTAACCAGCAAACACGTAAGGTACCATATTGTAGAGCATCAAAATATAAGAACTTTTGAAAAAGGAACCGGTAAAAAATATTATCTGAGCACCAAGTTATGACCACCTAAATAGTTATTTTCCTTTGATGGGTTGAATTTTGGAATTTAGATAAATTTTCTAATCAGAAAACACGGAAGGTACCACGTTGTAGAGCATGAAAATATAACAACTTTTCAAAAAGGAATCGGTGCAAAATATTATCCGAGTACCAAGTTAAGACCACCTGAGTCGTTATTTTCATTTGATGGGTTGAATTTCGGAAATTACACGAAGTTACTAATTAACAAACACGGAAGTTACCATATTTAGAGCATGAAAATATAACAACTTTTCAAAAAAGAATCCGTACAAAATATTATCTGAGCATCAAGTTATGACCACCGGAATTGTTATTTTTGTTTGATGGGTTGAATTTTGGAAATTAGATAAAGTTCTTAACCAGCAAACACGTAAGGTACCATATTGTAGAGCATCAAAATATAAGAACTTTTGAAAAAGGAACCCGTAAAAAATATTATCAGAGCACCAAGTTATGACCACCTAAATAGTTATTTTTATTTGATGGGTTGAATTTTGAAAATTAGATAAATTTACTAATCAGAAAACACGGAAGGTACCACGTTGTAGAGCATGAAAATATAACAACTTTCCAAAAAGGAATCGGTGCAAAATATTATCCGAGTACCAAGTTATACCACCTGGATCGTTATTTTCATTTAATGGGTTGAATTTCGGAAATTACACGAAGTTACTAATTAGCAAACACGGAAGTTACCATATTTAGAGCATGAAAATATAACAACTTTTCAAAAAAGAATCGGTACAAAATATTATCTGAGCATCAAGTTATGACCACCGGAATTGTTATTTTTGTTTGATGGGTTGAATTTTGGAAATTAGATAAAGTTCTTAAACAGCAAACACGTAAGGTACCATATTGTAGAGCATGAAAATATAAGAACTTTTGAAAAAGGAACCCGTAAAAAATATTATCAGAGCACCAAGTTATGACCACCTAAATAGTTATTTTTATTTGATGGGTTGAATTTTGAAAATTAGATAAATTTACTAATCAGCAAATGCGGAAGGTACCACATTGTAGAGCATGAAAATATAACAACTTTTCGAAAAGGAATCGGTGCAAAATATTATCCGAGTACTAAGTTATGACCACCTGAGTCGTAATTTTCATTTGATGGGTTGAATTTCGGAAATTACACGAAGTTACTAATCAGCAAACACGGAAAGTACCATATTTAGAGCATGAAAATATAACAACTTTTTAAAAAAGAATCGGTAAAAAATATTATCTGAGCATCAAGTTATGACCACCGGAATTGTTATTTTAGTTTGATGGGTTGAATTTTGGAAATTAGATAAAGTTCTTAACCAGCAAACACGTAAGGTACCATATTGTAGAGAATGAAAATATAAGAACTTTTGAAAAAGGAACCGGTAAAAAATATTATCTGAGCACCAAGTTATGACCACCTAAATAGTTATTTTCATTTGATGGGTTGAATTTTGGAAATTAGATAAATTTACTAATCAGAAAGCACGGAAAGTACCACGTTGTAGAGCGTGAAAATATAATAACTTTTCAAAAAGGAATCGGTGCAAAATATTATCCGAGTACCAAGTTATAACCACCTGAGTCGTAATTTTCATTTGATGGGTTACTAATTAGCAAACACGGAAGGTACCATATTTAGAGCATGAAAATATAACAACTTTTCAAAAAAGAATCGGTAAAAAATATTATCTGAGCATCAACTTATGACCACCGGAATTGTTATTTTTGTTTGATGGGTTGAATTTTGGAAATTAGATAAAGTTCTTAACCAGCAAATACGTAAGGTACCATATTGTAGAGCATGAAAATATAAGAACTTTTGAAAAAGGAACCGGTAAAAAATATTATCTGAGCACCAAGTTATGACCACCTAAATAGTTATTTTCATTTGATGGGTTGAATTTTGGAAATTAGATAAATTTTCTAATCAGAAAACACGGAAGGTACCACGTTGTAGAGCATGAAAATATAACAACTTTTCAAAAAGGAATCGGTGCAAAATATTATCCGAGTACCAAGTTAAGACCACCTGAGTCGTTATTTACATTTGATGGGTTGAATTTCGGAAATTACACGAAGTTACTAATTTGCAAACACGGAAGTTACCATATTTAGAGCATGAAAATATAACAATTTTCAAAAAAGAATCGGTACAAAATATTATCTGAGAATCAAGTTATGACCACCGGAATTGTTATTTTTGTCTGATGGGTTGAATTTTGGAAATTAGATAAGTTCTTAACCAGCAAACACGTAAGGTACCATATTGTAGAGCATGAAAATATAAGAACTTTTGAAAAAGGAACCGGTAAAAAATATTATCTGAGCACCAAGTTATGACCACCTAAATAGTTATTTTCATTTGATGGGTTGAATTTTGGAAATTAGATAAATTTACTAATCAGAAAGCACGGAAGGTACCACGTTGTAGAGCATGAAAATATAACAACTTTTCAAAAAGGAATCGGTGCAAAATATTATCCGAGTACCAAGTTATGACCACCTGAGTCGTAATTTTCATTTGATGGGTTGAATTTCAGAAATTACACGAAGTTACTAATTAGCAAACACAGAAGGTACCATATTTAGAGCATGAAAATATAACAACTTTTCAAAAAAGAATCGGTAAAAAATATTATCTGAGCATCAAGTTATGACCACCGAAATTGTTATTTTTGTTTGATGGGTTTAATTTTGGAAATTAGATAAAGTTCTTAACCTGCAAACACGTAAGGTAACATATTGTAGAGCATGAAAATATAAGAACTTTTGAAAAAGGAACCGGTAAAAAATATTATCTGAGAACTAGTTATGACCACCTAAATAGTTATTTTTATTAGATGGGTTGAATTTTGGAAATTAGATAAATTTACTAATCAGAAAGCACGGAAGGTACCACGTTGTAAAGCATGAAAATATAACAACTTTTCAAAAAGGAATCGGTGCAAAATATTATCCGAGTACCAAGTTATAACCACCTGAATCGTTATTTTCTTTTAATGGGTTGAATTTCGGAAATTACACGAAGTTACTAATTAGCAAACACGGAAGTTACCATATTTAGAGCATGAAAATATAACAACTTTTCAAAAAAAAATCGGTACAAAATATTATCTGAGCATCAAGTTATGACAACTAGAATTGTTATTTTTGTGTGATGGGTTGAATTTTGGAAATTAGATAAAGTTCTTAACCGGCAAACACGTAAGGTACCATATTGTAGAGCATCAAAATATAAGAACTTTTGAAAAAGGAACCCATAAAAAATATTATCTGAGCACCAAGTTATGACCACCTAAATAGTTATTTTTATTTGATGGGTTGAATTTTGAAAATTAGATAAATTTACTAATCCGCAAATACGGAAGGTACCACATTGTAGAGCATGAAAATATAACAACTTTTCAAAAAGGAATCGGTGCAAAATATTATCCGAGTACTAAGTTATGACCACCTGAGTCGTAATTTTCATTTGATGGGTTGAATTTCGGAAATTACACGAAGTTACTAATCAGCAAACACGGAAGGTACCATATTTATAGCATGAAAATATAACAACTTTTTAAAAAAGAATCGGTAAAATATATTATCTGAGCATCAAGTTATGACCACCGGAATTGTTATTTTTGTTTGATGGGTTGAATTTTGGAAATTAGATAAAGTTCTTAACCAGCAAACACATAAGGTACCATATTGTAGAGAATGAAAATATAAGAACTTTTGAAAAAGGAACCGGTAAAAAATATTATCTGAGCACCAAGTTATGACCACCTAAATAGTTATTTTCATTTGATGGGTTGAATTTTGGAAATTAGATAAATTTACTAACCAGAAAGCACGGAACGTACCACGTTGTAGAGCATGAAAATATAACAACTTTTCAAAAAGGAATCGGTGCAAAATATTATCCGAGTACCAAGTTATGACCACCTGAGTCGTAATTTTCATTTGATGGGTTAAATTTCAGAAATTACACGAAGTTACTAATTAGCAAACACGGAAGGTACCATATTTAGAGCATGAAAATAAAACAACTTTTCAAAAAAGAATCGGTAAAAAATATTATCTGAGCATCAAGTTATGACCACCGTAATTGTTATTTTTGTTTGATGGGTTGAATTTTGGAAATTAGATAAAGTTCTTAACCAGCAAACACATAAGGTACCATATTGTAGAGCATGAAAATATAAGAACTTTTGAAAAAGGAACCGGTAAAAAATATTATCTGAGCACCAAGTTATGACCACCTAAATAGTTATTTTCATTTGATGGGTTGAATTTTGGAAATTAGATAAATTTTCTAATCAGAAAACATGGAAGGTACCACGTTGTAAAGCATGAAAATATAACTTTTCAAAAAGGAATCGGTGCAAAATATTATCCGAGTACCAAGTTAAGACCACCTGAGTCGTTATTTTCATTTGATGGGTTGAATTTCGGAAATTACACGAAGTTACTAATTAGCAAACACGGAAGTTACCATATTTAGAGCATGAAAATATAACAATTTTCAAAAAAGAATCGGTACAAAATATTATCTGAGAATCAAGTTATGACCACCGGAATTGTTATTTTTGTCTGATGGGTTGAATTTTGGAAATTAGATAAGTTCTTAACCAGCAAACACGTAAGGTACCATATTGTAGAGCATGAAAATATAAGAACTTTTGAAAAAGGAACCGGTAAAAAATATTATCTGAGCACCAAGTTATGACCACCTAAATAGTTATTTTCATTTGATGGGTTGAATTTTGGTAATTAGATAAATTTACTAATCAGAAAGCACGGAAGGTACCACGTTGTAGAGCATGAAAATATAACAACTTTTCAAAAAGGAATCGGTGCAAAATATTATCCGAGTACCAAGTTATGACCACCTGAGTCGTAATTTTCATTTGATGGGTTGAATTTCAGAAATTACACGAAGTTACTAATTAGCAAACACGGAAGGTACCATATTTAGAGCATGAAAATATAACAACTTTTCAAAAAAGAATCGGTAAAAAATATTATCTGAGCATCAGTTATGACCATCGGAATTGTTATTTTTGTTTGATGGGTTGAATTTTGGAAATTAGATAAAGTTCTTAACCAGCAAACACGTAAGGTACCATATTGTAGAGCATGAAAATATAAGAACTTTTGAAAAAGGAACCGGTAAAAAATATTATCTGAGCACCAAGTTATGACCACCTAAATAGTTATTTTCATTTGATGGGTTGAATTTTGGTAATTAGATAAATTTACTAATCAGAAAGCACGGAAGGTACCATGTTGTAGAGCATGAAAATATAACAACTTTTCAAAAAGGAATCGGTGCAAAATATTATCCGAGTACCAAGTTAAGACCACCTGAGTCTTTATTTTCATTTGATGGGTTGTATTTCGGAAATTACACGAAGTTACTAATTAGCAAACACGGAAGTTCCCATATTTAGAGCATGAAAATATAACAACTTTTCAAAAAAGAATCGGTAAAAAATATTATCTGAGCATCAAGTTATGACCACCGGAATTGTTATTTTTGTTTGATGGGTTGAATTTTGGAAATTAGATAAAGTTCTTAACCAGCAAACACGTAAGGTACCATATTGTAGAGCATGAAAATATAAGAACTTTTGAAAAAGGAACCGGTAAAAAATATTATCTGAGCACCAAGTTATGACCACCTAAATAGTTATTTTCATTTGATGGGTTGAATTTTGGAAATTAGATAAATTTTCTAATCAGAATACACGGAAGGTACCACGTTGTAGAGAATGAAAATATAACAACTTTTCAAAAAGGAATCGGTGCAAAATATTATCCGAGTCCCAAGTTAAGACCACCTGAGTCGTTATTTTCATTTGATGGGTTGAATTTCAGAAATTACACGAAGTTACTAATTAGCAAACACGGAAGTTACCATATTTAGAGCATGAAAATATAACAACTTTTCAAAAAAGAATCGGTACAAAATATTATCTGAGCATCAAGTTATGACCACCGGAATTGTTATTTTTGTCTGATGGGTTGAATTTTGGAAATTAGATAAAGTTCTTAACCAGCAAACACGTAAGGTACCATATTGTAGAGAATGAAAATATAAGAACTTTTGAAAAAGGAACCGGTAAAAAATATTATCTGAGCACCAAGTTATGACCACCTAAATAGTTATTTTCATTTGATGGGTTGAATTTTGGAAATTAGATAAATTTACTAATCAGAAAGCACGGAAGGTACCACGTTGTAGAGCATGAAAATATAACAACTTTTCAAAAAGGAATCGGTGCAAAATATTATCCGAGTACCAAGTTATGACCACCTGAGTCGTAATTTTCATTTGATGGGTTGAATTTCAGAAATTACACGAAGTTACTAATTAGCAAACACGGAAGGTACCATATTTAGAGCATGAAAATATAACAACTTTTCAAAAAAGAATCGGTAAAAAATATTATCTGAGCATCAAGTTATGACCACCGGAATTGTTATTTTTGTTTGATGGGTTTGATTTTGGAAATTAGATAAAGTTCTTAACCAGCAAATACGTAAGGTACCATATTGTAGAGCATGAAAATATAAGAACTTTTGAAAAAGGAACCGGTAAAAAATATTATCTGAGCACCAAGTTATGACCACCTAAATAGTTATTTTCATTTGATGGGTTGAATTTTGGAAATTAGATAAATTTTCTAATCAGAAAACACGGAAGGTACCACGTTGTAGAGCATAAAAATATAACAACTTTTCAAAAAGGAATCGGTGCAAAATATTATCCGAATACCAAGTTAAGACCACCAGAGTCATTATTTTCATTTGATGGGTTGAATTTCAGAAATTACACGAAGTTACTAATTAGTAAAAATGGAAGTTACCATATTTAGAGCATGAAAATATAACAACTTTTCAAAAAAGAATCGGTACAAAATATTATCTGAGCATCAAGTTATGACCACCGGAATTGTTTTTTTTTTGTCTGATGGGTTGAATTTTGGAAATTAGATAAAGTTCTTAACCAACAAACACGTAAGGTACCATATTGTAGAGAATAAAAATATAAGAACTTTTGAAAAAGGAACCGGTAAAAAATATTATCTGAGCACCAAGTTATGACCACGTAAATAGTTATTTTCATTTGATGGGTTGAATTTTGGAAATTAGATAAATTTACTAATCAGAAAGCACGGAAGGTACCACGTTGTAGAGCATGAAAATATAACAACTTTTCAAAAAGGATTCGGTGCAAAATATTATCCGAGTACCAAGTTATGACCACCTGAGTCGTAATTTTCATTTGATGGGTTGAATTTCAGAAATTACACGAAGTTACTAATTAGCAAACACGGAAGTTACCATATTTAGAGCATGAAAATATAACAACTTTTCAAAAAAGAATCGGTAAAAAATATTATCTGAGCATCAAGTTATGACCACCGGAATTGTTGTTTTTGTTTGATGGGTTGAATTTTGGAAATTAGATAAAGTTCTTAACCAGCAAACACGTAAGGTACCATATTGTAGAGCATGAAAATAAAAGAACTTTTGAAAAAGGAACCGGTAAAAAATATTATCTGAGCACCAAGTTATGACCACCTAAATAGTTATTTTCATTTGATGGGTTGAATTTTGGAAATTAGATAAATTTACTAATCAGAAAGCACGGAAGGTACCACGTTGTAGAGCATGAAAATATAACAACTTTTCAAAAAGGAATCGGTGCAAAATATTATCCGAGTCCCAAGTTAAGACCACCTGAGTCGTTACTTTCATTTGATGGGTTGAATTTCGGAAATTACACGAAGTTACTAATTAGCAAACACGGAAGTTACCATATTTAGAGCATGAAAATATAACAACTTTTCAAAAAAGAATCGGTAAAAAATATTATCTGAGCATCAAGTTATGACCACCGGAATTGTTATTTTTGTTTGATGGGTTTAATTTTGGAAATTAGATAAAGTTCTTAACCAGCAAACACGTAAGGTACCATATTGTAGAGAATGAAAATATAAGAACTTTTGAAAAAGGAACCGGTAAAAAATATTATCTGATCACCAAGTTATGACAACCTAAATAGTTATTTTCATTTGATGGGTTGAATTTTGGAAATTAGATAAATTTACTAATCAGAAAGCACGGAAGGTACCACGTTGTAGAGCATGAAAATATAACAACTTTTCAAAAAGGAATCGGTGCAAAATATTATCCGAGTACCAAGTTATGACCACCTGAGTCGTAATTTTCATTTGATGGGTTGAATTTCGGAAATTACACGAAGTTACTAATTAGCAAACACGGAAGTTACCATATTAAGAGCATGAAAATATAACAATTTTCAAAAAAGAATCGGTACAAAATATTATCTGAGAATCAAGTTATGACCACCGGAATTGTTATTTTTGTCTGATGGGTTGAATTTTGGAAATTAGATAAGTTCTTAACCAGCAAACACGTAAGGTACCATATTGTAGAGCATGAAAATATAAGAACTTTTGAAAAAGGAACCGGTAAAAAATATTATCTGAGCACCAAGTTATGACCACCTAAATAGTTATTTTCATTTGATGGGTTGAATTTTGGAAATTAGATAAATTTACTAATCCGAAAGCACGGAAGGTACCACGTTGTAGAGCATGAAAATATAACAACTTTTCGAAAAGGAATCGATGCAAAATATTATCCGAGTACCAAGTTATGACCACCTGAGTCGTAATTTTCATTTGATGGGTTGAATTTCAGAAATTACACGAACTTACTAATTAGCAAACACGGAAGGTACCATATTTAGAGCATGAAAATATAACAACTTTTCAAAAAAGAATCGGTAAAAAATATTATCTAAGCATCAGTTATGACCATCGGAATTGTTATTTTTGTTTGATGGGTTGAATTTTGGAAATTAGATAAAGTTCTTAACCAGCAAACACGTAAGGTACCATATTGTAGACCATGAAAATATAAGAACTTTTGAAAAAGGAACCGTTAAAAAATATTATCTGAGCACCAAGTTATGACCACCTAAATAGTTATTTTCATTTGATGGGTTGAATTTTGGTAATTAGATAAATTTACTAATCAGAAAGCACGGAAGGTATCACGTTGTAGAGCATGAAAATATAACAAATTTTCAAAAAGGAATCGGTGCAAAATATTATCCGAGTACCAAGTTAAGACCACCTGAGTCGTTATTTTCATTTGATGGGTTGAATTTCGGAAATTACACGAAGTTACTAATTAGCAAACACGGAAGTTACCATATTTAGAGCATGAAAATATAACAACTTTTCAAAAAAGAATCGGTACAAAATATTATCTGAGCATCAAGTTATGACCACCGGAATTGTTATTTTTGTTTGATGGGTTGAATTTGGGAAATTAGATAAAGTTCTTAACCAGCAAACACGTAAGGTACCATATTGTAGAGCATGAAAATATAAGAACTTTTGAAAAAGGAACCGGTAAAAAATATTATCTGAGCACCAAGTTATGACCACCTAAATAGTTATTTTCATTTGATGGGTTGAATTTTGGAAATTAGATAAATTTTCTAATCAGAAAACACGGAAGGTACCACGTTGTAGAGCATGAAAATATAGCATCTTTTCAAAAAGGAATCGGTGCAAAATATTATCCGAGTCCCAAGTTAAGACCACCTGAGTCGTTATTTTCATTTGATGGGTTGAATTTCAGAAATTACACGAAGTTACTAATTAGCAAACACGGAAGTTACCATATTTAGAGCATGAAAATATAACAACTTTTCAAAAAAGAATCGGTACAAAATATTATCTGAGCATCAAGTTATGACCACCGGAATTGTTATTTTTGTCTGATGGGTTGAATTTTGGAAATTAGATAAAGTTCTTAACCAGCAAACACGTAAGGTACCATATTGTAGAGAATGAAAATATAAGAACTTTTGAAAAAGGAACCGGTAAAAAATATTATCTGAGCACCAAGTTATGACCACCTAAATAGTTATTTTCATTTGATGGGTTGAATTTTGGAAATTAGATAAATTTACTAATCAGAAAGCACGGAAGGTACCACGTTGTAGAGCATGAAAATATAACAACTTTTCAAAAAGGATTCGGTGCAAAATATTATCCGAGTACCAAGTTATGACCACCTGAGTCGTAATTTTCATTTGATGGGTTGAATTTCAGAAATTACACGAAGTTACTAATTAGCAAACACGGAAGGTACCATATTTAGAGCATGAAAATATAACAACTTTTCAAAAAAGAATCGGTAAAAAATATTATCTGAGCATCAAGTTATGACCACCGGAATTGTTATTTTTGTTTGATGGGTTGAATTTTGGAAATTAGATAAAGTTCTTAACCAGCAAATACGTAAGGTACCATATTGTAGAGCATGAAAATATAAGAACTTTTGAAAAAGGAACCGGTAAAAAATATTATCTGAGCACCAAGTTATGACCACCTAAATAGTTATTTTCATTTGATGGGTTGAATTTTGGAAATTAGATAAATTTTCTAATCAGAAAACACGGAAGGTACCACGTTGTAGAGCATGAAAATATAACAACTTTTCAAAAAGGAATCGGTGCAAAAATATTATCCGAGTACCAAGTTAAGACCACCTGAGTCGTTATTTTCATTTGATGGGTTGAATTTCGGAAATTACACGAAGTTACTAATTAGCAAACACGGAAGTTACCATATTTAGAGCATGAAAATATAACAACTTTTCAAAAAAGAATCGGTACAAAATATTATCTGAGCATCAAGTTATGACCACCGGAATTGTTATTTTTGTCTGATGGGTTGAATTTTGGAAATTAGATAATGTTCTTAACCAGCAAACACGTAAGGTACCATATTGTAGAGAATGAAAATATAAGAACTTTTGAAAAAGGAACCGGTAAAAAATATTATCTGAGCACCAAGTTATGACCACCTAAATAGTTATTTTCATTTGATGGGTTGAATTTTGGAAATTAGATAAATTTACTAATCAGAAAGCACAGAAGGTAGCACGTTGTAGAGCATGAAAATATAACAACTTTTCAAAAAGGAATCGGTGCAAAATATTATCCGAGTACCAAGTTATGACCACCTGAGTCGTAATTTTCATTTGATGGGTTGAATTTCAGAAATTACACGAAGTTACTAATTAGCAAACACGGAAGGTACCATATTTAGAGCATGAAAATATAACAACTTTTCAAAAAAGAATCGGTAAAAAATATTATCGGAGCATCAGTTATGACCACCGGAATTGTTATTTTTGTTTGATAGGTTGAATTTTGGAAATTAGATAAAGTTCTTAACCAGCAAACACGTAAGGTACCATATTGTAGAGCATGAAAATATAAGAACTTTTGAAAAAGGAACCGGTAAAAAATATTATCTGAGCACCAAGTTATGACCACCTAAATAGTTATTTTCATTTGATGGGTTGAATTTTGGAAATTAGATAAATTTACTAATCAGAAAGCACGGAAGGTACCACGTTGTAGAGCATGAAAATATAACAACTTTTCAAAAAGGAATCGGTGCAAAATATTATCCGAGTACCAAGTTATGACCACCTGAGTCGTAATTTTCATTTGATGGGTTGAATTTCAGAAATTACACGAAGTTACTAATTAGCAAACACGGAAGGTACCATATTTAGAGCATGAAAATATAACAACTTTTCAAAAAAGAATCGGTAAAAAATATTATCGGAGCATCAGTTATGACCACCGGAATTGTTATTTTTGTTTGATAGGTTGAATTTTGGAAATTAGATAAAGTTCTTAACCAGCAAACACGTAAGGTACCATATTGTAGAGCATGAAAATATAAGAACTTTTGAAAAAGGAACCGGTAAAAAATATTATCTGAGCACCAAGTTATGACCACCTAAATAGTTATTTTCATTTGATGGGTTGAATTTTGGAAATTAGATAAATTTTCTAATCAGAAAACACGGAAGGTACCACGTTGTAGAGCATGAAAATATAACAACTTTTCAAAAAGGATTCGGTGCAAAATATTATCCGAGTACCAAGTTATGACCACCTGAGTCGTAATTTTCATTTGATGGGTTGAATTTCAGAAATTACACGAAGTTACTAATTAGCAAACACGGAAGGTACCATATTTAGAGCATGAAAATATAACAACTTTTCAAAAAAGAATCGGTAAAAAATATTATCTGAGCATCAAGTTATGACCACCGGAATTGTTATTTTTGTTTGATGGGTTGAATTTTGGAAATTAGATAAAGTTCTTAACCAGCAAATACGTAAGGTACCATATTGTAGAGCATGAAAATATAAGAACTTTTGAAAAAGGAACCGGTAAAAAATATTATCTGAGCACCAAGTTATGACCACCTAAATAGTTATTTTCATTTGATGGGTTGAATTTTGGAAATTAGATAAATTTTCTAATCAGAAAACACGGAAGGTACCACGTTGTAGAGCATGAAAATATAACAACTTTTCAAAAAGGAATCGGTGCAAAAATATTATCCGAGTACCAAGTTAAGACCACCTGAGTCGTTATTTTCATTTGATGGGTTGAATTTCGGAAATTACACGAAGTTACTAATTAGCAAACACGGAAGTTACCATATTTAGAGCATGAAAATATAACAACTTTTCAAAAAAGAATCGGTACAAAATATTATCTGAGCATCAAGTTATGACCACCGGAATTGTTATTTTTGTCTGATGGGTTGAATTTTGGAAATTAGATAATGTTCTTAACCAGCAAACACGTAAGGTACCATATTGTAGAGAATGAAAATATAAGAACTTTTGAAAAAGGAACCGGTAAAAAATATTATCTGAGCACCAAGTTATGACCACCTAAATAGTTATTTTCATTTGATGGGTTGAATTTTGGAAATTAGATAAATTTACTAATCAGAAAGCACAGAAGGTAGCACGTTGTAGAGCATGAAAATATAACAACTTTTCAAAAAGGAATCGGTGCAAAATATTATCCGAGTACCAAGTTATGACCACCTGAGTCGTAATTTTCATTTGATGGGTTGAATTTCAGAAATTACACGAAGTTACTAATTAGCAAACACGGAAGGTACCATATTTAGAGCATGAAAATATAACAACTTTTCAAAAAAGAATCGGTAAAAAATATTATCGGAGCATCAGTTATGACCACCGGAATTGTTATTTTTGTTTGATAGGTTGAATTTTGGAAATTAGATAAAGTTCTTAACCAGCAAACACGTAAGGTACCATATTGTAGAGCATGAAAATATAAGAACTTTTGAAAAAGGAACCGGTAAAAAATATTATCTGAGCACCAAGTTATGACCACCTAAATAGTTATTTTCATTTGATGGGTTGAATTTTGGAAATTAGATAAATTTACTAATCAGAAAGCACGGAAGGTACCACGTTGTAGAGCATGAAAATATAACAACTTTTCAAAAAGGAATCGGTGCAAAATATTATCCGAGTACCAAGTTATGACCACCTGAGTCGTAATTTTCATTTGATGGGTTGAATTTCAGAAATTACACGAAGTTACTAATTAGCAAACACGGAAGGTACCATATTTAGAGCATGAAAATATAACAACTTTTCAAAAAAGAATCGGTAAAAAATATTATCGGAGCATCAGTTATGACCACCGGAATTGTTATTTTTGTTTGATAGGTTGAATTTTGGAAATTAGATAAAGTTCTTAACCAGCAAACACGTAAGGTACCATATTGTAGAGCATGAAAATATAAGAACTTTTGAAAAAGGAACCGGTAAAAAATATTATCTGAGCACCAAGTTATGACCACCTAAATAGTTATTTTCATTTGATGGGTTGAATTTTGGAAATTAGATAAATTTTCTAATCAGAAAACACGGAAGGTACCACGTTGTAGAGCATGAAAATATAACAACTTTTCAAAAAGGATTCGGTGCAAAATATTATCCGAGTACCAAGTTATGACCACCTGAGTCGTAATTTTCATTTGATGGGTTGAATTTCAGAAATTACACGAAGTTACTAATTAGCAAACACGGAAGGTACCATATTTAGAGTATGAAAATATAACAACTTTTCAAAAAAGAATCGGTAAAAAATATTATCGGAGCATCAGTTATGACCACCGGAATTGTTATTTTTGTTTGATAGGTTGAATTTTGGAAATTAGATAAAGTTCTTAACCAGCAAACACGTAAGGTACCATATTGTAGAGCATGAAAATATAAGAACTTTTGAAAAAGGAACCGGTAAAAAATATTATCTGAGCACCAAGTTATGACCACCTAAATAGTTATTTTCATTTGATGGGTTGAATTTTGGAAATTAGATAAATTTTCTAATCAGAAAACACGGAAGGTACCACGTTGTAGAGCATGAAAATATAACAACTTTTCAAAAAGGAATCGGTGCAAAATATTATCCGAGTCCCAAGTTAAGACCACCTGAGTCGTTATTTTCATTTGATGGGTTGAATTTCAGAAATTACACGAAGTTACTAATTAGCAAACACGGAAGTTACCATATTTAGAGCATGAAAATATAACAACTTTTCAAAAAAGAATCGGTACAAAATATTATCTGAGCATCAAGTTATGACCACCGGAATTGTTATTTTTTTCTGATGGGTTGAATTTTGGAAATTAGATAATGTTCTTAACCAGCAAACACGTAAGGTACCATATTGTAGAGAATGAAAATATAATAACTTTTGAAAAAGGAACCGGTAAAAAATATTATCTGAGCACCAAGTTATGACCACCTAAATAGTTATTTTCATTTGATGGGTTGAATTTTGGAAATTAGATAAATTTAATAATCAGCAAACACGGAAGGTACCACGTTGTAGAGCATGAAAATATAACAACTTTTCAAAAAGGAATCAGTTTAAAATATTATCCGAGTACCAAGTTATGACCACCTGAGTCGTTATTTTCATTTGATGGGTTGAATTTCGGAAATTACACGAAGTTACTAATTGGCAAACACGGAAGTTACCATATTTAGAGCATGAAAATATAACAACTTTTCAAAAAAGATTTGGTACAAAATATTATCTGAGCATCAAGTTATGATCACCGGAATCGTTATTTTTGTTTGATGGGTTGAATTTGGGAAATTAGATAAAGTTCTTAACCAGCAAACACGTAAGGTACCATATTGTAGAGCATGAAAATATAAGAACTTTTGAAAAAGGAACCGGTAAAAAATATTATCTGAGCACCAAGTTATGACCACCTAAATAGTTATTTTCATTTGATGGGTTGAATTTTGGAAATTAGATAAATTTACTAATCAGAAAGCACGGAAGGTACCACGTTGTAGAGCATGAAAATATAACGACTTTTCAAAAAGGATTCGGTGCAAAATATTATCCGAGTACCAAGTTATGACCACCTGAGTCGTAATTTTCATTTGATGGGTTGAATTTCAGAAATTACACGAAGTTACTAATTAGCAAACACGGAAGGTACCATATTTAGAGCATGAAAATATAACAACTTTTCAAAAAAGAATCGGTAAAAAATATTATCGGAGCATCAGTTATGACCACCGGAATTGTTATTTTTGTTTGATAGGTTGAATTTTGGAAATTAGATAAAGTTCTTAACCAGCAAACACGTAAGGTACCATATTGTAGAGCATGAAAATATAAGAACTTTTGAAAAAGGAACCGGTAAAAAATATTATCTGAGCACCAAGTTATGACCACCTAAATAGTTATTTTCATTTGATGGGTTGAATTTTGGAAATTAGATAAATTTTCTAATCAGAAAACACGGAAGGTACCACGTTGTAGAGCATGAAAATATAACAACTTTTCAAAAAGGATTCGGTGCAAAATATTATCCGAGTACCAAGTTATGACCACCTGAGTCGTAATTTTCATTTGATGGGTTGAATTTCAGAAATTACACGAAGTTACTAATTAGCAAACACGGAAGGTACCATATTTAGAGCATGAAAATATAACAACTTTTCAAAAAAGAATCGGTAAAAAATATTATCGGAGCATCAGTTATGACCACCGGAATTGTTATTTTTGTTTGATAGGTTGAATTTTGGAAATTAGATAAAGTTCTTAACCAGCAAACACGTAAGGTACCATATTGTAGAGCATGAAAATATAAGAACTTTTGAAAAAGGAACCGGTAAAAAATATTATCTGAGCACCAAGTTATGACCACCTAAATAGTTATTTTCATTTGATGGGTTGAATTTTGGAAATTAGATAAATTTTCTAATCAGAAAATACGGAAGGTACCACGTTGTAGAGCATGAAAATATAACAACTTTTCAAAAAGGAATCGGTGCAAAATATTATCCGAGTCCCAAGTTAAGACCACCTGAGTCGTTATTTTCATTTGATGGGTTAAATTTCAGAAATTACACGAAGTTACTAATTAGCAAACACGGAAGTTACCATATTTAGAGCATGAAAATATAACAACTTTTCAAAAAAGAATCGGTACAAAAAATTATCTGAGCATCAAGTTATGACCACCGGAATTGTTATTTTTTTCTGATGGGTTGAATTTTGGAAATTAGATAATGTTCTTAACCAGCAAACACGTAAGGTACCATATTGTAGAGAATGAAAATATAAGAACTTTTGAAAAAGGAACCGGTAAAAAATATTATCTGAGCACCAAGTTATGACCACCTAAATAGTTATTTTCATTTGATGGGTTGAATTTTGGAAATTAGATAAATTTACTAATCAGAAAGCACGGAAGGTACCACGTTGTAGAGCATGAAAATATAACAACTTTTCAAAAAGGATTCGGTGCAAAATATTATCCGAGTACCAAGTTATGACCACCTGAGTCGTAATTTTCATGTGATGGGTTGAATTTCAGAAATTACACGAAGTTACTAATTAGCAAACACGGAAGGTACCATATTTAGAGCATGAAAATATAACAACTTTTCAAAAAAGAATCGGTAAAAAATATTATCTGAGCATCAGTTATGACCATCGGAATTGTTATTTTTGTTTGATGGGTTGAATTTTGGAAATTAGATAAAGTTCTTAACCAGCAAACACGTAAGGTACCATATTGTAGAGCATGAAAATATAAGAACTTTTGAAAAAGGAACCGGTAAAAAATATTATCTGAGCACCAAGTTATGACCACCTAAATAGTTATTTTCATTTGATGGGTTGAATTTTAGAAATTAGATAAATTTTCTAATCAGAAAACACGGAAGGTACCACGTTGTAGAGCATGAAAATATAACAACTTTTCAAAAAGGAATCGGTGCAAAATATTATCCGAGTCCCAAGTTAAGACCACCTGAGTCGTTATTTTCATTTGATGGGTTAAATTTCAGAAATTACACGAAGTTACTAATTAGCAAACACGGAAGTTACCATATTTAGAGCATGAAAATATAAGAACTTTTCAAAAAAGAATCGGTACAAAATATTATCTGAGCATCAAGTTATGACCACTGGAATTGTTATTTTTTTCTGATGGGTTGAATTTTGGAAATTAGATAATGTTCTTAACCAGCAAACACGTAAGGTACCATATTGTAGAGAATGAAAATATAAGAACTTTTGAAAAAGGAACCGGTAAAAAATATTATCTGAGCACCAAGTTATGACCACCTAAATAGTTATTTTCATTTGATGGGTTGAATTTTGGAAATTAGATAAATTTACTAATCAGAAAGCACGGAAGGTACCACGTTGTAGAGCATGAAAATATAACAACTTTTCAAAAAGGATTCGGTGCAAAATATTATCCGAGTACCAAGTTATGACCACCTGAGTCGTTATTTTCATTTGATGGGTTGAATTTCAGAAATTACACGAAGTTACTAATTAGCAAACACGGAAGTTACCATATTTAGAGCATGAAAATATAACAACTTTTCAAAAAAGAATCGGTACAAAATATTATCTGAGCATCAAGTTATGACCACCGGAATTGTTATTTTTGTCTGATGGGTTGAATTTTGGAAATTAGATAAAGTTCTTAACCAGCAAACACGTAAGGTACCATATTGTAGAGAATGAAAATATAAGAACTTTTGAAAAAGGAACCGGTAAAAAATATTATCTGAGCACCAAGTTATGACCACCTAAATAGTTATTTTCATTTGATGGGTTGAATTTTGGAAATTAGATAAATTTACTAATCAGAAAGCACGGAAGGTACCACGTTGTAGAGCATGAAAATATAACAACTTTTCAAAAAGGATTTGGTGCAAAATATTATCCGAGTACCAAGTTATGACCACCTGAGTCGTAATTTTCATTTGATGGGTTGAATTTCAGAAATTACACGAAGTTACTAATTAGCAAACAGGGAAGGTACCATATTTAGAGCATGAAAATATAACAACTTTTCAAAAAAGAATCGGTAAAAAATATTATCTGAGCATCAGTTATGACCACCGGAATTGTTGTTTTTGTTTGATGGGTTGAGTTTTGGAAATTAGATAAAGTTCTTAACCAACAAACACGTAAGGTACCATATTGTAGAGCATGAAAATATAAGAACTTTTGAAAAAGGAACCGGTAAAAAATATTATCTGAGCACCAAGTTATGACCACCTAAATAGTTATTTTCATTTGATGGGTTGAATTTTGGAAATTAGATAAATTTTCTAATCAGAAAACACGGAAGGTACCACGTTGTAGAGCATGAAAATATAACAACTTTTCAAAAAGGAATCGGTGCAAAATATTATCCGAGTCCCAAGTTAAGACCACCTGAGTCGTTATTTTCATTTGATGGGTTGAATTTCAGAAATTACACGAAGTTACTAATTAGCAAACACGGAAGTTACCATGTTTAGAGCATGAAAATATAACAACTTTTCAAAAAAGAATCGGTACAAAATATTATCTGAGCATCAAGTTATGACCACCGGAATTGTTATTTTTGTCTGATGGGTTGAATTTTGGAAATTAGATAATGTTCTTAACCAGCAAACACGTAAGGTACCATATTGTAGAGAATGAAAATATAATAACTTTTGAAAAAGGAACCGGTAAAAAATATTATCTGAGCACCAAGTTATGACCACCTAAATAGTTATTTTCATTTGATGGGTTGAATTTTGGAAATTAGATAAATTTACTAATCAGAAAGCACGGAAGGTACCACGTTGTAGAGCATGAAAATATAACAACTTTTCAAAAAGGATAAGGTGCAAAATATTATCCGAGTACCAAGTTATGACCACCTGAGTCGTAATTTTCATTTGATGGGTTGAATTTCAGAAATTACACGAAGTTACTAATTAGCAAACACGGAAGGTACCATATTTAGAGCATGAAAATATAACAACTTTTCAAAAAAGAATCGGTAAAAAATATTATCTGAGCATCAGTTATGACCACCGAAATTGTTATTTTTGTTTGATAGGTTGAATTTTGGAAATTAGATAAAGTTCTTAACCAGCAAACACGTAAGGTACCATATTGTAGAGCATGAAAATATAAGAACTTTTGAAAAAGGAACCGGTAAAAAATATTATCTGAGCACCAAGTTATGACCACCTAAATAGTTATTTTCATTTGATGGGTTGAATTTTGGAAATTAGATAAATTTACTAATCAGAAAGCACGGAAGGTACCACGTTGTAGAGCATGAAAATATAACAACTTTTCAAAAAGGAATCGGTGCAAAATATTATCCGAGTACCAAGTTATGACCACCTGAGTCGTAATTTTCATTTGATGGGTTGAATTTCAGAAATTACACGAAGTTACTAATTAGCAAACACGGAAGGTACCATATTTAGAGCATGAAAATATAACAACTTTTCAAAAAAGAATCGGTAAAAAATATTATCTGAGCATCAGTTATGACCACCGGAATTGTTATTTTTGTTTGATAGGTTGAATTTTGGAAATTAGATAAAGTTCTTAACCAGCAAACACGTAAGGTACCATATTGTAGAGCATGAAAACATAAGAATTTTTTAAAAAGGAACCGGTAAAAAATATTATCTGAGCACCAAGTTATGACCACCTAAATAGTTATTTTCATTTGATGGGTTGAATTTTGGAAATCAGATAAATTTTCTAATCAGAAAACACGGAAGGTACCACGTTGTAGAGCATGAAAATATAACAACTTTTCAAAAAGGAATCGGTGCAAAATATTATCCGAGTCCCAAGTTAAGACCACCTGAGTCGTTATTTTCATTTGATGGGTTGAATTTCAGAAATTACACGAAGTTACTAATTAGCAAACACGGAAGTTACCATATTTAGAGCATGAAAATATAACAACTTTTCAAAAAAGAATCGGTAAAAAATATTATCTGAGCATCAGTTATGACCACCGAAATTGTTATTTTTGTTTGATAGGTTGAATTTTGGAAATTAGATAAAGTTCTTAACCAGCAAACACGTAAGGTACCATATTGTAGAGCATGAAAATATAAGAACTTTTGAAAAAGGAACCGGTAAAAAATATTATCTGAGCACCAAGTTATGACCACCTAAATAGTTATTTTCATTTGATGGGTTGAATTTTGGAAATTAGATAAATTTACTAATCAGAAAGCACGGAAGGTACCACGTTGTAGAGCATGAAAATATAACAACTTTTCAAAAAGGAATCGGTGCAAAATATTATCCGAGTACCAAGTTATGACCACCTGAGTCGTAATTTTCATTTGATGGGTTGAATTTCAGAAATTACACGAAGTTACTAATTAGCAAACACGGAAGGTACCATATTTAGAGCATGAAAATATAACAACTTTTCAAAAAAGAATCGGTAAAAAATATTATCTGAGCATCAGTTATGACCACCGGAATTGTTATTTTTGTTTGATAGGTTGAATTTTGGAAATTAGATAAAGTTCTTAACCAGCAAACACGTAAGGTACCATATTGTAGAGCATGAAAACATAAGAATTTTTTAAAAAGGAACCGGTAAAAAATATTATCTGAGCACCAAGTTATGACCACCTAAATAGTTATTTTCATTTGATGGGTTGAATTTTGGAAATCAGATAAATTTTCTAATCAGAAAACACGGAAGGTACCACGTTGTAGAGCATGAAAATATAACAACTTTTCAAAAAGGAATCGGTGCAAAATATTATCCGAGTCCCAAGTTAAGACCACCTGAGTCGTTATTTTCATTTGATGGGTTGAATTTCAGAAATTACACGAAGTTACTAATTAGCAAACACGGAAGTTACCATATTTAGAGCATGAAAATATAACAACTTTTCAAAAAAGAATCGGTAAAAAATATTATCTGAGCATCAGTTATGACCACCGAAATTGTTATTTTTGTTTGATAGGTTGAATTTTGGAAATTAGATAAAGTTCTTAACCAGCAAACACGTAAGGTACCATATTGTAGAGCATGAAAATATAAGAACTTTTGAAAAAGGTACCGGTAAAAAATATTATCTGAGCACCAAGTTATGACCACCTAAATAGTTATTTTCATTTGATGGGTTGAATTTTGGAAATTAGATAAATTTACTAATCAGAAAGCACGGAAGGTACCACGTTGTAGAGCATGAAAATATAACAACTTTTCAAAAAGGAATCGGTGCAAAATATTATCCGAGTACCAAGTTATGACCACCTGAGTCGTAATTTTCATTTGATGGGTTGAATTTCAGAAATTACACGAAGTTACTAATTAGCAAACACGGAAGGTACCATATTTAGAGCATGAAAATATAACAACTTTTCAAAAAAGAATCGGTAAAAAATATTATCTGAGCATCAGTTATGACCACCGGAATTGTTATTTTTGTTTGATAGGTTGAATTTTGGAAATTAGATAAAGTTCTTAACCAGCAAACACGTAAGGTACCATATTGTAGAGCATGAAAACATAAGAATTTTTTAAAAAGGAACCGGTAAAAAATATTATCTGAGCACCAAGTTATGACCACCTAAATAGTTATTTTCATTTGATGGGTTGAATTTTGGAAATCAGATAAATTTTCTAATCAGAAAACACGGAAGGTACCACGTTGTAGAGCATGAAAATATAACAACTTTTCAAAAAGGAATCGGTGCAAAATATTATCCGAGTCCCAAGTTAAGACCACCTGAGTCGTTATTTTCATTTGATGGGTTGAATTTCAGAAATTACACGAAGTTACTAATTAGCAAACACGGAAGTTACCATGTTTAGAGCATGAAAATATAACAACTTTTCAAAAAAGAATCGGTACAAAATATTATCTGAGCATCAATTTATGACCACCGGAATTGTTATTTTTGTTTGATGGGTTGAATTTTGGAAATTAGATAAAGTTCTTAACCAGCAAACACGTAAGGTACCATATTGTAGAGCATGAAAATATAAGAACTTTTGAAAAAGGAACCGGTAAAAAATATTATCTGAGCACCAAGTTATGACCACCTAAATAGTTATTTTAATTTGATGGGTTGAATTTTGGAAATTAGATAAATTTTCTAATCAGAAAACACGGAAGGTACCACGTTGTAGAGCATGAAAATATAACAACTTTTCAAAAAGGAATCGGTGCAAAATATTATCCGAGTCCCAAGTTATGACCACCTGAGTCGTAATTTTCATTTGACGGGTTGAATTTGAGAAATTACACGAAGTTACTAATTAGCAAACACGGAAGTTACCATATTTAGAGCATGAAAATATAACAACTTTTCAAAAAAGAATCGGTACAAAATATTATCTGAGCATCAAGTTATGACCACCGGAATTGTTATTTTTGTCTGAAGGGTTGAATTTTGGAAATTAGATAAAGTTCTTAACCAGCAAACACGTAAGGTACCATATTGTAGAGAATGAAAATATAAGAACTTTTGAAAAAGGAACCGGTAAAAAATATTATCTGAGCACCAAGTTATGACCACCCAAATAGTTATTTTCATTTGATGGGTTGAATTTTGGAAATTAGATAAATTTACTAATCAGAAAGCACGGAAGGTACCACGTTGTAGAGCATGAAAATATAACAACTTTTCAAAAAGGAATCGGTGTAAAATATTATCCGAGTACCAAGTTATGACCACCTGAGTCGTTATTTTCATTTGATGGGTTGAATTTCGAAAATTACACGAAGTTACTAATTAGCAAACAAGGAAGTTACCATATTTAGAGCATGAAAATATAACAACTTTTCAAAAAAGAATCGGTACAAAATATTATCTGAGCATCAAGTTATGACCACCGGAATCGTTATTTTTGTTTGATGGGTTGAATTTGGGAAATCAGCTAAAGTTCTTAACCAACAAACACGTAAGGTACCATATTGTAGAGCATGAAAATATAAGAACTTTTGAAAAAGGAACCGGTAAAAAATATTATCTGAGCACCAAGTTATGACCACCCAAATAGTTATTTTCATTCGATGGGTTGAATTTTGGAAATTAGATAAATTTACTAATCAGAAAGCACGGAAGGTACCACGTTGTAGAGCATGAAAATATAACAACTTTTCAAAAAGGAATCGGTGCAAAATATTATCCGAGTACCAAGTTATGACCACCTGGGTCGTTATTTTCATTTGATGGGTTGAATTTCGGAAATTACACGAAGTTACTAATTGGCAAACACGGAAGTTACCATATTTAGAGCATGAAAATATAACAACTTTTCAAAAAAGAATTGGTACAAAATATTATCTGAGCATCAAGTTATGATCACCGGAATCGTTATTTTTGTTTGATGGGTTGAATTTGGGAAATTAGAAAAAGTTCTTAACCAGCAAACACGTAAGGTACCATATTGTAGAGCATGAAAATATAAGAACTTTTGAAAAAGGAACCGGTAAAAAATATTATCTGAGCACCAAGTTATGACCACCTAAATAGTTATTTTCATTTGATAGGTTGAATTTTGGAAATTAGATAAATTTACTAATCAGCAAACACGGAAGGTACCACGTTGTAGAGCATGAAAATATAACAACTTTTCAAAAAGGAATCGGTGTAAAATATTATCCGAGTACCAAGTTATGACCACCTGAGTCGTTATTTTCATTTGATGGGTTGAATTTCGGAAATTACACGAAGTTACTAATTAGTAAACAAGGAAGTTACCATATTTAGAGCATGAAAATATAACAACTTTTTAAAAAAGAATCGGTACAAAATATTATCTGAGCATCAAGTTATGACCACCGGAATCGTTATTTTTGTTTGATGGGTTGAATTTGGGAAATTAGATGAAGTTCTTAACCAGCAAACACGTAAGGTACCATATTGTAGAGCATGAAAATATAAGAACTTTTGAAAAAGGAACCGGTAAAAAATATTATCTGAGCACCAAGTTATGACCACCTAAATAGTTATTTTCATTTGATGGGTTGAATTTTGGAAATTAGATAAAGTTCTTAACCAACAAACACGTAAGGTACCATATTGTAGAGCATGAAAATATAAGAACTTTTGAAAAAGGAACCGGTAAAAAATATTATCTGAGCACCAAGTTATGACCACCTAAATAGTTATTTTCATTTGATGGGTTGAATTTTGGAAATTAGATAAATTTACTAACAGCAAACACGGAAGGTACCACATTGTAGAGCATGATAATATAACAACTTTTCAAAAAGGAATCGGTGCAAAATATTATCCGAGTACCAAGTTAAGACCACCTGAGTAGTTATTCTCATTTCATGGGTTGAATTTCGGAAATTACACGAAATTACTAATTAGCAAACACGTAAGTTACCATATTTAGAGCATGAAAATATAACAACTTTTCAAAAAAGAATTGGTACAAAATATTATCTGAGCATCAAGTTATGATCACCGGAATCGTTATTTTTGTTTGATGGGTTGAATTTGGGAAATTAGATAAAGTTTTTAACCGGCAAACACGTAAGGTACCATATTGTAGAGCATGAAAATATAAGAACTTTTGAAAAAGGAACCGGTAAAAAATATTATCTGAGCACCAAGTTATGACCACCTAAATAGTTATTTTCATTTGATGGGTTGAATTTTGGAAATTAGATGAATTTACTAACAGCAAACACGGAAGGTACCACATTGTAGAGCATGATAATATAACAACTTTTCAAAAAGGAATCGGTGCAAAATATTATCCGAGTACCAAGTTAAGACCACCTGAGTCGTTATTCTCATTTGATGGGTTGAATTTCGGAAATTACACGAAATTACTAATTAGCAAACACGTAAGTTACCATATTTAGAGCATGAAAATATAACAACTTTTCAAAAAAGAATTGGTACAAAATATTATCTGAGTATCAAGTTATGATCACCGGAATCGTTATTTTTGTTTGATGGGTTGAATTTGGGAAATTAGATGAAGTTCTTAACCAGCAAACACGTAAGGTACCATATTGTAGAGCATGAAAATATAAGAACTTTTGAAAAAGGAACCGGTAAAAAATATTATCTGAGCACCAAGTTATGACCACCAAAATAGTTATTTTCATTTGATGGGTTGAATTTTGGAAATTAGATAAAGTTCTTAACCAACAAACACGTAAGGTACCATATTGTAGAGCATGAAAATATAAGAGCTTTTGAAAAAGGAACCGGTAAAAAATATTATCTGAGCACCAAGTTATGACCACCTAAATAGTTATTTTCATTTGATGGGTTGAATTTTGGAAATTAGATAAATTTACTAACAGCAAATACGGAAGGTACCACATTGTAGAGCATGATAATATAACAACTTTTCAAAAAGGAATCGGTGCAAAATATTATCCGAGTACCAAGTTAAGACCACCTGAGTCGTTATTCTCATTTGATGGGTTGAATTTCGGATATTACACGAAATTACTAATTAGCAAACACGTAAGTTACCATATTTAGAGCATGAAAATATAACAACTTTTCAAAAAAGAATTGGTACAAAATATTATCTGAGCATCAATTATGATCACCGGAATCGTTATTTTTGTTTGATGGGTTGAATTTGGGAAATTAGATAAAGTTTTAAACCAGCAAACACGTAAGGTACCATATTGTAGAGCATGAAAATATAAGAACTTTTGAAAAAGGAACCGGTAAAAAATATTATCTGAGCACCAAGTTATGACCACCTAAATAGTTATTTTCATTTGATGGGTTGAATTTTGGAAATTACATAAATTTACTAATCAGCAAACACGGAAGGTACCACGTTGTAGAGCATGAAAATATAACAACTTTTCAAAAAGGAATCGGTGCAAAATATTATCCGAGTCCAAGTTAAGACCACCTGAGTCGTTATTCTCATTTGATGGGTTGAATTTCGGAAATTACATGAAGTTACTAATTAGCAAACACGTAAGTTACCATATTTAGAGCATGAAAATATAACAACTTTTCAAAAAAGAATTGGTACAAAATATTATCTGAGTATCAAGTTATGATCACCGGAATCGTTATTTTTGTTTGATGGGTTGAATTTGGGAAATTAGATAAAGTTCTTAACCAGCAAACACGTAAGGTACCATATTGTAGAGCATGAAAATATAAGAACTTTTGAAAAAGGAACCGGTAAAAAATATTATCTGAGCACCAAGTTATGACCACCTAAATAGTTATTTTTATTTGATGGGTTGAATTTTGGAAATTAGATAAATTTACTAATCAGCAAACACGGAAGGTACCACGTTGTAAAGCATGAAAATATAACAACTTTTCAAAAAGGAATCGGTGTAAAATATTATCCGAGTACCAAGTTATGACCACCTGAGTCGTTATTTTCATTTGATGGGTTGAATTTCGGAAATTACACGAAGTTACTAATTAGCAAACAAGGAAGTTACCATATTTAGAGCATGAAGATATAACAACTTTTCAAAAAAGAATCGGTACAAAATATTATCTGAGCATCAAGTTATGACCACCGGAATCGTTATTTTTGTTTGATGGGTTGAATTTAGGAAATTAGCTAAAGTTCTTAACCAACAAACACGTAAGGTACCATATTGTAGAACATGAAAATATAAGAACTTTTGAAAAAGGAACCGGTAAAAAATATTATCTGAGCACCAAGTTATGACCACCCAAATAGTTATTTTCATTCGATGAGTTGAATTTTGGAAATTAGATAAATTTAATAATCAGCAAACACGGAAGGTACCACGTTGTAGAGCATGAAAATATAACAACTTTTCAAAAAGGAATCGGTGCAAAATATTATCCGAGTACCAAGTTATGACCACCTGGGTCGTTATTTTCATTTGATGGGTTGAATTTCGGAAATTACACGAAGTTACTAATTGGCAAACACGGAAGTTACCATATTTAGAGCATGAAAATATAACAACTTTTCAAAAAAGAATTGGTACAAAATATTATCTGAGCATCAAGTTATGATCACCGGAATCGTTATTTTTGTTTGATGGGTTGAATTTGGGAAATTAGATAAAGTTCTTAACCAGCAAACACGTAAGGTACCATATTGTAGAGCATGAAAATATAAGAACTTTTGTAAAAGGAACCGGTAAAAAATATAATCTGAGCACCAAGTTATGACAACCTAAATAGTTATTTTCATTTGATGGGTTGAATTTTGGAAATTAGATAAATTTACTAATCAGCAAACACGGAAGGTACCACGTTGTAGAGCATGAAAATATAACAACTTTTCAAAAAGGAATCGGTGTAAAATATTATCCGAGTACCAAGTTATGACCACCTGAGTCGTTTTTTCATTTGATGGGTTGAATTTCGGAAATTACACGAAGTTACTAATTGGCAAACACGGAAGTTACCATATTTAGAGCATGAAAATATAACAACTTTTCAAAAAAGAATTGGTACAAAATATTATCTGAGCATCAAGTTATGACCACCGGAATCGTTATTTTTGTTTGATGGGTTGAATTTGGGAAATTAGATAAAGTTCTTAACCAACAAACACGTAAGGTACCATATTGTTGAGCATGAAAATATAAGAACTTTTGAAAAAGGAACCGGTAAAAAATATTATCTGAGCACCAAGTTATGACCACCTAAATAGTTATTTTCATTCGATGGGTTGAATTTTGGAAATTAGATAAATTTAATAATCAGCAAACACGGAAGGTACCACGTTGTAGAGCATGAAAATATAACAACTTTTCAAAAAGGAATCGGTGCAAAATATTATCCGAGTACCAAGTTATGACCACCTGGGTCGTTATTTTCATTTGATGGGTTGAATTTCAGAAATTACACGAAGTTACTAATTGGGAAACACGGAAGTTACAATATTTAGAGCATGAAAATATAACAACTTTTCAAAAAAGAATTGGTACAAAATATTATCTGAGCATCAAGTTATGACCACCGGAATCGTTATTTTTGTTTGATGGGTTGAATTTGGGAAATTAGATAAAGTTCTTAACCAACAAACAAGTAAGGTACCATATTGTAGAGCATGAAAATATAAGAACTTTTGAAAAAGGAACCGGTAAAAAATATTATCTGAGCACCAAGTTATGACCACCTAAATAGTTATTTTCATTCGATGGGTTGAATTTTGGAAATTAGATAAATTTACTAATCAGCAAACACGGAAGGTACCACGTTGTAGAGCATGAAAATATAACAACTTTTCAAAAAGGAATCGGTGTAAAATATTATCCGAGTACCAAGTTATGACCACCTGGGTCGTTATTTTCATTAGATGGGTTGAATTTCGGAAATTACACGAAGTTACTAATTAGTAAACAAGGAAGTTACCATATTTAGAGCATGAAAATATAACAACTTTTCAAAAAAGAATCGGTACAAAATATTATCTGAGCATCAAGTTATGACCACCGGAATTGTTATTTTTGTTTGATGGGTTGAATTTTGGAAATTAGATAAAGTTCTTAACCAACAAACACGTAAGGTACCATATTGTAGAGCATGAAAATATAAGAACTTTTCAAAAAGGAACCGGTAAAAAATATTATCTGAGCACCAAGTTAAGACCACCCAAATAGTTATTTTCATTCGATGAGTTGAATTTTGGAAATTAGATAAATTTAATAATCAGCAAACACGGAAGGTACCACGTTGTAGAGCATGAAAATATAACAACTTTTCAAAAAGGAATCGGTGCAAAATATTATCCGAGTACCAAGTTATGACCACCTGGGTCGTTATTTTCATTTGATGGGTTGAATTTCGGAAATTACACGAAGTTACTAATTGGCAAACACGGAAGTTACCATATTTAGAGCATGAAAATATAACAACTTTTCAAAAAAGAATTGGTACAAAATATTATCTGAGCATCAAGTTATGATCACCGGAATCGTTATTTTTGTTTGATGGGTTGAATTTGGGAAATTAGATAAAGTTCTTAACCAGCAAACACGTAAGGTACCATATTGTAGAGCATGAAAATATAAGAACTTTTGAAAAAGGAACCGGTAAAAAATATAATCTGAGCACCAAGTTATGACAACCTAAATAGTTATTTTCATTTGATGGGTTGAATTTTGGAAATTAGATAAATTTACTAATCAGCAAACACGGAAGGTACCACGTTGTAGAGCATGAAAATATAACAACTTTTCAAAAAGGAATCGGTGTAAAATATTATCCGAGTACCAAGTTATGACCACCTGAGTCGTTATTTTCATTTGATGGGTTGAATTTCGGAAATTACACGAAGTTGCTAATTAGTAAACAAGGAAGTTACCATATTTAGAGCATGAAAATATAACAACTTTTCAAAAAAGAATCGGTACAAAATATTATCTGAGCATCAAGTTATGACCACCGGAATTGTTATTTTTGTCTGAAGGGTTGAATTTTGGAAATTAGATAAAGTTCTTAACCAGCAAACACGTAAGGTACCATATTGTAGAGCATGAAAATATAAGAACTTTTGAAAAAGGAACCGGTAAAAAATATTATCTGAGCACCAAGTTATGACCACCTAAATAGTTATTTTCATTTGATGGGTTGAATTTTGGAAATTAGATAAAGTTCTTAACCAACAAACACGTAAGGTACCATATTGTAGAGCATGAAAATATAAGAACTTTTGAAAAAGGAACCGGTAAAAAATATTATCTGAGCACCAAGTTATGACCACCTAAATAGTTATTTTCATTTGATGGGTTGAATTTTGGAAATTAGATAAATTTACTAACAGCAAACACGGAAGGTACCACATTGTAGAGCATGATAATATAACAACTTTTCAAAAAGGAATCGGTGCAAAATATTATCCGAGTACCAAGTTAAGACCACCTGAGTAGTTATTCTCATTTCATGGGTTGAATTTCGGAAATTACACGAAATTACTAATTAGCAAACACGTAAGTTACCATATTTAGAGCATGAAAATATAACAACTTTTCAAAAAAGAATTGGTACAAAATATTATCTGAGCATCAAGTTATGATCACCGGAATCGTTATTTTTGTTTGATGGGTTGAATTTGGGAAATTAGATAAAGTTTTTAACCGGCAAACACGTAAGGTACCATATTGTAGAGCATGAAAATATAAGAACTTTTGAAAAAGGAACCGGTAAAAAATATTATCTGAGCACCAAGTTATGACCACCTAAATAGTTATTTTCATTTGATGGGTTGAATTTTGGAAATTAGATGAATTTACTAACAGCAAACACGGAAGGTACCACATTGTAGAGCATGATAATATAACAACTTTTCAAAAAGGAATCGGTGCAAAATATTATCCGAGTACCAAGTTAAGACCACCTGAGTCGTTATTCTCATTTGATGGGTTGAATTTCGGAAATTACACGAAATTACTAATTAGCAAACACGTAAGTTACCATATTTAGAGCATGAAAATATAACAACTTTTCAAAAAAGAATTGGTACAAAATATTATCTGAGTATCAAGTTATGATCACCGGAATCGTTATTTTTGTTTGATGGGTTGAATTTGGGAAATTAGATGAAGTTCTTAACCAGCAAACACGTAAGGTACCATATTGTAGAGCATGAAAATATAAGAACTTTTGAAAAAGGAACCGGTAAAAAATATTATCTGAGCACCAAGTTATGACCACCAAAATAGTTATTTTCATTTGATGGGTTGAATTTTGGAAATTAGATAAAGTTCTTAACCAACAAACACGTAAGGTACCATATTGTAGAGCATGAAAATATAAGAGCTTTTGAAAAAGGAACCGGTAAAAAATATTATCTGAGCACCAAGTTATGACCACCTAAATAGTTATTTTCATTTGATGGGTTGAATTTTGGAAATTAGATAAATTTACTAACAGCAAATACGGAAGGTACCACATTGTAGAGCATGATAATATAACAACTTTTCAAAAAGGAATCGGTGCAAAATATTATCCGAGTACCAAGTTAAGACCACCTGAGTCGTTATTCTCATTTGATGGGTTGAATTTCGGATATTACACGAAATTACTAATTAGCAAACACGTAAGTTACCATATTTAGAGCATGAAAATATAACAACTTTTCAAAAAAGAATTGGTACAAAATATTATCTGAGCATCAATTATGATCACCGGAATCGTTATTTTTGTTTGATGGGTTGAATTTGGGAAATTAGATAAAGTTTTAAACCAGCAAACACGTAAGGTACCATATTGTAGAGCATGAAAATATAAGAACTTTTGAAAAAGGAACCGGTAAAAAATATTATCTGAGCACCAAGTTATGACCACCTAAATAGTTATTTTCATTTGATGGGTTGAATTTTGGAAATTACATAAATTTACTAATCAGCAAACACGGAAGGTACCACGTTGTAGAGCATGAAAATATAACAACTTTTCAAAAAGGAATCGGTGCAAAATATTATCCGAGTCCAAGTTAAGACCACCTGAGTCGTTATTCTCATTTGATGGGTTGAATTTCGGAAATTACATGAAGTTACTAATTAGCAAACACGTAAGTTACCATATTTAGAGCATGAAAATATAACAACTTTTCAAAAAAGAATTGGTACAAAATATTATCTGAGTATCAAGTTATGATCACCGGAATCGTTATTTTTGTTTGATGGGTTGAATTTGGGAAATTAGATAAAGTTCTTAACCAGCAAACACGTAAGGTACCATATTGTAGAGCATGAAAATATAAGAACTTTTGAAAAAGGAACCGGTAAAAAATATTATCTGAGCACCAAGTTATGACCACCTAAATAGTTATTTTTATTTGATGGGTTGAATTTTGGAAATTAGATAAATTTACTAATCAGCAAACACGGAAGGTACCACGTTGTAAAGCATGAAAATATAACAACTTTTCAAAAAGGAATCGGTGTAAAATATTATCCGAGTACCAAGTTATGACCACCTGAGTCGTTATTTTCATTTGATGGGTTGAATTTCGGAAATTACACGAAGTTACTAATTAGCAAACAAGGAAGTTACCATATTTAGAGCATGAAGATATAACAACTTTTCAAAAAAGAATCGGTACAAAATATTATCTGAGCATCAAGTTATGACCACCGGAATCGTTATTTTTGTTTGATGGGTTGAATTTAGGAAATTAGCTAAAGTTCTTAACCAACAAACACGTAAGGTACCATATTGTAGAACATGAAAATATAAGAACTTTTGAAAAAGGAACCGGTAAAAAATATTATCTGAGCACCAAGTTATGACCACCCAAATAGTTATTTTCATTCGATGAGTTGAATTTTGGAAATTAGATAAATTTAATAATCAGCAAACACGGAAGGTACCACGTTGTAGGGCATGAAAATATAACAACTTTTCAAAAAGGAATCGGTGCAAAATATTATCCGAGTACCAAGTTATGACCACCTGGGTCGTTATTTTCATTTGATGGGTTGAATTTCGGAAATTACACGAAGTTACTAATTGGCAAACACGGAAGTTACCATATTTAGAGCATGAAAATATAACAACTTTTCAAAAAAGAATTGGTACAAAATATTATCTGAGCATCAAGTTATGATCACCGGAATCGTTATTTTTGTTTGATGGGTTGAATTTGGGAAATTAGATAAAGTTCTTAACCAGCAAACACGTAAGGTACCATATTGTAGAGCATGAAAATATAAGAACTTTTGAAAAAGGAACCGGTAAAAAATATAATCTGAGCACCAAGTTATGACAACCTAAATAGTTATTTTCATTTGATGGGTTGAATTTTGGAAATTAGATAAATTTACTAATCAGCAAACACGGAAGGTACCACGTTGTAGAGCATGAAAATATAACAACTTTTCAAAAAGGAATCGGTGCAAAATATTATCCGAGTACCAAGTTATGACCACCTGGGTCGTTATTTTCATTTGATGGGTTGAATTTCGGAAATTACACGAAGTTACTAATTGGCAAACACGGAAGTTACCATATTTAGAGCATGAAAATATAACAACTTTTCAAAAAAGAATTGGTACAAAATATTATCTGAGCATCAAGTTATGATCACCGGAATCGTTATTTTTGTTTGATGGGTTGAATTTGGGAAATTAGATAAAGTTCTTAACCAGCAAACACGTAAGGTACCATATTGTAGAGCATGAAAATATAAGAACTTTTGAAAAAGGAACCGGTAAAAAATATAATCTGAGCACCAAGTTATGACAACCTAAATAGTTATTTTCATTTGATGGGTTGAATTTTGGAAATTAGATAAATTTACTAATCAGCAAACACGGAAGGTACCACGTTGTAGAGCATGAAAATATAACAACTTTTCAAAAAGGAATCGGTGTAAAATATTATCCGAGTACCAAGTTATGACCACCTGAGTCGTTATTTTCATTTGATGGGTTGAATTTCGGAAATTACACGAAGTTACTAATTAGTAAACAAGGAAGTTACCATATTTAGAGCATGAAAATATAACAACTTTTCAAAAAAGAATCGGTACAAAATATTATCTGAGCATCAAGTTATGACCACCGGAATTGTTATTTTTGTTTGATGGGTTGAATTTTGGAAATTAGATAAAGTTCTTAACCAACAAACACGTAAGGTACCATATTGTAGAGCATGAAAATATAAGAACTTTTGAAAAAGGAACCGGTAAAAAATATTATCTGAGCACCAAGTTATGACCACCTAAATAGTTATTTTCATTCGATGGGTTGAATTTTGGAAATTAGATAAATTTAATAATCAGCAAACACGGAAGGTACCACGTTGTAGAGCATGAAAATATAACAACTTTTCAAAAAGGAATCGGTGCAAAATATTATCCGAGTACCAAGTTATGACCACCTGGGTCGTTATTTTCATTTGATGGGTTGAATTTCAGAAATTACACGAAGTTACTAATTGGGAAACACGGAAGTTACAATATTTAGAGCATGAAAATATAACAACTTTTCAAAAAAGAATTGGTACAAAATATTATCTGAGCATCAAGTTATGACCACCGGAATCGTTATTTTTGTTTGATGGGTTGAATTTGGGAAATTAGATAAAGTTCTTAACCAACAAACAAGTAAGGTACCATATTGTAGAGCATGAAAATATAAGAACTTTTGAAAAAGGAACCGGTAAAAAATATTATCTGAGCACCAAGTTATGACCACCTAAATAGTTATTTTCATTCGATGGGTTGAATTTTGGAAATTAGATAAATTTACTAATCAGCAAACACGGAAGGTACCACGTTGTAGAGCATGAAAATATAACAACTTTTCAAAAAGGAATCGGTGTAAAATATTATCCGAGTACCAAGTTATGACCACCTGGGTCGTTATTTTCATTAGATGGGTTGAATTTCGGAAATTACACGAAGTTACTAATTAGTAAACAAGGAAGTTACCATATTTAGAGCATGAAAATATAACAACTTTTCAAAAAAGAATCGGTACAAAATATTATCTGAGCATCAAGTTATGACCACCGGAATTGTTATTTTTGTTTGATGGGTTGAATTTTGGAAATTAGATAAAGTTCTTAACCAACAAACACGTAAGGTACCATATTGTAGAGCATGAAAATATAAGAACTTTTCAAAAAGGAACCGGTAAAAAATATTATCTGAGCACCAAGTTAAGACCACCCAAATAGTTATTTTCATTCGATGAGTTGAATTTTGGAAATTAGATAAATTTAATAATCAGCAAACACGGAAGGTACCACGTTGTAGAGCATGAAAATATAACAACTTTTCAAAAAGGAATCGGTGCAAAATATTATCCGAGTACCAAGTTATGACCACCTGGGTCGTTATTTTCATTTGATGGGTTGAATTTCGGAAATTACACGAAGTTACTAATTGGCAAACACGGAAGTTACCATATTTAGAGCATGAAAATATAACAACTTTTCAAAAAAGAATTGGTACAAAATATTATCTGAGCATCAAGTTATGATCACCGGAATCGTTATTTTTGTTTGATGGGTTGAATTTGGGAAATTAGATAAAGTTCTTAACCAGCAAACACGTAAGGTACCATATTGTAGAGCATGAAAATATAAGAACTTTTGAAAAAGGAACCGGTAAAAAATATAATCTGAGCACCAAGTTATGACAACCTAAATAGTTATTTTCATTTGATGGGTTGAATTTTGGAAATTAGATAAATTTACTAATCAGCAAACACGGAAGGTACCACGTTGTAGAGCATGAAAATATAACAACTTTTCAAAAAGGAATCGGTGTAAAATATTATCCGAGTACCAAGTTATGACCACCTGAGTCGTTATTTTCATTTGATGGGTTGAATTTCAGAAATTACACGAAGTTACTAATTAGTAAACAAGGAAGTTACCATATTTAGAGCATGAAAATATAACAACTTTTCAAAAAAGAATCGGTACAAAATATTATCTGAGCATCAAGTTATGACCACCGGAATTGTTATTTTTGTTTGATGGGTTGAATTTTGGAAATTAGATAAAGTTCTTAACCAACAAACACGTAAGGTACCATATTGTAGAGCATGAAAATATAAGAACTTTTGAAAAAGGAACCGGTAAAAAATATTATCTGAGCACCAAGTTATGACCACCTAAATAGTTATTTTCATTCGATGGGTTGAATTTTGGAAATTAGATAAATTTAATAATCAGCAAACACGGAAGGTACCACGTTGTAGAGCATGAAAATATAACAACTTTTCAAAAAGGAATCGGTGCAAAATATTATCCGAGTACCAAGTTATGACCACCTGGGTCGTTATTTTCATTTGATGGGTTGAATTTCAGAAATTACACGAAGTTACTAATTGGGAAACACGGAAGTTACAATATTTAGAGCATGAAAATATAACAACTTTTCAAAAAAGAATTGGTACAAAATATTATCTGAGCATCAAGTTATGACCACCGGAATCGTTATTTTTGTTTGATGGGTTGAATTTGGGAAATTAGATAAAGTTCTTAACCAACAAACACGTAAGGTACCATATTGTAGAGCATGAAAATATAAGAACTTTTGAAAAAGGAACCGGTAAAAACTATTATCTGAGCACCAAGTTTTGACCACCTAAATAGTTATTTTCATTTGATGGGTTGAATTTTGGAAATTAGATAAATTTACTAATCAGCAAACACGGAAGGTACCACGTTGTAGAGCATGAAAATATAACAACTTTTCAAAAAGGAATCGGTGTAAAATATTATCCGAGTACCAAGTTATGACCACCTGAGTCGTTATTTTCATTTGATGGGTTGAATTTCGGAAATTACACGAAGTTACTAATTAGTAAACAAGGAAGTTACCATATTTAGAGCATGAAAATATAACAACTTTTCAAAAAAGAATCGGTACAAAATATTATCTGAGCATCAAGTTATGACCACCGGAATTGTTATTTTTGTTTGATGGGTTGAATTTTGGAAATTAGATAAAGTTCTTAACCAACAAACACGTAAGGTACCATATTGTAGAGCATGAAAATATAAGAACTTTTGAAAAAGGAACCGGTAAAAAATATTATCTGAGCACCAAGTTATGACCACCTAAATAGTTATTTTCATTCGATGGGTTGAATTTTGGAAATTAGATAAATTTAATAATCAGCAAACACGGAAGGTACCACGTTGTAGAGCATGAAAATATAACAACTTTTCAAAAAGGAATCGGTGCAAAATATTATCCGAGTACCAAGTTATGACCACCTGGGTCGTTATTTTCATTTGATGGGTTGAATTTCAGAAATTACACGAAGTTACTAATTGGGAAACACGGAAGTTACAATATTTAGAGCATGAAAATATAACAACTTTTCAAAAAAGAATTGGTACAAAATATTATCTGAGCATCAAGTTATGACCACCGGAATCGTTATTTTTGTTTGATGGGTTGAATTTGGGAAATTAGATAAAGTTCTTAACCAACAAGCACGTAAGGTACCATATTGTAGAGCATGAAAATATAAGAACTTTTGAAAAAGGAACCGGTAAAAAATATTATCTGAGCACCAAGTTTTGACCACCTAAATAGTTATTTTCATTTGATGGGTTGAATTTTGGAAATTAGATAAATTTACTAATCAGCAAACACGGAAGGTACCACGTTGTAGAGCATGAAAATATAACAACTTTTCAAAAAGGAATCGGTGTAAAATATTATCCGAGTACCAAGTTATGACCACCTGAGTCGTTATTTTCATTTGATGGGTTGAATTTCGGAAATTACACGAAGTTACTAATTAGTAAACAAGGAAGTTACCATATTTAGAGCATGAAAATATAACAACTTTTCAAAAAAGAATCGGTACAAAATATTATCTGAGCATCAAGTTATGACCACCGGAATTGTTATTTTTGTTTGATGGGTTGAATTTTGGAAATTAGATAAAGTTCTTAACCAACAAACACGTAAGGTACCATATTGTAGAGCATGAAAATATAAGAACTTTTGAAAAAGGAACCGGTAAAAAATATTATCTGAGCACCAAGTTATGACCACCTAAATAGTTATTTTCATTCGATGGGTTGAATTTTGGAAATTAGATAAATTTAATAATCAGCAAACACGGAAGGTACCACGTTGTAGAGCATGAAAATATAACAACTTTTCAAAAAGGAATCGGTGCAAAATATTATCCGAGTACCAAGTTATGACCACCTGGGTCGTTATTTTCATTTGATGGGTTGAATTTCAGAAATTACACGAAGTTACTAATTGGGAAACACGGAAGTTACAATATTTAGAGCATGAAAATATAACAACTTTTCAAAAAAGAATTGGTACAAAATATTATCTGAGCATCAAGTTATGACCACCGGAATCGTTATTTTTGTTTGATGGGTTGAATTTGGGAAATTAGATAAAGTTCTTAACCAACAAGCACGTAAGGTACCATATTGTAGAGCATGAAAATATAAGAACTTTTGAAAAAGGAACCGGTAAAAAATATTATCTGAGCACCAAGTTATGACCACCTAAATAGTTATTTTCATTTGATGGGTTGAATTTTGGAAATTAGATAAATTTACTAATCAGCAAACACGGAAGGTACCACGTTGTAGAGCATGAAAATATAACAACTTTTCAAAAAGGAATCGGTGTAAAATATTATCCGAGTACCAAGTTATGACCACCTGAGTCGTTATTTTCATTTGATGGGTTGAATTTCGGAAATTACACGAAGTTACTAATTAGTAAACAAGGAAGTTACCATATTTAGAGCATGAAAATATAACAACTTTTCAAAAAAGAATCGGTACAAAATATTATCTGAGCATCAAGTTATGACCACCGGAATTGTTATTTTTGTTTGATGGGTTGAATTTTGGAAATTAGATAAAGTTCTTAACCAACAAACACGTAAGGTACCATATTGTAGAGCATGAAAATATAAGAACTTTTGAAAAAGGAACCGGTAAAAAATATTATCTGAGCACCAAGTTATGACCACCTAAATAGTTATTTTCATTCGATGGGTTGAATTTTGGAAATTAGATAAATTTAATAATCAGCAAACACGGAAGGTACCACGTTGTAGAGCATGAAAATATAACAACTTTTCAAAAAGGAATCGGTGCAAAATATTATCCGAGTACCAAGTTATGACCACCTGGGTCGTTATTTTCATTTGATGGGTTGAATTTCAGAAATTACACGAAGTTACTAATTGGGAAACACGGAAGTTACAATATTTAGAGCATGAAAATATAACAACTTTTCAAAAAAGAATTGGTACAAAATATTATCTGAGCATCAAGTTATGACCACCGGAATCGTTATTTTTGTTTGATGGGTTGAATTTGGGAAATTAGATAAAGTTCTTAACCAACAAACACGTAAGGTACCATATTGTAGAGCATGAAAATATAAGAACTTTTGAAAAAGGAACCGGTAAAAACTATTATCTGAGCACCAAGTTTTGACCACCTAAATAGTTATTTTCATTTGATGGGTTGAATTTTGGAAATTAGATAAATTTACTAATCAGCAAACACGGAAGGTACCACGTTGTAGAGCATGAAAATATAACAACTTTTCAAAAAGGAATCGGTGTAAAATATTATCCGAGTACCAAGTTATGACCACCTGAGTCGTTATTTTCATTTGATGGGTTGAATTTCGGAAATTACACGAAGTTACTAATTAGTAAACAAGGAAGTTACCATATTTAGAGCATGAAAATATAACAACTTTTCAAAAAAGAATCGGTACAAAATATTATCTGAGCATCAAGTTATGACCACCGGAATTGTTATTTTTGTTTGATGGGTTGAATTTTGGAAATTAGATAAAGTTCTTAACCAACAAACACGTAAGGTACCATATTGTAGAGCATGAAAATATAAGAACTTTTGAAAAAGGAACCGGTAAAAAATATTATCTGAGCACCAAGTTATGACCACCTAAATAGTTATTTTCATTCGATGGGTTGAATTTTGGAAATTAGATAAATTTAATAATCAGCAAACACGGAAGGTACCACGTTGTAGAGCATGAAAATATAACAACTTTTCAAAAAGGAATCGGTGCAAAATATTATCCGAGTACCAAGTTATGACCACCTGGGTCGTTATTTTCATTTGATGGGTTGAATTTCAGAAATTACACGAAGTTACTAATTGGGAAACACGGAAGTTACAATATTTAGAGCATGAAAATATAACAACTTTTCAAAAAAGAATTGGTACAAAATATTATCTGAGCATCAAGTTATGACCACCGGAATCGTTATTTTTGTTTGATGGGTTGAATTTGGGAAATTAGATAAAGTTCTTAACCAACAAGCACGTAAGGTACCATATTGTAGAGCATGAAAATATAAGAACTTTTGAAAAAGGAACCGGTAAAAAATATTATCTGAGCACCAAGTTATGACCACCTAAATAGTTATTTTCATTTGATGGGTTGAATTTTGGAAATTAGATAAATTTACTAATCAGCAAACACGGAAGGTACCACGTTGTAGAGCATGAAAATATAACAACTTTTCAAAAAGGAATCGGTGTAAAATATTATCCGAGTACCAAGTTATGACCACCTGAGTCGTTATTTTCATTTGATGGGTTGAATTTCGGAAATTACACGAAGTTACTAATTAGTAAACAAGGAAGTTACCATATTTAGAGCATGAAAATATAACAACTTTTGAAAAAAGAATCGGTACAAAATATTATCTGAGCATCAAGTTATGACCACCGGAATCGTTATTTTTGTTTGATGGGTTGAATTTAGGAAATTAGCTAAAGTTCTTAACCAACAAACACGTAAGGTACCATATTGTAGAGCATGAAAATATAAGAACTTTTCAAAAAGGAACCGGTAAAAAATATTATCTGAGCACCAAGTTATGACCACCCAAATAGTTATTTTCATTCGATGAGTTGAATTTTGGAAATTAGATAAATTTAATAATCAGCAAACACGGAAGGTACCACGTTGTAGAGCATGAAAATATAACAACTTTTCAAAAAGGAATCGGTGCAAAATATTATCCGAGTACCAAGTTATGACCACCTGGGTCGTTATTTTCATTTGATGGGTTGAATTTCGGAAATTAAACGAAGTTACTAATTGGCAAACACGGAAGTTACCATATTTAGAGCATGAAAATATAACAACTTTTCAAAAAAGAATTGGTACAAAATATTATCTGAGCATCAAGTTATGATCACCGGAATCGTTATTTTTGTTTGATGGGTTGAATTTGGGAAATTAGATAAAGTTCTTAACCAGCAAACACGTAAGGTACCATATTGTAGAGCATGAAAATATAAGAACTTTTGAAAAAGGAACCGGTAAAAAATATAATCTGAGCACCAAGTTATGACAACCTAAATAGTTATTTTCATTTGATGGGTTGAATTTTGGAAATTAGATAAATTTACTAATCAGCAAACACGGAAGGTACCACGTTGTAGAGCATGAAAATATAACAACTTTTCAAAAAGGAATCGGTGTAAAATATTATCCGAGTACCAAGTTATGACCACCTGAGTCGTTATTTTCATTTGATGGGTTAAATTTCGGAAATTACACGAAGTTACTAATTAGTAAACAAGGAAGTTACCATATTTAGAGCATGAAAATATAACAACTTTTCAAAAAAGAATCGGTACAAAATATTATCTGAGCATCAAGTTATGACCACCGGAATTGTTATTTTTGTTTGATGGGTTGAATTTTGGAAATTAGATAAAGTTCTTAACCAATAAACACGTAAGGTACCATATTGTAGAGCATGAAAATATAAGAACTTTTGAAAAAGGAACCGGTAAAAAATATTATCTGAGCACCAAGTTATGACCACCTAAATAGTTATTTTCATTCGATGGGTTGAATTTTGGAAATTAGATAAATTTAATAATCAGCAAACACGGAAGGTACCACGTTGTAGAGAATGAAAATATAACAACTTTTCAAAAAGGAATCGGTGCAAAATATTATCCGAGTACCAAGTTATGACCACCTGGGTCGTTATTTTCATTTGATGGGTTGAATTTCGGAAATTACACGAAGTTACTAATTGGGAAACACGGAAGTTACAATATTTAGAGCATGAAAATATAACAACTTTTCAAAAAAGAATTGGTACAAAATATTATCTGAGCATCAAGTTATGACCACCGGAATCGTTATTTTTGTTTGATGGGTTGAATTTGGGAAATTAGATAAAGTTCTTAACCAACAAACACGTAAGGTACCATATTGTAGAGCATGAAAATATAAGAACTTTTGAAAAAGGAACCGGTAAAAAATATTATCTGAGCACCAAGTTATGACCACCTAAATAGTTATTTTCATTCGATGGGTTGAATTTTGGAAATTAGATAAATTTAATAATCAGCAAACACGGAAGGTACCACGTTGTAGAGCATGAAAATATAACAACTTTTCAAAAAGGAATCGGTGCAAAATATTATCCGAGTACCAAGTTATGACCACCTGGGTCGTTATTTTCATTTGATGGGTTGAATTTCGGAAATTACACGAAGTTACTAATTGGCAAACACGGAAGTTACCATATTTAGAGCATGAAAATATAACAACTTTTCAAAAAAGAATTGGTACAAAATATTATCTGAGCATCAAGTTATGACCACCGGAATCGTTATTTTTGTTTGATGGGTTGAATTTGGGAAATTAGATAAAGTTCTTAACCAACAAACACGTAAGGTACCATATTGTAGAGCATGAAAATATAAGAACTTTTGAAAAAGGAACCGGTAAAAAATATTATCTGAGCACCAAGTTATGACCACCTAAATAGTTATTTTCATTTGATGGGTTGAATTTTGGAAATTAGATAAATTTACTAATCAGCAAACACGGAAGGTACCACGTTGTAGAGCATGAAAATATAACAACTTTTCAAAAAGGAATCGGTGTAAAATATTATCCGAGTACCAAGTTATGACCACCTGAGTCGTTATTTTCATTTGATGGGTTGAATTTCGGAAATTACACGAAGTTACTAATTAGTAAACAAGGAAGTTACCATATTTAGAGCATGAAAATATAACAACTTTTGAAAAAAGAATCGGTACAAAATATTATCTGAGCATCAAGTTATGACCACCGGAATCGTTATTTTTGTTTGATGGGTTGAATTTAGGAAATTAGCTAAAGTTCTTAACCAACAAACACGTAAGGTACCATATTGTAGAGCATGAAAATATAAGAACTTTTCAAAAAGGAACCGGTAAAAAATATTATCTGAGCACCAAGTTATGACCACCCAAATAGTTATTTTCATTCGATGAGTTGAATTTTGGAAATTAGATAAATTTAATAATCAGCAAACACGGAAGGTACCACGTTGTAGAGCATGAAAATATAACAACTTTTCAAAAAGGAATCGGTGCAAAATATTATCCGAGTACCAAGTTATGACCACCTGGGTCGTTATTTTCATTTGATGGGTTGAATTTCGGAAATTACACGAAGTTACTAATTGGCAAACACGGAAGTTACCATATTTAGAGCATGAAAATATAACAACTTTTCAAAAAAGAATTGGTACAAAATATTATCTGAGCATCAAGTTATGATCACCGGAATCGTTATTTTTGTTTGATGGGTTGAATTTGGGAAATTAGATAAAGTTCTTAACCAGCAAACACGTAAGGTACCATATTGTAGAGCATGAAAATATAAGAACTTTTGAAAAAGGAACCGGTAAAAAATATAATCTGAGCACCAAGTTATGACAACCTAAATAGTTATTTTCATTTGATGGGTTGAATTTTGGAAATTAGATAAATTTACTAATCAGCAAACACGGAAGGTACCACGTTGTAGAGCATGAAAATATAACAACTTTTCAAAAAGGAATCGGTGTAAAATATTATCCGAGTACCAAGTTATGACCACCTGAGTCGTTTTTTCATTTGATGGGTTGAATTTCGGAAATTACACGAAGTTACTAATTGGCAAACACGGAAGTTACCATATTTAGAGCATGAAAATATAACAACTTTTCAAAAAAGAATTGGTACAAAATATTATCTGAGCATCAAGTTATGACCACCGGAATCGTTATTTTTGTTTGATGGGTTGAATTTGGGAAATTAGATAAAGTTCTTAACCAACAAACACGTAAGGTACCATATTGTTGAGCATGAAAATATAAGAACTTTTGAAAAAGGAACCGGTAAAAAATATTATCTGAGCACCAAGTTATGACCACCTAAATAGTTATTTTCATTTGATGGGTTGAATTTTGGAAATTAGATAAATTTACTAATCAGCAAACACGGAAGGTACCACGTTGTAGAGCATGAAAATATAACAACTTATCAAAAAGGAATCGGTGTAAAATATTATCCGAGTACCAAGTTATGACCACCTGAGTCGTTATTTTCATTTGATGGGTTGAATTTCGGAAATTACACGAAGTTACTAATTAGTAAACAAGGAAGTTACCATATTTAGAGCATGAAAATATAACAACTTTTGAAAAAAGAATCGGTACAAAATATTATCTGAGCATCAAGTTATGACCACCGGAATCGTTATTTTTGTTTGATGGGTTGAATTTAGGAAATTAGATAAAGTTCTTAACCAACAAACACGTAAGGTACCATATTGTAGAGCATGAAAATATAAGAACTTTTCAAAAAGGAACCGGTAAAAAATATTATCTGAGCACCAAGTTATGACCACCCAAATAGTTATTTTCATTCGATGAGTTGAATTTTGGAAATTAGATAAATTTAATAATCAGCAAACACGGAAGGTACCACGTTGTAGAGCATGAAAATATAACAACTTTTCAAAAAGGAATCGGTGCAAAATATTATCCGAGTACCAAGTTATGACCACCTGGGTCGTTATTTTCATTTGATGGGTTGAATTTCGGAAATTACACGAAGTTACTAATTGGCAAACACGGAAGTTACCATATTTAGAGCATGAAAATATAACAACTTTTCAAAAAAGAATTGGTACAAAATATTATCTGAGCATCAAGTTATGATCACCGGAATCGTTATTTTTGTTTGATGGGTTGAATTTGGGAAATTAGATAAAGTTCTTAACCAGCAAACACGTAAGGTACCATATTGTAGAGCATGAAAATATAAGAACTTTTGAAAAAGGAACCGGTAAAAAATATAATCTGAGCACCAAGTTATGACAACCTAAATAGTTATTTTCATTTGATGGGTTGAATTTTGGAAATTAGATAAATTTACTAATCAGCAAACACGGAAGGTACCACGTTGTAGAGCATGAAAATATAACAACTTTTCAAAAAGGAATCGGTGTAAAATATTATCCGAGTACCAAGTTATGACCACCTGAGTCGTTTTTTCATTTGATGGGTTGAATTTCGGAAATTACACGAAGTTACTAATTAGTAAACAAGGAAGTTACCATATTTAGAGCATGAAAATATAACAACTTTTCAAAAAAGAATCGGTACAAAATATTATCTGAGCATCAAGTTATGACCACCGGAATTGTTATTTTTGTTTGATGGGTTGAATTTTGGAAATTAGATAAAGTTCTTAACCAACAAACACGTAAGGTACCATATTGTAGAGCATGAAAATATAAGAACTTTTGAAAAAGGAACCGGTAAAAAATATTATCTGAGCACCAAGTTATGACCACCTAAATAGTTATTTTCATTCGATGGGTTGAATTTTGGAAATTAGATAAATTTAATAATCAGCAAACACGGAAGGTACCACGTTGTAGAGCATGAAAATATAACAACTTTTCAAAAAGGAATCGGTGCAAAATATTATCCGAGTACCAAGTTATGACCACCTGGGTCGTTATTTTCATTTGATGGGTTGAATTTCGGAAATTACACGAAGTTACTAATTGGGAAACACGGAAGTTACAATATTTAGAGCATGAAAATATAACAACTTTTCAAAAAAGAATTGGTACAAAATATTATCTGAGCATCAAGTTATGACCACCGGAATCGTTATTTTTGTTTGATGGGTTGAATTTGGGAAATTAGATAAAGTTCTTAACCAACAAACACGTAAGGTACCATATTGTAGAGCATGAAAATATAAGAACTTTTGAAAAAGGAACCGGTAAAAAATATTATCTGAGCACCAAGTTGTGACCACCTAAATAGTTATTTTCATTTGATGGGTTGAATTTTGGAAATTAGATAAATTTACTAATCAGCAAACACGGAAGGTACCACGTTGTAGAGCATGAAAATATAACAACTTTTCAAAAAGGAATCGGTGTAAAATATTATCCGAGTACCAAGTTATGACCACCTGAGTCGTTATTTTCATTTGATGGGTTGAATTTCGGAAATTACACGAAGTTACTAATTAGTAAACAAGGAAGTTACCATATTTAGAGCATGAAAATATAACAACTTTTGAAAAAAGAATCGGTACAAAATATTATCTGAGCATCAAGTTATGACCACCGGAATCGTTATTTTTGTTTGATGGGTTGAATTTAGGAAATTAGCTAAAGTTCTTAACCAACAAACACGTAAGGTACCATATTGTAGAGCATGAAAATATAAGAACTTTTCAAAAAGGAACCGGTAAAAAATATTATCTGAGCACCATGTTATGACCACCCAAATAGTTATTTTCATTCGATGAGTTGAATTTTGGAAATTAGATAAATTTAATAATCAGCAAACACGGAAGGTACCACGTTGTAGAGCATGAAAATATAACAACTTTTCAAAAAGGAATCGGTGCAAAATATTATCCGAGTACCAAGTTAAGACCACCTGAGTCGTTATTTTCATTTGATGGGTTGAATTTCGGAAATTACACGAAGTTACTAATTAGCAAACACGTAAGTTACCATATTTAGAGCATGAAAATATAACAACTTTTCACAAAAGAATCGGTACAAAATATTATCTGAGCATCAAGTTATGACCACCGGAATCGTTATTTTTGTTTGATGGGTTGAATTTGGGAAATTAGATAAAGTTCTTAACCAACAAACACGTAAGGTACCATATTGTAGAGCATGAAAATATAAGAACTTTTGAAAAAGGAACCGGTAAAAAATATTATCTGAGCACCAAGTTATGACCACCTAAATAGTTATTTTCATTCGATGGGTTGAATTTTGGAAATTAGATAAATTTAATAATCAGCAAACACGGAAGGTACCACGTTGTAGAGCATGAAAATATAACAACTTTTCAAAAAGGAATCGGTGTAAAATATTATCCGAGTACCAAGTTAAGACCACCTGCGTCGTTATTTTCATTTGATGGGTTGAATTTCGGAAATTACACGAAGTTACTAATTGGCAAACACGGAAGTTACCATATTTAGAGCATGAAAATATAACAACTTTTCAAAAAAGAATTGGTACAAAATATTATCTGAGCATCAAGTTATGATCACCGGAATCGTTATTTTTGTTTGATGGGTTGAATTTGGGAAATTAGATAAAGTTCTTAACCAGCAAACACGTAAGGTACCATATTGTAGAGCATGAAAATATAAGAACTTTTGAAAAAGGAACCGGTAAAAAATATTATCTGAGCACCAAGTTATGACCACCTAAATAGTTATTTTCATTTGATGGGTTGAATTTTGGAAATTAGATAAATTTACTAATCAGCAAACACGGAAGGTACCACGTTGTAGAGCATGAAAATATAACAACTTTTCAAAAAGGAATCGGTGCAAAATATTATCCGAGTACCAAGTTAAGACCACCTGAGTCGTTATTTTCATTTGATGGGTTGAATTTCGGAAATTACACGAAGTTACTAATTAGCAAACACGTAAGTTACCATATTTAGAGCATGAAAATATAACAACTTTTCAAAAAAGAATCGGTACAAAATATTATCTGAGCATCAAGTTATGACCACCGGAATCGTTATTTTTGTTTGATGGGTTGAATTTGGGAAATTAGATAAAGTTCTTAACCAACAAACACGTAAGGTACCATATTGTAGAGCATGAAAATATAAGAACTTTTGAAAAAGGAACCGGTAAAAAATATTATCTGAGCACCAAGTTATGACCACCTAAATAGTTATTTTCATTTGATGGGTTGAATTTTGGAAATTAGATAAATTTACTAATCAGCAAACACGGAAGGTACCACGTTGTAGAGCATGAAAATATAACAACTTTTCAAAAAGGAATCGGTGCAAAATATTATCCGAGTACCAAGTTATGACCACCTGGGTCGTTATTTTCATTTGATGGGTTGAATTTCAGAAATTACACGAAGTTACTAATTGGGAAACACGGAAGTTACAATATTTAGAGCATGAAAATATAACAACTTTTCAAAAAAGAATTGGTACAAAATATTATCTGAGCATCAAGTTATGACCACCGGAATCGTTATTTTTGTTTGATGGGTTGAATTTGGGAAATTAGATAAAGTTCTTAACCAACAAACAAGTAAGGTACCATATTGTAGAGCATGAAAATATAAGAACTTTTGAAAAAGGAACCGGTAAAAAATATTATCTGAGCACCAAGTTATGACCACCTAAATAGTTATTTTCATTCGATGGGTTGAATTTTGGAAATTAGATAAATTTACTAATCAGCAAACACGGAAGGTACCACGTTGTAGAGCATGAAAATATAACAACTTTTCAAAAAGGAATCGGTGTAAAATATTATCCGAGTACCAAGTTATGACCACCTGGGTCGTTATTTTCATTAGATGGGTTGAATTTCGGAAATTACACGAAGTTACTAATTAGTAAACAAGGAAGTTACCATATTTAGAGCATGAAAATATAACAACTTTTCAAAAAAGAATCGGTACAAAATATTATCTGAGCATCAAGTTATGACCACCGGAATTGTTATTTTTGTTTGATGGGTTGAATTTTGGAAATTAGATAAAGTTCTTAACCAACAAACACGTAAGGTACCATATTGTAGAGCATGAAAATATAAGAACTTTTGAAAAAGGAACCGGTAAAAAATATTATCTGAGCACCAAGTTATGACCACCTAAATAGTTATTTTCATTCGATGGGTTGAATTTTGGAAATTAGATAAATTTAATAATCAGCAAACACGGAAGGTACCACGTTGTAGAGCATGAAAATATAACAACTTTTCAAAAAGGAATCGGTGCAAAATATTATCCGAGTACCAAGTTATGACCACCTGGGTCGTTATTTTCATTTGATGGGTTGAATTTCGGAAATTACACGAAGTTACTAATTGGGAAACACGGAAGTTACAATATTTAGAGCATGAAAATATAACAACTTTTCAAAAAAGAATTGGTACAAAATATTATCTGAGCATCAAGTTATGACCACCGGAATCGTTATTTTTGTTTGATGGGTTGAATTTGGGAAATTAGATAAAGTTCTTAACCAACAAACACGTAAGGTACCATATTGTAGAGCATGAAAATATAAGAACTTTTGAAAAAGGAACCGGTAAAAAATATTATCTGAGCACCAAGTTATGACCACCTAAATAGTTATTTTCATTTGATGGGTTGAATTTTGGAAATTAGATAAATTTACTAATCAGCAAACACGGAAGGTACCACGTTGTAGAGCATGAAAATATAACAACTTTTCAAAAAGGAATCGGTGTAAAATATTATCCGAGTACCAAGTTATGACCACCTGAGTCGTTATTTTCATTTGATGGGTTGAATTTCGGAAATTACACGAAGTTACTAATTAGTAAACAAGGAAGTTACCATATTTAGAGCATGAAAATATAACAACTTTTCAAAAAAGAATCGGTACAAAATATTATCTGAGCATCAAGTTATGACCACCGGAATTGTTATTTTTGTTTGATGGGTTGAATTTTGGAAATTAGATAAAGTTCTTAACCAACAAACACGTAAGGTACCATATTGTAGAGCATGAAAATATAAGAACTTTTGAAAAAGGAACCGGTAAAAAATATTATCTGAGCACCAAGTTATGACCACCTAAATAGTTATTTTCATTCGATGGGTTGAATTTTGGAAATTAGATAAATTTAATAATCAGCAAACACGGAAGGTACCACGTTGTAGAGCATGAAAATATAACAACTTTTCAAAAAGGAATCGGTGCAAAATATTATCCGAGTACCAAGTTATGACCACCTGGGTCGTTATTTTCATTTGATGGGTTGAATTTCGGAAATTACACGAAGTTACTAATTGGGAAACACGGAAGTTACAATATTTAGAGCATGAAAATATAACAACTTTTCAAAAAAGAATTGGTACAAAATATTATCTGAGCATCAAGTTATGACCACCGGAATCGTTATTTTTGTTTGATGGGTTGAATTTGGGAAATTAGATAAAGTTCTTAACCAACAAACACGTAAGGTACCATATTGTAGAGCATGAAAATATAAGAACTTTTGAAAAAGGAACCGGTAAAAAATATTATCTGAGCACCAAGTTGTGACCACCTAAATAGTTATTTTCATTTGATGGGTTGAATTTTGGAAATTAGATAAATTTACTAATCAGCAAACACGGAAGGTACCACGTTGTAGAGCATGAAAATATAACAACTTTTCAAAAAGGAATCGGTGTAAAATATTATCCGAGTACCAAGTTATGACCACCTGAGTCGTTATTTTCATTTGATGGGTTGAATTTCGGAAATTACACGAAGTTACTAATTAGTAAACAAGGAAGTTACCATATTTAGAGCATGAAAATATAACAACTTTTGAAAAAAGAATCGGTACAAAATATTATCTGAGCATCAAGTTATGACCACCGGAATCGTTATTTTTGTTTGATGGGTTGAATTTAGGAAATTAGCTAAAGTTCTTAACCAACAAACACGTAAGGTACCATATTGTAGAGCATGAAAATATAAGAACTTTTCAAAAAGGAACCGGTAAAAAATATTATCTGAGCACCATGTTATGACCACCCAAATAGTTATTTTCATTCGATGAGTTGAATTTTGGAAATTAGATAAATTTAATAATCAGCAAACACGGAAGGTACCACGTTGTAGAGCATGAAAATATAACAACTTTTCAAAAAGGAATCGGTGCAAAATATTATCCGAGTACCAAGTTAAGACCACCTGAGTCGTTATTTTCATTTGATGGGTTGAATTTCGGAAATTACACGAAGTTACTAATTAGCAAACACGTAAGTTACCATATTTAGAGCATGAAAATATAACAACTTTTCACAAAAGAATCGGTACAAAATATTATCTGAGCATCAAGTTATGACCACCGGAATCGTTATTTTTGTTTGATGGGTTGAATTTGGGAAATTAGATAAAGTTCTTAACCAACAAACACGTAAGGTACCATATTGTAGAGCATGAAAATATAAGAACTTTTGAAAAAGGAACCGGTAAAAAATATTATCTGAGCACCAAGTTATGACCACCTAAATAGTTATTTTCATTCGATGGGTTGAATTTTGGAAATTAGATAAATTTAATAATCAGCAAACACGGAAGGTACCACGTTGTAGAGCATGAAAATATAACAACTTTTCAAAAAGGAATCGGTGTAAAATATTATCCGAGTACCAAGTTAAGACCACCTGCGTCGTTATTTTCATTTGATGGGTTGAATTTCGGAAATTACACGAAGTTACTAATTGGCAAACACGGAAGTTACCATATTTAGAGCATGAAAATATAACAACTTTTCAAAAAAGAATTGGTACAAAATATTATCTGAGCATCAAGTTATGATCACCGGAATCGTTATTTTTGTTTGATGGGTTGAATTTGGGAAATTAGATAAAGTTCTTAACCAGCAAACACGTAAGGTACCATATTGTAGAGCATGAAAATATAAGAACTTTTGAAAAAGGAACCGGTAAAAAATATTATCTGAGCACCAAGTTATGACCACCTAAATAGTTATTTTCATTTGATGGGTTGAATTTTGGAAATTAGATAAATTTACTAATCAGCAAACACGGAAGGTACCACGTTGTAGAGCATGAAAATATAACAACTTTTCAAAAAGGAATCGGTGCAAAATATTATCCGAGTACCAAGTTAAGACCACCTGAGTCGTTATTTTCATTTGATGGGTTGAATTTCGGAAATTACACGAAGTTACTAATTAGCAAACACGTAAGTTACCATATTTAGAGCATGAAAATATAACAACTTTTCAAAAAAGAATCGGTACAAAATATTATCTGAGCATCAAGTTATGACCACCGGAATCGTTATTTTTGTTTGATGGGTTGAATTTGGGAAATTAGATAAAGTTCTTAACCAACAAACACGTAAGGTACCATATTGTAGAGCATGAAAATATAAGAACTTTTGAAAAAGGAACCGGTAAAAAATATTATCTGAGCACCAAGTTATGACCACCTAAATAGTTATTTTCATTTGATGGGTTGAATTTTGGAAATTAGATAAATTTACTAATCAGCAAACACGGAAGGTACCACGTTGTAGAGCATGAAAATATAACAACTTTTCAAAAAGGAATCGGTGCAAAATATTATCCGAGTACCAAGTTATGACCACCTGGGTCGTTATTTTCATTTGATGGGTTGAATTTCAGAAATTACACGATGTTACTAATTGGGAAACACGGAAGTTACAATATTTAGAGCATGAAAATATAACAACTTTTCAAAAAAGAATTGGTACAAAATATTATCTGAGCATCAAGTTATGACCACCGGAATCGTTATTTTTGTTTGATGGGTTGAATTTGGGAAATTAGATAAAGTTCTTAACCAACAAACAAGTAAGGTACCATATTGTAGAGCATGAAAATATAAGAACTTTTGAAAAAGGAACCGGTAAAAAATATTATCTGAGCACCAAGTTATGACCACCTAAATAGTTATTTTCATTCGATGGGTTGAATTTTGGAAATTAGATAAATTTACTAATCAGCAAACACGGAAGGTACCATGTTGTAGAGCATGAAAATATAACAACTTTTCAAAAAGGAATCGGTGTAAAATATTATCCGAGTACCAAGTTATGACCACCTGGGTCGTTATTTTCATTAGATGGGTTGAATTTCGGAAATTACACGAAGTTACTAATTAGTAAACAAGGAAGTTACCATATTTAGAGCATGAAAATATAACAACTTTTCAAAAAAGAATCGGTACAAAATATTATCTGAGCATCAAGTTATGACCACCGGAATTGTTATTTTTGTTTGATGGGTTGAATTTTGGAAATTAGATAAAGTTCTTAACCAACAAACACGTAAGGTACCATATTGTAGAGCATGAAAATATAAGAACTTTTGAAAAAGGAACCGGTAAAAAATATTATCTGAGCACCAAGTTATGACCACCTAAATAGTTATTTTCATTCGATGGGTTGAATTTTGGAAATTAGATAAATTTAATAATCAGCAAACACGGAAGGTACCACGTTGTAGAGCATGAAAATATAACAACTTTTCAAAAAGGAATCGGTGCAAAATATTATCCGAGTACCAAGTTATGACCACCTGGGTCGTTATTTTCATTTGATGGGTTGAATTTCGGAAATTACACGAAGTTACTAATTGGGAAACACGGAAGTTACAATATTTAGAGCATGAAAATATAACAACTTTTCAAAAAAGAATTGGTACAAAATATTATCTGAGCATCAAGTTATGACCACCGGAATCGTTATTTTTGTTTGATGGGTTGAATTTGGGAAATTAGATAAAGTTCTTAACCAACAAACACGTAAGGTACCATATTGTAGAGCATGAAAATATAAGAACTTTTGAAAAAGGAACCGGTAAAAAATATTATCTGAGCACCAAGTTATGACCACCTAAATAGTTATTTTCATTTGATGGGTTGAATTTTGGAAATTTGATAAATTTACTAATCAGCAAACACGGAAGGTACCACGTTGTAGAGCATGAAAATATAACAACTTTTCAAAAAGGAATCGGTGTAAAATATTATCCGAGTACCAAGTTATGACCACCTGAGTCGTTATTTTCATTTGATGGGTTGAATTTCGGAAATTACACGAAGTTACTAATTAGTAAACAAGGAAGTTACCATATTTAGAGCATGAAAATATAACAACTTTTCAAAAAAGAATCGGTACAAAATATTATCTGAGCATCAAGTTATGACCACCGGAATTGTTATTTTTGTTTGATGGGTTGAATTTTGGAAATTAGATAAAGTTCTTAACCAACAAACACGTAAGGTACCATATTGTAGAGCATGAAAATATAAGAACTTTTGAAAAAGGAACCGGTAAAAAATATTATCTGAGCACCAAGTTATGACCACCTAAATAGTTATTTTCATTCGATGGGTTGAATTTTGGAAATTAGATAAATTTAATAATCAGCAAACACGGAAGGTACCACGTTGTAGAGCATGAAAATATAACAACTTTTCAAAAAGGAATCGGTGCAAAATATTATCCGAGTACCAAGTTATGACCACCTGGGTCGTTATTTTCATTTGATGGGTTGAATTTCGGAAATTACACGAAGTTACTAATTGGGAAACACGGAAGTTACAATATTTAGAGCATGAAAATATAACAACTTTTCAAAAAAGAATTGGTACAAAATATTATCTGAGCATCAAGTTATGACCACCGGAATCGTTATTTTTGTTTGATGGGTTGAATTTGGGAAATTAGATAAAGTTCTTAACCAACAAACACGTAAGGTACCATATTGTAGAGCATGAAAATATAAGAACTTTTGAAAAAGGAACCGGTAAAAAATATTATCTGAGCACCAAGTTGTGACCACCTAAATAGTTATTTTCATTTGATGGGTTGAATTTTGGAAATTAGATAAATTTACTAATCAGCAAACACGGAAGGTACCACGTTGTAGAGCATGAAAATATAACAACTTTTCAAAAAGGAATCGGTGTAAAATATTATCCGAGTACCAAGTTATGACCACCTGAGTCGTTATTTTCATTTGATGGGTTGAATTTCGGAAATTACACGAAGTTACTAATTAGTAAACAAGGAAGTTACCATATTTAGAGCATGAAAATATAACAACTTTTGAAAAAAGAATCGGTACAAAATATTATCTGAGCATCAAGTTATGACCACCGGAATCGTTATTTTTGTTTGATGGGTTGAATTTAGGAAATTAGCTAAAGTTCTTAACCAACAAACACGTAAGGTACCATATTGTAGAGCATGAAAATATAAGAACTTTTCAAAAAGGAACCGGTAAAAAATATTATCTGAGCACCATGTTATGACCACCCAAATAGTTATTTTCATTCGATGAGTTGAATTTTGGAAATTAGATAAATTTAATAATCAGCAAACACGGAAGGTACCACGTTGTAGAGCATGAAAATATAACAACTTTTCAAAAAGGAATCGGTGCAAAATATTATCCGAGTACCAAGTTATGACCACCTGGGTCGTTATTTTCATTTGATGGGTTGAATTTCGGAAATTACACGAAGTTACTAATTGGCAAACACGGAAGTTACCATATTTAGAGCATGAAAATATAACAACTTTTCAAAAAAGAATTGGTACAAAATATTATCTGAGCATCAAGTTATGATCACCGGAATCGTTATTTTTGTTTGATGGGTTGAATTTGGGAAATTAGATAAAGTTCTTAACCAGCAAACACGTAAGGTACCATATTGTAGAGCATGAAAATATAAGAACTTTTGAAAAAGGAACCGGTAAAAAATATAATCTGAGCACCAAGTTATGACAACCTAAATAGTTATTTTCATTTGATGGGTTGAATTTTGGAAATTAGATAAATTTACTCTAATCAGCAAACACGGAAGGTACCACGTTGTAGAGCATGAAAATATAACAACTTTTCAAAAAGGAATCGGTGTAAAATATTATCCGAGTACCAAGTTATGACCACCTGAGTCGTTATTTTCATTTGATGGGTTGAATTTCGGAAATTACACGAAGTTACTAATTAGTAAACAAGGAAGTTACCATATTTAGAGCATGAAAATATAACAACTTTTCAAAAAAGAATCGGTACAAAATATTATCTGAGCATCAAGTTATGACCACCGGAATTGTTATTTTTGTTTGATGGGTTGAATTTTGGAAATTAGATAAAGTTCTTAACCAACAAACACGTAAGGTACCATATTGTAGAGCATGAAAATATAAGAACTTTTGAAAAAGGAACCGGTAAAAAATATTATCTGAGCACCAAGTTATGACCACCTAAATAGTTATTTTCATTCGATGGGTTGAATTTTGGAAATTAGATAAATTTAATAATCAGCAAACACGGAAGGTACCACGTTGTAGAGCATGAAAATATAACAACTTTTCAAAAAGGAATCGGTGCAAAATATTATCCGAGTACCAAGTTATGACCACCTGGGTCGTTATTTTCATTTGATGGGTTGAATTTCGGAAATTACACGAAGTTACTAATTGGGAAACACGGAAGTTACAATATTTAGAGCATGAAAATATAACAACTTTTCAAAAAAGAATTGGTACAAAATATTATCTGAGCATCAAGTTATGACCACCGGAATCGTTATTTTTGTTTGATGGGTTGAATTTGGGAAATTAGATAAAGTTCTTAACCAACAAACACGTAAGGTACCATATTGTAGAGCATGAAAATATAAGAACTTTTGAAAAAGGAACCGGTAAAAAATATTATCTGAGCACCAAGTTATGACCACCTAAATAGTTATTTTCATTCGATGGGTTGAATTTTGGAAATTAGATAAATTTACTAATCAGCAAACACGGAAGGTACCACGTTGTAGAGCATTAAAATATAACAACTTTTCAAAAAGGAATCGGTGTAAAATATTATCCGAGTACCAAGTTATGACCACCTGGGTCGTTATTTTCATTTGATGGGTTAAATTTCGGAAATTACACGAAGTTACTAATAAGTAAACAAGGAAGTTACCATATTTAGAGCATGAAAATATAACAACTTTTCAAAAAGGAATCGGTACAAAATATTATCTGAGCACCAAGTTATGACCACCTAAATAGTTATTTTCATTCGATGGGTTGAATTTTGGAAATTAGATAAATTTAATAATCAGCAAACACGGAAGGTACCACGTTGTAGAGCATGAAAATATAACAACTTTTCAAAAAGGAATCGGTGCAAAATATTATCCGAGTACCAAGTTATGACCACCTGGGTCGTTATTTTCATTTGATGGGTTGAATTTTGGAAATTACACGAAGTTACTAATTGGGAAACACGGAAGTTACAATATTTAGAGCATGAAAATATAACAACTTTTCAAAAAAGAATTGGTACAAAATATTATCTGAGCATCAAGTTATGACCACCGGAATCGTTATTTTTGTTTGATGGGTTGAATTTGGGAAATTAGATAAAGTTTTTAACCAACAAACACGTAAGGTACCATATTGTAGAGCATGAAAATATAAGAACTTTTGAAAAAGGAACCGGTAAAAAATATTATCTGAGCACCAAGTTATGACCACCTAAATAGTTATTTTCATTCGATGGGTTGAATTTTAGAAATTAGATAAATTTACTAATCAGCAAACACGGAAGGTACCACGTTGTAGAGCATGAAAATATAACAACTTTTCAAAAAGGAATCGGTGTAAAATATTATCCGAGTACCAAGTTATGACCACCTGGGTCGTTATTTTCATTTGATGGGTTAAATTTCGGAAATTACACGAAGTTACTAATAAGTAAACAAGGAAGTTACCATATTTAGAGCATGAAAATATAACAACTTTTCAAAAAGGAATCGGTGCAAAATATTATCCGAGTACCAAGTTAAGACCACCTGAGTCGATATTTTCATTTGATGGGTTGAATTTCGGAAATTACACGAAGTTACTAATTAGCAAACACGTAAGTTACCATATTTAGAGCATGAAAATATAACAACTTTTCAAAAAAGAATCGGTACAAAATATTATCTGAGCATCAAGTTATGACCACCGGAATCGTTATTTTTGTTTGATGGGTTGAATTTGGGAAATTAGATAAAGTTCTTAACCAACAAACACGTAAGGTACCATATTGTAGAGCATGAAAATATAAGAACTTTTGAAAAAGGAACCGGTAAAAAATATTATCTGAGCACTAAGTTATGACCACCTAAATAGTTATTTTCATTTGATGGGTTGAATTTTGGAAATTAGATAAATTTACTAATTAGCAAACACGGAAGGTACCACGTTGAAGAGCATGAAAATATAACAACTTTTCAAAAAGGAATCGGTGCAAAATATTATCCGAGTACCAAGTTATGACCACCTGGGTCGTTATTTTCATTTGATGGGTTGAATTTCGGAAATTACACGAAGTTACTAATTGGCAAACACGGAAGTTACCATATTTAGAGCATGAAAATATAACAACTTTTCAAAAAAGAATTGGTACAAAATATTATCTGAGCATCAAGTTATGATCACCGGAATCGTTATTTTTGTTTGATGGGTTGAATTTGGGAAATTAGATAAAGTTCTTAACCAGCAAACACGTAAGGTACCATATTGTAGAGCATGAAAATATAAGAACTTTTGAAAAAGGAACCGGTAAAAAATATAATCTGAGCACCAAGTTATGACAACCTAAATAGTTATTTTCATTTGATGGGTTGAATTTTGGAAATTAGATAAATTTACTCTAATCAGCAAACACGGAAGGTACCACGTTGTAGAGCATGAAAATATAACAACTTTTCAAAAAGGAATCGGTGTAAAATATTATCCGAGTACCAAGTTATGACCACCTGAGTCGTTATTTTCATTTGATGGGTTGAATTTCGGAAATTACACGAAGTTACTAATTAGTAAACAAGGAAGTTACCATATTTAGAGCATGAAAATATAACAACTTTTCAAAAAAGAATCGGTACAAAATATTATCTGAGCATCAAGTTATGACCACCGGAATTGTTATTTTTGTTTGATGGGTTGAATTTTGGAAATTAGATAAAGTTCTTAACCAACAAACACGTAAGGTACCATATTGTAGAGCATGAAAATATAAGAACTTTTGAAAAAGGAACCGGTAAAAAATATTATCTGAGCACCAAGTTATGACCACCTAAATAGTTATTTTCATTCGATGGGTTGAATTTTGGAAATTAGATAAATTTAATAATCAGCAAACACGGAAGGTACCACGTTGTAGAGCATGAAAATATAACAACTTTTCAAAAAGGAATCGGTGCAAAATATTATCCGAGTACCAAGTTATGACCACCTGGGTCGTTATTTTCATTTGATGGGTTGAATTTCGGAAATTACACGAAGTTACTAATTGGGAAACACGGAAGTTACAATATTTAGAGCATGAAAATATAACAACTTTTCAAAAAAGAATTGGTACAAAATATTATCTGAGCATCAAGTTATGACCACCGGAATCGTTATTTTTGTTTGATGGGTTGAATTTGGGAAATTAGATAAAGTTCTTAACCAACAAACACGTAAGGTACCATATTGTAGAGCATGAAAATATAAGAACTTTTGAAAAAGGAACCGGTAAAAAATATTATCTGAGCACCAAGTTATGACCACCTAAATAGTTATTTTCATTCGATGGGTTGAATTTTGGAAATTAGATAAATTTACTAATCAGCAAACACGGAAGGTACCACGTTGTAGAGCATGAAAATATAACAACTTTTCAAAAAGGAATCGGTGTAAAATATTATCCGAGTACCAAGTTATGACCACCTGGGTCGTTATTTTCATTTGATGGGTTAAATTTCGGAAATTACACGAAGTTACTAATAAGTAAACAAGGAAGTTACCATATTTAGAGCATGAAAATATAACAACTTTTCAAAAAGGAATCGGTACAAAATATTATCTGAGCACCAAGTTATGACCACCTAAATAGTTATTTTCATTCGATGGGTTGAATTTTGGAAATTAGATAAATTTAATAATCAGCAAACACGGAAGGTACCACGTTGTAGAGCATGAAAATATAACAACTTTTCAAAAAGGAATCGGTGCAAAATATTATCCGAGTACCAAGTTATGACCACCTGGGTCGTTATTTTCATTTGATGGGTTGAATTTTGGAAATTACACGAAGTTACTAATTGGGAAACACGGAAGTTACAATATTTAGAGCATGAAAATATAACAACTTTTCAAAAAAGAATTGGTACAAAATATTATCTGAGCATCAAGTTATGACCACCGGAATCGTTATTTTTGTTTGATGGGTTGAATTTGGGAAATTAGATAAAGTTCTTAACCAACAAACACGTAAGGTACCATATTGTAGAGCATGAAAATATAAGAACTTTTGAAAAAGGAACCGGTAAAAAATATTATCTGAGCACCAAGTTATGACCACCTAAATAGTTATTTTCATTCGATGGGTTGAATTTTAGAAATTAGATAAATTTACTAATCAGCAAACACGGAAGGTACCACGTTGTAGAGCATGAAAATATAACAACTTTTCAAAAAGGAATCGGTGTAAAATATTATCCGAGTACCAAGTTATGACCACCTGGGTCGTTATTTTCATTTGATGGGTTAAATTTCGGAAATTACACGAAGTTACTAATAAGTAAACAAGGAAGTTACCATATTTAGAGCATGAAAATATAACAACTTTTCAAAAAGGAATCGGTGCAAAATATTATCCGAGTACCAAGTTAAGACCACCTGAGTCGATATTTTCATTTGATGGGTTGAATTTCGGAAATTACACGAAGTTACTAATTAGCAAACACGTAAGTTACCATATTTAGAGCATGAAAATATAACAACTTTTCAAAAAAGAATCGGTACAAAATATTATCTGAGCATCAAGTTATGACCACCGGAATCGTTATTTTTGTTTGATGGGTTGAATTTGGGAAATTAGATAAAGTTCTTAACCAACAAACACGTAAGGTACCATATTGTAGAGCATGAAAATATAAGAACTTTTGAAAAAGGAACCGGTAAAAAATATTATCTGAGCACTAAGTTATGACCACCTAAATAGTTATTTTCATTTGATGGGTTGAATTTTGGAAATTAGATAAATTTACTAATTAGCAAACACGGAAGGTACCACGTTGAAGAGCATGAAAATATAACAACTTTTCAAAAAGGAATCGGTGCAAAATATTATCCGAGTACCAAGTTATGACCACCTGGGTCGTTATTTTCATTTGATGGGTTGAATTTCAGAAATTACACGAAGTTACTAATTGGGAAACACGGAAGTTACAATATTTAGAGCATGAAAATATAACAACTTTTCAAAAAAGAATTGGTACAAAATATTATCTGAGCATCAAGTTATGACCACCGGAATCGTTATTTTTGTTTGATGGGTTGAATTTGGGAAATTAGATAAAGTTCTTAACCAACAAACAAGTAAGGTACCATATTGTAGAGCATGAAAATATAAGAACTTTTGAAAAAGGAACCGGTAAAAAATATTATCTGAGCACCAAGTTATGACCACCTAAATAGTTATTTTCATTCGATGGGTTGAATTTTGGAAATTAGATAAATTTACTAATCAGCAAACACGGAAGGTACCACGTTGTAGAGCATGAAAATATAACAACTTTTCAAAAAGGAATCGGTGTAAAATATTATCCGAGTACCAAGTTATGACCACCTGAGTCGTTATTTTCATTTGATGGGTTGAATTTCGGAAATTACACGAAGTTACTAATTAGTAAACAAGGAAGTTACCATATTTAGAGCATGAAAATATAACAACTTTTCAAAAAAGAATCGGTACAAAATATTATCTGAGCATCAAGTTATGACCACCGGAATTGTTATTTTTGTTTGATGGGTTGAATTTTGGAAATTAGATAAAGTCTTAACCAACAAACACGTAAGGTACCATATTGTAGAGCATGAAAATATAAGAACTTTTGAAAAAGGAACCGGTAAAAAATATTATCTGAGCACCAAGTTATGACCACCTAAATAGTTATTTTCATTCGATGGGTTGAATTTTGGAAATTAGATAAATTTAATAATCAGCAAACACGGAAGGTACCACGTTGTAGAGCATGAAAATATAACAACTTTTCAAAAAGGAATCGGTGCAAAATATTATCCGAGTACCAAGTTATGACCACCTGGGTCGTTATTTTCATTTGATGGGTTGAATTTCGGAAATTACACGAAGTTACTAATTGGGAAACACGGAAGTTACAATATTTAGAGCATGAAAATATAACAACTTTTCAAAAAAGAATTGGTACAAAATATTATCTGAGCATCAAGTTATGACCACCGGAATCGTTATTTTTGTTTGATGGGTTGAATTTGGGAAATTAGATAAAGTTCTTAACCAACAAACACGTAAGGTACCATATTGTAGAGCATGAAAATATAAGAACTTTTGAAAAAGGAACCGGTAAAAAATATTATCTGAGCACCAAGTTATGACCACCTAAATAGTTATTTTCATTTGATGGGTTGAATTTTGGAAATTAGATAAATTTACTAATCAGCAAACACGGAAGGTACCACGTTGTAGAGCATGAAAATATAACAACTTTTCAAAAGGGAATCGGTGTAAAATATTATCCGAGTACCAAGTTATGACCACCTGAGTCGTTATTTTCATTTGATGGGTTGAATTTCGGAAATTACACGAAGTTACTAATTAGTAAACAAGGAAGTTACCATATTTAGAGCATGAAAATATAACAACTTTTCAAAAAAGAATCGGTACAAAATATTATCTGAGCATCAAGTTATGACCACCGGAATTGTTATTTTTGTTTGATGGGTTGAATTTTGGAAATTAGATAAAGTTCTTAACCAACAAACACGTAAGGTACCATATTGTAGAGCATGAAAATATAAGAACTTTTGAAAAAGGAACCGGTAAAAAATATTATCTGAGCACCAAGTTATGACCACCTAAATAGTTATTTTCATTCGATGGGTTGAATTTTGGAAATTAGATAAATTTAATAATCAGCAAACACGGAAGGTACCACGTTGTAGAGCATGAAAATATAACAACTTTTCAAAAAGGAATCGGTGCAAAATATTATCCGAGTACCAAGTTATGACCACCTGGGTCGTTATTTTCATTTGATGGGTTGAATTTCGGAAATTACACGAAGTTACTAATTGGGAAACACGGAAGTTACAATATTTAGAGCATGAAAATATAACAACTTTTCAAAAAAGAATTGGTACAAAATATTATCTGAGCATCAAGTTATGACCACCGGAATCGTTATTTTTGTTTGATGGGTTGAATTTGGGAAATTAGATAAAGTTCTTAACCAACAAACACGTAAGGTACCATATTGTAGAGCATGAAAATATAAGAACTTTTGAAAAAGGAACCGGTAAAAAATATTATCTGAGCACCAAGTTGTGACCACCTAAATAGTTATTTTCATTTGATGGGTTGAATTTTGGAAATTAGATAAATTTACTAATCAGCAAACACGGAAGGTACCACGTTGTAGAGCATGAAAATATAACAACTTTTCAAAAAGGAATCGGTGTAAAATATTATCCGAGTACCAAGTTATGACCACCTGAGTCGTTATTTTCATTTGATGGGTTGAATTTCGGAAATTACACGAAGTTACTAATTAGTAAACAAGGAAGTTACCATATTTAGAGCATGAAAATATAACAACTTTTCAAAAAAGAATCGGTACAAAATATTATCTGAGCATCAAGTTATGACCACCGGAATTGTTATTTTTGTTTGATGGGTTGAATTTTGGAAATTAGATAAAGTTCTTAACCAACAAACACGTAAGGTACCATATTGTAGAGCATGAAAATATAAGAACTTTTGAAAAAGGAACCGGTAAAAAATATTATCTGAGCACCAAGTTATGACCACCTAAATAGTTATTTTCATTCGATGGGTTGAATTTTGGAAATTAGATAAATTTACTAATCAGCAAACACGGAAGGTACCACGTTGTAGAGCATGAAAATATAACAACTTTTCAAAAAGGAATCGGTGTAAAATATTATCCGAGTACCAAGTTATGACCACCTGAGTCGTTATTTTCATTTGATGGGTTGAATTTCGGAAATTACACGAAGTTACTAATTAGTAAACAAGGAAGTTACCATATTTAGAGCATGAAAATATAACAACTTTTCAAAAAAGAATCGGTACAAAATATTATCTGAGCATCAAGTTATGACCACCGGAATTGTTATTTTTGTTTGATGGGTTGAATTTTGGAAATTAGATAAAGTCTTAACCAACAAACACGTAAGGTACCATATTGTAGAGCATGAAAATATAAGAACTTTTGAAAAAGGAACCGGTAAAAAATATTATCTGAGCACCAAGTTATGACCACCTAAATAGTTATTTTCATTCGATGGGTTGAATTTTGGAAATTAGATAAATTTAATAATCAGCAAACACGGAAGGTACCACGTTGTAGAGCATGAAAATATAACAACTTTTCAAAAAGGAATCGGTGCAAAATATTATCCGAGTACCAAGTTATGACCACCTGGGTCGTTATTTTCATTTGATGGGTTGAATTTCGGAAATTACACGAAGTTACTAATTGGGAAACACGGAAGTTACAATATTTAGAGCATGAAAATATAACAACTTTTCAAAAAAGAATTGGTACAAAATATTATCTGAGCATCAAGTTATGACCACCGGAATCGTTATTTTTGTTTGATGGGTTGAATTTGGGAAATTAGATAAAGTTCTTAACCAACAAACACGTAAGGTACCATATTGTAGAGCATGAAAATATAAGAACTTTTGAAAAAGGAACCGGTAAAAAATATTATCTGAGCACCAAGTTATGACCACCTAAATAGTTATTTTCATTTGATGGGTTGAATTTTGGAAATTAGATAAATTTACTAATCAGCAAACACGGAAGGTACCACGTTGTAGAGCATGAAAATATAACAACTTTTCAAAAAGGAATCGGTGTAAAATATTATCCGAGTACCAAGTTATGACCACCTGAGTCGTTATTTTCATTTGATGGGTTGAATTTCGGAAATTACACGAAGTTACTAATTAGTAAACAAGGAAGTTACCATATTTAGAGCATGAAAATATAACAACTTTTCAAAAAAGAATCGGTACAAAATATTATCTGAGCATCAAGTTATGACCACCGGAATTGTTATTTTTGTTTGATGGGTTGAATTTTGGAAATTAGATAAAGTTCTTAACCAACAAACACGTAAGGTACCATATTGTAGAGCATGAAAATATAAGAACTTTTGAAAAAGGAACCGGTAAAAAATATTATCTGAGCACCAAGTTATGACCACCTAAATAGTTATTTTCATTCGATGGGTTGAATTTTGGAAATTAGATAAATTTAATAATCAGCAAACACGGAAGGTACCACGTTGTAGAGCATGAAAATATAACAACTTTTCAAAAAGGAATCGGTGCAAAATATTATCCGAGTACCAAGTTATGACCACCTGGGTCGTTATTTTCATTTGATGGGTTGAATTTCGGAAATTACACGAAGTTACTAATTGGGAAACACGGAAGTTACAATATTTAGAGCATGAAAATATAACAACTTTTCAAAAAAGAATTGGTACAAAATATTATCTGAGCATCAAGTTATGACCACCGGAATCGTTATTTTTGTTTGATGGGTTGAATTTGGGAAATTAGATAAAGTTCTTAACCAACAAACACGTAAGGTACCATATTGTAGAGCATGAAAATATAAGAACTTTTGAAAAAGGAACCGGTAAAAAATATTATCTGAGCACCAAGTTGTGACCACCTAAATAGTTATTTTCATTTGATGGGTTGAATTTTGGAAATTAGATAAATTTACTAATCAGCAAACACGGAAGGTACCACGTTGTAGAGCATGAAAATATAACAACTTTTCAAAAAGGAATCGGTGTAAAATATTATCCGAGTACCAAGTTATGACCACCTGAGTCGTTATTTTCATTTGATGGGTTGAATTTCGGAAATTACACGAAGTTACTAATTAGTAAACAGGGAAGTTACCATATTTAGAGCATGAAAATATAACAACTTTTCAAAAAAGAATCGGTACAAAATATTATCTGAGCATCAAGTTATGACCACCGGAATTGTTATTTTTGTTTGATGGGTTGAATTTTGGAAATTAGATAAAGTTCTTAACCAACAAACACGTAAGGTACCATATTGTAGAGCATGAAAATATAAGAACTTTTGAAAAAGGAACCGGTAAAAAATATTATCTGAGCACCAAGTTATGACCACCTAAATAGTTATTTTCATTCGATGGGTTGAATTTTGGAAATTAGATAAATTTACTAATCAGCAAACACGGAAGGTACCACGTTGTAGAGCATGAAAATATAACAACTTTTCAAAAAGGAATCGGTGTAAAATATTATCCGAGTACCAAGTTATGACCACCTGAGTCGTTATTTTCATTTGATGGGTTGAATTTCGGAAATTACACGAAGTTACTAATTAGTAAACAAGGAAGTTACCATATTTAGAGCATGAAAATATAACAACTTTTCAAAAAAGAATCGGTACAAAATATTATCTGAGCATCAAGTTATGACCACCGGAATTGTTATTTTTGTTTGATGGGTTGAATTTTGGAAATTAGATAAAGTCTTAACCAACAAACACGTAAGGTACCATATTGTAGAGCATGAAAATATAAGAACTTTTGAAAAAGGAACCGGTAAAAAATATTATCTGAGCACCAAGTTATGACCACCTAAATAGTTATTTTCATTCGATGGGTTGAATTTTGGAAATTAGATAAATTTAATAATCAGCAAACACGGAAGGTACCACGTTGTAGAGCATGAAAATATAACAACTTTTCAAAAAGGAATCGGTGCAAAATATTATCCGAGTACCAAGTTATGACCACCTGGGTCGTTATTTTCATTTGATGGGTTGAATTTCGGAAATTACACGAAGTTACTAATTGGGAAACACGGAAGTTACAATATTTAGAGCATGAAAATATAACAACTTTTCAAAAAAGAATTGGTACAAAATATTATCTGAGCATCAAGTTATGACCACCGGAATCGTTATTTTTGTTTGATGGGTTGAATTTGGGAAATTAGATAAAGTTCTTAACCAACAAACACGTAAGGTACCATATTGTAGAGCATGAAAATATAAGAACTTTTGAAAAAGGAACCGGTAAAAAATATTATCTGAGCACCAAGTTATGACCACCTAAATAGTTATTTTCATTTGATGGGTTGAATTTTGGAAATTAGATAAATTTACTAATCAGCAAACACGGAAGGTACCACGTTGTAGAGCATGAAAATATAACAACTTTTCAAAAAGGAATCGGTGTAAAATATTATCCGAGTACCAAGTTATGACCACCTGAGTCGTTATTTTCATTTGATGGGTTGAATTTCGGAAATTACACGAAGTTACTAATTAGTAAACAAGGAAGTTACCATATTTAGAGCATGAAAATATAACAACTTTTCAAAAAAGAATCGGTACAAAATATTATCTGAGCATCAAGTTATGACCACCGGAATTGTTATTTTTGTTTGATGGGTTGAATTTTGGAAATTAGATAAAGTTCTTAACCAACAAACACGTAAGGTACCATATTGTAGAGCATGAAAATATAAGAACTTTTGAAAAAGGAACCGGTAAAAAATATTATCTGAGCACCAAGTTATGACCACCTAAATAGTTATTTTCATTCGATGGGTTGAATTTTGGAAATTAGATAAATTTAATAATCAGCAAACACGGAAGGTACCACGTTGTAGAGCATGAAAATATAACAACTTTTCAAAAAGGAATCGGTGCAAAATATTATCCGAGTACCAAGTTATGACCACCTGGGTCGTTATTTTCATTTGATGGGTTGAATTTCGGAAATTACACGAAGTTACTAATTGGGAAACACGGAAGTTACAATATTTAGAGCATGAAAATATAACAACTTTTCAAAAAAGAATTGGTACAAAATATTATCTGAGCATCAAGTTATGACCACCGGAATCGTTATTTTTGTTTGATGGGTTGAATTTGGGAAATTAGATAAAGTTCTTAACCAACAAACACGTAAGGTACCATATTGTAGAGCATGAAAATATAAGAACTTTTGAAAAAGGAACCGGTAAAAAATATTATCTGAGCACCAAGTTGTGACCACCTAAATAGTTATTTTCATTTGATGGGTTGAATTTTGGAAATTAGATAAATTTACTAATCAGCAAACACGGAAGGTACCACGTTGTAGAGCATGAAAATATAACAACTTTTCAAAAAGGAATCGGTGTAAAATATTATCCGAGTACCAAGTTATGACCACCTGAGTCGTTATTTTCATTTGATGGGTTGAATTTCGGAAATTACACGAAGTTACTAATTAGTAAACAAGGAAGTTACCATATTTAGAGCATGAAAATATAACAACTTTTCAAAAAAGAATCGGTACAAAATATTATCTGAGCATCAAGTTATGACCACCGGAATTGTTATTTTTGTTTGATGGGTTGAATTTTGGAAATTAGATAAAGTTCTTAACCAACAAACACGTAAGGTACCATATTGTAGAGCATGAAAATATAAGAACTTTTGAAAAAGGAACCGGTAAAAAATATTATCTGAGCACCAAGTTATGACCACCTAAATAGTTATTTTCATTCGATGGGTTGAATTTTGGAAATTAGATAAATTTAATAATCAGCAAACACGGAAGGTACCACGTTGTAGAGCATGAAAATATAACAACTTTTCAAAAAGGAATCGGTGCAAAATATTATCCGAGTACCAAGTTATGACCACCTGGGTCGTTATTTTCATTTGATGGGTTGAATTTCGGAAATTACACGAAGTTACTAATTGGGAAACACGGAAGTTACAATATTTAGAGCATGAAAATATAACAACTTTTCAAAAAAGAATTGGTACAAAATATTATCTGAGCATCAAGTTATGACCACCGGAATCGTTATTTTTGTTTGATGGGTTGAATTTGGGAAATTAGATAAAGTTCTTAACCAACAAACACGTAAGGTACCATATTGTAGAGCATGAAAATATAAGAACTTTTGAAAAAGGAATCGGTAAAAAATATTATCTGAGCACCAAGTTGTGACCACCTAAATAGTTATTTTCATTTGATGGGTTGAATTTTGGAAATTAGATAAATTTACTAATCAGCAAACACGGAAGGTACCACGTTGTAGAGCATGAAAATATAACAACTTTTCAAAAAGGAATCGGTGTAAAATATTATCCGAGTACCAAGTTATGACCACCTGAGTCGTTATTTTCATTTGATGGGTTGAATTTCGGAAATTACACGAAGTTACTAATTGGCAAACACGGAAGTTACCATATTTAGAGCATGAAAATATAACAACTTTTCAAAAAAGAATCGGTACAAAATATTATCTGAGCATCAAGTTATGACCACCGGAATCGTTATTTTTGTTTGATGGGTTGAATTTAGGAAATTAGCTAAAGTTCTTAACCAACAAACACGTAAGGTACCATATTGTAGAGCATGAAAATATAAGAACTTTTCAAAAAGGAACCGGTAAAAAATATTATCTGAGCACCAAGTTATGACCACCCAAATAGTTATTTTCATTCGATGAGTTGAATTTTGGAAATTAGATAAATTTAATAATCAGCAAACACGGAAGGTACCACGTTGTAGAGCATGAAAATATAACAACTTTTCAAAAAGGAATCGGTGCAAAATATTATCCGAGTACCAAGTTATGACCACCTGGGTCGTTATTTTCATTTGATGGGTTGAATTTCGGAAATTACACGAAGTTACTAATTGGCAAACACGGAAGTTACCATATTTAGAGCATGAAAATATAACAACTTTTCAAAAAAGAATTGGTACAAAATATTATCTGAGCATCAAGTTATGACCACCGGAATCGTTATTTTTGTTTGATGGGTTGAATTTGGGAAATTAGATAAAGTTCTTAACCAACAAACAAGTAAGGTACCATATTGTAGAGCATGAAAATATAAGAACTTTTGAAAAAGGAACCGGTAAAAAATATTATCTGAGCACCAAGTTATGACCACCTAAATAGTTATTTTCATTCGATGGGTTGAATTTTGGAAATTAGATAAATTTACTAATCAGCAAACACGGAAGGTACCACGTTGTAGAGCATGAAAATATAACAACTTTTCAAAAAGGAATCGGTGTAAAATATTATCCGAGTACCAAGTTATGACCACCTGAGTCGTTATTTTCATTTGATGGGTTGAATTTCGGAAATTACACGAAGTTACTAATTAGTAAACAAGGAAGTTACCATATTTAGAGCATGAAAATATAACAACTTTTCAAAAAAGAATCGGTACAAAATATTATCTGAGCATCAAGTTATGACCACCGGAATTGTTATTTTTGTTTGATGGGTTGAATTTTGGAAATTAGATAAAGTTCTTAACCAACAAACACGTAAGGTACCATATTGTAGAGCATGAAAATATAAGAACTTTTGAAAAAGGAACCGGTAAAAAATATTATCTGAGCACCAAGTTATGACCACCTAAATAGTTATTTTCATTCGATGGGTTGAATTTTGGAAATTAGATAAATTTAATAATCAGCAAACACGGAAGGTACCACGTTGTAAAGCATGAAAATATAACAACTTTTCAAAAAGGAATCGGTGCAAAAGATTATCCGAGTACCAAGTTATGACCACCTGGGTCGTTATTTTCATTTGATGGGTTGAATTTCGGAAATTACACGAAGTTACTAATTGGGAAACACGGAAGTTACAATATTTAGAGCATGAAAATATAACAACTTTTCAAAAAAGAATTGGTACAAAATATTATCTGAGCATCAAGTTATGACCACCGGAATCGTTATTTTTGTTTGATGGGTTGAATTTGGGAAATTAGATAAAGTTCTTAACCAACAAACACGTAAGGTACCATATTGTAGAGCATGAAAATATAAGAACTTTTGAAAAAGGAACCGGTAAAAAATATTATCTGAGCACCAAGTTGTGACCACCTAAATAGTTATTTTCATTTGATGGGTTGAATTTTGGAAATTAGATAAATTTACTAATCAGCAAACACGGAAGGTACCACGTTGTAGAGCATGAAAATATAACAACTTTTCAAAAAGGAATCGGTGTAAAATATTATCCGAGTACCAAGTTATGACCACCTGAGTCGTTATTTTCATTTGATGGGTTGAATTTCGGAAATTACACGAAGTTACTAATTGGCAAACACGGAAGTTACCATATTTAGAGCATGAAAATATAACAACTTTTCAAAAAAGAATCGGTACAAAATATTATCTGAGCATCAAGTTATGACCACCGGAATCGTTATTTTTGTTTGATGGGTTGAATTTAGGAAATTAGCTAAAGTTCTTAACCAACAAACACGTAAGGTACCATATTGTAGAGCATGAAAATATAAGAACTTTTCAAAAAGGAACCGGTAAAAAATATTATCTGAGAACCAAGTTATGACCACCCAAATAGTTATTTTCATTCGATGAGTTGAATTTTGGAAATTAGATAAATTTAATAATCAGCAAACACGGAAGGTACCACGTTGTAGAGCATGAAAATATAACAACTTTTCAAAAAGGAATCGGTGCAAAATATTATCCGAGTACCAAGTTATGACCACCTGGGTCGTTATTTTCATTTGATGGGTTGAATTTCGGAAATTACACGAAGTTACTAATTGGCAAACACGGAAGTTACCATATTTAGAGCATGAAAATATAACAACTTTTCAAAAAAGAATTGGTACAAAATATTATCTGAGCATCAAGTTATGACCACCGGAATCGTTATTTTTGTTTGATGGGTTGAATTTGGGAAATTAGATAAAGTTCTTAACCAACAAACAAGTAAGGTACCATATTGTAGAGCATGAAAATATAAGAACTTTTGAAAAAGGAACCGGTAAAAAATATTATCTGAGCACCAAGTTATGACCACCTAAATAGTTATTTTCATTCGATGGGTTGAATTTTGGAAATTAGATAAATTTACTAATCAGCAAACACGGAAGGTACCACGTTGTAGAGCATGAAAATATAACAACTTTTCAAAAAGGAATCGGTGTAAAATATTATCCGAGTACCAAGTTATGACCACCTGAGTCGTTATTTTCATTTGATGGGTTGAATTTCGGAAATTACACGAAGTTACTAATTAGTAAACAAGGAAGTTACCATATTTAGAGCATGAAAATATAACAACTTTTCAAAAAAGAATCGGTACAAAATATTATCTGAGCATCAAGTTATGACCACCGGAATTGTTATTTTTGTTTGATGGGTTGAATTTTGGAAATTAGATAAAGTTCTTAACCAACAAACACGTAAGGTACCATATTGTAGAGCATGAAAATATAAGAACTTTTGAAAAAGGAACCGGTAAAAAATATTATCTGAGCACCAAGTTATGACCACCTAAATAGTTATTTTCATTCGATGGGTTGAATTTTGGAAATTAGATAAATTTAATAATCAGCAAACACGGAAGGTACCACGTTGTAGAGCATGAAAATATAACAACTTTTCAAAAAGGAATCGGTGCAAAATATTATCCGAGTACCAAGTTATGACCACCTGGGTCGTTATTTTCATTTCATGGGTTGAATTTCGGAAATTACACGAAGTTACTAATTGGGAAACACGGAAGTTACAATATTTAGAGCATGAAAATATAACAACTTTTCAAAAAAGAATTGGTACAAAATATTATCTGAGCATCAAGTTATGACCACCGGAATCGTTATTTTTGTTTGATGGGTTGAATTTGGGAAATTAGATAAAGTTCTTAACCAACAAACACGTAAGGTACCATATTGTAGAGCATGAAAATATAAGAACTTTTGAAAAAGGAACCGGTAAAAAATATTATCTGAGCACCAAGTTATGACCACCTAAATAGTTATTTTCATTTGATGGGTTGAATTTTGGAAATTAGATAAATTTACTAATCAGCAAACACGGAAGGTACCACGTTGTAGAGCATGAAAATATAACAACTTTTCAAAAAGGAATCGGTGTAAAATATTATCCGAGTACCAAGTTATGACCACCTGAGTCGTTATTTTCATTTGATGGGTTGAATTTCGGAAATTACACGAAGTTACTAATTAGTAAACAAGGAAGTTACCATATTTAGAGCATGAAAATATAACAACTTTTCAAAAAAGAATCGGTACAAAATATTATCTGAGCATCAAGTTATGACCACCGGAATTGTTATTTTTGTTTGATGGGTTGAATTTTGGAAATTAGATAAAGTTCTTAACCAACAAACACGTAAGGTACCATATTGTAGAGCATGAAAATATAAGAACTTTTGAAAAAGGAACCGGTAAAAAATATTATCTGAGCACCAAGTTATGACCACCTAAATAGTTATTTTCATTCGATGGGTTGAATTTTGGAAATTAGATAAATTTAATAATCAGCAAACACGGAAGGTACCACGTTGTAGAGCATGAAAATATAACAACTTTTCAAAAAGGAATCGGTGCAAAATATTATCCGAGTACCAAGTTATGACCACCTGGGTCGTTATTTTCATTTGATGGGTTGAATTTCGGAAATTACACGAAGTTACTAATTGGGAAACACGGAAGTTACAATATTTAGAGCATGAAAATATAACAACTTTTCAAAAAAGAATTGGTACAAAATATTATCTGAGCATCAAGTTATGACCACCGGAATCGTTATTTTTGTTTGATGGGTTGAATTTGGGAAATTAGATAAAGTTCTTAACCAACAAACACGTAAGGTACCATATTGTAGAGCATGAAAATATAAGAACTTTTGAAAAAGGAACCGGTAAAAAATATTATCTGAGCACCAAGTTGTGACCACCTAAATAGTTATTTTCATTTGATGGGTTGAATTTTGGAAATTAGATAAATTTACTAATCAGCAAACACGGAAGGTACCACGTTGTAGAGCATGAAAATATAACAACTTTTCAAAAAGGAATCGGTGTAAAATATTATCCGAGTACCAAGTTATGACCACCTGAGTCGTTATTTTCATTTGATGGGTTGAATTTCGGAAATTACACGAAGTTACTAATTAGTAAACAAGGAAGTTACCATATTTAGAGCATGAAAATATAACAACTTTTCAAAAAAGAATCGGTACAAAATATTATCTGAGCATCAAGTTATGACCACCGGAATTGTTATTTTTGTTTGATGGGTTGAATTTTGGAAATTAGATAAAGTTCTTAACCAACAAACACGTAAGGTACCATATTGTAGAGCATGAAAATATAAGAACTTTTGAAAAAGGAACCGGTAAAAAATATTATCTGAGCACCAAGTTGTGACCACCTAAATAGTTATTTTCATTCGATGGGTTGAATTTTGGAAATTAGATAAATTTAATAATCAGCAAACACGGAAGGTACCACGTTGTAGAGCATGAAAATATAACAACTTTTCAAAAAGGAATCGGTGCAAAATATTATCCGAGTACCAAGTTATGACCACCTGGGTCGTTATTTTCATTTGATGGGTTGAATTTCGGAAATTACACGAAGTTACTAATTGGGAAACACGGAAGTTACAATATTTAGAGCATGAAAATATAACAACTTTTCAAAAAAGAATTGGTACAAAATATTATCTGAGCATCAAGTTATGACCACCGGAATCGTTATTTTTGTTTGATGGGTTGAATTTGGGAAATTAGATAAAGTTCTTAACCAACAAACACGTAAGGTACCATATTGTAGAGCATGAAAATATAAGAACTTTTGAAAAAGGAACCGGTAAAAAATATTATCTGAGCACCAAGTTGTGACCACCTAAATAGTTATTTTCATTTGATGGGTTGAATTTTGGAAATTAGATAAATTTACTAATCAGCAAACACGGAAGGTACCACGTTGTAGAGCATGAAAATATAACAACTTTTCAAAAAGGAATCGGTGTAAAATATTATCCGAGTACCAAGTTATGACCACCTGAGTCGTTATTTTCATTTGATGGGTTGAATTTCGGAAATTACACGAAGTTACTAATTGGCAAACACGGAAGTTACCATATTTAGAGCATGAAAATATAACAACTTTTCAAAAAAGAATTGGTACAAAATATTATCTGAGCATCAAGTTATGACCACCGGAATCGTTATTTTTGTTTGATGGGTTGAATTTAGGAAATTAGCTAAAGTTCTTAACCAACAAACACGTAAGGTACCATATTGTAGAGCATGAAAATATAAGAACTTTTCAAAAAGGAACCGGTAAAAAATATTATCTGAGCACCAAGTTATGACCACCCAAATAGTTATTTTCATTCGATGAGTTGAATTTTGGAAATTAGATAAATTTAATAATCAGCAAACACGGAAGGTACCACGTTGTAGAGCATGAAAATATAACAACTTTTCAAAAAGGAATCGGTGCAAAATATTATCCGAGTACCAAGTTATGACCACCTGGGTCGTTATTTTCATTTGATGGGTTGAATTTCGGAAATTACACGAAGTTACTAATTGGCAAACACGGAAGTTACCATATTTAGAGCATGAAAATATAACAACTTTTCAAAAAAGAATTGGTACAAAATATTATCTGAGCATCAAGTTATGATCACCGGAATCGTTATTTTTGTTTGATGGGTTGAATTTGGGAAATTAGATAAAGTTCTTAACCAGCAAACACGTAAGGTACCATATTGTAGAGCATGAAAATATAAGAACTTTTGAAAAAGGAACCGGTAAAAAATATAATCTGAGCACCAAGTTATGACAACCTAAATAGTTATTTTCATTTGATGGGTTGAATTTTGGAAATTAGATAAATTTACTAATCAGCAAACACGGAAGGTACCACGTTGTAGAGCATGAAAATATAACAACTTTTCAAAAAGGAATCGGTGTAAAATCTTATCCGAGTACCAAGTTATGACCACCTGAGTCGTTATTTTCATTTGATGGGTTGAATTTCGGAAATTACACGAAGTTACTAATTAGTAAACAAGGAAGTTACCATATTTAGAGCATGAAAATATAACAACTTTTCAAAAAAGAATCAGTACAAAATATTATCTGAGCATCAAGTTATGACCACCGGAATTGTTATTTTTGTTTGATGGGTTGAATTTTGGAAATTAGATAAAGTTCTTAACCAACAAACACGTAAGGTACCATATTGTAGAGCATGAAAATATAAGAACTTTTGAAAAAGGAACCGGTAAAAAATATTATCTGAGCACCAAGTTATGACCACCTAAATAGTTATTTTCATTCGATGGGTTGAATTTTGGAAATTAGATAAATTTAATAATCAGCAAACACGGAAGGTACCACGTTGTAGAGCATGAAAATATAACAACTTTTCAAAAAGGAATCGGTGCAAAATATTATCCGAGTACCAAGTTATGACCACCTGGGTCGTTATTTTCATTTGATGGGTTGAATTTCGGAAATTACACGAAGTTACTAATTGGGAAACACGGAAGTTACAATATTTAGAGCATGAAAATATAACAACTTTTCAAAAAAGAATTGGTACAAAATATTATCTGAGCATCAAGTTATGACCACCGGAATCGTTATTTTTGTTTGATGGGTTGAATTTGGGAAATTAGATAAAGTTCTTAACCAACAAACACGTAAGGTACCATATTGTAGAGCATGAAAATATAAGAACTTTTGAAAAAGGAACCGGTAAAAAATATTATCTGAGCACCAAGTTATGACCACCTAAATAGTTATTTTCATTCGATGGGTTGAATTTTGGAAATTAGATAAATTTACTAATCAGCAAACACGGAAGGTACCACGTTGTAGAGCATGAAAATATAACAACTTTTCAAAAAGGAATCGGTGTAAAATATTATCCGAGTACCAAGTTATGACCACCTGGGTCGTTATTTTCATTTGATGGGTTAAATTTCGGAAATTACACGAAGTTACTAATAAGTAAACAAGGAAGTTACCATATTTAGAGCATGAAAATATAACAACTTTTCAAAAAAGAATCGGTACAAAATATTATCTGAGCATCAAGTTATGACCACCGGAATTGTTATTTTTGTTTGATGGGTTGAATTTTGGAAATTAGATAAAGTTCTTAACCAACAAACACGTAAGGTACCATATTGTAGAGCATGAAAATATAAGAACTTTTGAAAAAGGAACCGGTAAAAAATATTACCTGAGCACCAAGTTATGACCACCTAAATAGTTATTTTCATTCGATGGGTTGAATTTTGGAAATTAGATAAATTTAATAATCAGCAAACACGGAAGGTACCACGTTGTAGAGCATGAAAATATAACAACTTTTCAAAAAGGAATCGGTGCAAAATATTATCCGAGTACCAAGTTAAGACCACCTGAGTCGTTATTTTCATTTGATGGGTTGAATTTCGGAAATTACACGAAGTTACTAATTAGCAAACACGTAAGTTACCATATTTAGAGCATGAAAATATAACAACTTTTCAAAAAAGAATTGGTACAAAATATTATCTGAGCATCAAGTTATGATCACCGGAATCGTTATTTTTGTTTGATGGGTTGAATTTGGGAAATTAGATAAAGTTCTTAACCAACAAACACGTAAGGTACCATATTGTAGAGCATGAAAATATAAGAACTTTTGAAAAAGGAACCGGTAAAAAATATTATCTGAGCACCAAGTTATGACCACCTAAATAGTTATTTTCATTCGATGGGTTGAATTTTGGAAATTAGATAAATTTAATAATCAGCAAACACGGAAGGTACCACGTTGTAGAGCATGAAAATATAACAACTTTTCAAAAAGGAATCGGTGTAAAATATTATCCGAGTACCAAGTTAAGACCACCTGAGTCGTTATTTTCATTTGATGGGTTGAATTTCGGAAATTACACGAAGTTACTAATTGGCAAACACGGAAGTTACCATATTTAGAGCATGAAAATATAACAACTTTTCAAAAAAGAATTGGTACAAAATATTATCTGAGCATCAAGTTATGATCACCGGAATCGTTATTTTTGTTTGATGGGTTGAATTTGGGAAATTAGATAAAGTTCTTAACCAGCAAACACGTAAGGTACCATATTGTAGAGCATGAAAATATAAGAACTTTTGAAAAAGGAACCGGTAAAAAATATTATCTGAGCACCAAGTTATGACCACCTAAATAGTTATTTTCATTTGATGGGTTGAATTTTGGAAATTAGATAAATTTACTAATCAGCAAACACGGAAGGTACCACGTTGTAGAGCATGAAAATATAACAACTTTTCAAAAAGGAATCGGTGCAAAATATTATCCGAGTACCAAGTTAAGACCACCTGAGTCGTTATTTTCATTTGATGGGTTGAATTTCGGAAATTACACGAAGTTACTAATTAGCAAACACGTAAGTTACCATATTTAGAGCATGAAAATATAACAACTTTTCAAAAAAGAATCGGTACAAAATATTATCTGAGCATTAAGTTATGACCACCGGAATTGTTATTTTTGTTTGATGGGTTGAATTTTGGAAATTAGATAAAGTTCTTAACCAACAAACACGTAAGGTACCATATTGTAGAGCATGAAAATATAAGAACTTTTGAAAAAGGAACCGGTAAAAAATATTATCTGAGCACCAAGTTATGACCACCTAAATAGTTATTTTCATTCGATGGGTTGAATTTTGGAAATTAGATAAATTTAATAATCAGCAAACACGGAAGGTACCACGTTGTAGAGCATGAAAATATAACAACTTTTCAAAAAGGAATCGGTGTAAAATATTATCCGAGTACCAAGTTAAGACCACCTGAGTCGTTATTTTCATTTGATGGGTTGAATTTCGGAAATTACACGAAGTTACTAATTGGCAAACACGGAAGTTACCATATTTAGAGCATGAAAATATAACAACTTCTCAAAAAAGAATTGGTACAAAATATTATCTGAGCATCAAGTTATGATCACCGGAATCGTTATTTTTGTTTGATGGGTTGAATTTGGGAAATTAGATAAAGTTCTTAACCAGCAAACACGTAAGGTACCATATTGTAGAGCATGAAAATATAAGAACTTTTGAAAAAGGAACCGGTAAAAAATATTATCTGAGCACCAAGTTATGACCACCTAAATAGTTATTTTCATTTGATGGGTTGAATTTTGGAAATTAGATAAATTTACTAATCAGCAAACACGGAAGGTACCACGTTGTAGAGCATGAAAATATAACAACTTTTCAAAAAGGAATCGGTGCAAAATATTATCCGAGTACCAAGTTAAGACCACCTGAGTCGTTATTTTCATTTGATGGGTTGAATTTCGGAAATTACACGAAGTTACTAATTAGCAAACACGTAAGTTACCATATTTAGAGCATGAAAATATAACAACTTTTCAAAAAAGAATCGGTACAAAATATTATCTGAGCATTAAGTTATGACCACCGGAATTGTTATTTTTGTTTGATGGGTTGAATTTTGGAAATTAGATAAAGTTCTTAACCAACAAACACGTAAGGTACCATATTGTAGAGCATGAAAATATAAGAACTTTTGAAAAAGGAACCGGTAAAAAATATTATCTGAGCACCAAGTTATGACCACCTAAATAGTTATTTTCATTCGATGGGTTGAATTTTGGAAATTAGATAAATTTAATAATCAGCAAACACGGAAGGTACCACGTTGTAGAGCATGAAAATATAACAACTTTTCAAAAAGGAATCAGTTTAAAATATTATCCGAGTACCAAGTTATGACCACCTGAGTCGTTATTTTCATTTGATGGGTTGAATTTCGGAAATTACACGAAGTTACTAATTGGCAAACACGGAAGTTACCATATTTAGAGCATGAAAATATAACAACTTTTCAAAAAAGATTTGGTACAAAATATTATCTGAGCATCAAGTTATGATCACCGGAATCGTTATTTTTGTTTGATGGGTTGAATTTGGGAAATTAGATAAAGTTCTTAACCAGCAAACACGTAAGGTACCATATTGTAGAGCATGAAAATATAAGAACTTTTGAAAAAGGAACCGGTAAAAAATATTATCTGAGCACCAAGTTATGACCACCTAAATAGTTATTTTCATTTGATGGGTTGAATTTTGGAAATTAGATAAATTTACTAATCAGCAAACACGGAAGGTACCACGTTGTAGAGCATGAAAATATAACAACTTTTCAAAAAGGAATCGGTGCAAAATATTATCCGAGTACCAAGTTAAGACCACCTTAGTCGTTATTTTCATTTGATGGGTTGAATTTCGGAAATTACACGAAGTTACTAATTAGCAATCACGTAAGTTACCATATTTAGAGCATGAAAATATAACAACTTTTCAAAAAAGAATCGGTACAAAATATTATCTGAGCATTAAGTTATGACCACCGGAATTGTTATTTTTGTTTGATGGGTTGAATTTTGGAAATTAGATAAAGTTCTTAACCAACAAACACGTAAGGTACCATATTGTAGAGCATGAAAATATAAGAACTTTTGAAAAAGGAACCGGTAAAAAATATTATCTGAGCACCAAGTTATGACCACCTAAATAGTTATTTTCATTCGATGGGTTGAATTTTGGAAATTAGATAAATTTAATAATCAGCAAACACGGAAGGTACCACGTTGTAGAGCATGAAAATATAACAACTTTTCAAAAAGGAATCGGTTTAAAATATTATCCGAGTACCAAGTTATGACCACCTGAGTCGTTATTTTCATTTGATGGGTTGAATTTCGGAAATTACACGAAGTTACTAATTGGCAAACACGGAAGTTACCATATTTAGAGCATGAAAATATAACAACTTTTCAAAAAAGATTTGGTACAAAATATTATCTGAGCATCAAGTTATGATCACCGGAATCGTTATTTTTGTTTGATGGGTTGAATTTGGGAAATTAGATAAAGTTCTTAACCAGCAAACACGTAAGGTACCATATTGTAGAGCATGAAAATATAAGAACTTTTGAAAAAGGAACCGGTAAAAAATATTATCTGAGCACCAAGTTATGACCACCTAAATAGTTATTTTCATTTGATGGGTTGAATTTTGGAAATTAGATAAATTTACTAATCAGCAAACACGGAAGGTACCACGTTGTAGAGCATGAAAATATAACAACTTTTCAAAAAGGAATCGGTGCAAAATATTATCCGAGTACCAAGTTAAGACCACCTGAGTCGTTATTTTCATTTGATCGGTTGAATTTCGGAAATTACACGAAGTTACTAATTAGCAAACACGTAAGTTACCATATTTAGAGCATGAAAATATAACAACTTTTCAAAAAAGAATCGGTACAAAATATTATCTGAGCATCAAGTTATGACCACCGGAATTGTTATTTTTGTTTGATGGGTTGAATTTTGGAAATTAGATAAAGTTCTTAACCAACAAACACGTAAGGTACCATATTGTAGAGCATGAAAATATAAGAACTTTTGAAAAAGGAACCGGTAAAAAATATTATCTGAGCACCAAGTTATGACCACCTAAATAGTTATTTTCATTCGATGGGTTGAATTTTGGAAATTAGATAAATTTAATAATCAGCAAACACGGAAGGTACCACGTTGTAGAGCATGAAAATATAACAACTTTTCAAAAAGGAATCGGTGCAAAATATTATCCGAGTACCAAGTTATGACCACCTGGGTCGTTATTTTCATTTGATGGGTTGAATTTCGGAAATTACACGAAGTTACTAATTGGGAAACACGGAAGTTACAATATTTAGAGCATGAAAATATAACAACTTTTCAAAAAAGAATTGGTACAAAATATTATCTGAGCATCAAGTTATGACCACCGGAATCGTTATTTTTGTTTGATGGGTTGAATTTGGGAAATTAGATAAAGTTCTTAACCAACAAACACGTAAGGTACCATATTGTAGAGCATGAAAATATAAGAACTTTTGAAAAAGGAACCGGTAAAAAATATTATCTGAGCACCAAGTTATGACCACCTAAATAGTTATTTTCATTTGATGGGTTGAATTTTGGAAATTAGATAAATTTACTAATCAGCAAACACGGAAGGTACCACGTTGTAGAGCATGAAAATATAACAACTTTTCAAAAAGGAATCGGTGCAAAATATTATCCGAGTACCAAGTTAAGACCACCTGAGTCGTTATTTTCATTTGATGGGTTGAATTTCGGAAATTACACGAAGTTACTAATTAGCAAACACGTAAGTTACCATATTTAGAGCATGAAAATATAACAACTTTTCAAAAAAGAATCGGTACAAAATATTATCTGAGCATTAAGTTATGACCACCGGAATTGTTATTTTTGTTTGATGGGTTGAATTTTGGAAATTAGATAAAGTTCTTAACCAACAAACACGTAAGGTACCATATTGTAGAGCATGAAAATATAAGAACTTTTGAAAAAGGAACCGGTAAAAAATATTATCTGAGCACCAAGTTATGACCACCTAAATAGTTATTTTCATTCGATGGGTTGAATTTTGGAAATTAGATAAATTTACTAATCAGCAAACACGGAAGGTACCACGTTGTAGAGCATGAAAATATAACAACTTTTCAAAAAGGAATCGGTGTAAAATATTATCCGAGTACCAAGTTATGACCACCTGGGTCGTTATTTTCATTTGATGGGTTAAATTTCGGAAATTACACGAAGTTACTAATAAGTAAACAAGGAAGTTACCATATTTAGAGCATGAAAATATAACAACTTTTCAAAAAAGAATCGGTACAAAATATTATCTGAGCATCAAGTTATGACCACCGGAATTGTTATTTTTGTTTGATGGGTTGAATTTTGGAAATTAGATAAAGTTCTTAACCAACAAACACGTAAGGTACCATATTGTAGAGCATGAAAATATAAGAACTTTTGAAAAAGGAACCGGTAAAAAATATTACCTGAGCACCAAGTTATGACCACCTAAATAGTTATTTTCATTCGATGGGTTGAATTTTGGAAATTAGATAAATTTAATAATCAGCAAACACGGAAGGTACCACGTTGTAGAGCATGAAAATATAACAACTTTTCAAAAAGGAATCGGTGCAAAATATTATCCGAGTACCAAGTTAAGACCACCTGAGTCGTTATTTTCATTTGATGGGTTGAATTTCGGAAATTACACGAAGTTACTAATTAGCAAACACGTAAGTTACCATATTTAGAGCATGAAAATATAACAACTTTTCAAAAAAGAATTGGTACAAAATATTATCTGAGCATCAAGTTATGATCACCGAAATCGTTATTTTTGTTTGATGGGTTGAATTTGGGAAATTAGATAAAGTTCTTAACCAACAAACACGTAAGGTACCATATTGTAGAGCATGAAAATATAAGAACTTTTGAAAAAGGAACCGGTAAAAAATATTATCTGAGCACCAAGTTATGACCACCTAAATAGTTATTTTCATTCGATGGGTTGAATTTTGGAAATTAGATAAATTTAATAATCAGCAAACACGGAAGGTACCACGTTGTAGAGCATGAAAATATAACAACTTTTCAAAAAGGAATCGGTGTAAAATATTATCCGAGTACCAAGTTAAGACCACCTGAGTCGTTATTTTCATTTGATGGGTTGAATTTCGGAAATTACACGAAGTTACTAATTGGCAAACACGGAAGTTACCATATTTAGAGCATGAAAATATAACAACTTTTCAAAAAAGAATTGGTACAAAATATTATCTGAGCATCAAGTTATGATCACCGGAATCGTTATTTTTGTTTGATGGGTTGAATTTGGGAAATTAGATAAAGTTCTTAACCAGCAAACACGTAAGGTACCATATTGTAGAGCATGAAAATATAAGAACTTTTGAAAAAGGAACCGGTAAAAAATATTATCTGAGCACCAAGTTATGACCACCTAAATAGTTATTTTCATTCGATGGGTTGAATTTTGGAAATTAGATAAATTTAATAATCAGCAAACACGGAAGGTACCACGTTGTAGAGCATGAAAATATAACAACTTTTCAAAAAGGAATCGGTGTAAAATATTATCCGAGTACCAAGTTAAGACCACCTGGATCGTTATTTTCATTTGATGGGTTGAATTTCGGAAATTACACGAAGTTACTAATTGGCAAACACGGAAGTTACCATATTTAGAGCATGAAAATATAACAACTTTTCAAAAAAGAATTGGTACAAAATATTATCTGAGCATCAAGTTATGATCACCGGAATCGTTATTTTTGTTTGATGGGTTGAATTTGGGAAATTAGATAAAGTTCTTAACCAGCAAACACGTAAGGTACCATATTGTAGAGCATGAAAATATAAGAACTTTTGAAAAAGGAACCGGTAAAAAATATTATCTGAGCACCAAGTTATGACCACCTAAATAGTTATTTTCATTTGATGGGTTGAATTTTGGAAATTAGATAAATTTACTAATCAGCAAACACGGAAGGTACCACGTTGTAGAGCATGAAAATATAACAACTTTTCAAAAAGGAATCGGTGCAAAATATTATCCGAGTACCAAGTTAAGACCACCTGAGTCGTTATTTTCATTTGATGGGTTGAATTTCGGAAATTACACGAAGTTACTAATTAGCAAACACGTAAGTTACCATATTTAGAGCATGAAAATATAACAACTTTTCAAAAAAGAATCGGTACAAAATATTATCTGAGCATTAAGTTATGACCACCGGAATTGTTATTTTTGTTTGATGGGTTGAATTTTGGAAATTAGATAAAGTTCTTAACCAACAAACACGTAAGGTACCATATTGTAGAGCATGAAAATATAAGAACTTTTGAAAAAGGAACCGGTAAAAAATATTATCTGAGCACCAAGTTATGACCACCTAAATAGTTATTTTCATTCGATGGGTTGAATTTTGGAAATTAGATAAATTTAATAATCAGCAAACACGGAAGGTACCACGTTGTAGAGCATGAAAATATAACAACTTTTCAAAAAGGAATCAGTTTAAAATATTATCCGAGTACCAAGTTATGACCACCTGAGTCGTTATTTTCATTTGATGGGTTGAATTTCGGAAATTACACGAAGTTACTAATTGGCAAACACGGAAGTTACCATATTTAGAGCATGAAAATATAACAACTTTTCAAAAAAGATTTGGTACAAAATATTATCTGAGCATCAAGTTATGATCACCGGAATCGTTATTTTTGTTTGATGGGTTGAATTTGGGAAATTAGATAAAGTTCTTAACCAGCAAACACGTAAGGTACCATATTGTAGAGCATGAAAATATAAGAACTTTTGAAAAAGGAACCGGTAAAAAATATTATCTGAGCACCAAGTTATGACCACCTAAATAGTTATTTTCATTTGATGGGTTGAATTTTGGAAATTAGATAAATTTACTAATCAGCAAACACGGAAGGTACCACGTTGTAGAGCATGAAAATATAACAACTTTTCAAAAAGGAATCGGTGCAAAATATTATCCGAGTACCAAGTTAAGACCACCTTAGTCGTTATTTTCATTTGATGGGTTGAATTTCGGAAATTACACGAAGTTACTAATTAGCAATCACGTAAGTTACCATATTTAGAGCATGAAAATATAACAACTTTTCAAAAAAGAATCGGTACAAAATATTATCTGAGCATTAAGTTATGACCACCGGAATTGTTATTTTTGTTTGATGGGTTGAATTTTGGAAATTAGATAAAGTTCTTAACCAACAAACACGTAAGGTACCATATTGTAGAGCTTGAAAATATAAGAACTTTTGAAAAAGGAACCGGTAAAAAATATTATCTGAGCACCAAGTTATGACCACCTAAATAGTTATTTTCATTCGATGGGTTGAATTTTGGAAATTAGATAAATTTACTAATCAGCAAACACGGAAGGTACCACGTTGTAGAGCATGAAAATATAACAACTTTTCAAAAAGGAATCGGTGTAAAATATTATCCGAGTACCAAGTTATGACCACCTGGGTCGTTATTTTCATTTGATGGGTTAAATTTCGGAAATTACACGAAGTTACTAATAAGTAAACAAGGAAGTTACCATATTTAGAGCATGAAAATATAACAACTTTTCAAAAAAGAATCGGTACAAAATATTATCTGAGCATCAAGTTATGACCACCGGAATTGTTATTTTTGTTTGATGGGTTGAATTTTGGAAATTAGATAAAGTTCTTAACCAACAAACACGTAAGGTACCATATTGTAGAGCATGAAAATATAAGAACTTTTGAAAAAGGAACCGGTAAAAAATATTACCTGAGCACCAAGTTATGACCACCTAAATAGTTATTTTCATTCGATGGGTTGAATTTTGGAAATTAGATAAATTTAATAATCAGCAAACACGGAAGGTACCACGTTGTAGAGCATGAAAATATAACAACTTTTCAAAAAGGAATCGGTGCAAAATATTATCCGAGTACCAAGTTAAGACCACCTGAGTCGTTATTTTCATTTGATGGGTTGAATTTCGGAAATTACACGAAGTTACTAATTAGCAAACACGTAAGTTACCATATTTAGAGCATGAAAATATAACAACTTTTCAAAAAAGAATTGGTACAAAATATTATCTGAGCATCAAGTTATGATCACCGGAATCGTTATTTTTGTTTGATGGGTTGAATTTGGGAAATTAGATAAAGTTCTTAACCAACAAACACGTAAGGTACCATATTGTAGAGCATGAAAATATAAGAACTTTTGAAAAAGGAACCGGTAAAAAATATTATCTGAGCACCAAGTTATGACCACCTAAATAGTTATTTTCATTCGATGGGTTGAATTTTGGAAATTAGATAAATTTAATAATCAGCAAACACGGAAGGTACCACGTTGTAGAGCATGAAAATATAACAACTTTTCAAAAAGGAATCGGTGTAAAATATTATCCGAGTACCAAGTTAAGACCACCTGAGTCGTTATTTTCATTTGATGGGTTGAATTTCGGAAATTACACGAAGTTACTAATTGGCAAACACGGAAGTTACCATATTTAGAGCATGAAAATATAACAACTTTTCAAAAAAGAATTGGTACAAAATATTATCTGAGCATCAAGTTATGATCACCGGAATCGTTATTTTTGTTTGATGGGTTGAATTTGGGAAATTAGATAAAGTTCTTAACCAGCAAACACGTAAGGTACCATATTGTAGAGCATGAAAATATAAGAACTTTTGAAAAAGGAACCGGTAAAAAATATTATCTGAGCACCAAGTTATGACCACCTAAATAGTTATTTTCATTCGATGGGTTGAATTTTGGAAATTAGATAAATTTAATAATCAGCAAACACGGAAGGTACCACGTTGTAGAGCATGAAAATATAACAACTTTTCAAAAAGGAATCGGTGTAAAATATTATCCGAGTACCAAGTTAAGACCACCTGGGTCGTTATTTTCATTTGATGGGTTGAATTTCGGAAATTACACGAAGTTACTAATTGGCAAACACGGAAGTTACCATATTTAGAGCATGAAAATATAACAACTTTTCAAAAAAGAATTGGTACAAAATATTATCTGAGCATCAAGTTATGATCACCGGAATCGTTATTTTTGTTTGATGGGTTGAATTTGGGAAATTAGATAAAGTTCTTAACCAGCAAACACGTAAGGTACCATATTGTAGAGCATGAAAATATAAGAACTTTTGAAAAAGGAACCGGTAAAAAATATTATCTGAGCACCAAGTTATGACCACCTAAATAGTTATTTTCATTTGATGGGTTGAATTTTGGAAATTAGATAAATTTACTAATCAGCAAACACGGAAGGTACCACGTTGTAGAGCATGAAAATATAACAACTTTTCAAAAAGGAATCGGTGCAAAATATTATCCGAGTACCAAGTTAAGACCACCTGAGTCGTTATTTTCATTTGATGGGTTGAATTTCGGAAATTACACGAAGTTACTAATTAGCAAACACGTAAGTTACCATATTTAGAGCATGAAAATATAACAACTTTTCAAAAAAGAATCGGTACAAAATATTATCTGAGCATTAAGTTATGACCACCGGAATTGTTATTTTTGTTTGATGGGTTGAATTTTGGAAATTAGATAAAGTTCTTAACCAACAAACACGTAAGGTACCATATTGTAGAGCATGAAAATATAAGAACTTTTGAAAAAGGAACCGGTAAAAAATATTATCTGAGCACCAAGTTATGACCACCTAAATAGTTATTTTCATTCGATGGGTTGAATTTTGGAAATTAGATAAATTTAATAATCAGCAAACACGGAAGGTACCACGTTGTAGAGCATGAAAATATAACAACTTTTCAAAAAGGAATCAGTTTAAAATATTATCCGAGTACCAAGTTATGACCACCTGAGTCGTTATTTTCATTTGATGGGTTGAATTTCGGAAATTACACGAAGTTACTAATTGGCAAACACGGAAGTTACCATATTTAGAGCATGAAAATATAACAACTTTTCAAAAAAGATTTGGTACAAAATATTATCTGAGCATCAAGTTATGATCACCGGAATCGTTATTTTTGTTTGATGGGTTGAATTTGGGAAATTAGATAAAGTTCTTAACCAGCAAACACGTAAGGTACCATATTGTAGAGCATGAAAATATAAGAACTTTTGAAAAAGGAACCGGTAAAAAATATTATCTGAGCACCAAGTTATGACCACCTAAATAGTTATTTTCATTTGATGGGTTGAATTTTGGAAATTAGATAAATTTACTAATCAGCAAACACGGAAGGTACCACGTTGTAGAGCATGAAAATATAACAACTTTTCAAAAAGGAATCGGTGCAAAATATTATCCGAGTACCAAGTTAAGACCACCTTAGTCGTTATTTTCATTTGATGGGTTGAATTTCGGAAATTACACGAAGTTACTAATTAGCAATCACGTAAGTTACCATATTTAGAGCATGAAAATATAACAACTTTTCAAAAAAGAATCGGTACAAAATATTATCTGAGCATTAAGTTATGACCACCGGAATTGTTATTTTTGTTTGATGGGTTGAATTTTGGAAATTAGATAAAGTTCTTAACCAACAAACACGTAAGGTACCATATTGTAGAGCTTGAAAATATAAGAACTTTTGAAAAAGGAACCGGTAAAAAATATTATCTGAGCACCAAGTTATGACCACCTAAATAGTTATTTTCATTCGATGGGTTGAATTTTGGAAATTAGATAAATTTAATAATCAGCAAACACGGAAGGTACCACGTTGTAGAGCATGAAAATATAACAACTTTTCAAAAAGGAATCGGTTTAAAATATTATCCGAGTACCAAGTTATGACCACCTGAGTCGTTATTTTCATTTGATGGGTTGAATTTCGGAAATTACACGAAGTTACTAATTGGCAAACACGGAAGTTACCATATTTAGAGCATGAAAATATAACAACTTTTCAAAAAAGATTTGGTACAAAATATTATCTGAGCATCAAGTTATGATCACCGGAATCGTTATTTTTGTTTGATGGGTTGAATTTGGGAAATTAGATAAAGTTCTTAACCAGCAAACACGTAAGGTACCATATTGTAGAGCATGAAAATATAAGAACTTTTGAAAAAGGAACCGGTAAAAAATATTATCTGAGCACCAAGTTATGACCACCTAAATAGTTATTTTCATTTGATGGGTTGAATTTTGGAAATTAGATAAATTTACTAATCAGCAAACACGGAAGGTACCACGTTGTAGAGCATGAAAATATAACAACTTTTCAAAAAGGAATCGGTGCAAAATATTATCCGAGTACCAAGTTAAGACCACCTGAGTCGTTATTTTCATTTGATCGGTTGAATTTCGGAAATTACACGAAGTTACTAATTAGCAAACACGTAAGTTACCATATTTAGAGCATGAAAATATAACAACTTTTCAAAAAAGAATCGGTACAAAATATTATCTGAGCATCAAGTTATGACCACCGGAATTGTTATTTTTGTTTGATGGGTTGAATTTTGGAAATTAGATAAAGTTCTTAACCAACAAACACGTAAGGTACCATATTGTAGAGCATGAAAATATAAGAACTTTTGAAAAAGGAACCGGTAAAAAATATTATCTGAGCACCAAGTTATGACCACCTAAATAGTTATTTTCATTCGATGGGTTGAATTTTGGAAATTAGATAAATTTAATAATCAGCAAACACGGAAGGTACCACGTTGTAGAGCATGAAAATATAACAACTTTTCAAAAAGGAATCGGTGCAAAATATTATCCGAGTACCAAGTTATGACCACCTGGGTCGTTATTTTCATTTGATGGGTTGAATTTCGGAAATTACACGAAGTTACTAATTGGGAAACACGGAAGTTACAATATTTAGAGCATGAAAATATAACAACTTTTCAAAAAAGAATTGGTACAAAATATTATCTGAGCATCAAGTTATGACCACCGGAATCGTTATTTTTGTTTGATGGGTTGAATTTGGGAAATTAGATAAAGTTCTTAACCAACAAACACGTAAGGTACCATATTGTAGAGCATGAAAATATAAGAACTTTTGAAAAAGGAACCGGTAAAAAATATTATCTGAGCACCAAGTTATGACCACCTAAATAGTTATTTTCATTTGATGGGTTGAATTTTGGAAATTAGATAAATTTACTAATCAGCAAACACGGAAGGTACCACGTTGTAGAGCATGAAAATATAACAACTTTTCAAAAAGGAATCGGTGCAAAATATTATCCGAGTACCAAGTTAAGACCACCTGAGTCGTTATTTTCATTTGATGGGTTGAATTTCGGAAATTACACGAAGTTACTAATTAGCAAACACGTAAGTTACCATATTTAGAGCATGAAAATATAACAACTTTTCAAAAAAGAATCGGTACAAAATATTATCTGAGCATTAAGTTATGACCACCGGAATTGTTATTTTTGTTTGATGGGTTGAATTTTGGAAATTAGATAAAGTTCTTAACCAACAAACACGTAAGGTACCATATTGTAGAGCATGAAAATATAAGAACTTTTGAAAAAGGAACCGGTAAAAAATATTATCTGAGCACCAAGTTATGACCACCTAAATAGTTATTTTCATTCGATGGGTTGAATTTTGGAAATTAGATAAATTTAATAATCAGCAAACACGGAAGGTACCACGTTGTAGAGCATGAAAATATAACAACTTTTCAAAAAGGAATCAGTTTAAAATATTATCCGAGTACCAAGTTATGACCACCTGAGTCGTTATTTTCATTTGATGGGTTGAATTTCGGAAATTACACGAAGTTACTAATTGGCAAACACGGAAGTTACCATATTTAGAGCATGAAAATATAACAACTTTTCAAAAAAGATTTGGTACAAAATATTATCTGAGCATCAAGTTATGATCACCGGAATCGTTATTTTTGTTTGATGGGTTGAATTTGGGAAATTAGATAAAGTTCTTAACCAGCAAACACGTAAGGTACCATATTGTAGAGCATGAAAATATAAGAACTTTTGAAAAAGGAACCGGTAAAAAATATTATCTGAGCACCAAGTTATGACCACCTAAATAGTTATTTTCATTTGATGGGTTGAATTTTGGAAATTAGATAAATTTACTAATCAGCAAACACGGAAGGTACCACGTTGTAGAGCATGAAAATATAACAACTTTTCAAAAAGGAATCGGTGCAAAATATTATCCGAGTACCAAGTTAAGACCACCTTAGTCGTTATTTTCATTTGATGGGTTGAATTTCGGAAATTACACGAAGTTACTAATTAGCAATCACGTAAGTTACCATATTTAGAGCATGAAAATATAACAACTTTTCAAAAAAGAATCGGTACAAAATATTATCTGAGCATTAAGTTATGACCACCGGAATTGTTATTTTTGTTTGATGGGTTGAATTTTGGAAATTAGATAAAGTTCTTAACCAACAAACACGTAAGGTACCATATTGTAGAGCATGAAAATATAAGAACTTTTGAAAAAGGAACCGGTAAAAAATATTATCTGAGCACCAAGTTATGACCACCTAAATAGTTATTTTCATTCGATGGGTTGAATTTTGGAAATTAGATAAATTTAATAATCAGCAAACACGGAAGGTACCACGTTGTAGAGCATGAAAATATAACAACTTTTCAAAAAGGAATCGGTTTAAAATATTATCCGAGTACCAAGTTATGACCACCTGAGTCGTTATTTTCATTTGATGGGTTGAATTTCGGAAATTACACGAAGTTACTAATTGGCAAACACGGAAGTTACCATATTTAGAGCATGAAAATATAACAACTTTTCAAAAAAGATTTGGTACAAAATATTATCTGAGCATCAAGTTATGATCACCGGAATCGTTATTTTTGTTTGATGGGTTGAATTTGGGAAATTAGATAAAGTTCTTAACCAGCAAACACGTAAGGTACCATATTGTAGAGCATGAAAATATAAGAACTTTTGAAAAAGGAACCGGTAAAAAATATTATCTGAGCACCAAGTTATGACCACCTAAATAGTTATTTTCATTTGATGGGTTGAATTTTGGAAATTAGATAAATTTACTAATCAGCAAACACGGAAGGTACCACGTTGTAGAGCATGAAAATATAACAACTTTTCAAAAAGGAATCGGTGCAAAATATTATCCGAGTACCAAGTTAAGACCACCTGAGTCGTTATTTTCATTTGATCGGTTGAATTTCGGAAATTACACGAAGTTACTAATTAGCAAACACGTAAGTTACCATATTTAGAGCATGAAAATATAACAACTTTTCAAAAAAGAATCGGTACAAAATATTATCTGAGCATCAAGTTATGACCACCGGAATTGTTATTTTTGTTTGATGGGTTGAATTTTGGAAATTAGATAAAGTTCTTAACCAACAAACACGTAAGGTACCATATTGTAGAGCATGAAAATATAAGAACTTTTGAAAAAGGAACCGGTAAAAAATATTATCTGAGCACCAAGTTATGACCACCTAAATAGTTATTTTCATTCGATGGGTTGAATTTTGGAAATTAGATAAATTTAATAATCAGCAAACACGGAAGGTACCACGTTGTAGAGCATGAAAATATAACAACTTTTCAAAAAGGAATCGGTGCAAAATATTATCCGAGTACCAAGTTATGACCACCTGGGTCGTTATTTTCATTTGATGGGTTGAATTTCGGAAATTACACGAAGTTACTAATTGGGAAACACGGAAGTTACAATATTTAGAGCATGAAAATATAACAACTTTTCAAAAAAGAATTGGTACAAAATATTATCTGAGCATCAAGTTATGACCACCGGAATCGTTATTTTTGTTTGATGGGTTGAATTTGGGAAATTAGATAAAGTTCTTAACCAACAAACACGTAAGGTACCATATTGTAGAGCATGAAAATATAAGAACTTTTGAAAAAGGAACCGGTAAAAAATATTATCTGAGCACCAAGTTATGACCACCTAAATAGTTATTTTCATTTGATGGGTTGAATTTTGGAAATTAGATAAATTTACTAATCAGCAAACACGGAAGGTACCACGTTGTAGAGCATGAAAATATAACAACTTTTCAAAAAGGAATCGGTGCAAAATATTATCCGAGTACCAAGTTAAGACCACCTGAGTCGTTATTTTCATTTGATGGGTTGAATTTCGGAAATTACACGAAGTTACTAATTAGCAAACACGTAAGTTACCATATTTAGAGCATGAAAATATAACAACTTTTCAAAAAAGAATCGGTACAAAATATTATCTGAGCATTAAGTTATGACCACCGGAATTGTTATTTTTGTTTGATGGGTTGAATTTTGGAAATTAGATAAAGTTCTTAACCAACAAACACGTAAGGTACCATATTGTAGAGCATGAAAATATAAGAACTTTTGAAAAAGGAACCGGTAAAAAATATTATCTGAGCACCAAGTTATGACCACCTAAATAGTTATTTTCATTCGATGGGTTGAATTTTGGAAATTAGATAAATTTAATAATCAGCAAACACGGAAGGTACCACGTTGTAGAGCATGAAAATATAACAACTTTTCAAAAAGGAATCAGTTTAAAATATTATCCGAGTACCAAGTTATGACCACCTGAGTCGTTATTTTCATTTGATGGGTTGAATTTCGGAAATTACACGAAGTTACTAATTGGCAAACACGGAAGTTACCATATTTAGAGCATGAAAATATAACAACTTTTCAAAAAAGATTTGGTACAAAATATTATCTGAGCATCAAGTTATGATCACCGGAATCGTTATTTTTGTTTGATGGGTTGAATTTGGGAAATTAGATAAAGTTCTTAACCAGCAAACACGTAAGGTACCATATTGTAGAGCATGAAAATATAAGAACTTTTGAAAAAGGAACCGGTAAAAAATATTATCTGAGCACCAAGTTATGACCACCTAAATAGTTATTTTCATTTGATGGGTTGAATTTTGGAAATTAGATAAATTTACTAATCAGCAAACACGGAAGGTACCACGTTGTAGAGCATGAAAATATAACAACTTTTCAAAAAGGAATCGGTGCAAAATATTATCCGAGTACCAAGTTAAGACCACCTGAGTCGTTATTTTCATTTGATCGGTTGAATTTCGGAAATTACACGAAGTTACTAATTAGCAAACACGTAAGTTACCATATTTAGAGCATGAAAATATAACAACTTTTCAAAAAAGAATCGGTACAAAATATTATCTGAGCATCAAGTTATGACCACCGGAATTGTTATTTTTGTTTGATGGGTTGAATTTTGGAAATTAGATAAAGTTCTTAACCAACAAACACGTAAGGTACCATATTGTAGAGCATGAAAATATAAGAACTTTTGAAAAAGGAACCGGTAAAAAATATTATCTGAGCACCAAGTTATGACCACCTAAATAGTTATTTTCATTCGATGGGTTGAATTTTGGAAATTAGATAAATTTAATAATCAGCAAACACGGAAGGTACCACGTTGTAGAGCATGAAAATATAACAACTTTTCAAAAAGGAATCGGTGCAAAATATTATCCGAGTACCAAGTTATGACCACCTGGGTCGTTATTTTCATTTGATGGGTTGAATTTCGGAAATTACACGAAGTTACTAATTGGGAAACACGGAAGTTACAATATTTAGAGCATGAAAATATAACAACTTTTCAAAAAAGAATTGGTACAAAATATTATCTGAGCATCAAGTTATGACCACCGGAATCGTTATTTTTGTTTGATGGGTTGAATTTGGGAAATTAGATAAAGTTCTTAACCAACAAACACGTAAGGTACCATATTGTAGAGCATGAAAATATAAGAACTTTTGAAAAAGGAACCGGTAAAAAATATTATCTGAGCACCAAGTTATGACCACCTAAATAGTTATTTTCATTTGATGGGTTGAATTTTGGAAATTAGATAAATTTACTAATCAGCAAACACGGAAGGTACCACGTTGTAGAGCATGAAAATATAACAACTTTTCAAAAAGGAATCGGTGCAAAATATTATCCGAGTACCAAGTTAAGACCACCTGAGTCGTTATTTTCATTTGATGGGTTGAATTTCGGAAATTACACGAAGTTACTAATTAGCAAACACGTAAGTTACCATATTTAGAGCATGAAAATATAACAACTTTTCAAAAAAGAATCGGTACAAAATATTATCTGAGCATTAAGTTATGACCACCGGAATTGTTATTTTTGTTTGATGGGTTGAATTTTGGAAATTAGATAAAGTTCTTAACCAACAAACACGTAAGGTACCATATTGTAGAGCATGAAAATATAAGAACTTTTGAAAAAGGAACCGGTAAAAAATATTATCTGAGCACCAAGTTATGACCACCTAAATAGTTATTTTCATTCGATGGGTTGAATTTTGGAAATTAGATAAATTTAATAATCAGCAAACACGGAAGGTACCACGTTGTAGAGCATGAAAATATAACAACTTTTCAAAAAGGAATCAGTTTAAAATATTATCCGAGTACCAAGTTATGACCACCTGAGTCGTTATTTTCATTTGATGGGTTGAATTTCGGAAATTACACGAAGTTACTAATTGGCAAACACGGAAGTTACCATATTTAGAGCATGAAAATATAACAACTTTTCAAAAAAGATTTGGTACAAAATATTATCTGAGCATCAAGTTATGATCACCGGAATCGTTATTTTTGTTTGATGGGTTGAATTTGGGAAATTAGATAAAGTTCTTAACCAGCAAACACGTAAGGTACCATATTGTAGAGCATGAAAATATAAGAACTTTTGAAAAAGGAACCGGTAAAAAATATTATCTGAGCACCAAGTTATGACCACCTAAATAGTTATTTTCATTTGATGGGTTGAATTTTGGAAATTAGATAAATTTACTAATCAGCAAACACGGAAGGTACCACGTTGTAGAGCATGAAAATATAACAACTTTTCAAAAAGGAATCGGTGCAAAATATTATCCGAGTACCAAGTTAAGACCACCTGAGTCGTTATTTTCATTTGATCGGTTGGATTTCGGAAATTACACGAAGTTACTAATTAGCAAACACGTAAGTTACCATATTTAGAGCATGAAAATATAACAACTTTTCAAAAAAGAATCGGTACAAAATATTATCTGAGCATCAAGTTATGACCACCGGAATTGTTATTTTTGTTTGATGGGTTGAATTTTGGAAATTAGATAAAGTTCTTAACCAACAAACACGTAAGGTACCATATTGTAGAGCATGAAAATATAAGAACTTTTGAAAAAGGAACCGGTAAAAAATATTATCTGAGCACCAAGTTATGACCACCTAAATAGTTATTTTCATTCGATGGGTTGAATTTTGGAAATTAGATAAATTTAATAATCAGCAAACACGGAAGGTACCACGTTGTAGAGCATGAAAATATAACAACTTTTCAAAAAGGAATCGGTGCAAAATATTATCCGAGTACCAAGTTATGACCACCTGGGTCGTTATTTTCATTTGATGGGTTGAATTTCGGAAATTACACAAAGTTACTAATTGGGAAACACGGAAGTTACAATATTTAGAGCATGAAAATATAACAACTTTTCAAAAAAGAATTGGTACAAAATATTATCTGAGCATCAAGTTATGACCACCGGAATCGTTATTTTTGTTTGATGGGTTGAATTTGGGAAATTAGATAAAGTTCTTAACCAACAAACACGTAAGGTACCATATTGTAGAGCATGAAAATATAAGAACTTTTGAAAAAGGAACCGGTAAAAAATATTATCTGAGCACCAAGTTATGACCACCTAAATAGTTATTTTCATTTGATGGGTTGAATTTTGGAAATTAGATAAATTTACTAATCAGCAAACACGGAAGGTACCACGTTGTAGAGCATGAAAATATAACAACTTTTCAAAAAGGAATCGGTGCAAAATATTATCCGAGTACCAAGTTAAGACCACCTGAGTCGTTATTTTCATTTGATGGGTTGAATTTCGGAAATTACACGAAGTTACTAATTAGCAAACACGTAAGTTACCATATTTAGAGCATGAAAATATAACAACTTTTCAAAAAAGAATCGGTACAAAATATTATCTGAGCATTAAGTTATGACTACCGGAATTGTTATTTTTGTTTGATGGGTTGAATTTTGGAAATTAGATAAAGTTCTTAACCAACAAACACGTAAGGTACCATATTGTAGAGCATGAAAATATAAGAACTTTTGAAAAAGGAACCGGTAAAAAATATTATCTGAGCACCAAGTTATGACCACCTAAATAGTTATTTTCATTCGATGGGTTGAATTTTGGAAATTAGATAAATTTAATAATCAGCAAACACGGAAGGTACCACGTTGTAGAGCATGAAAATATAACAACTTTTCAAAAAGGAATCGGTGCAAAATATTATCCGAGTACCAAGTTATGACCACCTGGGTCGTTATTTTCATTTGATGGGTTGAATTTCGGAAATTACACGAAGTTACTAATTAGCAAACACGTAAGTTACCATATTTAGAGCATGAAAATATAACAACTTTTCAAAAAAGAATCGGTACAAAATATTATCTGAGCATCAAGTTATGACCACCGGAATTGTTATTTTTGTTTGATGGGTTGAATTTTGGAAATTAGATAAAGTTCTTAACCAACAAACACGTAAGGTACCATATTGTAGAGCATGAAAATATAAGAACTTTTGAAAAAGGAACCGGTAAAAAATATTATCTGAGCACCAAGTTATGACCACCTAAATAGTTATTTTCATTCGATGGGTTGAATTTTGGAAATTAGATAAATTTAATAATCAGCAAACACGGAAGGTACCACGTTGTAGAGCATGAAAATATAACAACTTTTCAAAAAGGAATCGGTGCAAAATATTATCCGAGTACCAAGTTATGACCACCTGGGTCGTTATTTTCATTTGATGGGTTGAATTTCGGAAATTACACGAAGTTACTAATTGGGAAACACGGAAGTTACAATATTTAGAGCATGAAAATATAACAACTTTTCAAAAAAGAATTGGTACAAAATATTATCTGAGCATCAAGTTATGACCACCGGAATCGTTATTTTTGTTTGATGGGTTGAATTTGGGAAATTAGATAAAGTTCTTAACCAGCAAACACGTAAGGTACCATATTGTAGAGCATGAAAATATAAGAACTTTTGAAAAAGGAACCGGTAAAAAATATTATCTGAGCACCAAGTTATGACCACCTAAATAGTTATTTTCATTCGATGGGTTGAATTTTGGAAATTAGATAAATTTAATAATCAGCAAACACGGAAGGTACCACGTTGTAGAGCATGAAAGTATAACAACTTTTCAAAAAGGAATCGGTGCAAAATATTATCCGAGTACCAAGTTATGACCACCTGGGTCGTTATTTTCATTTGATGGGTTGAATTTCGGAAATTACACGAAGTTACTAATTGGGAAACACGGAAGTTACAATATTTAGAGCATGAAAATATAACAACTTTTCAAAAAAGAATTGGTACAAAATATTATCTGAGCATCAAGTTATGACCACCGGAATCGTTATTTTTGTTTGATTGGTTGAATTTGGGAAATTAGATAAAGTTCTTAACCAACAAACACGTAAGGTACCATATTGTAGAGCATGAAAATATAAGAACTTTTGAAAAAGGAACCGGTAAAAAATATTATCTGAGCACCAAGTTATGACCACCTAAATAGTTATTTTCATTTGATGGGTTGAATTTTGGAAATTAGATAAATTTACTAATCAGCAAACACGGAAGGTACCACGTTGTAGAGCATGAAAATATAACAACTTTTCAAAAAGGAATCGGTGCAAAATATTATCCGAGTACCAAGTTAAGACCACCTGAGTCGTTATTTTCATTTGATGGGTTGAATTTCGGAAATTACACGAAGTTACTAATTAGCAAACACGTAAGTTACCATATTTAGAGCATGAAAATATAACAACTTTTCAAAAAAGAATCGGTACAAAATATTATCTGAGCATTAAGTTATGACCACCGGAATTGTTATTTTTGTTTGATGGGTTGAATTTTGGAAATTAGATAAAGTTCTTAACCAACAAACACGTAAGGTACCATATTGTAGAGCATGAAAATATAAGAACTTTTGAAAAAGGAACCGGTAAAAAATATTATCTGAGCACCAAGTTATGACCACCTAAATAGTTATTTTCATTCGATGGGTTGAATTTTGGAAATTAGATAAATTTAATAATCAGCAAACACGGAAGGTACCACGTTGTAGAGCATGAAAATATAACAACTTTTCAAAAAGGAATCAGTTTAAAATATTATCCGAGTACCAAGTTATGACCACCTGAGTCGTTATTTTCATTTGATGGGTTGAATTTCGGAAATTACACGAAGTTACTAATTGGCAAACATGGAAGTTACCATATTTAGAGCATGAAAATATAACAACTTTTCAAAAAAGATTTGGTACAAAATATTATCTGAGCATCAAGTTATGATCACCGGAATCGTTATTTTTGTTTGATGGGTTGAATTTGGGAAATTAGATAAAGTTCTTAACCAGCAAACACGTAAGGTACCATATTGTAGAGCATGAAAATATAAGAACTTTTGAAAAAGGAACCGGTAAAAAATATTATCTGAGCACCAAGTTATGACCACCTAAATAGTTATTTTCATTTGATGGGTTGAATTTTGGAAATTAGATAAATTTACTAATCAGCAAACACGGAAGGTACCACGTTGTAGAGCATGAAAATATAACAACTTTTCAAAAAGGAATCGGTGCAAAATATTATCCGAGTACCAAGTTAAGACCACCTGAGTCGTTATTTTCATTTGATGGGTTGAATTTCGGAAATTACACGAAGTTACTAATTAGCAAACACGTAAGTTACCATATTTAGAGCATGAAAATATAACAACTTTTCAAAAAAGAATCGGTACAAAATATTATCTGAGCATCAAGTTATGACCACCGGAATTGTTATTTTTGTTTGATGGGTTGAATTTTGGAAACTAGATAAAGTTCTTAACCAACAAACACGTAAGGTACCATATTGTAGAGCATGAAAATATAAGAACTTTTGAAAAAGGAACCGGTAAAAAATATTATCTGAGCACCAAGTTATGACCACCTAAATAGTTATTTTCATTCGATGGGTTGAATTTTGGAAATTAGATAAATTTAATAATCAGCAAACACGGAAGGTACCACGTTGTAGAGCATGAAAATATAACAACTTTTCAAAAAGGAATCGGTGCAAAATATTATCCGAGTACCAAGTTATGACCACCTGGGTCGTTATTTTCATTTGATGGGTTGAATTTCGGAAATTACACGAAGTTACTAATTGGGAAACACGGAAGTTACAATATTTAGAGCATGAAAATATAACAACTTTTCAAAAAAGAATTGGTACAAAATATTATCTGAGCATCAAGTTATTACCACCGGAATCGTTATTTTTGTTTGATGGGTTGAATTTGGGAAATTAGATAAAGTTCTTAACCAACAAACACGTAAGGTACCATATTGTAGAGCATGAAAATATAAGAACTTTTGAAAAAGGAACCGGTAAAAAATATTATCTGAGCACCAAGTTATGACCACCTAAATAGTTATTTTCATTTGATGGGTTGAATTTTGGAAATTAGATAAATTTACTAATCAGCAAACACGGAAGGTACCACGTTGTAGAGCATGAAAATATAACAACTTTTCAAAAAGGAATCGGTGCAAAATATTTTCCGAGTACCAAGTTAAGACCACCTGAGTCGTTATTTTCATTTGATGGGTTGAATTTCGGAAATTACACGAAGTTACTAATTAGCAAACACGTAAGTTACCATATTTAGAGCATGAAAATATAACAACTTTTCAAAAAAGAATCGGTACAAAATATTATCTGAGCATCAAGTTATGACCACCGGAATTGTTATTTTTGTTTGATGGGTTGAATTTTGGAAATTAGATAAAGTTCTTAACCAACAAACACGTAAGGTACCATATTGTAGAGCATGAAAATATAAGAACTTTTGAAAAAGGAACAGGTAAAAAATATTATCTGAGCACCAAGTTATGACCACCTAAATAGTTATTTTCATTCGATGGGTTGAATTTTGGAAATTAGATAAATTTAATAATCAGCAAACACGGAAGGTACCACGTTGTAGAGCATGAAAATATAACAACTTTTCAAAAAGGAATCGGTGCAAAATATTATCCGAGTACCAAGTTATGACCACCTGGGTCGTTATTTTCATTTGATGGGTTGAATTTCGGAAATTACACGAAGTTACTAATTGGGAAACACGGAAGTTACAATATTTAGAGCATGAAAATATAACAACTTTTCAAAAAAGAATTGGTACAAAATATTATCTGAGCATCAAGTTATGACCACCGGAATCGTTATTTTTGTTTGATGGGTTGAATTTGGGAAATTAGATAAAGTTCTTAACCAACAAACACGTAAGGTACCATATTGTAGAGCATGAAAATATAAGAACTTTTGAAAAAGGAACCGGTAAAAAATATTATCTGAGCACCAAGTTATGACCACCTAAATAGTTATTTTCATTTGATGGGTTGAATTTTGGAAATTAGATAAATTTACTAATCAGCAAACACGGAAGGTACCACGTTGTAGAGCATGAAAATATAACAACTTTTCAAAAAGGAATCGGTGTAAAATATTATCCGAGTACCAAGTTATGACCACCTGAGTCGTTATTTTCATTTGATGGGTTGAATTTCGGAAATTACACGAAGTTACTAATTAGTAAACAAGGAAGTTACCATATTTAGAGCATGAAAATATAACAACTTTTCAAAAAAGAATCGGTACAAAATATTATCTGAGCATCAAGTTATGACCACCGGAATTGTTATTTTTGTTTGATGGGTTGAATTTTGGAAATTAGATAAAGTTCTTAACCAACAAACACGTAAGGTACCATATTGTAGAGCATGAAAATATAAGAACTTTTGAAAAAGGAACCGGTAAAAAATATTATCTGAGCACCAAGTTATGACCACCTAAATAGTTATTTTCATTCGATGGGTTGAATTTTGGAAATTAGATAAATTTAATAATCAGCAAACACGGAAGGTACCACGTTGTAGAGCATGAAAATATAACAACTTTTCAAAAAGGAATCGGTGCAAAATATTATCCGAGTACCAAGTTATGACCACCTGGGTCGTTATTTTCATTTGATGGGTTGAATTTCGGAAATTACACGAAGTTACTAATTGGGAAACACGGAAGTTACAATATTTAGAGCATGAAAATATAACAACTTTACAAAAAAGAATTGGTACAAAATATTATCTGAGCATCAAGTTATGACCACCGGAATCGTTATTTTTGTTTGATGGGTTGAATTTGGGAAATTAGATAAAGTTCTTAACCAACAAACAAGTAAGGTACCATATTGTAGAGCATGAAAATATAAGAACTTTTGAAAAAGGAACCGGTAAAAAATATTATCTGAGCACCAAGTTATGACCACCTAAATAGTTATTTTCATTCGATGGGTTGAATTTTGGAAATTAGATAAATTTACTAATCAGCAAACACGGAAGGTACCATGTTGTAGAGCATGAAAATATAACAACTTTTCAAAAAGGAATCGGTGTAAAATATTATCCGAGTACCAAGTTATGACCACCTGGGTCGTTATTTTCATTTGATGGGTTGAATTTCGGAAATTACACGAAGTTACTAATTAGTAAACAAGGAAGTTACCATATTTAGAGCATGAAAATATAACAACTTTTCAAAAAAGAATCGGTACAAAATATTATCTGAGCATCAAGTTATGACCACCGGAATTGTTATTTTTGTTTGATGGGTTGAATTTTGGAAATTAAATAAAGTTCTTAACCAACAAACACGTAAGGTACCATATTGTAGAGCATGAAAATATAAGAACTTTTGAAAAAGGAACCGGTAAAAAATATTATCTGAGCACCAAGTTATGACCACCTAAATAGTTATTTTCATTCGATGGGTTGAATTTTGGAAATTAGATAAATTTAATAATCAGCAAACACGGAAGGTACCACGTTGTAGAGCATGAAAATATAACAACTTTTCAAAAAGGAATCGGTGCAAAATATTATCCGAGTACCAAGTTATGACCACCTGGGTCGTTATTTTCATTTGATGGGTTGAATTTCGGAAATTACACGAAGTTACTAATTGGGAAACACGGAAGTTACAATATTTAGAGCATGAAAATATAACAACTTTTCAAAAAAGAATTGGTACAAAATATTATCTGAGCATCAAGTTATGACCACCGGAATCGTTATTTTTGTTTGATGGGTTGAATTTGGGAAATTAGATAAAGTTCTTAACCAACAAACACGTAAGGTACCATATTGTAGAGCATGAAAATATAAGAACTTTTGAAAAAGGAACCGGTAAAAAATATTATCTGAGCACCAAGTTATGACCACCTAAATAGTTACTTTCATTCGATGGGTTGAATTTTGGAAATTAGATAAATTTACTAATCAGCAAACACGGAAGGTACCACGTTGTAGAGCATGAAAATATAACAACTTTTCAAAAAGGAATCGGTGTAAAATATTATCCGAGTACCAAGTTATGACCACCTGGGTCGTTATTTTCATTTGATGGGTTGAATTTCGGAAATTACACGAAGTTACTAATTAGCAAACACGTAAGTTACCATATTTAGAGCATGAAAATATAACAACTTTTCAAAAAAGAATTGGTACAAAATATTATCTGAGCATCAAGTTATGATCACCGGAATCGTTATTTTTGTTTGATGGGTTGAATTTGGGAAATTAGATAAAGTTCTTAACCAACAAACACTTAAGTTACCATATTGTAGAGCATGAAAATATAAGAACTTTTGAAAAAGGAACCGGTAAAAAATATTATCTGAGCACCAAGTTATGACCACCTAAATAGTTATTTTCATTCGATGGGTTGAATTTTGGAAATTAGATAAATTTAATAATCAGCAAACACGGAAGGTACCACGTTGTAGAGCATGAAAATATAACAACTTTTAAAAAAGGAATCGGTGTAAAATATTATCCGAGTACCAAGTTATGACCACCTGAGTCGTTATTTTCATTTGATGGGTTGAATTTCGGAAATTACACGAAGTTACTAATTGGCAAACACGGAAGTTACCATATTTAGAGCATGAAAATATAACAACTTTTCAAAAAAGAATTGGTACAAAATATTATCTGAGCATCAAGTTATGATCACCGGAATCGTTATTTTTGTTTGATGGGTTGAATTTGGGAAATTAGATAAAGTTCTTAACCAGCAAACACGTAAGGTACCATATTGTAGAGCATGAAAATATAAGAACTTTTGAAAAAGGAACCGGTAAAAAATATTATCTGAGCACCAAGTTATGACCACCTAAATAGTTATTTTCATTTGATGGGTTGAATTTTGGAAATTAGATAAATTTACTAATCAGCAAACACGGAAGGTACCACGTTGTAGAGCATGAAAATATAACAACTTTTCAAAAAGGAATCGGTGCAAAATATTATCCGAGTACCAAGTTAAGACCACCTGAGTCGTTATTTTCATTTGATGGGTTGAATTTCGGAAATTACACGAAGTTACTAATTAGCAAACACGTAAGTTACCATATTTAGAGCATGAAAATATAACAACTTTTCAAAAAAGAATTGGTACAAAATATTATCTGAGCATCAAGTTATGATCACCGGAATCGTTATTTTTGTTTGATGGGTTGAATTTGGGAAATTAGATAAAGTTCTTAACCAACAAACACGTAAGGTACCATATTGTAGAGCATGAAAATATAAGAACTTTTGAAAAAGGAACCGGTAAAAAATATTATCTGAGCACCAAGTTATGACCACCTAAATAGTTATTTTCATTCGATGGGTTGAATTTTGGAAATTAGATAAATTTAATAATCAGCAAACACGGAAGGTACCACGTTGTGGAGCATGAAAATATAACAACTTTTCAAAAAGGAATCGGTGTAAAATATTATCCGAGTACCAAGTTATGACCACCTGAGTCGTTATTTTCATTTGATGGGTTGAATTTCGGAAATTACACGAAGTTACTAATTGGCAAACACGGAAGTTACCATATTTAGAGCATGAAAATATAACAACTTTTCAAAAAAGAATTGGTACAAAATATTATCTGAGCATCAAGTTATGATCACCGGAATCGTTATTTTTGTTTGATGGGTTGAATTTGGGAAATTAGATAAAGTTCTTAACCAGCAAACACGTAAGGTACCATATTGTAGAGCATGAAAATATAAGAACTTTTGAAAAAGGAACCGGTAAAAAATATTATCTGAGCACCAAGTTATGACCACCTAAATAGTTATTTTCATTTGATGGGTTGAATTTTGGAAATTAGATAAATTTACTAATCAGCAAACACGGAAGGTACCACGTTGTAGAGCATGAAAATATAACAAATTTTCAAAAAGGAATCGGTGCAAAATATTATCCGAGTACCAAGTTAAGACCACCTGAGTCGTTATTCTGATTTGATGGGTTGAATTTCGGAAATTACACGAAGTTACTAATTAGCAAACACGTAAGTTACCATATTTAGAGCATGAAAATATAACAACTTTTCAAAAAAAGAATTGGTACAAAATATTATCTGAGCATCAAGTTATGATCACCGGAATCGTTATTTTTGTTTGATGGGTTGAATTTGGGAAATTAGATAAAGTTCTTAACCAACAAACACGTAAGGTACCATATTGTAGAGCATGAAAATATAAGAACTTTTGAAAAAGGAACCGGTAAAAAATATTATCTGAGCACCAAGTTATGACCACCTAAATAGTTATTTTCATTCGATGGGTTGAATTTTGGAAATTAGATAAATTTAATAATCAGCAAACACGGAAGGAACCACGTTGTAGAGCATGAAAATATGACAACTTTTCAAAAAGGAATCGGTGTAAAATATTATCCGAGTACCAAGTTATGACCACCTGAGTCGTTATTTTCATTTGATGGGTTGAATTTCGGAAATTACACGAAGTTACTAATTGGCAAACACGGAAGTTACCATATTTAGAGAATGAAAATATAACAACTTTTCAAAAAAGAATTGGTACAAAATATTATCTGAGCATCAAGTTATGATCACCGGAATCGTTATTTTTGTTTGATGGGTTGAATTTGGGAAATTAGATAAAGTTCTTAACCAGCAAACACGTAAGGTACCATATTGTAGAGCATGAAAATATAAGAACTTTTGAAAAAGGAACCGGTAAAAAATATTATCTGAGCACCAAGTTATGACCATCTAAATAGTTATTTTCATTTAATGGGTTGAATTTTGGAAATTAGATAAATTTATTAATCAGCAAACGCGGAAGGTACCACGTTGTAGAGCATGAAAATATAACAACTTTTCAAAAAGGAATCGGTGCAAAATATTATCCGAGTACCAAGTTATGACCACCTGAGTCGTTATTTTCATTTGATGGGTTGAATTTCGGAAATTACACGAAGTTACTAATTAGCAAACACGGAAGTTACCATATTTAGAGCATGAAAATATAACAACTTTTCAAAAAAGAATCGGTACAAAATATTATCTGAGCATCAAGTTATGACCACCGGAATTGTTATTTTTGTTTGATGTGTTGAATTTTGGAAATTAGATAAAGTTCTTAACCAACAAACACGTAAGGTACCATATTGTAGAGCATGAAAATATAAGAACTTTTGTAAAAGGAACCGGTAAAAAATATTATCTGAGCACCAAGTTATGACCACCTAAATAGTTATTTTCATTCGATGGGTTGAATTTTGGAAATTAGATAAATTTAATAATCAGCAAACACGGAAGGTACCACGTTGTAGAGCATGAAAATATAACAACTTTTCAAAAAGGAATCGGTGCAAAATATTTTCCGAGTACCAAGTTATGACCACCTGAGTCGTTATTTTCATTTAATGGGTTGAATTTCGGAAATTACACGAAGTTACTAATTGGCAAACACGGAAGTTACCATATTTAGAGCATGAAAATATAACAAGTTTTCAAAAAAGAATTGGTACAAAATATTAACTGAGCATCAAGTTATGATCACCGGAATCGTTATTTTTGTTTGATGGGTTGAATTTGGGAAATTAGATAAAGTTCTTAACCAGCAAACACGTAAGGTACCATATTGTAGAGCATGAAAATATAAGAACTTTTGAAAAAGGAACCGGTAAAAAATATTATCTGAGCACCAAGTTATAACCACCTAAATAGTTATTTTCATTTGATGGGTTGAATTTTGGAAATTAGATAAATTTACTAATCAGCAAACACGGAAGGTACCACGTTGTAGAGCATGAAAATATAACAACTTTTCAAAAAGGAATCGGTGCAAAATATTATCCGAGTACCAAGTTATGACCACCTGAGTCGTTATTTTCATTTGATGGGTTGAATTTCGGAAATTACACGAAGTTACTAATTGGCAAACACGGAAGTTACCATATTTACAGCATGAAAATATAACAACTTTTCAAAAAAAGAATTGGTACAAAATATTATCTGAGCATCAAGTTATGATCACCGGAATCGTTATTTTTGTTTGATGGGTTGAATTTTGGAAATTAGATAAAGTTCTTAACCAGCAAACACGTAAGGTACCATATTGTAGAGCATGAAAATATAAGAACTTTTGAAAAAGGAACCGGTAAAAAATATTATCTGAGCACCAAGTTATGACCACCTAAATAGTTATTTTCAATTAATGGGTTGAATTTTGGAAATTAGATAAATTTAATAATCAGCAAACACGGAAGGTACCACGTTGTAGAGCATGAAAATATAACAACTTTTCAAAAAGGAATCGGTGCAAAATATTATCCGAGTACCAAGTTAAGACCACCTGAGTCGTTATTCTCATTTGATGGGTTGAATTTCGGAAATTACACGAAGTTACTAATTAGCAAACACGTAAGTTACCATATTTAGAGCATGAAAATATAACAACTTTTCAAAAAAGAATTGGTACAAAATATTATCTGAGCATCAAGTTATGATCACCGGAATCGTTATTTTTGTTTGATGGGTTGAATTTTGGAAATTAGATAAAGTTCTTAACCAGCAAACACGTAAGGTACCATATTGTAGAGCATGGAAATATAAGAACTTTTGAAAAAGGAACCGGTAAAAAATATTATCTGAGCACCAAGTTATGACCACCTAAATAGTTATTTTCATTTGATGGGTTGAATTTTGGAAATTAAATAAATTTACTAATCAGCAAACACGGAAGGTACCACGTTGTAGAGCATGAATATATAACAACTTTTCAAAAAGGAATCGGTGCAAAATATTATCCGAGTACCAAGTTAAGACCACCTGTGTCGTTATTCTCATTTGATGGGTTGAATTTCGGAAATTACACGAAGTTACTAATTAGCAAACACGTAAGTTACCATATTTAGAGCATGAAAATATAACAACTTTTCAAAAAAGAATTGGTACAAAATATTATCTGAGCATCAAGTTATGATCACCGGAATCGTTATTTTTGTTTGATGGGTTGAATTTTGGAAATTAGATAAAGTTCTTAACCAGCAAACACGTAAGGTACCATATTGTAGAGCATGGAAATATAAGAACTTTTGAAAAAGGAACCGGTAAAAAATATTATCTGAGCACCAAGTTATGACCACCTAAATAGTTATTTTCATTTGATGGGTTGAATTTTGGAAATTAAATAAATTTACTAATCAGCAAACACGGAAGGTACCACGTTGTAGAGCATGAAAATATAACAACTTTTCAAAAAGGAATCGGTGCAAAATATTATCCGAGTACCAAGTTAAGACCACCTGAGTCGTTATTTTCATTTGATGGGTTGAATTTCGGAAATTACACGAAGTTACTAATTAGCAAACACGTAAGTTACCATATTTAGAGCATGAAAATATAACAACTTTTCAAAAAAGAATTGGTACAAAATATTATCTGAGCATCAAGTTATGATCACCGGAATCGTTATTTTTGTTTGATGGGTTGAATTTGGGAAATTAGATAAAGTTCTTAACCAACAAACACGTAAGGTACCATATTGTAGAGCATGAAAATATAAGAACTTTTGAAAAAGGAACCGGTAAAAAATATTATCTGAGCACCAAGTTATGACCACCTAAATAGTTATTTTCATTCGATGGGTTGAATTTTGGAAATTAGATAAATTTAATAATCAGCAAACACGGAAGGTACCACGTTGTAGAGCATGAAAATATAACAACTTTTCAAAAAGGAATCGGTGTAAAATATTATCCGAGTACCAAGTTATGACCACCTGAGTCGTTATTTTCATTTGATGGGTTGAATTTTGGAAATTACACGAAGTTACTAATTGGCAAACACGGAAGTTACCATATTTAGAGCATGAAAATATAATAACTTTTCAGAAAAGAATTGGTACAAAATATTATCTGAGCATCAAGTTATGATCACCGGAATCGTTATTTTTGTTTGATGGGTTGAATTTGGGAAATTAGATAAAGTTCTTAACCAGCAAACACGTAAGGTACCATATTGTAGAGCATGAAAATATAAGAACTTTTGAAAAAGGAACCGGTAAAAAATATTATCTGAGCACCAAGTTATGACCACCTAAATAGTTATTTTCATTTGATGGGTTGAATTTTGGAAATTAGATAAATTTACTAATCAGCAAACACGGAAGGTACCACGTTGTAGAGCATGAAAATATAACAACTTTTCAAAAAGGAATCGGTGCAAAATATTATCCGAGTACCAAGTTAAGACCACCTGAGTCGTTATTCTGATTTGATGGGTTGAATTTCGGAAATTACACGAAGTTACTAATTAGCAATCACGTAAGTTACCATATTTAGAGCATGAAAATATAACAACTTTTCAAAAAAGAATTGGTACAAAATATTATCTGAGCATCAAGTTATGATCACCGGAATCGTTATTTTTGTTTGATGGGTTGAATTTGGGAAATTAGATAAAGTTCTTAACCAACAAACACGTAAGGTACCATATTGTAGAGCATGAAAATATAAGAACTTTTGAAAAAGGAACCGGTAAAAAATATTATCTGAGCACCAAGTTATGACCACCTAAATAGTTATTTTCATTCGATGGGTTGAATTTTGGAAATTAGATAAATTTAATAATCAGCAAACACGGAAGGAACCACGTTGTAGAGCATGAAAATATGACAACTTTTCAAAAAGGAATCGGTGTAAAATATTATCCGAGTACCAAGTTATGACCACCTGAGTCGTTATTTTCATTTGATGGGTTGAATTTCGGAAATTACACGAAGTTACTAATTGGCAAACACGGAAGTTACCATATTTAGAGCATGAAAATATAACAACTTTTCAAAAAAGAATTGGTACAAAATATTATCTGAGCATCAAGTTATGATCACCGGAATCGTTATTTTTGTTTGATGGGTTGAATTTGGGAAATTAGATAAAGTTCTTAACCAGCAAACACGTAAGGTACCATATTGTAGAGCATGAAAATATAAGAACTTTTGAAAAAGGAACCGGTAAAAAATATTATCTGAGCACCAAGTTATGACCACCTAAATAGTTATTTTCATTTGATGGGTTGAATTTTGGAAATTAGATAAATTTACTAATCAGCAAACACGGAAGGTACCACGTTGTAGAGCATGAAAATATAACAACTTTTCAAAAAGGAATCGGTGCAAAATATTATCCGAGTACCAAGTTAAGACCACCTGAGTCGTTATTCTGATTTGATGGGTTGAATTTCGGAAATTACACGAAGTTACTAATTAGCAATCACGTAAGTTACCATATTTAGAGCATGAAAATATAACAACTTTTCAAAAAAGAATTGGTACAAAATATTATCTGAGCATCAAGTTATGATCACCGGAATCGTTATTTTTGTTTGATGGGTTGAATTTGGGAAATTAGATAAAGTTCTTAACCAACAAACACATAAGGTACCATATTGTAGAGCATGAAAATATAAGAACTTTTGAAAAAGGAACCGGTAAAAAATATTATCTGAGCACCAAGTTATGACCACCTAAATAGTTATTTTCATTCGATGGGTTGAATTTTGGAAATTAGATAAATTTAATAATCAGCAAACACGGAAGGAACCACGTTGTAGAGCATGAAAATATGACAACTTTTCAAAAAGGAATCGGTGTAAAATATTATCCGAGTACCAAGTTATGACCACCTGAGTCGTTATTTTCATTTGATGGGTTGAATTTCGGAAATTACACGAAGTTACTAATTGGCAAACACGGAAGTTACCATATTTAGAGCATGAAAATATAACAACTTTTCAAAAAAGAATTGGTACAAAATATTATCTGAGCATCAAGTTATGATCACCGGAATCGTTATTTTTGTTTGATGGGTTGAATTTGGGAAATTAGATAAAGTTCTTAACCAGCAAACACGTAAGGTACCATATTGTAGAGCATGAAAATATAAGAACTTTTGAAAAAGGAACCGGTAAAAAATATTATCTGAGCACCAAGTTATGACCACCTAAATAGTTATTTTCATTTAATGGGTTGAATTTTGGAAATTAGATAAATTTACTAATCAGCAAACACGGAAGGTACCACGTTGTAGAGCATGAAAATATAACAACTTTTCAAAAAGGAATCGGTGCAAAATATTATCCGAGTACCAAGTTATGACCACCTGAGTCGTTATTTTCATTTGATGGGTTGAATTTCGGAAATTACACGAAGTTACTAATTAGCAAACACGGAAGTTACCATATTTAGAGCATGAAAATATAACAACTTTTCAAAAAAGAATCGGTACAAAATATTATCTGAGCATCAAGTTATGACCACCGGAATTGTTATTTTTGTTTTTGATGTGTTGAATTTTGGAAATTAGATAAAGTTCTTAACCAACAAACACGTAAGGTACCATATTGTAGAGCATGAAAATATAAGAACTTTTGAAAAAGGAACTGGTAAAAAATATTATCTGAGCACCAAGTTATGACCACCTAAATAGTTATTTTCATTCGATGGGTTGAATTTTGGAAATTAGATAAATTTAATAATCAGCAAACACGGAAGGTACCACGTTGTAGAGCATGAAAATATAACAACTTTTCAAAAAGGAATCGGTGCAAAATATTATCCGAGTACCAAGTTATGACCACCTGAGTCGTTATTTTCATTTGATGGGTTGAATTTCGGAAATTACACGAAGTTACTAATTGGCAAACACGGAAGTTACCATATTTAGAGCATGAAAATATAACAACTTTTCAAAAAAAGAATTGGTACAAAATATTATCTGAGCATCAAGTTATGATCACCGGAATCGTTATTTTTGTTTGATGGGTTGAATTTTGGAAATTAGATAAAGTTCTTAACCAGCAAACACGTAAGGTACCATATTGTAGAGCATGAAAATATAAGAACTTTTGAAAAAGGAACCGGTAAAAAATATTATCTGAGCACCAAGTTATGACCACCTAAATAGTTATTTTCAATTAATGGGTTGAATTTTGGAAATTAGATAAATTTACTAATCAGCAAACACGGAAGGTACCACGTTGTAGAGCATGAAAATATAACAACTTTTCAAAAAGGAATCGGTGCAAAATATTATCCGAGTACCAAGTTAAGACCACCTGAGTCGTTATTCTCATTTGATGGGTTGAATTTCGGAAATTACACGAAGTTACTAATTAGCAAACACGTAAGTTACCATACTTAGAGCATGAAAATATAACAACTTTTCAAAAAAGAATTGGTACAAAATATTATCTGAGCATCAAGTTATGATCACCGGAATCGTTATTTTTGTTTGATGGGTTGAATTTGGGAAATTAGATAAAGTTCTTAACCAGCAAACACGTAAGGTACCATATTGTAGAGCATGAAAATATAAGAACTTTTGAAAAAGGAACCGGTAAAAAATATTATCTGAGCACCAAGTTATGACCACCTAAATAGTTATTTTCATTTAATGGGTTGAATTTTGGAAATTAGATAAATTTACTAATCAGCAAACACGGAAGGTACCACGTTGTAGAGCATGAAAATATAACAACTTTTCAAAAAGGAATCGGTGCAAAATATTATCCGAGTACCAAGTTATGACCACCTGAGTCGTTATTTTCATTTGATGGGTTGAATTTCGGAAATTACACGAAGTTACTAATTAGCAAACACGGAAGTTACCATATTTAGAGCATGAAAATATAACAACTTTTCAAAAAAGAATCGGTACAAAATATTATCTGAGCATCAAGTTATGACCACCGGAATTGTTATTTTTGTTTTTGATGTGTTGAATTTTGGAAATTAGATAAAGTTCTTAACCAACAAACACGTAAGGTACCATATTGTAGAGCATGAAAATATAAGAACTTTTGAAAAAAGAACTGGTAAAAAATATTATCTGAGCACCAAGTTATGACCACCTAAATAGTTATTTTCATTCGATGGGTTGAATTTTGGAAATTAGATAAATTTAATAATCAGCAAACACGGAAGGTACCACGTTGTAGAGCATGAAAATATAACAACTTTTCAAAAAGGAATCGGTGCAAAATATTATCCGAGTACCAAGTTATGACCACCTGAGTCGTTATTTTCATTTGATGGGTTGAATTTCGGAAATTACACGAAGTTACTAATTGGCAAACACGGAAGTTACCATATTTAGAGCATGAAAATATAACAACTTTTCAAAAAAAGAATTGGTACAAAATATTATCTGAGCATCAAGTTATGATCACCGGAATCGTTATTTTTGTTTGATGGGTTGAATTTTGGAAATTAGATAAAGTTCTTAACCAGCAAACACGTAAGGTACCATATTGTAGAGCATGAAAATATAAGAACTTTTGAAAAAGGAACCGGTAAAAAATATTATCTGAGCACCAAGTTATGACCACCTAAATAGTTATTTTCAATTAATGGGTTGAATTTTGGAAATTAGATAAATTTACTAATCAGCAAACACGGAAGGTACCACGTTGTAGAGCATGAAAATATAACAACTTTTCAAAAAGGAATCGGTGCAAAATATTATCCGAGTACCAAGTTAAGACCACCTGAGTCGTTATTCTCATTTGATGGGTTGAATTTCGGAAATTACACGAAGTTACTAATTAGCAAACACGTAAGTTACCATACTTAGAGCATGAAAATATAACAACTTTTCAAAAAAGAATTGGTACAAAATATTATCTGAGCATCAAGTTATGATCACCGGAATCGTTATTTTTGTTTGATGGGTTGAATTTGGGAAATTAGCTAAAGTTCTTAACCAACAAACACGTAAGGTACCATATTATAGAGCATGAAAATATAAAAACTTTTGAAAAAGGAACCGGTAAAAAATATTATCTGAGAACCAAGTTATGACCACCTAAATAGTTATTTTCATTCGATGGGTTGAATTTTGGAAATTAGATAAATTTAATAATCAGCAAACACGGAAGGTACCACGTTGTAGAGCATGAAAATATAACAACTTTTCAAAAAGGAATCGGTGCAAAATATTATCCGAGTACCAAGTTAAGACCCCCTGAGTCGTTATTCTCATTTGATGGGTTGAATTTCGGAAATTACACGAAGTTACTAATTAGCAAACACGTAAGTTACCATACTTAGAGCATGAAAATATAACAACTTTTCAAAAAAGAATTGGTACAAAATATTATCTGAGCATCAAGTTATGATCACCGGAATCGTTATTTTTGTTTGATGGGTTGAATTTGGGAAATTAGCTAAAGTTCTTAACCAACAAACACGTAAGGTACCATATTATAGAGCATGAAAATATAAAAACTTTTGAAAAAGGAACCGGTAAAAAATATTATCTGAGCACCAAGTTATGACCACCTAAATAGTTATTTTCATTCGATGGGTTGAATTTTGGAAATTAGATAAATTTAATAATCAGCAAACATGGAAGGAACCACGTTGTAGAGCATGAAAATATGACAACTTTTCAAAAAGGAATCGGTGTAAAATATTATCCGAGTACCAAGTTATGACCACCTGAGTCGTTATTTTCATTTGATGGGTTGAATTTCGGAAATTACACGAAGTTACTAATTGGCAAACACGGAAGTTACCATATTTAGAGCATGAAAATATAACAACTTTTCAAAAAAGAATTGGTACAAAATATTATCTGAGCATCAAGTTATGATCACCGGAATCGTTATTTTTGTTTGATGGGTTGAATTTTGGAAATTAGATAAAGTTCTTAACCAGCAAACACGTAAGGTACCATATTGTAGAGCATGAAAATATAAGAACTTTTGAAAAAGGAACCGGTAAAAAATATTATCTGAGCACCAATTTATGACCACCTAAATAGTTATTTTCATTTAATGGGTTGAATTTTGGAAATTAGATAAATTTACTAATCAGCAAACACGGAAGGTACCACGTTGTAAAGCATGAAAATATAACAACTTTTCAAAAAGGAATCGGTGCAAAATATTATCCGAGTACCAAGTTATGACCACCTGAGTCGTTATTTTCATTTGATGGGTTGAATTTCGGAAATTACACGAAGTTACTAATTAGCAAACACGGAAGTTACCATATTTAGAGCATGAAAATATAACAACTTTTCAAAAAAGAATCGGTACAAAATATTATCTGAGCATCAAGTTATGACCACCGGAATTGTTATTTTTGTTTTTGATGTGTTGAATTTTGGAAATTAGATAAAGTTCTTAACCAACAAACACGTAAGGTACCATATTGTAGAGCATGAAAATATAAGAACTTTTGAAAAAGGAACCGGTAAAAAATATTATCTGAGCACCAAGTTATGACCACCTAAATAGTTATTTTCATTCGATGGGTTGAATTTTGGAAATTAGATAAATTTAATAATCAGCAAACACGGAAGGTACCACGTTGTAGAGCATGAAAATATAACAACTTTTCAAAAAGGAATCGGTGCAAAATATTTTCCGAGTACCAAGTTATGACCACCTGAGTCGTTATTTTCATTTGATGGGTTGAATTTCGGAAATTACACGAAGTTACTAATTGGTAAACACGGAAGTTACCATATTTAGAGCATGAAAATATAACAAGTTTTCAAAAAAGAATTGGTACAAAATATTAACTGAGCATCAAGTTATGATCACCGGAATCGTTATTTTTGTTTGATGGGTTGAATTTGGGAAATTAGATAAAGTTCTTAACCAGCAAACACGTAAGGTACCATATTGTAGAGCATGAAAATATAAGAACTTTTGAAAAAGGAACCGGTAAAAAATATATTCTGAGCACCAAGTTATAACCACCTAAATAGTTATTTTCATTTGATGGGTTGAATTTTGGAAATTAGATAAATTTAATAATCAGCAAACAAGGAAGGTACCACGTTGTAGAGCATGAAAATATAATAACTTTTCAAACAGGAATCGGTGCAAAATATTATCCGAGTACCAAGTTATGACCACCTGAGTCGTTATTTTCATTTGATGGGTTGAATTTCGGAAATTACACGAAGTTACTAATTGGCAAACACGGAAGTTACCATATTTAGAGCATGAAAATACAACAACTTTTCAAAAAAGAATTGGTACAAAATATTATCTGAGCATCAAGTTATGATCACCGGAATCGTTATTTTTGTTTGATGGGTTGAATTTGGGAAATTAGATAAAGTTCTTAACCAGCAAACACGTAAGGTACCATATTGTAGAGCATGAAAATATAAGAACTTTTGAAAAAGGAACCGGTAAAAAATATTATATGAGCACCAAGTTATGACCACCTAAATAGTTATTTTCATTCGATGGGTTGAATTTTGGAAATTAGATAAATTTAATAATCAGCAAACACGGAAGGTACCACGTTGTAGAGCATGAAAATATAACAACTTTTCAAAAAGGAATCGGTGTAAAATATTATTCGAGTACCAAGTTATGACCACCTGAGTCGTTATTTTCATTTGATGGGTTGAATTTCGGAAATTATACGAAGTTACTAATTGGTAAACACGGAAGTTACCATATTTAGAGCATGAAAATATAACAACTTTTCAAAAAAGAATTGGTACAAAATATTATCTGAGCATCAAGTTATGATCACTGGAATCGTTATTTTTGTTTGATGGGTTGAATTTGGGAAATTAGATAAAGTTCTTAACCAACAAACACGTAAGGTACCATATTGTAGAGCATGAAAATATAAGAACTTTTGAAAAAGGAACCGGTAAAAAATATTATCTGAGCACCAAATTATGACCACCTAAATAGTTATTTTCATTCGATGGGTTGAATTTTGGAAATTAGATAAATTTAATAATCAGCAAACACGGAAGGTACCACGTTGTAGAGCATGAAAATATAACAACTTTTCAAAAAGGAATCGGTGCAAAATATTATCCGAGTACCAAGTTATGACCACCTGAGTCGTTATTTTCATTTGATGGGTTGAATTTCGGAAATTACACGAAGTTACTAATTGGCGAACACGGAAGTTACCGTATTTAGAGCATGAAAATATAACAACTTTTCAAAAAAGAATTGGTACAAAATATTATCTGAGCATCAAGTTATGATCACCGGAATCGTTATTTTTGTTTGATGGGTTGAATTTGGGAAATTAGATAAAGTTCTTAACCAGCAAACACGTAAGGTACCATATTGTAGAGCATGAAAATATAAGAACTTTTGAAAAAGGAACCGGTAAAAAATATTATCTGAGCAACAAGTTATTACCACCTAAATAGTTATTTTCATTCGATGGGTTGAATTTTGGAAATTAGATAAATTTACTAATCAGCAAACACGGAAGGTACCACGTTGTAGAGCATGAAAATATAACAACTTTTCAAAAAGGAATCGGTGCAAAATATTATCCGAGTACCAAGTTAAGACCACCTGAGTCGTTATTCTCATTTGATGGGTTGAATTTTGGAAATTACACGAAGTTACTAATTAGCAAGCACGTAAGTTACCATATTTAGAGCATGAAAATATAACAACTTTTCAAAAAAGAATTGGTACAAAATATTATCTGAGCATCAAGTTATGATCACTGGAATCGTTATTTTTGTTTGATGGGTTGAATTTGGGAAATTAGATAAAGTTCTTAACCAGCAAACACGTAAGGTACCATATTGTAGAGCATGAAAATATAAGAACTTTTGAAAAAGGAACCGGTAAAAAATATTATATGAGCACCAAGTTATGACCACCTAAATAGTTATTTTCGTTCGATGGGTTGAATTTTGGAAATTAGATAAATTTAATAATCAGCAAACACGGAAGGTACCACGTTGTAGAGCATGAAAATATAACAACTTTTCAAAAAGGAATCGGTGTAAAATATTATTCGAGTACCAAGTTATGACCACCTGAGTCGTTATTTTCATTTGATGGGTAGAATTTCGGAAATTACACGAAGTTACTAATTGGTAAACACGGAAGTTACCATATTTAGAGCATGAAAATATAACAACTTTTCAAAAAAGAATTGGTACAAAATATTATCTGAGCATCAAGTTATGATCACCGGAATCGTTATTTTTGTTTGATGGGTTGAATTTGGGAAATTAGATAAAGTTCTTAACCAGCAAACACGTAAGGTACCATATTGTAGAGCATGAAAATATAAGAACTTTTGAAAAAGGAACCGGTAAAAAATATTATCTGAGCACCAAGTTATGACCACCTAAATAGTTATTTTCATTTGATGGGTTGAATTTTGGAAATTAGATAAATTTACTAATCAGCAAACACGGAAGGTACCACATTGTAGAGCATGAAAATATAACAACTTTTCAAAAAGGAATCGGTGCAAAATATTATCCGAGTACCAAGTTAAGACCACCTGAGTCGTTATTCTCATTTGATGGGTTGAATTTCGGAAATTACACGAAGTTACTAATTAGCAAAACACGTAAGTTACCATATTTAGAGCATGAAAATATAACAACTTTTCAAAAAAGAATTGGTACAAAATATTATCTGAGCATCAAGTTATGATCACCGGAATCGTTAGTTTTGTTTGATGGGTTGAATTTGGGAAATTAGATAAAGTTCTTAACCAACAAACACGTAAGGTACCATATTGTAGAGCATGAAAATATAAGAACTTTTGAAAAAGGAACCGGTAAAAAATATTATCTGAGCACCAAGTTATGACCACCTAAATAGTTATTTTAATTTGATGAGTTGAATTTTGGAAATTAGATAAATTTACAAATCAGCAAACACGGAAGGTACCACGTTGTAGAGCATGAAAATACAACAACTTTTCAAAAAGGAATCAGTGTAAAATATTATCCGAGTACCAAGTTATGACCACCTGAGTCGTTATTTTCATTTGATGGGTTGAATTTCGGAAATTACACGAAGTTACTAATTAGCAAACAAGGAAGTTACCATATTTAGAGCATGAAAATATAACAACTTTTCAAAAAAGAATCGGTACAAAATATTATCTGAGCATCAAGTTATGACCACCGGAATTGTTATTTTTGTTTGATGGGTTGAATTTTGGAAATTAGATAAAGTTCTTAACCAGCAAACACGTAAGGTACCATATTGTAGAGCATGAAAATATAAGAACTTTTGAGAAAGGAACCGGTAAAAAATATTATCTGAGCACCAAGTTATGACCACCTAAATAGTTATTTTCATTCGATGGGTTGAATTTTGGAAATTAGATAAATTTAATAATCAGCAAACACGGAAGGTACCACGTTGTAAAGCATGAAAATATAACAACTTTTCAAAAAGGAATCGGTGCAAAATATTATCCGAGTACCAAGTTATGACCACCCGAGTCGTTATTTTCATTTGATGGGTTGAATTTCGGAAATTACACGAAGTTACTAATTGGCAAACACGGAAGTTACCATATTTAGAGCATGAAAATATAACAACTTTTCAAAAAAGAATTGGTACAAAATATTATCTGAGCATCAAGTTATGATCACCGGAATCGTTATTTTTGTTTGATGGGTTGAATTTGGGAAATTAGATAAAGTTCTTAACCAGCAAACACGTAAGGTACCATATTGTAGAGCATGAAAATATAAGAACTTTTGAAAAAGGAACCGGTAAAAAATATTATCTGAGCACCAAGTTATGACCACCTAAATAGTTATTTTCATTTGATGGGTTGAATTTTGGAAATTAGATAAATTTACTAATCAGCAAACACGGAAGGTACCACGTTGTAGAGCATGAAAATATAACAACTTTTCAAAAAGGAATCGGTTCAAAATATTATCCGAGTACCAAGTTATGACCACCTGAGTCGTTATTTTCATTTGATGGGTTGAATTTCGGAAATTACACGAAGTTACTAATTGGCAAACACGGAAGTTACCATATTTAGAGCATGAAAATATAACAACTTTTCAAAAAAGAATTGGTACAAAATATTATCTGAGCATCAAGTTATGATCACCGGAATCGTTATTTTTGTTTGATGGGTTGAATTTGGGAAATTAGATAAAGTTCTTAACCAGCAAACACGTAAGGTACCATATTGTAGAGCATGAAAATATAAGAACTTTTGAAAAAGGAACCGGTAAAAAATATTATATGAGCACCAAGTTATGACCACCTAAATAGTTATTTTCATTCGATGGGTTGAATTTTGGAAATTAGATAAATTTAATAATCAGCAAACACGGAAGGTACCACGTTGTAGAGCATGAAAATATAACAACTTTTCAAAAAGGAATCGGTGTAAAATATTATTCGAGTACCAAGTTATGACCACCTGAGTCGTTATTTTCATTTGATGGGTTGAATTTCGGAAATTACACGAAGTTACTAATTGGTAAACACGGAAGTTACCATATTTAGAGCATGAAAATATAACAACTTTTCAAAAAAGAATTGGTACAAAATATTATCTGAGCATCAAGTTATGATCACCGGAATCGTTATTTTTGTTTGATGGGTTGAATTTGGGAAATTAGATAAAGTTCTTAACCAGCAAACACGTAAGGTACCATATTGTAGAGGATGAAAATATAAGAACTTTTGAAAAAGGAACCGGTAAAAAATATTATATGAGCACCAAGTTATGACCACCTAAATAGTTATTTTCATTCGATGGGTTGAATTTTGGAAATTAGATAAATTTAATAATCAGCAAACACGGAAGGTACCACGTTGTAGAGCATGAAAATATAACAACTTTTCAAAAAGGAATCGGTGTAAAATATTATTCGAGTACCAAGTTATGACCACCTGAGTCGTTATTTTCATTTGATGGGTTGAATTTCGGAAATTACACGAAGTTACTAATTGGTAAACACGGAAGTTACCATATTTAGAGCATGAAAATATAACAACTTTTCAAAAAAGAATTGGTACAAAATATTATCTGAGCATCAAGTTATGATCACCGGAATCGTTATTTTTGTTTGATGGGTTGAATTTGGGAAATTAGATAAAGTTCTTAACCAGCAAACACGTAAGGTACCATATTGTAGAGCATGAAAATATAAGAACTTTTGAAAAAGGAACCGGTAAAAAATATTATCTGAGCACCAAGTTATGACCACCTAAATAGTTATTTTCATTCGATGGGTTGAATTTTGGAAATTAGATAAATTTAATAATCAGCAAACACGGAAGGTACCACGTTGTAGAGCATGAAAATACAACTTTTCAAAAAGGAATCGGTGTAAAATATTATCCGAGTACCAAGTTATGACCACCTGAGTCGTTATTTTCATTTGATGGGTTGAATTTCGGAAATTACACGAAGTTACTAATTGGCAAACACGGAAGTTACCATATTTAGAGCATGAAAATATTACAACTTTTCAAAAAAGAACTGGTACAAAATATTATCTGAGTATCAAGTTATGATCACCGGAATCGTTATTTTTGTTTGATGGGTTGAATTTGGGAAATTAGATAAAGTTCTTAACCAGCAAACACGTAAGGTACCATATTGTAGAGCATGAAAATATAAGAACTTTTGAAAAAGGAACCGGTAAAAAATATTATCTGAGCACCAAGTTATGACCACCTAAATAGTTATTTTCATTCGATGGGTTGAATTTTGGAAATTAGATAAATTTACTAATCAGCAAACACGGAAGGTACCACGTTGTAGAGCATGAAAATATAACAACTTTTCAAAAAGGAATCGGTGTAAAATATTATCCGAGTACCAAGTTATGACCACCTGAGTCGTTATTTTCATTTGATGGGTTGAATTTCGGAAATTACACGAAGTTACTAATTAGCAAACAAGGAAGTTACCATATTTAGAGCATGAAAATATAACAACTTTTCAAAAGAGAATCGGTACAAAATATTATCTGAGCATCAAGTTATGACCATCGGAATTGTTATTTTTGTTTGATGGGTTGAATTTTGGAAATTAGATAAAGTTCTTAACCAACACACACGTAAGGTACCATATTGTAGAGCATGAAAATATAAGAACTTTTGAAAAAAAAACCGGTAAAAAATATTATCTGAGCACCAAGTTATGACCACCTAAATAGTTATTTTCATTCGATGGGTTGAATTTTGGAAATTAGATAAATTTAATAATCAGCAAACACGGAAGGTACCACGTTGTAGAGCATGAAAATATAACAACTTTTCAAAAAGGAATCGGTGCAAAATATTATCCGAGTACGAAGTTATGACCACCTGAGTCGTTATTTTCATTTGATGGGTTGAATTTCGGAAATTACACGAAGTTACTAATTGGCAAACACGGAAGTTACCATATTTAGAGCATGAAAATATAACAACTTTTCAAAAAAGAATCGGTACAAAATATTATCTGAGCATCAAGTTATGATCACCGGAATCGTTATTTTTGTTTGATGGGTTGAATTTGGGAAATTAGATAAAGTTCTTAACCAGCAAACATGTAAGGTACCATATTTTAGAGCATGAAAATAAAAGAACTTTTGATAAAGGAACCGGTAAAAAATATTATCTGAGCACCTAGTTATGACCACCTAAATAGTTATTTTCATTCGATGGGTTGAATTTTGGAAATTAGATAAATTTAATAATCAGCAAACACGGAAGGTACAACGTTGTAGGGCATGAAAATATAACAACTTTTCAAAAAGGAATCGGTGTAAAATATTATCTGAGTACCAAGTTATGACCACCTGAGTCGTTATTTTCATTTGATGGGTTGAATTTCGGAAATTACACGAAGTTACTAATTGGCAAACAAGGAAGTTACCATATTTAGAGCATGAAAATATAACAACTTTTCAAAAAAGAATTGGTACAAAATATTATCTGAGCATCAAGTTATGATCACCGGAATCGTTATTTTTGTTTGATGGGTTGAATTTGGGAAATTAGATAAAGTTCTTAACCAGCAAACACGTAAGGTACCATATTGTAGAGGATGAAAATATAAGAACTTTTGAAAAAGGAACCGGTAAAAAATATTATATGAGCACCAAGTTATGACCACCTAAATAGTTATTTTCATTCGATGGGTTGAATTTTGGAAATTAGATAAATTTAATAATCAGCAAACACGGAAGGTACCACGTTGTAGAGCATGAAAATATAACAACTTTTCAAAAAGGAATCGGTGTAAAATATTATTCGAGTACCAAGTTATGACCACCTGAGTCGTTATTTTCATTTGATGGGTTGAATTTCGGAAATTACACGAAGTTACTAATTGGTAAACACGGAAGTTACCATATTTAGAGCATGAAAATATAACAACTTTTCAAAAAAGAATTGGTACAAAATATTATCTGAGCATCAAGTTATGATCACCGGAATCGTTATTTTTGTTTGATGGGTTGAATTTGGGAAATTAGATAAAGTTCTTAACCAGCAAACACGTAAGGTACCATATTGTAGAGCATGAAAATATAAGAACTTTTGAAAAAGGAACCGGTAAAAAATATTATCTGAGCACCAAGTTATGACCACCTAAATAGTTATTTTCATTCGATGGGTTGAATTTTGGAAATTAGATAAATTTAATAATCAGCAAACACGGAAGGTACCACGTTGTAGAGCATGAAAATACAACTTTTCAAAAAGGAATCGGTGTAAAATATTATCCGAGTACCAAGTTATGACCACCTGAGTCGTTATTTTCATTTGATGGGTTGAATTTCGGAAATTACACGAAGTTACTAATTGGCAAACACGGAAGTTACCATATTTAGAGCATGAAAATATAACAACTTTTCAAAAAAGAATTGGTACAAAATATTATCTGAGCATCAAGTTATGATCACCGGAATCGTTATTTTTGTTTGATGGGTTGAATTTGGGAAATTAGATAAAGTTCTTAACCAGCAAACACGTAAGGTACCATATTGTAGAGCATGAAAATATAAGAACTTTTGAAAAAGGAACCGGTAAAAAATATTATCTGAGCACCAAGTTATGACCACCTAAATAGTTATTTTCATTCGATGGGTTGAATTTTGGAAATTAGATAAATTTACTAATCAGCAAACACGGAAGGTACCACGTTGTAGAGCATGAAAATATAACAACTTTTCAAAAAGGAATCGGTGTAAAATATTATCCGAGTACCAAGTTATGACCACCTGAGTCGTTATTTTCATTTGATGGGTTGAATTTCGGAAATTACACGAAGTTACTAATTAGCAAACAAGGAAGTTACCATATTTAGAGCATGAAAATATAACAACTTTTCAAAAGAGAATCGGTACAAAATATTATCTGAGCATCAAGTTATGACCACCGGAATTGTTATTTTTGTTTGATGGGTTGAATTTTGGAAATTAGATAAAGTTCTTAACCAACACACACGTAAGGTACCATATTGTAGAGCATGAAAATATAAGAACTTTTGAAAAAAAAACCGGTAAAAAATATTATCTGAGCACCAAGTTATGACCACCTAAATAGTTATTTTCATTCGATGGGTTGAATTTTGGAAATTAGATAAATTTAATAATCAGCAAACACGGAAGGTACCACGTTGTAGAGCATGAAAATATAACAACTTTTCAAAAAGGAATCGGTGCAAAATATTATCCGAGTACGAAGTTATGACCACCTGAGTCGTTATTTTCATTTGATGGGTTGAATTTCGGAAATTACACGAAGTTACTAATTGGCAAACACGGAAGTTACCATATTTAGAGCATGAAAATATAACAACTTTTCAAAAAAGAATCGGTACAAAATATTATCTGAGCATCAAGTTATGATCACCGGAATCGTTATTTTTGTTTGATGGGTTGAATTTGGGAAATTAGATAAAGTTCTTAACCAGCAAACATGTAAGGTACCATATTTTAGAGCATGAAAATAAAAGAACTTTTGATAAAGGAACCGGTAAAAAATATTATCTGAGCACCAAGTTATGACCACCTAAATAGTTATTTTCATTCGATGGGTTGAATTTTGGAAATTAGATAAATTTAATAATCAGCAAACACGGAAGGTACAACGTTGTAGGGCATGAAAATATAACAACTTTTCAAAAAGGAATCGGTGTAAAATATTATCTGAGTACCAAGTTATGACCACCTGAGTCGTTATTTTCATTTGATGGGTTGAATTTCGGAAATTACACGAAGTTACTAATTGGCAAACAAGGAAGTTACCATATTTAGAGCATGAAAATATAACAACTTTTCAAAAAAGAATTGGTACAAAATATTATCTGAGCATCAAGTTATGATCACCGGAATCGTTATTTTTGTTTGATGGGTTGAATTTGGGAAATTAGATAAAGTTCTTAACTAGCAAACACGTAAGGTACCATATTGTAGAGCATGAAAATATAAGAACTTTTGAAAAAGGAACCGGTAAAAAATATTATCTGAGCACAAAGTTATGACCACCTAAATAGTTATTTTCATTTGATGGGTTGAATTTTGGAAATTAGATAAATTTACTAATCAGCAAACACGGAAGGTACCACGTTGTAGAGCATGAAAATACAACAACTTTTCAAAAAGGAATCAGTGTAAAATATTATCCGAGTACCAAGTTATGACCACCTGAGTCGTTATTTTCATTTGATGGGTTGAATTTCGGAAATTACACGAAGTTACTAATTAGCAAACAAGGAAGTTACCATATTTAGAGCATGAAAATATAACAACTTTTCAAAAAAGAATCGGTACAAAATATTATCTGAGCATCAAGTTATGACCACCGGAATTGTTATTTTTGTTTGATGGGTTGAATTTTGGAAATTAGATAAAGTTCTTAACCAACACACACGTAAGGTACCATATTGTAGAGCATGAAAATATAAGAACTTTTGAAAAAAAAACCGGTATAAAATATTATCTGAGCACCAAGTTATGACCACCTAAATAGTTATTTTCATTCGATGGGTTGAATTTTGGAAATTAGATAAATTTAATAATCAGCAAACACGGAAGGTACCACGTTGTAGAGCATGAAAATATAACAACTTTTCAAAAAGGAATCGGTGCAAAATATTATCCGAGTTCCAAGTTATGACCACCTGAGTCGTTATTTTCATTTGATTGGTTGAATTTCGGAAATTACACGAAGTTACTAATTGGCAAACACGGAAGTTACCATATTTAGAGCATGAAAATATAACAACTTTTCAAAAAAGAATTGGTACAAAATATTATCTGAGCATCAAGTTATGATCACCGGAATCGTTATTTTTGTTTGATGGGTTGAATTTGGGAAATAGATAAAGTTCTTAACCAGCAAACACGTAAGGTACCATATTGTAGAGCATGAAAATATAAGAACTTTTGAAAAAGGAACCGGTAAAAAATATTATCTGAGCACCAAGTTATGACCACCTAAATAGTTATTTTCATTTGATGGGTTGAATTTTGGAAATTAGATAAATTTACTAATCAGCAAACACGGAAGGTACCACGTTGTAGAGCATGAAAATATAACAACTTTTCAAAAAGGAATCGGTGCAAAATATTATCCGAGTACCAAGTTATGACCACCTGAGTCGTTATTTTCATTTGATGGGTTGAATTTCGGAAATTACACGAAGTTACTAATTGGCAAACACGGAAGTTACCATCTTTAGAGCATGAAAATATAACAACTTTTCAAAAAAGAATCGGTACAAAATATTATCTGAGCATCAAGTTATGACCACCGGAATTGTTATTTTTGTTTGATGTGTTGAATTTTGGAAATTAGATAAAGTTCTTAACCAACAAACACGTAAGGTACCATATTGTAGAGCATGAAAATATAAGAACTTTTGAAAAAGGAACCGGTAAAAAATATTATCTGAGCACCAAGTTACGACCACCTAAATAGTTATTTTCATTCGATGGGTTGAATTTTGGAAATTAGATAAATTTAATAATCAGCAAACACGGAAGGTACCACGTTGTAGAGCATGAAAATATAACAACTTTTCAAAAAGGAATCGGTGCAAAATATTTTCCGAGTACCAAGTTATGACCACCTGAGTCGTTATTTTCATTTGATGGGTTGAATTTCGGAAATTACACGAAGTTACTAATTGGTAAACACGGAAGTTACCATATTTAGAGCATGAAAATATAACAACTTTTCAAAAAAGAATTGGTACAAAATATTATCTGAGCATCAAGTTATGATCACCGGAATCGTTATTTTTGTTTGATGGGTTGAATTTGGGAAATTAGATAAAGTTCTTAACCAGCAAACACGTAAGGTACCATATTGTAGAGGATGAAAATATAAGAACTTTTGAAAAAGGAACCGGTAAAAAATATTATATGAGCACCAAGTTATGACCACCTAAATAGTTATTTTCATGCGATGGGTTGAATTTTGGAAATTAGATAAATTTAATAATCAGCAAACACGGAAGGTACCACGTTGTAGAGCATGAAAATATAACAACTTTTCAAAAAGGAATCGGTGTAAAATATTATTCGAGTACCAAGTTATGACCACCTGAGTCGTTATTTTCATTTGATGGGTTGAATTTCGGAAATTACACGAAGTTACTAATTGGTAAACACGGAAGTTACCATATTTAGAGCATGAAAATATAACAACTTTTCAAAAAAGAATTGGTACAAAATATTATCTGAGCATCAAGTTATGATCACCGGAATCGTTATTTTTGTTTGATGGGTTGAATTTGGGAAATTAGATAAAGTTCTTAACCAGCAAACACGTAAGGTACCATATTGTAGAGGATGAAAATATAAGAACTTTTGAAAAAGGAACCGGTAAAAAATATTATATGAGCACCAAGTTATGACCACCTAAATAGTTATTTTCATTCGATGGGTTGAATTTTGGAAATTAGATAAATTTAATAATCAGCAAACACGGAAGGTACCACGTTGTAGAGCATGAAAATATAACAACTTTTCAAAAAGGAATCGGTGTAAAATATTATTCGAGTACCAAGTTATGACCACCTGAGTCGTTATTTTCATTTGATGGGTTGAATTTCGGAAATTACACGAAGTTACTAATTGGTAAACACGGAAGTTACCATATTTAGAGCATGAAAATATAACAACTTTTCAAAAAAGAATTGGTACAAAATATTATCTGAGCATCAAGTTATGATCACCGGAATCGTTATTTTTGTTTGATGGGTTGAATTTGGGAAATTAGATAAAGTTCTTAACCAGCAAACACGTAAGGTACCATATTGTAGAGCATGAAAATATAAGAACTTTTGAAAAAGGAACCGGTAAAAAATATTATCTGAGCACCAAGTTATGACCACCTAAATAGTTATTTTCATTTGATGGGTTGAATTTTGGAAATTAGATAAATTTACTAATCAGCAAACACGAAAGGTACCACGTTGTAGAGCATGAAAATACAACAACTTTTCAAAAAGGAATCAGTGTAAAATATTATCCGAGTACCAAGTTATGACCACCTGAGTCGTTATTTTCATTTGATGGGTTGAATTTCGGAAATTACACGAAGTTACTAATTAGCAAACAAGGAAGTTACCATATTTAGAGCATGAAAATATAACAACTTTTCAAAAAAGAATCGGTACAAAATATTATCTGAGCATCAAGTTATGACCACCGGAATTGTTATTTTTGTTTGATGGGTTGAATTTTGGAAATTAGATAAAGTTCTTAACCAACACACACGTAAGGTACCATATTGTAGAGCATGAAAATATAAGAACTTTTGAAAAAAAAACCGGTAAAAAATATTATCTGAGCACCAAGTTATGACCACCTAAATAGTTATTTTCATTCGATGGGTTGAATTTTGGAAATTAGATAAATTTAATAATCAGCAAACACGGAAGGTACCACGTTGTAGAGCATGAAAATATAACAACTTTTCAAAAAGGAATCGGTGCAAAATATTATCCGAGTTCCAAGTTATGACCACCTGAGTCGTTATTTTCATTTGATTGGTTGAATTTCGGAAATTACACGAAGTTACTAATTGGCAAACACGGAAGTTACCATATTTAGAGCATGAAAATATAACAACTTTTCAAAAAAGAATTGGTACAAAATATTATCTGAGCATCAAGTTATGATCACCGGAATCGTTATTTTTGTTTGATGGGTTGAATTTGGGAAATTAGATAAAGTTCTTAACCAGCAAACACGTAAGGTACCATATTGTAGAGCATGAAAATATAAGAACTTTTGAAAAAGGAACCGGTAAAAAATATTATCTGAGCACCAAGTTATGACCACCTAAATAGTTATTTTCATTTGATGGGTTGAATTTTGGAAATTAGATAAATTTACTAATCAGCAAACACGGAAGGTACCACGTTGTAGAGCATGAAAATATAACAACTTTTCAAAAAGGAATCGGTGCAAAATATTATCCGAGTACCAAGTTATGACCACCTGAGTCGTTATTTTCATTTGATGGGTTGAATTTCGGAAATTACACGAAGTTACTAATTGGCAAACACGGAAGTTACCATCTTTAGAGCATGAAAATATAACAACTTTTCAAAAAAGAATCGGTACAAAATATTATCTGAGCATCAAGTTATGACCACCGGAATTGTTATTTTTGTTTGATGTGTTGAATTTTGGAAATTAGATAAAGTTCTTAACCAACAAACACGTAAGGTACCATATTGTAGAGCATGAAAATATAAGAACTTTTGAAAAAGGAACCGGTAAAAAATATTATCTGAGCACCAAGTTATGACCACCTAAATAGTTATTTTCATTCGATGGGTTGAATTTTGGAAATTAGATAAATTTAATAATCAGCAAACACGGAAGGTACCACGTTGTAGAGCATGAAAATATAACAACTTTTCAAAAAGGAATCGGTGCAAAATATTATCCGAGTACCAAGTTATGACCACCTGAGTCGTTATTTTCATTTGACGGGTTGAATTTCGGAAATTACACGAAGTTACTAATTGGCAAACACGGAAGTTACCATATTTAGAGCATGAAAATATAACAACTTTTCAAAAAAGAATTGGTAGAAAATATTATCTGAGCATCAAGTTATGATCACCGGAATCGTTATTTTTGTTTGATGGGTTGAATTTGGGAAATTAGATAAAGTTCTTAACCAGCAAACATGTAAGGTACCATATTTTAGAGCATGAAAATAAAAGAACTTTTGATAAAGGAACCGGTAAAAAATATTATCTGAGCACCAAGTTATGACCACCTAAATAGTTATTTTCATTCGATGGGTTGAATTTTGGAAATTAGATAAATTTAATAATCAGCAAACACGGAAGGTACAACGTTGTAGGGCATGAAAATATAACAACTTTTCAAAAAGGAATCGGTGTAAAATATTATCTGAGTACCTAGTTATGACCGCCTGAGTCGTTATTTTCATTTGATGGGTTGAATTTCGGAAATTACACGAAGTTACTAATTGGCAAACAAGGAAGTTACCATATTTGGAGCATGAAAATATAACAACTTTTCAAAAAAGAATTGGTACAAAATATTATCTGAGCATCAAGTTATGATCACCGGAATCGTTATTTTTGTTTGATGGGTTGAATTTGGGAAATTAGATAAAGTTCATAACCAGCAAACACGTAAGGTACCATATTGTAGAGCATGAAAATATAAGAACTTTTGAAAAAGGAACCGATAAAAAATATTATCTGAGCACCAAGTTATGACCACCTAAATAGTTATTTTCATTCGATGGGTTGAATTTTGGAAATTAGATAAATTTAATAATCAGCAAACACGGAAGGTACCACGTTGTAGAGCATGAAAATATAACAACTTTTCAAAAAGGAATCGGTGCAAAATATTATCCGAGTACCAAGTTATGACCACCTGAGTCGTTATTTTCATTTGATGGGTTGAATTTCGGAAATTACACGAAGTTACTAATTGGCAAACAAGGAAGTTACCATATTTAGAGCATGAAAATATAACAACTTTTCAAAAAAGAATTGGTACAAAATATTATCTGAGCATCAAGTTATGATCACCGGAATCGTTATTTTTGTTTGATGGGTTGAATTTGGGAAATTAGATAAAGTTCTTAACCAGCAAACACGTAAGGTACCATATTGTAGAGCATGAAAATATAAGAACTTTTGAAAAAGGAACCGGTAAAAAATATTATCTGAGCACCAAGTTATGACCACCTAAATAGTTATTTTCATTTGATGGGTTGAATTTTGGAAATTAGATAAATTTACTAATCAGCAAACACGGAAGGTACCATGTTGTAGAGCATGAAAATACAACAACTTTTCAAAAGGGAATCAGTGTAAAATATTATCCGAGTACCAAGTTATGACCACCTGAGTCGTTATTTTCATTTGATGGGTTGAATTTCGGAAATTACACGAAGTTACTAATTAGCAAACAAGGAAGTTACCATATTTAGAGCATGAAAATATAACAACTTTTCAAAAAAGAATCGGTACAAAATATTATCTGAGCATCAAGTTATGACCACCGGAATTGTTATTTTTGTTTGATGGGTTGAATTTTGGAAATTAGATAAAGTTCTTAACCAACACACACGTAAGGTACCATATTGTAGAGCATGAAAATATAAGAACTTTTGAAAAAAAAACCGGTAAAAAATATTATCTGAGCACCAAGTTATGACCACCTAAATAGTTATTTTCATTCGATGGGTTGAATTTTGGAAATTAGATAAATTTAATAATCAGCAAACACGGAAGGTACCACGTTGTAGAGCATGAAAATATAACAACTTTTCAAAAAGGAATCGGTGCAAAATATTATCCGAGTTCCAAGTTATGACCACCTGAGTCGTTATTTTCATTTGATGGGTTGAATTTCGGAAATTACACGAAGTTACTAATTGGCAAACACGGAAGTTACCATATTTAGAGCATGAAAATATAACAACTTTTCAAAAAAGAATTGGTACAAAATATTATCTGAGCATCAAGTTATGATCACCGGAATCGTTATTTTTGTTTGATGGGTTGAATTTGGGAAATTAGATAAAGTTCTTAACCAGCAAACACGTAAGGTACCATATTGTAGAGCATGAAAATATAAGAACTTTTGAAAAAGGAACCGGTAAAAAATATTATCTGAGCACCAAGTTATGACCACCTAAATAGTTATTTTCATTTGATGGGTTGAATTTTGGAAATTAGATAAATTTACTAATCAGCAAACACGGAAGGTACCATGTTGTAGAGCATGAAAATACAACAACTTTTCAAAAGGGAATCAGTGTAAAATATTATCCGAGTACCAAGTTATGACCACCTGAGTCGTTATTTTCATTTGATGGGTTGAATTTCGGAAATTACACGAAGTTACTAATTAGCAAACAAGGAAGTTACCATATTTAGAGCATGAAAATATAACAACTTTTCAAAAAAGAATCGGTACAAAATATTATCTGAGCATCAAGTTATGACCACCGGAATTGTTATTTTTGTTTGATGGGTTGAATTTTGGAAATTAGATAAAGTTCTTAACCAACACACACGTAAGGTACCATATTGTAGAGCATGAAAATATAAGAACTTTTGAAAAAAAAACCGGTAAAAAATATTATCTGAGCACCAAGTTATGACCACCTAAATAGTTATTTTCATTCGATGGGTTGAATTTTGGAAATTAGATAAATTTAATAATCAGCAAACACGGAAGGTACCACGTTGTAGAGCATGAAAATATAACAACTTTTCAAAAAGGAATCGGTGCAAAATATTATCCGAGTTCCAAGTTATGACCACCTGAGTCGTTATTTTCATTTGATGGGTTGAATTTCGGAAATTACACGAAGTTACTAATTGGCAAACACGGAAGTTACCATATTTAGAGCATGAAAATATAACAACTTTTCAAAAAAGAATTGGTACAAAATATTATCTGAGCATCAAGTTATGATCACCGGAATCGTTATTTTTGTTTGATGGGTTGAATTTGGGAAATTAGATAAAGTTCTTAACCAGCAAACACGTAAGGTACCATATTGTAGAGCATGAAAATATAAGAACTTTTGAAAAAGGAACCGGTAAAAAATATTATCTGAGCACCAAGTTATGACCACCTAAATAGTTATTTTCATTTGATGGGTTGAATTTTGGAAATTAGATAAATTTACTAATCAGCAAACACGGAAGGTACCACGTTGTAGAGCATGAAAATATAACAACTTTTCAAAAAGGAATCGGTGCAAAATATTATCCGAGTACAGAGTTATGACCACCTGAGTCGTTATTTTCATTTGATGGGTTGAATTTCGGAAATTACACGAAGTTACTAATTGGCAAACACGGAAGTTACCATCTTTAGAGCATGAAAATATAACAACTTTTCAAAAAAGAATCGGTACAAAATATTATCTGAGCATCAAGTTATGACCACCGGAATTGTTATTTTTGTTTGATGTGTTGAATTTTGGAAATTAGATAAAGTTCTTAACCAACAAACACGTAAGGTACCATATTGTAGAGCATGAAAATATAAGAACTTTTGAAAAAGGAACCGGTAAAAAATATTATCTGAGCACCAAGTTATGACCACCTAAATAGTTATTTTCATTCGATGGGTTGAATTTTGGAAATTAGATAAATTTAATAATCAGCAAACACGGAAGGTACCACGTTGTAGAGCATGAAAATATAACAACTTTTCAAAAAGGAATCGGTGCAAAATATTATCCGAGTACCAAGTTATGACCACCTGAGTCGTTATTTTCATTTGACGGGTTGAATTTCGGAAATTACACGAAGTTACTAATTGGCAAACACGGAAGTTACCATATTTAGAGCATGAAAATATAACAACTTTTCAAAAAAGAATTGGTAGAAAATATTATCTGAGCATCAAGTTATGATCACCGGAATCGTTATTTTTGTTTGATGGGTTGAATTTGGGAAATTAGATAAAGTTCTTAACCAGCAAACATGTAAGGTACCATATTTTAGAGCATGAAAATAAAAGAACTTTTGATAAAGGAACCGGAAAAAAATATTATCTGAGCACCAAGTTATGACCACCTAAATAGTTATTTTCATTCGATGGGTTGAATTTTGGAAATTAGATAAATTTAATAATCAGCAAACACGGAAGGTACAACGTTGTAGGGCATGAAAATATAACAACTTTTCAAAAAGGAATCGGTGTAAAATATTATCTGAGTACCTAGTTATGACCACCTGAGTCATTATTTTCATTTGATGGGTTGAATTTCGGAAATTACACGAAGTTACTAATTGGCAAACAAGGAAGTTACCATATTTGGAGCATGAAAATATAACAACTTTTCAAAAAAGAATTGGTACAAAATATTATCTGAGCATCAAGTTATGATCACCGGAATCGTTATTTTTGTTTGATGGGTTGAATTTGGGAAATTAGATAAAGTTCTTAACCAGCAAACACGTAAGGTACCATATTGTAGAGCATGAAAATATAAGAACTTTTGAAAAAGGAACCGATAAAAAATATTATCTGAGCACCAAGTTATGATCACCTAAATAGTTATTTTCATTCGATGGGTTGAATTTTGGAAATTAGATAAATTTAATAATCAGCAAACACGGAAGGTACCACGTTGTAGAGCATGAAAATATAACAACTTTTCAAAAAGGAATCGGTGCAAAATATTATCCGAGTACCAAGTTATGACCACCTGAGTCGTTATTTTCATTTGATGGGTTGAATTTCGGAAATTACACGAAGTTACTAATTGGCAAACACGTAAGTTACCATATTTAGAGCATGAAAATATAACAACTTTTCAAAAAAGAATTGGTACAAAATATTATCTGAGCATCAAGTTATGATCACCGGAATTGTTATTTTTGTTTGATGGGTTGAATTTGGGAAATTAGATGAAGTTCTTAACCAGCAAACACGTAAGGTACCATATTGTAGAGCAAGAAAATATAAGAACTTTTGAAAAAGGAACCGGTAAAAAATATTATCTGAGCACCAAGTTATGACCACCTAAATAGTTATTTTCATTCGATGGGTTGAATTTTGGAAATTAGATAAATTTAATAATCAGCAAACACGGAAGGTACCACGTTGTAGAGCATGAAAATATAACAACTTTTCAAAAAGGAATCGGTGCAAAATATTATCCGAGTACCAAGTTACGACCACCTGAGTCGTTATTTTCATTTGATGGGTTGAATTTCGGAAATTACACGAAGTTACTAATTGGCAAACACGGAAGTTACCATATTTAGAGCATGAAAATATAACAACTTTTCAAAAAAGAATTGGTACAAAATATTATCTGAGCATCAAGTTATGATCACCGGAATCGTTATTTTTGTTTGATGGGTTGAATTTGGGAAATTAGATAAAGTTCTTAACCAGCAAACACGTAAGGTACCATATTGTAGAGCATGAAAATATAAGAACTTTTGAAAAAGGAACCGGTAAAAAATATTATCTGAGCACCAAGTTATGACCACCTAAATAGTTATTTTCATTTGATGGGTTGAATTTTGGAAATTAGATAAATTTACTAATCAGCAAACACGGAAGGTACCACGTTGTAGAGCATGAAAATATAACAACTTTTCAAAAAGGAATCGGTGCAAAATATTCTCCGAATACCAAGTTATGACCACCTGAGTCGTTATTTTCATTGGATGGGTTGAATTTCGGAAATTACACGAAGTTACTAATTAGCAAACACGGAAGTTACCATATTTAGAGCATGAAAATATAACAACTTTTCAAAAAAGAATCGGTACAAAATATTATCTGAGCATCAAGTTATGACCACCGGAATTGTTATTTTTGTTTGATGTGTTGAATTTTGGAAATTAGATAAAGTTCTTAACCAACAAACATGTAAGGTACCATATTGTAGAGCATGAAAATATAAGAACTTTTGAAAAAGGAACCGATAAAAAATATTATCTGAGCACCAAGTTATGACCACCTAAATAGTTATTTTCATTCGATGGGTTGAATTTTGGAAATTAGATAAATTTAATAATCAGCAAACACGGAAGGTACCACGTTGTAGAGCATGAAAATATAATAACTTTTCAAAAAGGAATCGGTGCAAAATATTATCCGAGTACCAAGTTATGACCACCTGAGTCGTTATTTTCATTTGATGGGTTGAATTTCGGAAATTACACGAAGTTACTAATTAGCAAACACGGAAGTTACCATATTTAGATAATGAAAATATAACAACTTTTCAAAAAAGAATTGGTAGAAAATATTATCTGAGCATCAAGTTATGATCACCGGAATCGTTATATTTGTTTGATGGGTTGAATTTGGGAAATTAGATAAAGTTCTTAACCAGCAAACACGTAAGGTACCATATTGTAGAGCATGAAAATATAAGAACTTTTGAAAAAGGAACCGGTAAAAAATATTATCTGAGCACCAAGTTATGACCACCTAAATAGTTATTTTCATTTGATGGGTTGAATTTTGGAAATTAGAAAAATTTACTAATCAGCAAACACGGAAGGTACCACGTTGTAGAGCATGAAAATATAACAACTTTTCAAAAAGGAATCGGTGCAAAATATTATCCGAGTACCAAGTTAAGACCACCTGAGTCGTTATTCTCATTTGATGGGTTGAATTTCGGAAATTACACGAAGTTACTAATTGGCAAACACGGAAGTTATCATATTTAGAGAATGAAAATATAACAACTTTTCAAAAAAGAATTGGTACAAAATATTATCTGAGCATCAAGTTATGATCACCGGAATTGTTATTTTTGTTTGATGGGTTGAATTTGGGAAATTAGATGAAGTTCTTAACCAGCAAACACGTAAGGTACCATATTGTAGAGCATGAAAATATAAGAACTTTTGAAAAAGGAACCGGTAAAAAATATTATCTGAGCACCAAGTTATGACCACCTAAATAGTTATTTTCATTCGATGGGTTGAATTTTGGAAATTAGATAAATTTAATAATCAGCAAACACGGAAGGTACCACGTTGTAGAGCATGAAAATATAACAACTTTTCAAAAAGGAATCGGTGCAAAATATTATCCGAGTACCAAGTTACGACCACCTGAGTCGTTATTTTCATTTGATGGGTTGAATTTCGGAAATTACACGAAGTTACTAATTGGCAAACACGGAAGTTACCATATTTAGAGCATGAAAATATAACAACTTTTCAAAAAAGAATTGGTACAAAATATTATCTGAGCATCAAGTTATGATCACCGGAATCGTTATTTTTGTTTGATGGGTTGAATTTGGGAAATTAGATAAAGTTCTTAACCAGCAAACACGTAAGGTACCATATTGTAGAGCATGAAAATATAAGAACTTTTGAAAAAGGAACCGGTAAAAAATATTATCTGAGCACCAAGTTATGACCACCTAAATAGTTATTTTCATTTGATGGGTTGAATTTTGGAAATTAGATAAATTTACTAATCAGCAAACACGGAAGGTACCATGTTGTAGAGCATGAAAATATAACAACTTTTCAAAAAGGAATCGGTGCAAAATATTCTCCGAGTACCAAGTTATGACCACCTGAGTCGTTATTTTCATTGGATGGGTTGAATTTCGGAAATTACACGAAGTTACTAATTAGCAAACACGGAAGTTACCATATTTAGAGCATGAAAATATAACAACTTTTCAAAAAAGAATCGGTACAAAATATTATCTGAGCATCAAGTTATGACCACCGGAATTGTTATTTTTGTTTGATGTGTTGAATTTTGGAAATTAGATAAAGTTCTTAACCAACAAACATGTAAGGTACCATATTGTAGAGCATGAAAATATAAGAACTTTTGAAAAAGGAAACGATAAAAAATATTATCTGAGCACCAAGTTATGACCACCTAAATAGTTATTTTCATTCGATGGGTTGAATTTTGGAAATTAGATAAATTTAATAATCAGCAAACACGGAAGGTACCACGTTGTAGAGCATGAAAATATAACAACTTTTCAAAAAGGAATCGGTGCAAAATATTATCCGAGTACCAAGTTATGACCACCTGAGTCGTTATTTTCATTTGATGGGTTGAATTTCGGAAATTACATGAAGTTACTAATTAGCAAACACGGAAGTTACCATATTTAGAGAATGAAAATATAACAACTTTTCAAAAAAGAATTGGTACAAAATATTATCTGAGCATCAAGTTATGATCACCGGAATCGTTATATTTGTTTGATGGGTTGAATTTGGGAAATTAGATGAAGTTCTTAACCAGCAAACACGTAAGGTACCATATTGTAGAGCATGAAAATATAAGAACTTTTGAAAAAGGAACCGGTAAAAAATATTATCTGAGCACCAAGTTATGACCACCTAAATAGTTATTTTCATTTGATGGGTTGAATTTTGGAAATTAGAAAAAATTACTAATCAGCAATCACGGAAGGTACCACGTTGTAGAGAATGAAAATATAACAACTTTTCAAAAAGGAATCGGTGCAAAATATTATCCGAGTACCAAGTTAAGACCACCTGAGTCGTTATTCTCATTTGATGGGTTGAATTTCGGAAATTACACGAAGTTACTAATTAGCAAACACGTAAGTTACCATATTTAGAGCATGAAAATATAACAACTTTTCAAAAAAGAATTGGTACAAAATATTAGCTGAGCATCAAGTTATGATCACCGGAATTGTTATTTTTGTTTGATGGGTTGAATTTGGGAAATTAGATGAAGTTCTTAACCAGCAAACACGTAAGGTACCATATTGTAGAGCATGAAAATATAAGAACTTTTGAAAAAGGAACCGGTAAAAAATATTATCTGAGCACCAAGTTATGACCACCTAAATAGTTATTTTCATTCGATGGGTTGAATTTTGGAAATTAGATAAATTTAATAATCAGCAAACACGGAAGGTACCACGTTGTAGAGCATGAAAATATAACAACTTTTCAAAAAGGAATCGGTGCAAAATATTATCCGAGTACCAAGTTATGACCACCTGAGTCGTTATTTTCATTTGATGGGTTGAATTTCGGAAATTACACGAAGTTAGTAATTGGCAAACACGGAAGTTACCATATTTAGAGCATGAAAATTTAACAACTTTTCAAAAAAGAATTGGTACAAAATATTATCTGAGCATCAAGTTATGATCACCGGAATCGTTATTTTTGTTTGATGGGTTGAATTTGGGAAATTAGATAAAGTTCTTAACCAGCAAACACGTAAGGTACCATATTGTAGAGTATGAAAATATAAGAACTTTTGAAAAAGGAACCGGTAAAAAATATTATCTGAGCACCAAGTTATGACCACCTAAATAGTTATTTTCATTTGATGGGTTGAATTTTGGAAATTAGATAAATTTACTAATCAGCAAACACGGAAGGTACCACGTTGTAGAGCATGAAAATATAACAACTTTTCAAAAAGGAATCGGGGCAAAATATTCTCCGAGTACCAAGTTATGACCACCTGAGTCGTTATTTTCATTTGATGGGTTGAATTTCGGAAATTACACGAAGTTACTAATTAGCAAACACGGAAGTTACCATATTTAGAGCATGAAAATATAACAACTTTTCAAAAAAGAATCGGTACAAAATATTATCTGAGCACCAAGTTATGACCACCTAAATAGTTATTTTCATTCGATGGGTTGAATTTTGGAAATTAGATAAATTTAATAATCAGCAAACACGGAAGGTACCACGTTGTAGAGCATGAAAATATAACAACTTTTCAAAAAGGAATCGGTGCAAAATATTATCCGAGTACCAAGTTATGACCACCTGAGTCGTTATTTTCATTTGATGGGTTGAATTTCGGAAATTACATGAAGTTACTAATTAGCAAACACGGAAGTTACCATATTTAGAGAATGAAAATATAACAACTTTTCAAAAAAGAATTGGTACAAAATATTATCTGAGCATCAAGTTATGATCACCGGAATCGTTATATTTGTTTGATGGGTTGAATTTGGGAAATTAGATGAAGTTCTTAACCAGCAAACACGTAAGGTACCATATTGTAGAGCATGAAAATATAAGAACTTTTGAAAAAGGAACCGGTAAAAAATATTATCTGAGCACCAAGTTATGACCACCTAAATAGTTATTTTCATTTGATGGGTTGAATTTTGGAAATTAGAAAAAATTACTAATCAGCAATCACGGAAGGTACCACGTTGTAGAGCATGAAAATATAACAACTTTTCAAAAAGGAATCGGTGCAAAATATTATCCGAGTACCAAGTTAAGACCACCTGAGTCGTTATTCTCATTTGATGGGTTGAATTTCGGAAATTACACGAAGTTACTAATTAGCAAACACGTAAGTTACCATATTTAGAGCATGAAAATATAACAACTTTTCAAAAAAGAATTGGTACAAAATATTAGCTGAGCATCAAGTTATGATCACCGGAATTGTTATTTTTGTTTGATGGGTTGAATTTGGGAAATTAGATGAAGTTCTTAACCAGCAAACACGTAAGGTACCATATTGTAGAGCATGAAAATATAAGAACTTTTGAAAAAGGAACCGGTAAAAAATATTATCTGAGCACCAAGTTATGACCACCTAAATAGTTATTTTCATTCGATGGGTTGAATTTTGGAAATTAGATAAATTTAATAATCAGCAAACACGGAAGGTACCACGTTGTAGAGCATGAAAATATAACAACTTTTCAAAAAGGAATCGGTGCAAAATATTATCCGAGTACCAAGTTATGACCACCTGAGTCGTTATTTTCATTTGATGGGTTGAATTTCGGAAATTACACGAAGTTAGTAATTGGCAAACACGGAAGTTACCATATTTAGAGCATGAAAATTTAACAACTTTTCAAAAAAGAATTGGTACAAAATATTATCTGAGCATCAAGTTATGATCACCGGAATCGTTATTTTTGTTTGATGGGTTGAATTTGGGAAATTAGATAAAGTTCTTAACCAGCAAACACGTAAGGTACCATATTGTAGAGCATGAAAATATAAGAACTTTTGAAAAAGGAACCGGTAAAAAATATTATCTGAGCACCAAGTTATGACCACCTAAATAGTTATTTTCATTTGATGGGTTGAATTTTGGAAATTAGATAAATTTACTAATCAGCAAACACGGAAGGTACCACGTTGTAGAGCATGAAAATATAACAACTTTTCAAAAAGGAATCGGGGCAAAATATTCTCCGAGTACCAAGTTATGACCACCTGAGTCGTTATTTTCATTTGATGGGTTGAATTTCGGAAATTACACGAAGTTACTAATTAGCAAACACGGAAGTTACCATATTTAGAGCATGAAAATATAACAACTTTTCAAAAAAGAATCGGTACAAAATATTATCTGAGCATCAAGTTATGACCACCGGAATTGTTATTTTTGTTTGATGTGTTGAATTTTGGAAATTAGATAAAGTTCTTAACCAACAAACATGTAAGGTACCATATTGTAGAGCATGAAAATATAAGAACTTTTGAAAAAGGAAACGATAAAAAATATTATCTGAGCACCAAGTTATGACCACCTAAATAGTTATTTTCATTCGATGGGTTGAATTTTGGAAATTAGATAAATTTAATAATCAGCAAACACGGAAGGTACCACGTTGTAGAGCATGAAAATATAACAACTTTTCAAAAAGGAATCGGTGCAAAATATTATCCGAGTACCAAGTTACGACCACCTGAGTCGTTATTTTCATTTGATGGGTTGAATTTCGGAAATTACACGAAGTTACTAATTGGCAAACACGGAAGTTACCATATTTAGAGCATGAAAATATAACAACTTTTCAAAAAAGAATTGGTACAAAATATTATCTGAGCATCAAGTTATGATCACCGGAATCGTTATTTTTGTTTGATGGGTTGAATTTGGGAAATTAGATAAAGTTCTTAACCAGCAAACACGTAAGGTACCATATTGTAGAGCATGAAAATATAAGAACTTTTGAAAAAGGAACTGGTAAAAAATATTATCTGAGCACCAAGTTATGACCACCTAAATAGTTATTTTCATTTGATGGGTTGAATTTTGAAAATTAGATAAATTTACTAATCAGCAAACACGGAAGGTACCACGTTGTAGAGCATGAAAATATAACAACTTTTTAAAAAGGAATCGGTGCAAAATATTCTCCGAGTACCAAGTTATGACCACCTGAGTCGTTATTTTCATTGGATGAGTTGAATTTCGGAAATTACACGAAGTTACTAATTAGCAAACACGGAAGTTACCATATTTAGAGCATGAAAATATAACAACTTTTCAAAAAAGAATCGGTACAAAATATTATCTGAGCATCAAGTTATGACCACCGGAATTGTTATTTTTGTTTGATGTGTTGAATTTTGGAAATTAGATAAAGTTCTTAACCAACAAACATGTAAGGTACCATATTGTAGAGCATGAAAATATAAGAACTTTTGAAAAAGGAACCGATAAAAAATATTATCTGAGCACCAAGTTATGACCACCTAAATAGTTATTTTCATTCGATGGGTTGAATTTTGGAAATTAGATAAATTTAATAATCAGCAAACACGGAAGGTACCACGTTGTAGAGCATGAAAATATAACAAGTTTTCAAAAAGGAATCGGTGCAAAATATTATCCGAGTACCAAGTTATGACCACCTGAGTCGTTATTTTCATTTGATGGGTTGAATTTCGGAAATTACACGAAGTTACTAATTAGCAAACACGGAAGTTACCATATTTAGAGAATGAAAATATAACAACTTTTCAAAAAAGAATTGGTACAAAATATTATCTGAGCATCAAGTTATGATCACCGGAATCGTTATTTTTGTTTGATGGGTTGAATTTGGGAAATAGATAAAGTTCTTAACCAGCAAACACGTAAGGTATCATATTGTAGAGCATGAAAATATAAGAACTTTTGAAAAAGGAACCGGTAAAAAATATTATCTGAGCACCAAGTTATGACCACCTAAATAGTTATTTTCATTTGATGGGTTGAATTTTGGAAATTAGAAAAATTTACTAATCAGCAAACACGGAAGGTACCACGTTGTAGATCATGAAAATATAACAACTTTTCAAAAAGGAATCGGTGCAAAATATTATCCGAGTACCAAGTTAAGACCACTTGAGTCGTTATTCTCATTTGATGGGTTGAATTTCGGAAATTACACGAAGTTACTAATTAGCAAACACGTAAGTTACCATATTTAGAGCATGAAAATATAACAACTTTTCAAAAAAGAATTGGTACAAAATATTAGCTGAGCATCAAGTTATGATCACCGGAATTGTTATTTTTGTTTGATGGGTTGAATTTGGGAAATTAGATGAAGTTCTTAACCAGCAAACACATAAGGTACCATATTGTAGAGCATGAAAATATTATCACTTTTGAAAAAGGAACCGGTAAAAAATATTATCTGAGCACCAAGTTATGACCACCTAAATAGTTATTTTCATTCGATGGGTTGAATTTTGGAAATTAGATAAATTTAATAATCAGCAAACACGGAAGGTACCACGTTGTAGAGCATGAAAATATAACAACTTTTCAAAAAGGAATCGGTGCAAAATATTATCCGAGTACCAAGTTATGACCACCTGAGTCGTTATTTTCATTTGATGGGTTGAATTTCGGAAATTACACGAAGTTACTAATTGGCAAACACGGAAGTTACCATATTTAGAGCATGAAAATTTAACAACTTTTCAAAAAAGAATTGGTACAAAATATTATCTGAGCATCAAGTTATGATCACCGGAATCGTTATTTTTGTTTGATGGGTTGAATTTGGGAAATTAGATAAAGTTCTTAACCAGCAAACACGTAAGGTACCATATTGTAGAGCATGAAAATATAAGAACTTTTGAAAAAGGAACCGGTAAAAAATATTATCTGAGCACCAAGTTATGACCACCTAAATAGTTATTTTCATTTGATGGGTTGAATTTTGGAAATTAGAAAAATTTACTAATCAGGAAACACGGAAGGTACCACGTTGTAGAGCATGAAAATATAACAACTTTTCAAAAAGGAATCGGTGCAAAATATTATCCGAGTACCAAGTTAAGACCACCTGAGTCGTTATTCTCATTTGATGGGTTGAATTTCGGAAATTACACGAAGTTACTAATTAGCAAACACGTAAGTTACCATATTTAGAGCATGAAAATATAACAACTTTTCAAAAAAGAATTGGTACAAAATATTAGCTGAGCATCAAGTTATGATCACCGGAATTGTTATTTTTGTTTGATGGGTTGAATTTTGGAAATTAGATGAAGTTCTTAACCAGCAAACACGTAAGGTACCATATTGTAGAGCATGAAAATATAAGAACTTTTGAAAAAGGAACCGGTAAAAAATATTATCTGAGCACCAAGTTATGACCACCTAAATAGTTATTTTCATTCGATGGGTTGAATTTTGGAAATTAGATAAATTTAATAATCAGCAAACACGGAAGGTACCACGTTGTAGAGCATGAAAATATAACAACTTTTCAAAAAGGAATCGGTGCAAAATATTATCCGAGTACCAAGTTATGACCACCTGAGTCGTTATTTTCATTTGATGGGTTGAATTTCGGAAATTACACGAAGTTACTAATTAGCAAACACGTAAGTTACCATATTTAGAGCATGAAAATATAACAACTTTTCAAAAAATAATTGGTACAAAATATTAGCTGAGCATCAAGTTATGATCACCGGAATTGTTATTTTTGTTTGATGGGTTGAATTTGGGAAATTAGATGAAGTTCTTAACCAGCAAACACGTAAGGTACCATATTGTAGAGCATGAAAATATAAGAACTTTTGAAAAAGGAACTGGTAAAAAATATTATCTGAGCACCAAGTTATGACCACCTAAATAGTTATTTTCATTTGATGGGTTGAATTTTGGAAATTAGAAAAATTTACTAATCAGCAAACACGGAAGGTACCACGTTGTAGATCATGAAAATATAACAACTTTTCAAAAAGGAATCGGTGCAAAATATTATCCGAGTACCAAGTTAAGACCACCTGAGTCGTTATTCTCATTTGATGGGTTGAATTTCGGAAATTACACGAAGTTACTAATTAGCAAACACGTAAGTTACCATATTTAGAGCATGAAAATATAACAACTTTTCAAAAAAGAATTGGTACAAAATATTAGCTGAGCATCAAGTTATGATCACCGGAATTGTTATTTTTGTTTGATGGGTTGAATTTGGGAAATTAGATGAAGTTCTTAACCAGCAAACACGTAAGGTACCATATTGTAGAGCATGAAAATATAAGAACTTTTGAAAAAGGAACCGGTAAAAAATATTATCTGAGCACCAAGTTATGACCACCTAAATAGTTATTTTCATTCGATGGGTTGAATTTTGGAAATTAGATAAATTTAATAATCAGCAAACACGGAAGGTACCACGTTGTAGAGCATGAAAATATAACAACTTTTCAAAAAGGAATCGGTGCAAAATATTATCCGAGTACCAAGTTATGACCACCTGAGTCGTTATTTTCATTTGATGGGTTGAATTTCGGAAATTACACGAAGTTACTAATTGGCAAACACGGAAGTTACCATATTTAGAGCATGAAAATTTAACAACTTTTCAAAAAAGAATTGGTACAAAATATTATCTGAGCATCAAGTTATGATCACCGGAATCGTTATTTTTGTTTGATGGGTTGAATTTGGGAAATTAGATAAAGTTCTTAACTAGCAAACACGTAAGGTACCATATTGTAGAGCATGAAAATATAAGAACTTTTGAAAAAGGAACCGGTAAAAAATATTATCTGAGCACCAAGTTGTGACCACCTAAATAGTTATTTTCATTCGATGGGTTGAATTTTGGAAATTAGATAAATTTAATAATCAGCAAACACGGAAGGTACCACGTTGTAGAGCATGAAAATATAACAACTTTTCAAAAAGGAATCGGTGCAAAATATTATCCGAGTACCAAGTTATGACCACCTGAGTCGTTATTTTCATTTGATGGGTTGAATTTCGGAAATTACACGAAGTTACTAATTGGCAAACACGGAAGTTACCATATTTAGAGCATGAAAATTTAACAACTTTTCAAAAAAGAATTGGTACAAAATATTATCTGAGCATCAAGTTATGATCACCGGAATCGTTATTTTTGTTTGATGGGTTGAATTTGGGAAATTAGATAAAGTTCTTAACCAGCAAACACGTAAGGTACCATATTGTAGAGCATGAAAATATAGGAACTTTTGAAAAAGGAACCGGTAAAAAAATATTATCTGAGCACCAAGTTATGACCACCTAAATAGTTATTTTCATTTGATGGGTTGAATTTTGGAAATTAGAAAAATTTACTAATCAGCAAACACGGAAGGTACCACGTTGTAGATCATGAAAATATAACAACTTTTCAAAAAGGAATCGGTGCAAAATATTATCCGAGTACCAAGTTAAGACCACCTGAGTCGTTATTCTCATTTGATGGGTTGAATTTCGGAAATTACACGAAGTTACTAATTAGCAAACACGTAAGTTACCATATTTAGAGCATGAAAATATAACAACTTTTCAAAAAAGAATTGGTACAAAATATTAGCTGAGCATCAAGTTATGATCACCGGAATTGTTATTTTTGTTTGATGGGTTGAATTTGGGAAATTAGATGAAGTTCTTAACCAGCAAACACGTAAGGTACCATATTGTAGAGCATGAAAATATAAGAACTTTTGAAAAAGGAACCGGTAAAAAATATTATCTGAGCACCAAGTTATGACCACCTAAATAGTTATTTTCATTCGATGGGTTGAATTTTGGAAATTAGATAAATTTAATAATCAGCAAACACGGAAGGTACCACGTTGTAGAGCATGAAAATATAACAACTTTTCAAAAAGGAATCGGTGCAAAATATTATCCGAGTACCAAGTTATGACCACCTGAGTCGTTATTTTCATTTGATGGGTTGAATTTCGGAAATTACACGAAGTTACTAATTGGCAAACACGGAAGTTACCATATTTAGAGCATGAAAATTTAACAACTTTTCAAAAAAGAATTGGTACAAAATATTATCTGAGCATCAAGTTATGATCACCGGAATCGTTATTTTTGTTTGATGGGTTGAATTTGGGAAATTAGATAAAGTTCTTAACCAACAAACACGTAAGGTACCATATTGTAGAGCATGAAAATATAGGAACTTTTGAAAAAGGAACCGGTAAAAAAATATTATCTGAGCACCAAGTTATGACCACCTAAATAGTTATTTTCATTTGATGGGTTGAATTTTGGAAATTAGAAAAATTTACTAATCAGCAAACACGGAAGGTACCACGTTGTAGAGCATGAAAATATAACAACTTTTCAAAAAGGAATCGGTGCAAAATATTATCCGAGTACCAAGTTAAGACCACCTGAGTCGTTATTCTCATTTGATGGGTTGAATTTCGGAAATTACACGAAGTTACTAATTAGCAAACACGTAAGTTACCATATTTAGAGCATGAAAATATAACAACTTTTCAAAAAAGAATTGGTACAAAATATTAGCCGAGCATCAAGTTATGATCACCGGAATTGTTATTTTTGTTTGATGGGTTGAATTTGGGAAATTAGATGAAGTTCTTAACCAGCAAACACGTAAGGTACCATATTGTAGAGCATGAAAATATAAGAACTTTTGAAAAAGGAACCGGTAAAAAATATTATCTGAGCACCAAGTTATGACCACCTAAATAGTTATTTTCATTCGATGGGTTGAATTTTGGAAATTAGATAAATTTAATAATCAGCAAACACGGAAGGTACCACGTTGTAGAGCATGAAAATATAACAACTTTTCAAAAAGGAATCGGTGCAAAATATTATCCGAGTACCAAGTTATGACCACCTGAGTCGTTATTTTCATTTGATGGGTTGAATTTCGGAAATTACACGAAGTTACTAATTGGCAAACACGGAAGTTACCATATTTAGAGCATAAAAATTTAACAACTTTTCAAAAAAGAATTGGTACAAAATATTATCTGAGCATCAAGTTATGATCACCGGAATCGTTATTTTTGTTTGATGGGTTGAATTTGGGAAATTAGATAAAGTTCTTAACCAGCAAACACGTAAGGTACCATATTGTAGAGCATGAAAATATAAGAACTTTTGAAAAAGGAACCGGTAAAAAATATTATCTGAGCACCAAGTTATGACCACCTAAATAGTTATTTTCATTTGATGGGTTGAATTTTGGAAATTAGATAAATTTACTAATCAGCAAACACGGAAGGTACCACGTTGTAGAGCATGAAAATATAACAACTTTTCAAAAAGGAATCGGGGCAAAATATTCTCCGAGTACCAAGTTATGACCACCTGAGTCGTTATTTTCATTTGATGGGTTGAATTTCGGAAATTACACGAAGTTACTAATTAGCAAACACGGAAGTTACCATATTTAGAGCATGAAAATATAACAACTTTTCAAAAAAGAATCGGTACAAAATATTATCTGAGCATCAAGTCATGACCACCGGAATTGTTATTTTTGTTTGATGTGTTGAATTTTGGAAATTAGATAAAGTTCTTAACCAGCAAACGCGTAAGGCACCATATTGTAGAGCATGAAAATATAAGAACTTTTGAAAAAGGAACCGGTAAAAAATATTATCTGAGCACCAAGTTATGACCACCTAAATAGTTATTTTCATTCGATGGGTTGAATTTTGGAAATTAGATAAATTTAATAATCAGCAAACACGGAAGGTACCACGTTGTAGAGCATGAAAATATAACAACTTTTCAAAAAGGAATCGGTGCAAAATATTATCCGAGTACCAAGTTATGACCACCTGAGTCGTTATTTTCATTTGATGGGTTGAATTTCGGAAATTACACGAAGTTACTAATTAGCAAACACGGAAGTTACCATATTTAGAGAATGAAAATATAACAACTTTTCAAAAAAGAATTGGTACAATATATTATCTGAGCATCAAGTTATGATCACCGGAATCGTTATTTTTGTTTGATGGGTTGAATTTGGGAAATTAGATGAAGTTCTTAACCAGCAAACACGTAAGGTACCATATTGTAGAGCATGAAAATATAAGAACTTTTGAAAAAGGAACCGGTAAAAAATATTATCTGAGCACCAAGTTATGACCACCTAAATAGTTATTTTCATTCGATGGGTTGAATTTTGGAAATTAGATAAATTTAATAATCAGCAAACACGGAAGGTACCACGTTGTAGAGCATGAAAATATAACAACTTTTCAAAAAGGAATCGGTGCAAAATATTATCCGAGTACCAAGTTAAGACCACCTGAGTCGTTATTCTCATTTGATGGGTTGAATTTCGGAAATTACACGAAGTTACTAATTAGCAAACACGTAAGTTACCATATTTAGAGCATGAAAATATAACAACTTTTCAAAAAAGAATTGGTACAAAATATTAGCTGAGCATCAAGTTATGATCACCGGAATTGTTATTTTTGTTTGATGGGTTGAATTTGGGAAATTAGATAAAGTTCTTAACCAGCAAACACGTAAGGTACCATATTGTAGAGCATGAAAATATAAGAACTTTTGAAAAAGGAACCGGTAAAAAATATTATCTGAGCACCAAGTTGTGACCACCTAAATAGTTATTTTCATTCGATGGGTTGAATTTTGGAAATTAGATAAATTTAATAATCAGCAAACACGGAAGGTACCACGTTGTAGAGCATGAAAATATAACAACTTTTCAAAAAGGAATCGGTGCAAAATATTATCCGAGTACCAAGTTATGACCACCTGAGTCGTTATTTTCATTTGATGGGTTGAATTTCGGAAATTACACGAAGTTACTAATTGGCAAACACGGAAGTTACCATATTTAGAGCATGAAAATTTAACAACTTTTCAAAAAAGAATTGGTACAAAATATTATCTGAGCATCAAGTTATGATCACCGGAATCGTTATTTTTGTTTGATGGGTTGAATTTGGGAAATTAGATAAAGTTCTTAACCAGCAAACACGTAAGGTACCATATTGTAGAGCATGAAAATATAGGAACTTTTGAAAAAGGAACCGGTAAAAAAATATTATCTGAGCACCAAGTTATGACCACCTAAATAGTTATTTTATTTGATGGGTTGAATTTTGGAAATTAGAAAAATTTACTAATCAGCAAACACGGAAGGTACCACGTTGTAGAGCATGAAAATATAACAACTTTTCAAAAAGGAATCGGTGCAAAATATTATCCGAGTACCAAGTTAAGACCACCTGAGTCGTTATTCTCATTTGATGGGTTGAATTTCGGAAATTACACGAAGTTACTAATTAGCAAACACGTAAGTTACCATATTTAGAGCATGAAAATATAACAACTTTTCAAAAAAGAATTGGTACAAAATATTAGCCGAGCATCAAGTTATGATCACCGGAATTGTTATTTTTGTTTGATGGGTTGAATTTGGGAAATTAGATGAAGTTCTTAACCAGCAAACACGTAAGGTACCATATTGTAGAGCATGAAAATATAAGAACTTTTGAAAAAGGAACCGGTAAAAAATATTATCTGAGCACCAAGTTATGACCACCTAAATAGTTATTTTCATTCGATGGGTTGAATTTTGGAAATTAGATAAATTTAATAATCAGCAAACACGGAAGGTACCACGTTGTAGAGCATGAAAATATAACAACTTTTCAAAAAGGAATCGGTGCAAAATATTATCCGAGTACCAAGTTATGACCACCTGAGTCGTTATTTTCATTTGATGGGTTGAATTTCGGAAATTACACGAAGTTACTAATTGGCAAACACGGAAGTTACCATATTTAGAGCATGAAAATTTAACAACTTTTCAAAAAAGTATTGGTACAAAATATTATCTGAGCATCAAGTTATGATCACCGGAATCGTTATTTTTGTTTGATGGGTTGAATTTGGGAAATTAGATAAAGTTCTTAACCAGCAAACACGTAAGGTACCATATTGTAGAGCATGAAAAGATAAGAACTTTTGAAAAAGGAACCGGTAAAAAATATTATCTGAGCACCAAGTTATGACCACCTAAATAGTTATTTTCATTTGATGGGTTGAATTTTGGAAATTAGATAAATTTACTAATCAGCAAACACGGAAGGTACCACGTTGTAGAGCATGAAAATATAACAACTTTTCAAAAAGGAATCGGGGCAAAATATTCTCCGAGTACCAAGTTATGACCACCTGAGTCGTTATTTTCATTTGATGGGTTGAATTTCGGAAATTACACGAAGTTACTAATTAGCAAACACGGAAGTTACCATATTTAGAGCATGAAAATATAACAACTTTTCAAAAAAGAATCGGTACAAAATATTATCTGAGCATCAAGTCATGACCACCGGAATTGTTATTTTTGTTTGATGTGTTGAATTTTGGAAATTAGATAAAGTTCTTAACCAGCAAACGCGTAAGGCACCATATTGTAGAGCATGAAAATATAAGAACTTTTGAAAAAGGAACCGGTAAAAAATATTATCTGAGCACCAAGTTATGACCACCTAAATAGTTATTTTCATTCGATGGGTTGAATTTTGGAAATTAGATAAATTTAATAATCAGCAAACACGGAAGGTACCACGTTGTAGAGCATGAAAATATAACAACTTTTCAAAAAGGAATCGGTGCAAAATATTATCCGAGTACCAAGTTATGACCACCTGAGTCGTTATTTTCATTTGATGGGTTGAATTTCGGAAATTACACGAAGTTACTAATTAGCAAACACGGAAGTTACCATATTTAGAGAATGAAAATATAACAACTTTTCAAAAAAGAATTGGTACAATATATTATCTGAGCATCAAGTTATGATCACCGGAATCGTTATTTTTGTTTGATGGGTTGAATTTGGGAAATTAGATGAAGTTCTTAACCAGCAAACACGTAAGGTACCATATTGTAGAGCATGAAAATATAAGAACTTTTGAAAAAGGAACCGGTAAAAAATATTATCTGAGCACCAAGTTATGACCACCTAAATAGTTATTTTCATTCGATGGGTTGAATTTTGGAAATTAGATAAATTTAATAATCAGCAAACACGGAAGGTACCACGTTGTAGAGCATGAAAATATAACAACTTTTCAAAAAGGAATCGGTGCAAAATATTATCCGAGTACCAAGTTAAGACCACCTGAGTCGTTATTCTCATTTGATGGGTTGAATTTCGGAAATTACACGAAGTTACTAATTAGCAAACACGTAAGTTACCATATTTAGAGCATGAAAATATAACAACTTTTCAAAAAAGAATTGGTACAAAATATTAGCTGAGCATCAAGTTATGATCACCGGAATTGTTATTTTTGTTTGATGGGTTGAATTTGGGAAATTAGATAAAGTTCTTAACCAGCAAACACGTAAGGTACCATATTGTAGAGCATGAAAATATAAGAACTTTTGAAAAAGGAACCGGTAAAAAATATTATATGAGCACCAAGTTATGACCACCTAAATAGTTATTTTCATTCGATGGGTTGAATTTTGGAAATTAGATAAATTTAATAATCAGCAAACACGGAAGGTACCACGTTGTAGAGCATGAAAATATAACAACTTTTCAAAAAGGAATCGGTGCAAAATATTATCCGAGTACCAAGTTATGACCACCTGAGTCGTTATTTTCATTTGATGGGTTGAATTTCGGAAATTACACGAAGTTACTAATTGGCAAACACGGAAGTTACCATATTTAGAGCATGAAAATTTAACAACTTTTCAAAAAAGTATTGGTACAAAATATTATCTGAGCATCAAGTTATGATCACCGGAATCGTTATTTTTGTTTGATGGGTTGAATTTGGGAAATTAGATAAAGTTCTTAACCAGCAAACACGTAAGGTACCATATTGTAGAGCATGAAAATATAAGAACTTTTGAAAAAGGAACCGGTAAAAAATATTATCTGAGCACCAAGTTATGACCACCTAAATAGTTATTTTCATTTGATGGGTTGAATTTTGGAAATTAGATAAATTTACTAATCAGCAAACACGGAAGGTACCACGTTGTAGAGCATGAAAATATAACAACTTTTCAAAAAGGAATCGGGGCAAAATATTCTCCGAGTACCAAGTTATGACCACCTGAGTCGTTATTTTCATTTGATGGGTTGAATTTCGGAAATTACACGAAGTTACTAATTAGCAAACACGGAAGTTACCATATTTAGAGCATGAAAATATAACAACTTTTCAAAAAAGAATCGGTACAAAATATTATCTGAGCATCAAGTCATGACCACCGGAATTGTTATTTTTGTTTGATGTGTTGAATTTTGGAAATTAGATAAAGTTCTTAACCAGCAAACGCGTAAGGCACCATATTGTGGAGCATGAAAATATAAGAACTTTTGAAAAAGGAACCGGTAAAAAATATTATCTGAGCACCAAGTTATGACCACCTAAATAGTTATTTTCATTCGATGGGTTGAATTTTGGAAATTAGATAAATTTAATAATCAGCAAACACGGAAGGTACCACGTTGTAGAGCATGAAAATATAACAACTTTTCAAAAAGGAATCGGTGCAAAATATTATCCGAGTACCAAGTTATGACCACCTGAGTCGTTATTTTCATTTGATGGGTTGAATTTCGGAAATTACACGAAGTTACTAATTAGCAAACACGGAAGTTACCATATTTAGAGAATGAAAATATAACAACTTTTCAAAAAAGAATTGGTACAATATATTATCTGAGCATCAAGTTATGATCACCGGAATCGTTATTTTTGTTTGATGGGTTGAATTTGGGAAATTAGATGAAGTTCTTAACCAGCAAACACGTAAGGTACCATATTGTAGAGCATGAAAATATAAGAACTTTTGAAAAAGGAACCGGTAAAAAATATTATCTGAGCACCAAGTTATGACCACCTAAATAGTTATTTTCATTCGATGGGTTGAATTTTGGAAATTAGATAAATTTAATAATCAGCAAACACGGAAGGTACCACGTTGTAGAGCATGAAAATATAACAACTTTTCAAAAAGGAATCGGTGCAAAATATTATCCGAGTACCAAGTTAAGACCACCTGAGTCGTTATTCTCATTTGATGGGTTGAATTTCGGAAATTACACGAAGTTACTAATTAGCAAACACGTTAGTTACCATATTTAGAGCATGAAAATATAACAACTTTTCAAAAAAGAATTGGTACAAAATATTAGCTGAGCATCAAGTTATGATCACCGGAATTGTTATTTTTGTTTGATGGGTTGAATTTGGGAAATTAGATAAAGTTCTTAACCAGCAAACACGTAAGGTACCATATTGTAGAGCATGAAAATATAAGAACTTTTGAAAAAGGAACCGGTAAAAAATATTATCTGAGCACCAAGTTATGACCACCTAAATAGTTATTTTCATTTGATGGGTTGAATTTTGGAAATTAGATAAATTTACTAATCAGCAAACACGGAAGGTACCACGTTGTAAAGCATGAAAATATAACAACTTTTCAAAAAGGAATCGGTGTAAAATATTATCCAAGTACCAAGTTATGACCACCTGAGTCGTTATTTTCATTTGATGGGTTGAATTTCGGAAATTACACGAAGTTACTAATTGGCAAACAAGGAAGTTACCATATTTCGAGCATGAAAATATAACAACTTTTCAAAAAAGAATTGGTACAAAATATTATCTGAGCATCAAGTTATGACAACCGGAATTGTTATTTTTGTTTGATGGGTTGAATTTTGGAAATTAGATAAAGTTCTTAACCAACAAACACGTAAGGTACCATATTGTAGAGCATGAAAATATAAGAACTTTTGAAAAAGGAACCGGTAAAAAATATTATCTGAGCACCAAGTTATGACCACCTAAATAGTTATTTTCATTCGATCGGTTGAATTTTGGAAATTAGATAAATTTAATAATCAGCAAACACGGAAGGTACCACATTGTAGAGCTTGAAAATATAACAACTTTTCAAAAAGGAATCGGTGCAAAATATTTTCCGAGTACCAAGTTATGACCACCTGAGTCGTTATTTTCATTTGATGGGTTGAATTTCGGAAATTACATGAAGTTACTAATTTGCAAACACGGAAGTTACCATATTTCGAGCATGAAAATATAACAACTTTTCAAAAAAGAATTGGTACAAAATATTATCTGAGCATGAAGTTATGATCACCGGAATCGTTATTTTTGTTTGATGGGTTGAATTTGGAAAATTTGATAAAGTTCTTAACTAGCAAACACGTAAGGTATCATATTGTGGAGCATGAAAATATAAGAACTTTTGAGAAAGGAACCGGTAAAAAATATTATCTGAGCACCAAGTTATGACCACCTAAATAGTTATTTTCATTTGATGGGTTGAATTTCGGAAATTAGATAAATTTACTAATCAGCAAACACGGAAGGTACCACGTTGTAAAGCATGAAAATATAACAACTTTTCAAAAAGGAATCGGTGTAAAATATTATCCGAGTACCAAGTTATGACCACCTGAGTCGTTATTTTCGTTTGATGGGTTGAATTTCGGAAATTACACGAAGTTACTAATTAGCAAACAAGGAAGTTACCATATTTAGAGCATGAAAATATAACAACTTTTCAAAAAATAATCGGTACAAAATATTATCTGAGCATCAAGTTATGACCACCGGAATTGTTATTTTTGTTTGATGGGTTGAATTTTGGAAATTAGATAAAATTCTTAACCAACAAACACGTAAGGTACCATATTGTAGAGCATGAAAATATAAGAACTTTTGAAAAAGGAACCGGTAAAAAACATTATCTGAGCACCAAGTTATGACCACCTAAATAGTTATTTTCATTCGATGGGTTGAATTTTGGAAATTAGATAAATTTATTAATCAGCAAACACGGAAGGTACCACGTTGTAGAGTATGAAAATATAACAACTTTTCAAAAAGGAATCGGTGCAAAATATTATCCGAGTACCAAGTTAAGACCACCTGAGTCGTTATTCTCATTTGATGGGTTGAATTTCGGAAATTACACGAAGTTACTAATTAGCAAACACGTAAGTTACCATATTTAGAGCATGAAAATATAACAACTTTTCAAAAAAGAATTTTTACAAAATATTATCTGAGCATCAAGTTATGATCACCGGAATCGTTATTTTTGTTTGATGGGTTGAATTTGAGAAATTAGATAAAATTCTTAACCAGCAAACACGTAAGGTACCATATTGTAGAGCATGAAAATATAAGAACTTTTGAATAAGGAACCGGTAAAAAATATTATCTGAGCACCAAGTTATGACCACCTAAATAGTTATTTTCATTCGATGGGTTGAATTTTGGAAATTAGATAAATTTAATAATCAGCAAACACGGAAGGTACCACGTTGTAGAGCATGAAAATATAACAACTTTTCAAAAAGGAATCGGTGCAAAATATTTTCCGAGTACCAAGTTATGACCACCTGAGTCGTTATTTTCATTTGATGGGTTGAATTTCGGAAATTAGACGAAGTTACTAATTAGCAAACAAGGAAGTTACCATATTTAGAGCATGAAAATATAACAACTTTTCAAAAAAGAATCGGTACAAAATATTATCTGAGCATCAAGTTATGACCACCGGAATTGTTATTTTTGTTTGATGGGTTGAATTTTGGAAATTAGATAAAGTTCTTAACCAACAAACACGTAAGGTACCATATTGTAGAGCATGAAAATATAAGAACTTTTGAAAAAGGAACCGGTAAAAAACATTATCTGAGCACCAAGTTATGACCACCTAAATAGTTATTTTCATTCGATGGGTTGAATTTTGGAAATTAGATAAATTTAATAATCAGCAAACACGGAAGGTACCACGTTGTAGAGCATGAAAATATAACAACTTTTCAAAAAGGAATCGGTGCAAAATATTTTCCGAGTACCAAGTTATGACCACCTGAGTCGTTATTTTCATTTGATGGGTTGAATTTCGGAAATTACACGAAGTTACTAATTAGCAAACACGGAAGTTACCATATTTAGAGCATGAAAATATAACAACTTTTCAAAAAAGAATTGGTACAAAATATTATCTGAGGATGAAGTTATGATCACCGGAATCATTATTTTTGTTTGATGGGTTGAATTTGGGAAATTAGATAAAGTTCTTAACTAGCAAACGCGTAAGGTACCATATTGTAGAGCATGAAAATATAGGAACTTTTGAAAAAGGAACCGGTAAAAAATATTATCTGAGCACCAAGTTATGACCACATAAATAGTTATTTTCATTTGATGGGTTGAATTTTGGAAATTAGATAAATTTACTAATCAGCAAACATGGAAGGTACCACGTTGTAGAGTATGAAAATATAACAACTTTTCAAAAAGGAATCGGTGCAAAATATTATCCGGAGTACCAAGTTAAGACCACCTGAGTCGTTATTTTCATTTGATGGGTTGAATTTCGGAAATTACACGAAGTTACTAATTGGCAAACACGGAAGTTACCATATTTAGAGCATGAAAATATAACAACTTCTCAAAAAAGAATTAGTACAAAATATTATCTGAGCATCAAGTTATGATCACCGGAATAGTTATTTTTGTTTGATGGGTTGAATTTGAGAAATTAGATAAAATTCTTAACCAGCAAACACGTAAGGTACCATATTGTAGAGCATGAAAATATAAGAACTTTTGAAAAAGGAACCGGTAAAAAATATTATCTGAGCACCATGTTATGACCACCTACATAGTTATTTTCATTTGATGGGTTGAATTTTGAAAATTAGATAAATTTACTAATCAGCAAACACGGAAGGTACCACGTTGTAGAGCATGAAAATATAACAACTTTTCAAAAAGGAATCGGTGCAAAATATTATCCGAGTACCAAGTTATGACCACCTGAGTCGTAATTTTCATTTGATGGGTTGAATTTCGGAAATTACACGAAGTTACTAATCAGCAAACACAGAAGGTACCATATTTAGAGCATGAAAATATAACAACTTTTCAAAAAAGAATCGGTACAAAATATTATCTGAGCATCAACTTATGACCACCGGAATTGTTATTTTTGTTTAATGGGTTGAATTTTGGAAATTAGATAAAGTTCTTAACCAGCAAACACGTAAGGTACCATATTGTAGAGCATGAAAATATAAGAACTTTTGAAAAAGGAACCGGTAAAAAATATTATCTGAGCACCAAGTTATGACCACCTAAATAGTTATTTTCATTCGATGGGTTGAATTTTGGAAATTAGATAAATTTAATAATCAGCAAACACGGAAGGTACCACGTTGTAGAGCATGAAAATATAACAACTTTTCAAAAAGGAATCGGTGCAAAATATTTTCCGAGTACCAAGTTCTGACCACCTGAGTCATTATTTTCATTTGATGGGTTGAATTTCGGAAATTACACGAAGTTACTAATTGGCAAACACGGAAGTTACCATATTTAGAGCATGAAAATATAACAACTTTTCAAAAAAGAATTGGTACAAAATATTATCTTAGCATGAAGTTATGATCACCGGAATCGTTATTTTTGTTTGATGGGTTGAATTTGGGAAATTAGATAAAGCTCTTAACCAGCAAACACGTAAGGTACCATATTGTAGAGCATGAAAATATAAGAACTTTTGAAAAAGGAACCGGTAAAAAATATTATCTGAGTACCAAGTTATGACCACCTAAATAGTTATTTTCATTTGATGGGTTCAATTTTGGAAATTAGATAAATTTACTAATCAGCAAACACGGAAGGTACCACGATGTAAAGCATGAAAATATTACCAATTTTTAAAAAGGAATCGGTGTAAAATATTATCCGAGTACCAAGTTATGACCACCTGAGTCATTGTTTTCATTTGATGGGTTGAATTTCGGAAATTACACGAAGTTACTAATTAGCAAACAAGGAAGTTACCATATTTAGAGCATGAAAATATAACAACTTTTCAAAAAAGAATCGATACAAAATACTATCTGAGCATCAAGTTATGACCACCGGAATTGTTATTTTTGTTTGATGGGTTGAATTTTGGAAATTAGATAAAGTTCTTAACCAACAAACACGTAAGGTACCATATTGTAGAGCATGAAAATATAAGAACTTTTGAAAAAGGAACCGGTAAAAAATTTATCTGAGCACCAAGTTACGACCACCTAAATAGTTATTTTCATTCGATGGGTTAAATTTTGGAAATTAAAGAAATTTAATAATCAGCAAACACGGAAGGTACCACGTTGTAGAGCATGAAAATATAACAACTTTTCAAAAAGGAATCGGTGCAAAATATTTTCCGAGTACAAATTATGACCACCTGAGTCGTTATTTTCATTTGATGGGTTGAATTTCGGAAATTACACGAAATTACTAATTAGCAAACACGGAAGTTACCATATTTAGAGCATGAAAATATAACAACTTTTCTAAAAAGAATTGGTACAAAATATTATCTGAGCATGAAGTTATGATCACCGGAATCGTTATTTTTGTTTGATGGGTTGAATTTGGGAAATTAGATAAAGTTCTTAACCAGCAAACACGTAAGGTACTATATTGTAGAGCATGAAAATATAAGAACTTTTGAAAAAGGAACCGGTAAAAAATATTATCTGAGCACCAAGTTATGACCACCTAAATAGTTATTTTCATTCGATGGGTTGAATTTTGGAAATTAGATAAATTTAATAATCAGCAAACACGGAAGGTACCACGTTGTAGAGAATGAAAATATAACAACTTTCCAAAAAGGAATCGGTGCAAAATATTTTCCGAGTACCAAGTTATGACCACCTGAGTCGTTATTTTCATTTGATGGGTTGAATTTCGGAAATTACACGAAGTTACTAATTAGCAAACAAGGAAGTTACCATATTTAGAGCATGAAAATATAACAACTTTTCAAAAAAGAATCGGTACAAAATATTATCTGAGCATCAAGTTATGACCACCGGAATTGTTATTTTTGTTTGATGGGTTGAATTTTGGAAATTAGATAAAGTTCTTAACCAACAAACACGTAAGGTACCATATTGTAGAGCATGAAAATATAAGAACTTTTGAAAAAGGATTCGGTAAAAAATTTTATCTGAGCACCAAGTTACGACCACCTAAATAGTTATTTTCATTCGATGGGTTGAATTTTGGAAATTAGATAAATTTAATAATCAGCAAACACGGAAGGTACCACGTTGTAGAGCATGAAAATATAACAACTTTTCAAAAAGGAATCGGTGCAAAATATTTTCCGAGTACCAAGTTATGACCACCTGAGTCGTTATTTTCATTTGATGGGTTGAATTTCGGAAATTACACGAAGTTACTAATTAGCAAACACGGAAGTTACCATATTTAGAGCATGAAAATATAACAACTTTTCAAAAAAGAATTGGTACAAAATATTATCTGAGCATGAAGTTATGATCACCGGAATCGTTATTTTTGTTTGATGGGTTGAATTTGGGAAATTAGATAAAGTTCTTAACCAGCAAACACGTAAGGTACCATATTGTAGAGCATGAATATATAAGAACTTTTGAAAAAGGAACCGGTAAAAAATATTATCTGAGCACCAAGTTATGGCCACCTAAATAGTTATTTTCATTCGATGGGTTGAATTTTGGAAATTAGATAAATTTAATAATCATCAAACACGGAAGGTACCACGTTGTAGAGCATGAAAATATAACAACTTTTCAAAAAGGAATCGGTGTAAAATATTATCCGAGTACCAAGTTATGACCACCTGAGTCGTTATTTTCATTTGATGGGTTGAATTTTGGAAATTACACGAAGTTACTAATTAGCAAACAAGGAAGTTACCATATTTAGAGCATGAAAATATAACAACTTTTCAAAAAAGAATCGGTACAAAATATTATCTGAGCATCAAGTTATGACCACCGGAATTGTTATTTTTGTTTGATGGGTTGAATTTTGGAAATTAGATAAAGTTCTTAACCAACAAACACGTAAGGTACCATATTGTAGAGCATGAAAATATAAGAACTTTTGAAAAAGGAACCGGTAAAAAATATTATCTGAGCACCAAGTTATGACCACCTAAATAGTTATTTTCATTAGATGGGTTGAATTTTGGAAATTAGATAAATTTACTAATCAGCAAACACGGAAGGTACCACGTTGTAGAGCATGAAAATATAACAACTTTTCAAAAAGGAATCGGTGCAAAATATTATCCGAGTACCAAGTTATGACCACCTGAGTCGTTATTTTCATTTGATGGGTTGAATTTTGGAAATTACACGAAGTTACTAATTAGCAAACAAGGAAGTTACCATATTTAGAGCATGAAAATATAACAACTTTTCAAAAAAGAATCGGTACAAAATATTATCTGAGCATCAAGTTATGACCACCGGAATTGTTATTTTTGTTTGATGGGTTGAATTTTGGAAATTAGATAAAGTTCTTAACCAACAAACACGTAAGGTACCATATTGTAGAGCATGAAAATATAAGAACTTTTGAAAAAGGAACCGGTAAAAAATATTATCTGAGTACCAAGTTATGACCACCTAAATAGTTATTTTCATTTCATGGGTTGAATTTTGGAAATTAGATAAATTTACTAATCAGCAAACACGGAAGGTACCACGATGTAAAGCATGAAAATATAACAACTTTTCAAAAAGGAATCGGTGTAAAATATTATCCGAGTACCAAGTTATGACCACCTGAGTCGTTATTTTCATTTGATGGGTTGAATTTCGGAAATTACACTAAGTTACTAGAGCATGAAAATATAACAACTTTTCAACAAAGAATCGGTACAAAATATTATCTGAGCATCAAGTTATGACCACCGGAATTGTTATTTTTGTTTGATGGGTTGAATTTTGGAAATTAGATAAAGTTCTTAACCAACAAACACGTAAGGTACCATATTGTAGAGCATGAAAATATAAGAACTTTTGAAAAAGGAACCGGTAAAAAATATTATCTGAGCACCAAGTTACGACCACCTAAATAGTTATTTTCATTCGATGGGTTGAATTTTGGAAATTAGATAAATTTAATAATCAGCAAACACGGAAGGTACCACGTTGTAGAGCATGAAAATATAACAACTTTTCAAAAAGGAATCGGTGCAAAATATTTTCCGAGTACCAAGTTATGACCACCTGAGTCGTTATTTTCATTTGATGGGTTGAATTTCGGAAATTACACGAAGTTACTAATTAGCAAACACGGAAGTTACCATATTTAGAGCATGAAAATATAACAACTTTTCAAAAAAGAATTGGTACAAAATATTATCTGAGCATGAAGTTATGATCACCGGAATCGTTATTTTTGTTTGATGGGTTGAATTTGGGAAATTAGATAAAGTTCTTAACCAGCAAACACGTAAGGTACCATATTGTAGAGCATGAATATATAAGAACTTTTGAAAAAGGAACCGGTAAAAAATATTATCTGAGCACCAAGTTATGACCACCTAAATAGTTATTTTCATTCGATGGGTTGAATTTTGGAAATTAGATAAATTTAATAATCAGCAAACACGGAAGGTACCACGTTGTAGAGCATGAAAATATAACAACTTTTCAAAAAGGAATCGGTGTAAAATATTATCCGAGTACCAAGTTATGACCACCTGAGTCGTTATTTTCATTTGATGGGTTGAATTTTGGAAATTACACGAAGTTACTAATTAGCAAACAAGGAAGTTACCATATTTAGAGCATGAAAATATAACAACTTTTCAAAAAAGAATCGGTACAAAATATTAACTGAGCATCAAGTTATGACCACCGGAATTGTTATTTTTGTTTGATGGGTTGAATTTTGGAAATTAGATAAAGTTCTTAACCAACAAACACGTAAGGTACCATATTGTAGAGCATGAAAATATAAGAACTTTTGAAAAAGGAACCGGTAAAAAATATTATCTGAGTACCAAGTTATGACCACCTAAATAGTCATTTTCATTTCATGGGTTGAATTTTGGAAATTAGATAAATTTACTAATCAGCAAACACGGAAGGTACCACGATGTAAAGCATGAAAATATAACAACTTTTCAAAAAGGAATCGGTGTAAAATATTATCCGAGTACCAAGTTATGACCACCTGAGTCGTTATTTTCATTTGATGGGTTGAATTTCGGAAATTACACGAAGTTACTAGAGCATGAAAATATAACAACTTTTCAAAAAAGAATCGGTACAAAATATTATCTGAGCATCAAGTTATGACCACCGGAATTGTTATTTTTGTTTGATGGGTTGAATTTTGGAAATTAGATAAAGTTCTTAACCAACAAACACGTAAGGTACCATATTGTAGAGCATGAAAATATAAGAACTTTTGAAAAAGGAACCGGTAAAAAATATTATCTGAGCACCAAGTTACGACCACCTAAATAGTTATTTTCATTCAATGGGTTGAATTTTGGAAATTAGATAAATTTAATAATCAGCAAACACGGAAGGTACCACGTTGTAGAGCATGAAAATATAACAACTTTTCAAAAAGGAATCGGTGCAAAATATTTTCCGAGTACCAAGTTATGACCACCTGAGTTGTTATTTTCATTTGATGGGTTGAATTTTGGAAATTACACGAAGTTACTAATTAGCAAACAAGGAAGTTACCATATTTAGAGCATGAAAATATAACAACTTTTCAAAAAAGAATCGGTACAAAATATTATCTGAGCATCAAGTTATGACCACCGGAATTGTTATTTTTGTTTGATGGGTTGAATTTTGGAAATTAGATAAAGTTCTTAACCAACAAACACGTAAGGTACCATATTGTAGAGCATGAAAATATAAGAACTTTTGAAAAAGGAACCGGTAAAAAATATTATCTGAGCACCAAGTTACGACCACCTAAATAGTTATTTTCATTCGATAGGTTGAATTTTGGAAATTAGATAAATATAATAATCAGCAAACACGGAAGGTACCACGTTGTAGAGCATGAAAATACAACAACTTTTCAAAAAGGAATCGGTGCAAAATATTATCCGAGTACCAAGTTATGACCACCTGAGTCGTTATTTTCATTTGATGGGTTGAATTTTGGAAATTACACGAAGTTACTAATTAGCAAACAAGGAAGTTACCATATTTAGAGCATGAAAATATAACAACTTTTCAAAAAAGAATCGTTAAAAAATATTATCTGAGCATCAACTTATGACCACCGGAATTGTTATTTTTGTTTGATGGGTTGAATTTTGGAAATTAGATAAAGTTCTTAACCAGCAAACATGTAAGGTACCATATTGTAGAGCATGAAAATATAAGAACTTTTGAAAAAAGGAACCGGTAAAAAATATTATCTGAGCACCAAGTTATGACCACCTAAATAGTTATTTTCATTCGATGGGTTGAATTTTGGAAATTAGATAAATTTAAAAATCAGCAAACATGGAAGGTACCACGTTGTAGAGCATGAAAATATAACAACTTTTCAAAAAGGAATCGGTGCAAAATATTTTCCGAGTACCAAATTATGACCACCTGAGTCGTTATTTTCATTTGATGGGTTGAATTTCGGAAATTACACGAAGTTACTAATTAGCAAACAAGGAAGTTACCATATTTAGAGCATGAAAATATAACAACTTTTCAAAAAAGAATCGGTACAAAATATTATCTGAGCATCAAGTTATGACCACCGGAATTGTTATTTTTGTTTGATGGGTTGAATTTTGGAAATTAGATAAAGTTCTTAACCAACAAACACGTAAGGTACCATATTGTAGAGCATGAAAATATAAGAACTTTTGAAAAAGGAACCGGTAAAAAATATTATCTGAGCACCAAGTTATGACCACCTAAATAGTTATTTTCATTCGATGGGTTGAATTTTGGAAATTAGATAAATTTAATAATCAGCAAACACGGAAGGTACCACGTTGTAGAGCATGAAAATATAACAACTTTTCAAAAAGGAATCGGTGCAAAATATTTTCCGAGTACCAAGTTATGACCACCTGAGTCGTTATTTTCATTTGATGGGTTGAATTTTGGAAATTACACGAAGTTACTAATTAGCAAACAAGGAAGTTACCATATTTAGAGCATGAAAATATAACAACTTTTCAAAAAAGAATCGTTAAAAAATATTATCTGAGCATCAACTTATGACCACCGGAATTGTTATTTTTGTTTGATGGGTTGAATTTTGGAAATTAGATAAAGTTCTTAACCAACAAACACGTAAGGTACCATATTGTAGAGCATGAAAATATAAGAACTTTTGAAAAAGGAACCGGTAAAAAATATTATCTGAGCACCAAGTTACGACCACCTAAATAGTTATTTTCATTCGATGGGTTGAATTTTGGAAATTAGATAAATTTAATAATCAGCAAACACGGAAGGTACCACGTTGTAGAGCATGAAAATATAACAACTTTTCAAAAAGGAATCGGTGCAAAATATTTTCCGAGTACCAAATTATGACCACCTGAGTCGTTATTTTCATTTGATGGGTTGAATTTCGGAAATTACACGAAGTTACTAATTAGCAAACACGGAAGTTACCATATTTAGAGCATGAAAATATAACAACTTTTCAAAAAAGAATTGGTACAAAATATTATCTGAGCATGAAGTTATGATCACCGGAATCGTTATTTTTGTTTGATGGGTTGAATTTGGGAAATTAGATAAAGTTCTTAACCAGCAAACACGTAAGGTACTATATTGTAGAGCATGAAAATATAAGAACTTTTGAAAAAGGAACCGGTAAAAAATATTATCTGAGCACCAAGTTATGACCACCTAAATAGTTATTTTCATTCGATGGGTTGAATTTTGGAAATTAGATAAATTTAATAATCAGCAAACACGGAAGGTACCACGTTGTAGAGAATGAAAATATAACTTTTCAAAAAGGAATCGGTGCAAAATATTTTCCGAGTACCAAGTTATGACCACCTGAGTCGTTATTTTCATTTGATGGGTTGAATTTCGGAAATTACACGAAGTTACTAATTAGCAAACAAGGAAGTTACTATATTTAGAGCATGAAAATATAACAACTTTTCAAAAAAGAATCGGTACAAAATATTATCTGAGCATCAAGTTATGACCACCGGAATTGTTATTTTTGTTTGATGGGTTGAATTTTGGAAATTAGATAAAGTTCTTAACCAACAAACACGTAAGGTACCATATTGTAGAGCATGAAAATATAAGAACTTTTGAAAAAGGAACCGGTAAAAAATATTATCTGAGCACCAAGTTACGACCACCTAAATAGTTATTTTCATTCGATGGGTTGAATTTTGGAAATTAGATAAATTTAATAATCAGCAAACACGGAAGGTACCACGTTGTAGAGCATGAAAATATAACAACTTTTCAAAAAGGAATCGGTGCAAAATATTTTCCGAGTACCAAGTTATGACCACCTGAGTCGTTATTTTCATTTGATGGGTTGAATTTCGGAAATTACACGAAGTTACTAATTAGCAAACAAGGAAGTTACCATATTTAGAGCATGAAAATATAACAACTTTTCAAAAAAGAATCGGTACAAAATATTATCTGAGCATCAAGTTATGACCACCGGAATCGTTATTTTTGTTTGATGGGTTGAATTTGGGAAATTAGATAAAGTTCTTAACCAGCAATTACGTAAGGTACCATAATGTAGAGAATGAAAATATAAGAACTTTTGAAAAAGGAACCGGTAAAAAATATTATCTGAGCACCAAGTTACGACCACCTAAATAGTTATTTTCATTCGATAGGTTGAATTTTGGAAATTAGATAAATTTAATAATCCGCAAACACGGAAGGTACCACGTTGTAGAGCATGAAAATATAACAACTTTTCAAAAAGGAATCGGTGCAAAATATTATCCGAGTACCAAGTTATGACCACCCGAGTCGTTATTTTCATTTGATGGGTTGAATTTTGGAAATTACACGAAGTTACTAATTAGCAAACAAGGAAGTTACCATATTTAGAGCATGAAAATATAACAACTTTTCAAAAAAGAATCGGAAAAAATATTATCTGAGCATCAACTTATGACCACCGGAATTGTTATTTTTGTTTGATGGGTTGAATTTTGGAAATTAGATAAAGTTCTTAACCAGCAAACACGTAAGGTACCATATTGTAGAGCATGAAAATATAGGAACTTTTGAAAAAAGGAACCGGTAAAAAATATTATCTGAGCACCAAGTTATGACCACCTAAATAGTTATTTTCATTCGATGGGTTGAATTTTGGAAATTAGATAAATTTAATAATCAGCAAACACGGAAGGTATCACGTTGTAGAGCATGAAAATATAACAACTTTTCAAAAAGGAATCGGTGCAAAAAATTTTCCGAGTACCAAGTTATGACCACCTGAGTCGTTATTTTCATTTGATGGGTTGAATTTCGGAAATTACACGAAGTTACTAATTAGCAAACACGGAAGTTACCATATTTAGAGCATGAAAATATAACAACTTTTCTAAAAAGAATTGGTACAAAATATTATCTGAGCATCAAGTTATGACCACCGGAATTGTTATTTTTGTTTGATGGGTTGAATTTTGGAAATTAGATAAAGTTCTTAACCAACAAACACGTAAGGTACCATATTGTAGAGCATGAAAATATAAGAACTTTTGAAAAAGGAACCGGTAAAAAATATTATCTGAGCACCAAGTTACGACCACCTAAATAGTTATTTTCATTCGATGGGTTGAATTTTGGAAATTAGATAAATTTAATAATCAGCAAACACGGAAGGTACCACGTTGTAGAGCATGAAAATATAACAACTTTTCAAAAAGGAATCGGTGCAAAATATTTTCCGAGTACCAAGTTATGACCACCTGAGTCGTTATTTTCATTTGATGGGTTGAATTTCGGAAATTACACGAAGTTACTAATTAGCAAACACGGAAGTTACCATATTTAGAGCATGAAAATATAACAACTTTTCTAAAAAGAATCGGTACAAAATATTATCTGAGCATCAAGTTATGACCACCGGAATTGTTATTTTTGTTTGATGGGTTGAATTTTGGAAATTAGATAAAGTTCTTAACCAACAAACACGTAAGGTACCATATTGTAGAGCATGAAAATATAAGAACTTTTGAAAAAGGAACCGGTAAAAAATATTATCTGAGCACCAAGTTACGACCACCTAAATAGTTATTTTCATTCGATGGGTTGAATTTTGGAAATTAGATAAATTTAATAATCAGCAAACACGGAAGGTACCACGTTGTAGAGCATGAAAATATAACAACTTTTCAAAAAGGAATCGGTGCAAAATATTTTCCGAGTACCAAGTTATGACCACCTGAGTCGTTATTTTCATTTGATGGGTTGAATTTCGGAAATTACACGAAGTTACTAATTAGCAAACACGGAAGTTACCATATTTAGAGCATGAAAATATAACAACTTTTCAAAAAAGAATTGGTACAAAATATTATCTGAGCATGAAGTTATGATCACCGGAATCGTTATTTTTGTTTGATGGGTTGAATTTGGGAAATTAGATAAAGTTCTTAACCAGCAAACACGTAAGGTACCATATTGTAGAGCATGAATATATAAGAACTTTTGAAAAAGGAACCGGTAAAAAATATTATCTGAGCACCAAGTTATGACCACCTAAATAGTTATTTTCATTCGATGGGTTGAATTTTGGAAATTAGATAAATTTAATAATCAGCAAACACGGAAGGTACCACGTTGTAGAGCATGAAAATATAACAACTTTTCAAAAAGGAATCGGTGTAAAATATTATCCGAGTACCAAGTTATGACCACCTGAGTCGTTATTTTCATTTGATGGGTTGAATTTTGGAAATTACACGAAGTTACTAATTAGCAAACAAGGAAGTTACCATATTTAGAGCATGAAAATATAACAACTTTTCAAAAAAGAATCGGTACAAAATATTAACTGAGCATCAAGTTATGACCACCGGAATTGTTATTTTTGTTTGATGGGTTGAATTTTGGAAATTAGATAAAGTTCTTAACCAACAAACACGTAAGGTACCATATTGTAGAGCATGAAAATATAAGAACTTTTGAAAAAGGAACCGGTAAAAAATATTATCTGAGTACCAAGTTATGACCACCTAAATAGTCATTTTCATTTCATGGGTTGAATTTTGGAAATTAGATAAATTTACTAATCAGCAAACACGGAAGGTACCACGATGTAAAGCATGAAAATATAACAACTTTTCAAAAAGGAATCGGTGTAAAATATTATCCGAGTACCAAGTTATGACCACCTGAGTCGTTATTTTCATTTGATGGGTTGAATTTCGGAAATTACACGAAGTTACTAGAGCATGAAAATATAACAACTTTTCAAAAAAGAATCGGTACAAAATATTATCTGAGCATCAAGTTATGACCACCGGAATTGTTATTTTTGTTTGATGGGTTGAATTTTGGAAATTAGATAAAGTTCTTAACCAACAAACACGTAAGGTACCATATTGTAGAGCATGAAAATATAAGAACTTTTGAAAAAGGAACCGGTAAAAAATATTATCTGAGCACCAAGTTACGACCACCTAAATAGTTATTTTCATTCAATGGGTTGAATTTTGGAAATTAGATAAATTTAATAATCAGCAAACACGGAAGGTACCACGTTGTAGAGCATGAAAATATAACAACTTTTCAAAAAGGAATCGGTGCAAAATATTTTCCGAGTACCAAGTTATGACCACCTGAGTTGTTATTTTCATTTGATGGGTTGAATTTTGGAAATTACACGAAGTTACTAATTAGCAAACAAGGAAGTTACCATATTTAGAGCATGAAAATATAACAACTTTTCAAAAAAGAATCGGTACAAAATATTATCTGAGCATCAAGTTATGACCACCGGAATTGTTATTTTTGTTTGATGGGTTGAATTTTGGAAATTAGATAAAGTTCTTAACCAACAAACACGTAAGGTACCATATTGTAGAGCATGAAAATATAAGAACTTTTGAAAAAGGAACCGGTAAAAAATATTATCTGAGCACCAAGTTACGACCACCTAAATAGTTATTTTCATTCGATAGGTTGAATTTTGGAAATTAGATAAATATAATAATCAGCAAACACGGAAGGTACCACGTTGTAGAGCATGAAAATACAACAACTTTTCAAAAAGGAATCGGTGCAAAATATTATCCGAGTACCAAGTTATGACCACCTGAGTCGTTATTTTCATTTGATGGGTTGAATTTTGGAAATTACACGAAGTTACTAATTAGCAAACAAGGAAGTTACCATATTTAGAGCATGAAAATATAACAACTTTTCAAAAAAGAATCGTTAAAAAATATTATCTGAGCATCAACTTATGACCACCGGAATTGTTATTTTTGTTTGATGGGTTGAATTTTGGAAATTAGATAAAGTTCTTAACCAGCAAACATGTAAGGTACCATATTGTAGAGCATGAAAATATAAGAACTTTTGAAAAAAGGAACCGGTAAAAAATATTATCTGAGCACCAAGTTATGACCACCTAAATAGTTATTTTCATTCGATGGGTTGAATTTTGGAAATTAGATAAATTTAAAAATCAGCAAACATGGAAGGTACCACGTTGTAGAGCATGAAAATATAACAACTTTTCAAAAAGGAATCGGTGCAAAATATTTTCCGAGTACCAAATTATGACCACCTGAGTCGTTATTTTCATTTGATGGGTTGAATTTCGGAAATTACACGAAGTTACTAATTAGCAAACAAGGAAGTTACCATATTTAGAGCATGAAAATATAACAACTTTTCAAAAAAGAATCGGTACAAAATATTATCTGAGCATCAAGTTATGACCACCGGAATTGTTATTTTTGTTTGATGGGTTGAATTTTGGAAATTAGATAAAGTTCTTAACCAACAAACACGTAAGGTACCATATTGTAGAGCATGAAAATATAAGAACTTTTGAAAAAGGAACCGGTAAAAAATATTATCTGAGCACCAAGTTATGACCACCTAAATAGTTATTTTCATTCGATGGGTTGAATTTTGGAAATTAGATAAATTTAATAATCAGCAAACACGGAAGGTACCACGTTGTAGAGCATGAAAATATAACAACTTTTCAAAAAGGAATCGGTGCAAAATATTTTCCGAGTACCAAGTTATGACCACCTGAGTCGTTATTTTCATTTGATGGGTTGAATTTTGGAAATTACACGAAGTTACTAATTAGCAAACAAGGAAGTTACCATATTTAGAGCATGAAAATATAACAACTTTTCAAAAAAAGAATCGTTAAAAAATATTATCTGAGCATCAACTTATGACCACCGGAATTGTTATTTTTGTTTGATGGGTTGAATTTTGGAAATTAGATAAAGTTCTTAACCAACAAACACGTAAGGTACCATATTGTAGAGCATGAAAATATAAGAACTTTTGAAAAAGGAACCGGTAAAAAATATTATCTGAGCACCAAGTTACGACCACCTAAATAGTTATTTTCATTCGATGGGTTGAATTTTGGAAATTAGATAAATTTAATAATCAGCAAACACGGAAGGTACCACGTTGTAGAGCATGAAAATATAACAACTTTTCAAAAAGGAATCGGTGCAAAATATTTTCCGAGTACCAAATTATGACCACCTGAGTCGTTATTTTCATTTGATGGGTTGAATTTCGGAAATTACACGAAGTTACTAATTAGCAAACACGGAAGTTACCATATTTAGAGCATGAAAATATAACAACTTTTCAAAAAAGAATTGGTACAAAATATTATCTGAGCATGAAGTTATGATCACCGGAATCGTTATTTTTGTTTGATGGGTTGAATTTGGGAAATTAGATAAAGTTCTTAACCAGCAAACACGTAAGGTACTATATTGTAGAGCATGAAAATATAAGAACTTTTGAAAAAGGAACCGGTAAAAAATATTATCTGAGCACCAAGTTATGACCACCTAAATAGTTATTTTCATTCGATGGGTTGAATTTTGGAAATTAGATAAATTTAATAATCAGCAAACACGGAAGGTACCACGTTGTAGAGAATGAAAATATAACTTTTCAAAAAGGAATCGGTGCAAAATATTTTCCGAGTACCAAGTTATGACCACCTGAGTCGTTATTTTCATTTGATGGGTTGAATTTCGGAAATTACACGAAGTTACTAATTAGCAAACAAGGAAGTTACTATATTTAGAGCATGAAAATATAACAACTTTTCAAAAAAGAATCGGTACAAAATATTATCTGAGCATCAAGTTATGACCACCGGAATTGTTATTTTTGTTTGATGGGTTGAATTTTGGAAATTAGATAAAGTTCTTAACCAACAAACACGTAAGGTACCATATTGTAGAGCATGAAAATATAAGAACTTTTGAAAAAGGAACCGGTAAAAAATATTATCTGAGCACCAAGTTACGACCACCTAAATAGTTATTTTCATTCGATGGGTTGAATTTTGGAAATTAGATAAATTTAATAATCAGCAAACACGGAAGGTACCACGTTGTAGAGCATGAAAATATAACAACTTTTCAAAAAGGAATCGGTGCAAAATATTTTCCGAGTACCAAGTTATGACCACCTGAGTCGTTATTTTCATTTGATGGGTTGAATTTCGGAAATTACACGAAGTTACTAATTAGCAAACAAGGAAGTTACCATATTTAGAGCATGAAAATATAACAACTTTTCAAAAAAGAATCGGTACAAAATATTATCTGAGCATCAAGTTATGACCACCGGAATCGTTATTTTTGTTTGATGGGTTGAATTTGGGAAATTAGATAAAGTTCTTAACCAGCAATTACGTAAGGTACCATAATGTAGAGAATGAAAATATAAGAACTTTTGAAAAAGGAACCGGTAAAAAATATTATCTGAGCACCAAGTTACGACCACCTAAATAGTTATTTTCATTCGATAGGTTGAATTTTGGAAATTAGATAAATTTAATAATCCGCAAACACGGAAGGTACCACGTTGTAGAGCATGAAAATATAACAACTTTTCAAAAAGGAATCGGTGCAAAATATTATCCGAGTACCAAGTTATGACCACCCGAGTCGTTATTTTCATTTGATGGGTTGAATTTTGGAAATTACACGAAGTTACTAATTAGCAAACAAGGAAGTTACCATATTTAGAGCATGAAAATATAACAACTTTTCAAAAAAGAATCGGAAAAAATATTATCTGAGCATCAACTTATGACCACCGGAATTGTTATTTTTGTTTGATGGGTTGAATTTTGGAAATTAGATAAAGTTCTTAACCAGCAAACACGTAAGGTACCATATTGTAGAGCATGAAAATATAGGAACTTTTGAAAAAAGGAACCGGTAAAAAATATTATCTGAGCACCAAGTTATGACCACCTAAATAGTTATTTTCATTCGATGGGTTGAATTTTGGAAATTAGATAAATTTAATAATCAGCAAACACGGAAGGTATCACGTTGTAGAGCATGAAAATATAACAACTTTTCAAAAAGGAATCGGTGCAAAAAATTTTCCGAGTACCAAGTTATGACCACCTGAGTCGTTATTTTCATTTGATGGGTTGAATTTCGGAAATTACACGAAGTTACTAATTAGCAAACACGGAAGTTACCATATTTAGAGCATGAAAATATAACAACTTTTCTAAAAAGAATTGGTACAAAATATTATCTGAGCATGAAGTTATGATCCCCTGAATCGTTATTTTTGTTTGATGGGTTGAATTTGGGGAATTAGATAAAGTTCTTAACCAGCAAACACGTAAGGTACCATATTGTAGAGCATGAAAATATAAGAACTTTTGAAAAAGGAACCGGTAAAAAATATTATCTGAGCACCAAGTTATGACCACCTAAATAGTTATTTTCATTCGATGGGTTGAATTTTAGAAATTAGATAAATTTAATAATCAGCAAACACGGAAAGTACCACGTTGTAGAGCATGAAAATATAACAACTTTTCAAAAAGGAATCGGTGCAAAATATTTTCCGAGTACCAAGTTATGACCACCTGAGTCGTTATTTTCATTTGATGGGTTGAATTTCGGAAATTACACGAAGTTACTAATTAGCAAACAAGGAAGTTACCATATTTAGAGCATGAAAATATAACAACTTTTCAAAAAAGAATCGGTACAAAATATTATCTGAGCATCAAGTTATGACCACCGGAATTGTTATTTTTGTTTGATGGGTTGAATTTTGGAAATTAGAAAAAGTTCTTAACCAACAAACACGTAAGGTACCATATTGTAGAGCATGAAAATATAAGAACTTTTGAAAAAGGAACCGGTAAAAAATATTATCTGAGCAGCAAGTTACGACCACCTAAATAGTTATTTTCATTCGATGGGTTGAATTTTGGAAATTAGATAAATTTAATAATCAGCAAACACGGAAGGTACCACGTTGTAGAGCATGAAAATATAACAACTTTTCAAAAAGGAATCGGTGCAAAATATTATCCGAGTACCAAGTTATGACCACCTGAGTCGTTATTTTCATTTGATGGGTTGAATTTCGGAAATTACACGAAGTTACTAATTAGCAAACAAGGAAGTTACCATATTTAGAGCATGAAAATATAACAACTTTTCAAAAAAGAATCGGTACAAAATATTATCTGAGCATCAAGTTATGACCACCGGAATTGTTATTTTTGTTTGATGGGTTGAATTTTGGAAATTAGATAAAGTTCTTAACCAACAAACACGTAAGGTACCATATTGTAGAGCATGAAAATATAAGAACTTTTGAAAAAGGAACCGGTAAAAAATATTATCTGAGCACCAAGTTACGACCACCTAAATAGTTATTTTCATTCGATGGGTTGAATTTTGGAAATTAGATAAATTTAATAATCAGCAAACACGGAAGGTACCACGTTGTAGAGCATGAAAATATAACAACTTTTCAAAAAGGAATCGGTGCAAAATATTTTCCGAGTACCAAATTATGACCACCTGAGTCGTTATTTTCATTTGATGGGTTGAATTTCGGAAATTACACGAAGTTACTAATTAGCAAACACGGAAGTTACCATATTTAGAGCATGAAAATATAACAACTTTTCAAAAAAGAATTGGTACAAAATATTATCTGAGCATGAAGTTATGATCACCGGAATCGTTATTTTTGTTTGATGGGTTGAATTTGGGAAATTAGATAAAGTTCTTAACCAGCAAACACGTAAGGTACTATATTGTAGAGCATGAAAATATAAGAACTTTTGAAAAAGGAACCGGTAAAAAATATTATCTGAGCACCAAGTTATGACCACCTAAATAGTTATTTTCATTCGATGGGTTGAATTTTGGAAATTAGATAAATTTAATAATCAGCAAACACGGAAGGTACCACGTTGTAGAGAATGAAAATATAACTTTTCAAAAAGGAATCGGTGCAAAATATTTTCCGAGTACCAAGTTATGACCACCTGAGTCGTTATTTTCATTTGATGGGTTGAATTTCGGAAATTACACGAAGTTACTAATTAGCAAACAAGGAAGTTACTATATTTAGAGCATGAAAATATAACAACTTTTCAAAAAAGAATCGGTACAAAATATTATCTGAGCATCAAGTTATGACCACCGGAATTGTTATTTTTGTTTGATGGGTTGAATTTTGGAAATTAGATAAAGTTCTTAACCAACAAACACGTAAGGTACCATATTGTAGAGCATGAAAATATAAGAACTTTTGAAAAAGGAACCGGTAAAAAATATTATCTGAGCACCAAGTTACGACCACCTAAATAGTTATTTTCATTCGATGGGTTGAATTTTGGAAATTAGATAAATTTAATAATCAGCAAACACGGAAGGTACCACGTTGTAGAGCATGAAAATATAACAACTTTTCAAAAAGGAATCGGTGCAAAATATTTTCCGAGTACCAAGTTATGACCACCTGAGTCGTTATTTTCATTTGATGGGTTGAATTTCGGAAATTACACGAAGTTACTAATTAGCAAACAAGGAAGTTACCATATTTAGAGCATGAAAATATAACAACTTTTCAAAAAAGAATCGGTACAAAATATTATCTGAGCATCAAGTTATGACCACCGGAATCGTTATTTTTGTTTGATGGGTTGAATTTGGGAAATTAGATAAAGTTCTTAACCAGCAATTACGTAAGGTACCATAATGTAGAGAATGAAAATATAAGAACTTTTGAAAAAGGAACCGGTAAAAAATATTATCTGAGCACCAAGTTACGACCACCTAAATAGTTATTTTCATTCGATAGGTTGAATTTTGGAAATTAGATAAATTTAATAATCCGCAAACACGGAAGGTACCACGTTGTAGAGCATGAAAATATAACAACTTTTCAAAAAGGAATCGGTGCAAAATATTATCCGAGTACCAAGTTATGACCACCCGAGTCGTTATTTTCATTTGATGGGTTGAATTTTGGAAATTACACGAAGTTACTAATTAGCAAACAAGGAAGTTACCATATTTAGAGCATGAAAATATAACAACTTTTCAAAAAAGAATCGGAAAAAATATTATCTGAGCATCAACTTATGACCACCGGAATTGTTATTTTTGTTTGATGGGTTGAATTTTGGAAATTAGATAAAGTTCTTAACCAGCAAACACGTAAGGTACCATATTGTAGAGCATGAAAATATAGGAACTTTTGAAAAAAGGAACCGGTAAAAAATATTATCTGAGCACCAAGTTATGACCACCTAAATAGTTATTTTCATTCGATGGGTTGAATTTTGGAAATTAGATAAATTTAATAATCAGCAAACACGGAAGGTATCACGTTGTAGAGCATGAAAATATAACAACTTTTCAAAAAGGAATCGGTGCAAAAAATTTTCCGAGTACCAAGTTATGACCACCTGAGTCGTTATTTTCATTTGATGGGTTGAATTTCGGAAATTACACGAAGTTACTAATTAGCAAACACGGAAGTTACCATATTTAGAGCATGAAAATATAACAACTTTTCTAAAAAGAATTGGTACAAAATATTATCTGAGCATGAAGTTATGATCCCCTGAATCGTTATTTTTGTTTGATGGGTTGAATTTGGGGAATTAGATAAAGTTCTTAACCAGCAAACACGTAAGGTACCATATTGTAGAGCATGAAAATATAAGAACTTTTGAAAAAGGAACCGGTAAAAAATATTATCTGAGCACCAAGTTATGACCACCTAAATAGTTATTTTCATTCGATGGGTTGAATTTTAGAAATTAGATAAATTTAATAATCAGCAAACACGGAAAGTACCACGTTGTAGAGCATGAAAATATAACAACTTTTCAAAAAGGAATCGGTGCAAAATATTTTCCGAGTACCAAGTTATGACCACCTGAGTCGTTATTTTCATTTGATGGGTTGAATTTCGGAAATTACACGAAGTTACTAATTAGCAAACAAGGAAGTTACCATATTTAGAGCATGAAAATATAACAACTTTTCAAAAAAGAATCGGTACAAAATATTATCTGAGCATCAAGTTATGACCACCGGAATTGTTATTTTTGTTTGATGGGTTGAATTTTGGAAATTAGAAAAAGTTCTTAACCAACAAACACGTAAGGTACCATATTGTAGAGCATGAAAATATAAGAACTTTTGAAAAAGGAACCGGTAAAAAATATTATCTGAGCAGCAAGTTACGACCACCTAAATAGTTATTTTCATTCGATGGGTTGAATTTTGGAAATTAGATAAATTTAATAATCAGCAAACACGGAAGGTACCACGTTGTAGAGCATGAAAATATAACAACTTTTCAAAAAGGAATCGGTGCAAAATATTATCCGAGTACCAAGTTATGACCACCTGAGTCGTTATTTTCATTTGATGGGTTGAATTTCGGAAATTACACGAAGTTACTAATTAGCAAACAAGGAAGTTACCATATTTAGAGCATGAAAATATAACAACTTTTCAAAAAAGAATCGGTACAAAATATTATCTGAGCATCAAGTTATGACCACCGGAATTGTTATTTTTGTTTGATGGGTTGAATTTTGGAAATTAGATAAAGTTCTTAACCAACAAACACGTAAGGTACCATATTGTAGAGCATGAAAATATAAGAACTTTTGAAAAAGGAACCGGTAAAAAATATTATCTGAGCACCAAGTTACGACCACCTAAATAGTTATTTTCATTCGATGGGTTGAATTTTGGAAATTAGATAAATTTAATAATCAGCAAACACGGAAGGTACCACGTTGTAGAGCATGAAAATATAACAACTTTTCAAAAAGGAATCGGTGCAAAATATTTTCCGAGTACCAAGTTATGACCACCTGAGTCGTTATTTTCATTTAATGGGTTGAATTTCGGAAATTACACGAAGTTACTAATTAGCAAACAAGGAAGTTACCATATTTAGAGCATGAAAATATAACAACTTTTCAAAAAAGAATCGGTACAAAATATTATCTGAGCATCAAGTTATGACCACCGGAATCGTTATTTTTGTTTGATGGGTTGAATTTGGGAAATTAGATAAAGTTCTTAACCAGCAATTACGTAAGGTACCATAATGTAGAGAATGAAAATATAAGAACTTTTGAAAAAGGAACCGGTAAAAAATATTATCTGAGCACCAAGTTACGACCACCTAAATAGTTATTTTCATTCGATAGGTTGAATTTTGGAAATTAGATAAATTTAATAATCCGCAAACACGGAAGGTACCACGTTGTAGAGCATGAAAATATAACAACTTTTCAAAAAGGAATCGGTGCAAAATATTATCCGAGTACCAAGTTATGACCACCCGAGTCGTTATTTTCATTTGATGGGTTGAATTTTGGAAATTACACGAAGTTACTAATTAGCAAACAAGGAAGTTACCATATTTAGAGCATGAAAATATAACAACTTTTCAAAAAAGAATCGGAAAAAATATTATCTGAGCATCAACTTATGACCACCGGAATTGTTATTTTTGTTTGATGGGTTGAATTTTGGAAATTAGATAAAGTTCTTAACCAGCAAACACGTAAGGTACCATATTGTAGAGCATGAAAATATAGGAACTTTTGAAAAAAGGAACCGGTAAAAAATATTATCTGAGCACCAAGTTATGACCACCTAAATAGTTATTTTCATTCGATGGGTTGAATTTTGGAAATTAGATAAATTTAATAATCAGCAAACACGGAAGGTATCACGTTGTAGAGCATGAAAATATAACAACTTTTCAAAAAGGAATCGGTGCAAAAAATTTTCCGAGTACCAAGTTATGACCACCTGAGTCGTTATTTTCATTTGATGGGTTGAATTTCGGAAATTACACGAAGTTACTAATTAGCAAACACGGAAGTTACCATATTTAGAGCATGAAAATATAACAACTTTTCTAAAAAGAATTGGTACAAAATATTATCTGAGCATGAAGTTATGATCCCCTGAATCGTTATTTTTGTTTGATGGGTTGAATTTGGGGAATTAGATAAAGTTCTTAACCAGCAAACACGTAAGGTACCATATTGTAGAGCATGAAAATATAAGAACTTTTGAAAAAGGAACCGGTAAAAAATATTATCTGAGCACCAAGTTATGACCACCTAAATAGTTATTTTCATTCGATGGGTTGAATTTTAGAAATTAGATAAATTTAATAATCAGCAAACACGGAAAGTACCACGTTGTAGAGCATGAAAATATAACAACTTTTCAAAAAGGAATCGGTGCAAAATATTTTCCGAGTACCAAGTTATGACCACCTGAGTCGTTATTTTCATTTGATGGGTTGAATTTCGGAAATTACACGAAGTTACTAATTAGCAAACAAGGAAGTTACCATATTTAGAGCATGAAAATATAACAACTTTTCAAAAAAGAATCGGTACAAAATATTATCTGAGCATCAAGTTATGACCACCGGAATTGTTATTTTTGTTTGATGGGTTGAATTTTGGAAATTAGAAAAAGTTCTTAACCAACAAACACGTAAGGTACCATATTGTAGAGCATGAAAATATAAGAACTTTTGAAAAAGGAACCGGTAAAAAATATTATCTGAGCAGCAAGTTACGACCACCTAAATAGTTATTTTCATTCGATGGGTTGAATTTTGGAAATTAGATAAATTTAATAATCAGCAAACACGGAAGGTACCACGTTGTAGAGCATGAAAATATAACAACTTTTCAAAAAGGAATCGGTGCAAAATATTATCCGAGTACCAAGTTATGACCACCTGAGTCGTTATTTTCATTTGATGGGTTGAATTTCGGAAATTACACGAAGTTACTAATTAGCAAACAAGGAAGTTACCATATTTAGAGCATGAAAATATAACAACTTTTCAAAAAAGAATCGGTACAAAATATTATCTGAGCATCAAGTTATGACCACCGGAATTGTTATTTTTGTTTGATGGGTTGAATTTTGGAAATTAGATAAAGTTCTTAACCAACAAACACGTAAGGTACCATATTGTAGAGCATGAAAATATAGGAACTTTTGAAAAAAGGAACCGGTAAAAAATATTATCTGAGCACCAAGTTATGACCACCTAAATAGTTATTTTCATTCGATGGGTTGAATTTTGGAAATTAGATAAATTTAATAATCAGCAAACACGGAAGGTATCACGTTGTAGAGCATGAAAATATAACAACTTTTCAAAAAGGAATCGGTGCAAAAAATTTTCCGAGTACCAAGTTATGACCACCTGAGTCGTTATTTTCATTTGATGGGTTGAATTTCGGAAATTACACGAAGTTACTAATTAGCAAACACGGAAGTTACCATATTTAGAGCATGAAAATATAACAACTTTTCTAAAAAGAATTGGTACAAAATATTATCTGAGCATGAAGTTATGATCCCCTGAATCGTTATTTTTGTTTGATGGGTTGAATTTGGGGAATTAGATAAAGTTCTTAACCAGCAAACACGTAAGGTACCATATTGTAGAGCATGAAAATATAAGAACTTTTGAAAAAGGAACCGGTAAAAAATATTATCTGAGCACCAAGTTATGACCACCTAAATAGTTATTTTCATTCGATGGGTTGAATTTTAGAAATTAGATAAATTTAATAATCAGCAAACACGGAAAGTACCACGTTGTAGAGCATGAAAATATAACAACTTTTCAAAAAGGAATCGGTGCAAAATATTTTCCGAGTACCAAGTTATGACCACCTGAGTCGTTATTTTCATTTGATGGGTTGAATTTCGGAAATTACACGAAGTTACTAATTAGCAAACAAGGAAGTTACCATATTTAGAGCATGAAAATATAACAACTTTTCAAAAAAGAATCGGTACAAAATATTATCTGAGCATCAAGTTATGACCACCGGAATTGTTATTTTTGTTTGATGGGTTGAATTTTGGAAATTAGAAAAAGTTCTTAACCAACAAACACGTAAGGTACCATATTGTAGAGCATGAAAATATAAGAACTTTTGAAAAAGGAACCGGTAAAAAATATTATCTGAGCAGCAAGTTACGACCACCTAAATAGTTATTTTCATTCGATGGGTTGAATTTTGGAAATTAGATAAATTTAATAATCAGCAAACACGGAAGGTACCACGTTGTAGAGCATGAAAATATAACAACTTTTCAAAAAGGAATCGGTGCAAAATATTATCCGAGTACCAAGTTATGACCACCTGAGTCGTTATTTTCATTTGATGGGTTGAATTTCGGAAATTACACGAAGTTACTAATTAGCAAACAAGGAAGTTACCATATTTAGAGCATGAAAATATAACAACTTTTCAAAAAAGAATCGGTACAAAATATTATCTGAGCATCAAGTTATGACCACCGGAATTGTTATTTTTGTTTGATGGGTTGAATTTTGGAAATTAGATAAAGTTCTTAACCAACAAACACGTAAGGTACCATATTGTAGAGCATGAAAATATAAGAACTTTTGAAAAAGGAACCGGTAAAAAATATTATCTGAGCACCAAGTTACGACCACCTAAATTGTTATTTTCATTCGATAGGTTGAATTTTGGAAATTAGATAAATTTAATAATCAGCAAACACGGAAGGTACCACGTTGTAGAGCATGAAAATATAACAACTTTTCAAAAAGGAATCGGTGCAAAATATTATCCGAGTACCAAGTTATGACCACCTGAGTCGTTATTTTCATTTGATGGGTTGAATTTTGGAAATTACACGAAGTTACTAATTAGCAAACAAGGAAGTTACCATATTTAGAGCATGAAAATATAACAACTTTTCAAAAAAGAATCGGTAAAAAATATTATCTGAGCATCAACTTATGACCACCGGAATTGTTATTTTTGTTTGATGGGTTGAATTTTGGAAGTTAGATAAAGTTTTTAACCAGCAAACACGTAAGGTACCATATTGTAGAGCATGAAAATATAAGAACTTTTGAAAAAAGGAACCGGTAAAAAATATTATCTGAGCACCAAGTTATGACCACCTAAATAGTTATTTTCATTCGATGGGTTGAATTTTGGAAATTAGATAAATTTAATAATCAGCAAACACGGAAGGTACCACGTTGTAGAGAATGAAAATATAACAACTTTTCAAAAAGGAATCGGTGCAAAATATTTTCCGAGTACCAAGTTATGACCACCTGAGTCGTTATTTTCATTTGATGGGTTGAATTTCGGAAATTACACGAAGTTACTAATTAGCAAACAAGGAAGTTACCATATTTAGAGCATGAAAATATAACAACTTTTCAAAAAAGAATCGGTACAAAATATTATCTGAGCATCAAGTTATGACCACCGGAATTGTTATTTTTGTTTGATGGGTTGAATTTTGGAAATTAGAAAAAGTTCTTAACCAACAAACACGTAAGGTACCATATTGTAGAGCATGAAAATATAAGAACTTTTGAAAAAGGAACCGGTAAAAAATATTATCTGAGCAGCAAGTTACGACCACCTAAATAGTTATTTTCATTCGATGGGTTGAATTTTGGAAATTAGATAAATTTAATAATCAGCAAACACGGAAGGTACCACGTTGTAGAGCATGAAAATATAACAACTTTTCAAAAAGGAATCGGTGCAAAATATTATCCGAGTACCAAGTTATGACCACCTGAGTCGTTATTTTCATTTGATGGGTTGAATTTCGGAAATTACACGAAGTTACTAATTAGCAAACAAGGAAGTTACCATATTTAGAGCATGAAAATATAACAACTTTTCAAAAAAGAATCGGTACAAAATATTATCTGAGCATCAAGTTATGACCACCGGAATTGTTATTTTTGTTTGATGGGTTGAATTTTGGAAATTAGATAAAGTTCTTAACCAACAAACACGTAAGGTACCATATTGTAGAGCATGAAAATATAGGAACTTTTGAAAAAAGGAACCGGTAAAAAATATTATCTGAGCACCAAGTTATGACCACCTAAATAGTTATTTTCATTCGATGGGTTGAATTTTGGAAATTAGATAAATTTAATAATCAGCAAACACGGAAGGTATCACGTTGTAGAGCATGAAAATATAACAACTTTTCAAAAAGGAATCGGTGCAAAAAATTTTCCGAGTACCAAGTTATGACCACCTGAGTCGTTATTTTCATTTGATGGGTTGAATTTCGGAAATTACACGAAGTTACTAATTAGCAAACACGGAAGTTACCATATTTAGAGCATGAAAATATAACAACTTTTCTAAAAAGAATTGGTACAAAATATTATCTGAGCATGAAGTTATGATCCCCTGAATCGTTATTTTTGTTTGATGGGTTGAATTTGGGGAATTAGATAAAGTTCTTAACCAGCAAACACGTAAGGTACCATATTGTAGAGCATGAAAATATAAGAACTTTTGAAAAAGGAACCGGTAAAAAATATTATCTGAGCACCAAGTTATGACCACCTAAATAGTTATTTTCATTCGATGGGTTGAATTTTAGAAATTAGATAAATTTAATAATCAGCAAACACGGAAAGTACCACGTTGTAGAGCATGAAAATATAACAACTTTTCAAAAAGGAATCGGTGCAAAATATTTTCCGAGTACCAAGTTATGACCACCTGAGTCGTTATTTTCATTTGATGGGTTGAATTTCGGAAATTACACGAAGTTACTAATTAGCAAACAAGGAAGTTACCATATTTAGAGCATGAAAATATAACAACTTTTCAAAAAAGAATCGGTACAAAATATTATCTGAGCATCAAGTTATGACCACCGGAATTGTTATTTTTGTTTGATGGGTTGAATTTTGGAAATTAGAAAAAGTTCTTAACCAACAAACACGTAAGGTACCATATTGTAGAGCATGAAAATATAAGAACTTTTGAAAAAGGAACCGGTAAAAAATATTATCTGAGCAGCAAGTTACGACCACCTAAATAGTTATTTTCATTCGATGGGTTGAATTTTGGAAATTAGATAAATTTAATAATCAGCAAACACGGAAGGTACCACGTTGTAGAGCATGAAAATATAACAACTTTTCAAAAAGGAATCGGTGCAAAATATTATCCGAGTACCAAGTTATGACCACCTGAGTCGTTATTTTCATTTGATGGGTTGAATTTCGGAAATTACACGAAGTTACTAATTAGCAAACAAGGAAGTTACCATATTTAGAGCATGAAAATATAACAACTTTTCAAAAAAGAATCGGTACAAAATATTATCTGAGCATCAAGTTATGACCACCGGAATTGTTATTTTTGTTTGATGGGTTGAATTTTGGAAATTAGATAAAGTTCTTAACCAACAAACACGTAAGGTACCATATTGTAGAGCATGAAAATATAAGAACTTTTGAAAAAGGAACCGGTAAAAAATATTATCTGAGCACCAAGTTACGACCACCTAAATTGTTATTTTCATTCGATAGGTTGAATTTTGGAAATTAGATAAATTTAATAATCAGCAAACACGGAAGGTACCACGTTGTAGAGCATGAAAATATAACAACTTTTCAAAAAGGAATCGGTGCAAAATATTATCCGAGTACCAAGTTATGACCACCTGAGTCGTTATTTTCATTTGATGGGTTGAATTTTGGAAATTACACGAAGTTACTAATTAGCAAACAAGGAAGTTACCATATTTAGAGCATGAAAATATAACAACTTTTCAAAAAAGAATCGGTAAAAAATATTATCTGAGCATCAACTTATGACCACCGGAATTGTTATTTTTGTTTGATGGGTTGAATTTTGGAAGTTAGATAAAGTTTTTAACCAGCAAACACGTAAGGTACCATATTGTAGAGCATGAAAATATAAGAACTTTTGAAAAAAGGAACCGGTAAAAAATATTATCTGAGCACCAAGTTATGACCACCTAAATAGTTATTTTCATTCGATGGGTTGAATTTTGGAAATTAGATAAATTTAATAATCAGCAAACACGGAAGGTACCACGTTGTAGAGAATGAAAATATAACAACTTTTCAAAAAGGAATCGGTGCAAAATATTTTCCGAGTACCAAGTTATGACCACCTGAGTCGTTATTTTCATTTGATGGGTTGAATTTCGGAAATTACACGAAGTTACTAATTAGCAAACAAGGAAGTTACCATATTTAGAGCATGAAAATATAACAACTTTTCAAAAAAGAATCGGTACAAAATATTATCTGAGCATCAAGTTATGACCACCGGAATTGTTATTTTTGTTTGATGGGTTGAATTTTGGAAATTAGATAAAGTTCTTAACCAACAAACACGTAAGGTACCATATTGTAGAGCATGAAAATATAAGAACTTTTGAAAAAGGAACCGGTAAAAAATATTATCTGAGTACCAAGTTATGACCACCTAAATAGTTTTTTTCATTTGATGGGTTGAATTTTGGAAATTAGATAAATTTACTAATCAGCAAACACGGAAGGTATCACGATGTAAAGCATGAAAATAGGACAACTTTTCAAAAAGGAATCGGTGTAAAATATTATCCGAGTACCAAGTTATGACCACCTGAGTCGTTATTTTCATTTGATGAGTTGAATTTCGGAAATTACATGAAGTTACTAATTAGCAAACAAGGAAGTTACCATATTTAGAGCATGAAAATATAACAACTTTTCAAAAAAGAATCGGTACAAAATATTATCTGAGCATCAAGTTATGACCACCGGAATTGTTATTTTTGTTTGATGGGTTGAATTTTGGAAATTAGATAAAGTTCTTAACCAACAAACACGAAAGGTACCATATTGTAGAGCATGAAAATATAAGAACTTTTGAAAAAGGAACCGGTAAAAAATATTATCTGAGTACCTAGTTATGACCACCTAAATAGTTATTTTCATTTGATGGGTTGAATTTTGGAAATTAGATAAATTTACTAATCAGCAAACACGGAAGGTACCACGATGTAAAGCATGAAAATATAACAACTTTTCAAAAAGGAATCGGTGTAAAATATTATCCGAGTACCAAGTTATGACCACCTGAGTCGTTATTTTCATTTGATGGGTTGAATTTCGGAAATTACACGAAGTTACTAATTAGCAAACAAGGAAGTTACCATATTTAGAGCATGAAAATATAACAACTTTTCAAAAAAGAATCGGTACAAAATATTATCTGAGCATCAAGTTATGACCACCGGAATTGTTATTTTTGTTTGATGGGTTGAATTTTGGAAATTAGATAAAGTTCTTAACCAACAAACACGTAAGGTACCATATTGTAGAGCATGAAAATATAAGAACTTTTGAAAAAGGAACCGGTAAAAAATATTATCTGAGCACCAAGTTACGACCACCTAAATTGTTATTTTCATTCGATGGGTTGAATTTTGGAAATTAGATAAATTTAATAATCAGCAAACACGGAAGGTACCACGTTGTAGAGCATGAAAATATAACAACTTTTCAAAAAGGAATCGGTGCAAAATATTATCCGAGTACCAAGTTATGACCACCTGAGTCGTTATTTTCATTTGATGGGTTGAATTTCGGAAATTACACGAAGTTACTAATTAGCAAACAAGGAAGTTACCATATTTAGAGCATGAAAATATAACAACTTTTCAAAAAAGAATCGGTACAAAATATTATCTGAGCATCAAGTTATGACCACCGGAATTGTTATTTTTGTTTGATGGGTTGAATTTTGGAAATTAGATAAAGTTCTTAACCAACAAACACGTAAGGTACCATATTGTAGAGCATGAAAATATAAGAACTTTTGAAAAAGGAACCGGTAAAAAATATTATCTGAGCACCAAGTTACGACCACCTAAATTGTTATTTTCATTCGATAGGTTGAATTTTGGAAATTAGATAAATTTAATAATCAGCAAACACGGAAGGTACCACGTTGTAGAGCATGAAAATATAACAACTTTTCAAAAAGGAATCGGTGCAAAATATTATCCGAGTACCAAGTTATGACCACCTGAGTCGTTATTTTCATTTGATGGGTTGAATTTTGGAAATTACACGAAGTTACTAATTAGCAAACAAGGAAGTTACCATATTTAGAGCATGAAAATATAACAACTTTTCAAAAAAGAATCGGTAAAAAATATTATCTGAGCATCAACTTATGACCACCGGAATTGTTATTTTTGTTTGATGGGTTGAATTTTGGAAGTTAGATAAAGTTTTTAACCAGCAAACACGTAAGGTACCATATTGTAGAGCATGAAAATATAAGAACTTTTGAAAAAAGGAACCGGTAAAAAATATTATCTGAGCACCAAGTTATGACCACCTAAATAGTTATTTTCATTCGATGGGTTGAATTTTGGAAATTAGATAAATTTAATAATCAGCAAACACGGAAGGTACCACGTTGTAGAGAATGAAAATATAACAACTTTTCAAAAAGGAATCGGTGCAAAATATTTTCCGAGTACCAAGTTATGACCACCTGAGTCGTTATTTTCATTTGATGGGTTGAATTTCGGAAATTACACGAAGTTACTAATTAGCAAACAAGGAAGTTACCATATTTAGAGCATGAAAATATAACAACTTTTCAAAAAAGAATCGGTACAAAATATTATCTGAGCATCAAGTTATGACCACCGGAATTGTTATTTTTGTTTGATGGGTTGAATTTTGGAAATTAGATAAAGTTCTTAACCAACAAACACGTAAGGTACCATATTGTAGAGCATGAAAATATAAGAACTTTTGAAAAAGGAACCGGTAAAAAATATTATCTGAGTACCAAGTTATGACCACCTAAATAGTTTTTTTCATTTGATGGGTTGAATTTTGGAAATTAGATAAATTTACTAATCAGCAAACACGGAAGGTATCACGATGTAAAGCATGAAAATAGGACAACTTTTCAAAAAGGAATCGGTGTAAAATATTATCCGAGTACCAAGTTATGACCACCTGAGTCGTTATTTTCATTTGATGAGTTGAATTTCGGAAATTACATGAAGTTACTAATTAGCAAACAAGGAAGTTACCATATTTAGAGCATGAAAATATAACAACTTTTCAAAAAAGAATCGGTACAAAATATTATCTGAGCATCAAGTTATGACCACCGGAATTGTTATTTTTGTTTGATGGGTTGAATTTTGGAAATTAGATAAAGTTCTTAACCAACAAACACGAAAGGTACCATATTGTAGAGCATGAAAATATAAGAACTTTTGAAAAAGGAACCGGTAAAAAATATTATCTGAGTACCTAGTTATGACCACCTAAATAGTTATTTTCATTTGATGGGTTGAATTTTGGAAATTAGATAAATTTACTAATCAGCAAACACGGAAGGTACCACGATGTAAAGCATGAAAATATAACAACTTTTCAAAAAGGAATCGGTGTAAAATATTATCCGAGTACCAAGTTATGACCACCTGAGTCGTTATTTTCATTTGATGGGTTGAATTTCGGAAATTACACGAAGTTACTAATTAGCAAACAAGGAAGTTACCATATTTAGAGCATGAAAATATAACAACTTTTCAAAAAAGAATCGGTACAAAATATTATCTGAGCATCAAGTTATGACCACCGGAATTGTTATTTTTGTTTGATGGGTTGAATTTTGGAAATTAGATAAAGTTCTTAACCAACAAACACGTAAGGTACCATATTGTAGAGCATGAAAATATAAGAACTTTTGAAAAAGGAACCGGTAAAAAATATTATCTGAGCACCAAGTTACGACCACCTAAATTGTTATTTTCATTCGATGGGTTGAATTTTGGAAATTAGATAAATTTAATAATCAGCAAACACGGAAGGTACCACGTTGTAGAGCATGAAAATATAACAACTTTTCAAAAAGGAATCGGTGCAAAATATTTTCCGAGTACCAAGTTATGACCACCTGAGTCGTTATTTTCATTTGATGGGTTGAATTTCGGAAATTACACGAAGTTACTAATTAGCAAACAAGGAAGTTACCATATTTAGAGCATGAAAATATAACAACTTTTCAAAAAAGAATCGGTACAAAATATTATCTGAGCATCAAGTTATGACCACCGGAATTGTTATTTTTGTTTGATGGGTTGAATTTTGGAAATTTGATAAAGTTCTTAACCAACAAACACGTAAGGTACCACATTGTAGAGCATGAAAATATAAGAACTTTTGAAAAAGGAACCGGTAAAAAATATTATCTGAGCACCAAGTTACGACCACCTAAATAGTTATTTTCATTCGATGGGTTGAATTTTGGAAATTAGATAAATTTAATAATCAGCAAACACGGAAGGTACCACGTTGTAGAGCATGAAAATATAACAACTTTTCAAAGAGGAATCGGTGCAAAATATTTTCCGAGTACCAAGTTATGACCACCTGAGTCGTTATTTTCATTTGATGGGTTGAATTTTGGAAATTACACAAAGTTACTAATTAGCAAACAAGGAAGTTACCATATTTAGAGCATGAAAATATAACAACTTTTCAAAAAAGAATCGGTACAAAATATTATCTGAGCATCAAGTTATGACCACCGGAATTGTTATTTTTGTTTGATGGGTTGAATTTTGGAAATTAGATAAAGTTCTTAACCAACAAACACGTAAGGTACCATATTGTAGAGCATGAAAATATAAGAACTTTTGAAAAAGGAACCGGTAAAAAATATTATCTGAGCACCAAGTTACGACCACCTAAATAGTTATTTTCATTCGATGGGTTGAATTTTGGAAATTAGATAAATTTAATAATCAGCAAACACGGAAGGTACCACGTTGTAGAGCATGAAAATATAACAACTTTTCAAAAAGGAATCGGTGCAAAATATTTTCCGAGTACCAAGTTATGACCACCTGAGTCGTTATTTTCATTTGATGGGTTGAATTTCGGAAATTACACGAAGTTACTAATTAGCAAACAAGGAAGTTACCATATTTAGAGCATGAAAATATAACAATTTTTCAAAAAAGAATCGGTATAAAATATTATCTGAGCATCAAGTTATGACCACCGGAATTGTTATTTTTGTTTGATGGGTTGAATTTTGGAAATTAGATAAAGTTCTTAACCAACAAACACGTAAGGTACCATATTGTAGAGCATGAAAATATAAGAACTTTTGAAAAAGGAACCGGTAAAAACTATTATCTGAGCACCAAGTTACGACCACCTAAATAGTTATTTTCATTCGATGGGTTGAATTTTGGAAATTAGATAAATTTAATAATCAGCAAACACGGAAGGTACCACGTTGTAGAGCATGAAAATATAACAACTTTTCAAAAAGGAATCGGAGCAAAATATTTTTCGAGTACCAAGTTATGACCATCCGAGTCGTTATTTTCATTTGATGGGTTGATTTTCGGAAATTACACGAAGTTACTAATTAGCAAACAAGGAAGTTACCATATTTAGAGCATGAAAATATAACAACTTTTCAAAAAACAATCGGTACAAAATATTATCTGAGCATCAAGTTATGACCACCGGAATTGTTATTTTTGTTTGATGGGTTGAATTTTGGAAATTAGATAAAGTTCTTAACCAACAAACACGTAAGGTACCATATTGTAGAGCATGAAAATATAAGAACTTTTGAAAAAGGAACCGGTAAAAAATATTATCTGAGTACCAAGTTATGACCACCTAAATAGTTATTTTCATTTCATGGGTTGAATTTTGGAAATTAGATAAATTTACTAATCAGCAAACACGGAAGGTACCACGATGTAAAGCATGAAAATATAACAACTTTTCAAAAAGGAATCGGTGCAAAATATTATCCGAGTACCAAGTTATGACCACCTGAGTCGTTATTTTCATTTGATGGGTTGAATTTTGGAAATTACACGAAGTTACTAATTAGCAAACAAGGAAGTTACCATATTTAGAGCATGAAAATATAACAACTTTTCAAAAAAGAATCGGTACAAAATATTATCTGAGCATCAAGTTATGACCACCGGAATTGTTATTTTTGTTTGATGGGTTGAATTTTGGAAATTAGATAAAGTTCTTAACCAACAAACACGTAAGGTACCATATTGTAGAGCATGAAAATATAAGAACTTTTGAAAAAGGAACCGGTAAAAAATATTATCTGAGCACCAAGTTACGACCACCTAAATTGTTATTTTCATTCGATGGGTTGAATTTTGGAAATTAGATAAATTTAATAATCAGCAAACACGGAAGGTACCACGTTGTAGAGCATGAAAATATAACAACTTTTCAAAAAGGAATCGGTGCAAAATATTTTCCGAGTACCAAGTTATGACCACCTGAGTCGTTATTTTCATTTGATGGGTTGAATTTCGGAAATTACACGAAGTTACTAATTAGCAAACAAGGAAGTTACCATATTTAGAGCATGAAAATATAACAACTTTTCAAAAAAGAATCGGTACAAAATATTATCTGAGCATCAAGTTATGACCACCGGAATTGTTATTTTTGTTTGATGGGTTGAATTTTGGAAATTAGATAAAGTTCTTAACCAACAAACACGTAAGGTACCACATTGTAGAGCATGAAAATATAAGAACTTTTGAAAAAGGAACCGGTAAAAAATATTATCTGAGCACCAAGTTACGACCACCTAAATAGTTATTTTCATTCGATGGGTTGAATTTTGGAAATTACATAAATTTAATAATCAGCAAACACGGAAGGTACCACGTTGTAGAGCATGAAAATATAACAACTTTTCAAAGAGGAATCGGTGCAAAATATTTTCCGAGTACCAAGTTATGACCACCTGAGTCGTTATTTTCATTTGATGGGTTGAATTTTGGAAATTACACAAAGTTACTAATTAGCAAACAAGGAAGTTACCATATTTAGAGCATGAAAATATAACAACTTTTCAAAAAAGAATCGGTACAAAATATTATCTGAGCATCAAGTTATGACCACCGGAATTGTTATTTTTGTTTGATGGGTTGAATTTTGGAAATTAGATAAAGTTCTTAACCAACAAACACGTAAGGTACCATATTGTAGAGCATGAAAATATAAGAACTTTTGAAAAAGGAACCGGTAAAAAATATTATCTGAGCACCAAGTTACGACCACCTAAATAGTTATTTTCATTCGATGGGTTGAATTTTGGAAATTAGATAAATTTAATAATCAGCAAACACGGAAGGTACCACGTTGTAGAGCATGAAAATATAACAACTTTTCAAAAAGGAATCGGTGCAAAATATTTTCCGAGTACCAAGTTATGACCACCTGAGTCGTTATTTTCATTTGATGGGTTGAATTTCGGAAATTACACGAAGTTACTAATTAGCAAACAAGGAAGTTACCATATTTAGAGCATGAAAATATAACAACTTTTCAAAAAAGAATCGGTACAAAATATTATCTGAGCATCAAGTTATGACCACCGGAATTGTTATTTTTGTTTGATGGGTTGAATTTTGGAAATTAGATAAAGTTCTTAACCAACAAACACGTAAGGTACCATATTGTAGAGCATGAAAATATAAGAACTTTTGAAAAAGGAACCGGTAAAAACTATTATCTGAGCACCAAGTTACGACCACCTAAATAGTTATTTTCATTCGATGGGTTGAATTTTGGAAATTAGATAAATTTAATAATCAGCAAACACGGAAGGTACCACGTTGTAGAGCATGAAAATATAACAACTTTTCAAAAAGGAATCGGAGCAAAATATTTTTCGAGTACCAAGTTATGACCATCCGAGTCGTTATTTTCATTTGATGGGTTGATTTTCGGAAATTACACGAAGTTACTAATTAGCAAACAAGGAAGTTACCATATTTAGAGCATGAAAATATAACAACTTTTCAAAAAAGAATCGGTACAAAATATTATCTGAGCATCAAGTTATGACCACCGGAATTGTTATTTTTGTTTGATGGGTTGAATTTTGGAAATTAGATAAAGTTCTTAACCAACAAACACGTAAGGTACCATATTGTAGAGCATGAAAATATAAGAACTTTTGAAAAAGGAACCGGTAAAAAATATTATCTGAGTACCAAGTTATGACCACCTAAATAGTTATTTTCATTTCATGGGTTGAATTTTGGAAATTAGATAAATTTACTAATCAGCAAACACGGAAGGTACCACGATGTAAAGCATGAAAATATAACAACTTTTCAAAAAGGAATCGGTGCAAAATATTATCCGAGTACCAAGTTATGACCACCTGAGTCGTTATTTTCATTTGATGGGTTGAATTTTGGAAATTACACGAAGTTACTAATTAGCAAACAAGGAAGTTACCATATTTAGAGCATGAAAATATAACAACTTTTCAAAAAAGAATCGGTACAAAATATTATCTGAGCATCAAGTTATGACCACCGGAATTGTTATTTTTGTTTGATGGGTTGAATTTTGGAAATTAGATAAAGTTCTTAACCAACAAACACATAAGGTACCATATTGTAGAGCATGAAAATATAAGAACTTTTGAAAAAGGAACCGGTAAAAAATATTATCTGAGTACCAAGTTATGACCACCTAAATAGTTTTTTTCATTTCATGGGTTGAATTTTGGAAATTAGATAAATTTACTAATCAGCAAACACGGAAGGTACCACGATGTAAAGCATGAAAATATAACAACTTTTCAAAAAGGAATCGGTGCAAAATATTATCCGAGTACCAAGTTATGACCACCTGAGTCGTTATTTTCATTTGATGGGTTGAATTTTGGAAATTACACGAAGTTACTAATTAGCAAACAAGGAAGTTACCATATTTAGAGCATGAAAATATAACAACTTTTCAAAAAAGAATCGGTACAAAATATTATCTGAGCATCAAGTTATGACCACCGGAATTGTTATTTTTGTTTGATGGGTTGAATTTTGGAAATTAGATAAAGTTCTTAACCAACAAACACGTAAGGTACCATATTGTAGAGCATGAAAATATAAGAACTTTTGAAAAAGGAACCGGTAAAAAATATTATCTGAGCACCAAGTTACGACCACCTAAATAGTTATTTTCATTCGATGGGTTGAATTTTGGAAATTAGATAAATTTAATAATCAGCAAACACGGAAGGTACCACGTTGTAGAGCATGAAAATATAACAACTTTTCAAAAAGGAATCGGTGCAAAATATTTTCCGAGTACCAAGTTATGACCACCTGAGTCGTTATTTTCATTTGATGGGTTGAATTTCGGAAATTACACGAAGTTACTAATTAGCAAACAAGGAAGTTACCATATTTAGAGCATGAAAATATAACAACTTTTCAAAAAAGAATCGGTAAAAAATATTATCTGAGCATCAAGTTATGACCACCGGAATTGTTATTTTTGTTTGATGGGTTGAATTTTGGAAATTAGATAAAGTTCTTAACCAACAAACACGTAAAGTACCATATTGTAGAGCATGAAAATATAAGAACTTTTGAAAAAGGAACCGGTAAAAAATATTATCTGAGTACCTAGTTATGACCACCTAAATAGTTATTTTCATTTGATGGGTTGAATTTTGGAAATTAGATAAATTTACTAATCAGCAAACACGGAAGGTACCACGATGTAAAGCATGAAAATATAACAACTTTTCAAAAAGGAATCGGTGTAAAATATTATCCGAGTACCAAGTTATGACCACCTGAGTCGTTATTTTCATTTGATGGGTTGAATTTCGGAAATTACACGAAGTTACTAATTAGCAAACAAGGAAGTTACCATATTTAGAGCATGAAAATATAACAACTTTTCAAAAAAGAATCGGTACAAAATATTATCTGAGCATCAAGTTATGACCACCGGAATTGTTATTTTTGTTTGATGGGTTGAATTTTGGAATTTAGAAAAAGTTCTTAACCAACAAACACGTAAGGTACCATATTGTAGAGCATGAAAATATAAGAACTTTTGAAAAAGGAACCGGTAAAAAATATTATCTGAGCACCAAGTTACGACCACCTAAATTGTTATTTTCATTCGATGGGTTGAATTTTGGAAATTAGATAAATTTAATAATCAGCAAACACGGAAGGTACCACGTTGTAGAGCATGAAAATATAACAACTTTTCAAAGAGGAATCGGTGCAAAATATTTTCCGAGTACCAAGTTATGACCACCTGAGTCGTTATTTTCATTTGATGGGTTGAATTTCGGAAATTACACGAAGTTACTAATTAGCAAACAAGGAAGTTACCATATTTAGAGCATGAAAATATAACAACTTTTCAAAAAAGAATCGGTACAAAATATTATCTGAGCATCAAGTTATGACCACCGGAATTGTTATTTTTGTTTGATGGGTTGAATTTTGGAAATTAGATAAAGTTCTTAACCAACAAACACGTAAGGTACCATATTGTAGAGCATGAAAATATAAGAACTTTTGAAAAAGGAACCGGTAAAAAATATTATCTGAGTACCAAGTTATGACCACCTAAATAGTTTTTTTCATTTCATGGGTTGAATTTTGGAAATTAGATAAATTTACTAATCAGCAAACACGGAAGGTACCACGTTGTAGAGCATGAAAATATAACAACTTTTCAAAGAGGAATCGGTGCAAAATATTTTCCGAGTACCAAGTTTTGACCACCTGAGTCGTTATTTTCATTTGATGGGTTGAATTTTGGAAATTACACAAAGTTACTAATTAGCAAACAAGGAAGTTACCATATTTAGAGCATGAAAATATAACAACTTTTCAAAAAAGAATCGGTACAAAATATTATCTGAGCATCAAGTTATGACCACCGGAATTGTTATTTTTGTTTGATGGGTTGAATTTTGGAAATTAGATAAAGTTCTTAACCAACAAACACGTAAGGTACCATATTGTAGAGCATGAAAATATAAGAACTTTTGAAAAAGGAACCGGTAAAAAATATTATCTGAGCACCAAGTTACGACCACCTAAATAGTTATTTTCATTCGATGGGTTGAATTTTGGAAATTAGATAAATTTAATAATCAGCAAACACGGAAGGTACCACGTTGTAGAGCATGAAAATATAACAACTTTTCAAAAAGGAATCGGTGCAAAATATTTTCCGAGTACCAAGTTATGACCACCTGAGTCGTTATTTTCATTTGATGGGTTGAATTTCGGAAATTACACGAAGTTACTAATTAGCAAACAAGGAAGTTACCATATTTAGAGCATGAAAATATAACAATTTTTCAAAAAAGAATCGGTATAAAATATTATCTGAGCATCAAGTTATGACCACCGGAATTGTTATTTTTGTTTGATGGGTTGAATTTTGGAAATTAGATAAAGTTCTTAACCAACAAACACGTAAGGTACCATATTGTAGAGCATGAAAATATAAGAACTTTTGAAAAAGGAACCGGTAAAAACTATTATCTGAGCACCAAGTTACGACCACCTAAATAGTTATTTTCATTCGATGGGTTGAATTTTGGAAATTAGATAAATTTAATAATCAGCAAACACGGAAGGTACCACGTTGTAGAGCATGAAAATATAACAACTTTTCAAAAAGGAATCGGAGCAAAATATTTTTCGAGTACCAAGTTATGACCATCCGAGTCGTTATTTTCATTTGATGGGTTGATTTTCGGAAATTACACGAAGTTACTAATTAGCAAACAAGGAAGTTACCATATTTAGAGCATGAAAATATAACAACTTTTCAAAAAAGAATCGGTACAAAATATTATCTGAGCATCAAGTTATGACCACCGGAATTGTTATTTTTGTTTGATGGGTTGAATTTTGGAAATTAGATAAAGTTCTTAACCAACAAACACGTAAGGTACCATATTGTAGAGCATGAAAATATAAGAACTTTTGAAAAAGGAACCGGTAAAAAATATTATCTGAGTACCAAGTTATGACCACCTAAATAGTTATTTTCATTTCATGGGTTGAATTTTGGAAATTAGATAAATTTACTAATCAGCAAACACGGAAGGTACCACGATGTAAAGCATGAAAATATAACAACTTTTCAAAAAGGAATCGGTGCAAAATATTATCCGAGTACCAAGTTATGACCACCTGAGTCGTTATTTTCATTTGATGGGTTGAATTTTGGAAATTACACGAAGTTACTAATTAGCAAACAAGGAAGTTACCATATTTAGAGCATGAAAATATAACAACTTTTCAAAAAAGAATCGGTACAAAATATTATCTGAGCATCAAGTTATGACCACCGGAATTGTTATTTTTGTTTGATGGGTTGAATTTTGGAAATTAGATAAAGTTCTTAACCAACAAACACGTAAGGTACCATATTGTAGAGCATGAAAATATAAGAACTTTTGAAAAAGGAACCGGTAAAAAATATTATCTGAGTACCAAGTTATGACCACCTAAATAGTTTTTTTCATTTCATGGGTTGAATTTTGGAAATTAGATAAATTTACTAATCAGCAAACACGGAAGGTACCACGATGTAAAGCATGAAAATATAACAACTTTTCAAAAAGGAATCGGTGCAAAATATTATCCGAGTACCAAGTTATGACCACCTGAGTCGTTATTTTCATTTGATGGGTTGAATTTTGGAAATTACACGAAGTTACTAATTAGCAAACAAGGAAGTTACCATATTTAGAGCATGAAAATATAACAACTTTTCAAAAAAGAATCGGTACAAAATATTATCTGAGCATCAAGTTATGACCACCGGAATTGTTATTTTTGTTTGATGGGTTGAATTTTGGAAATTAGATAAAGTTCTTAACCAACAAACACGTAAGGTACCATATTGTAGAGCATGAAAATATAAGAACTTTTGAAAAAGGAACCGGTAAAAAATATTATCTGAGCACCAAGTTACGACCACCTAAATAGTTATTTTCATTCGATGGGTTGAATTTTGGAAATTAGATAAATTTAATAATCAGCAAACACGGAAGGTACCACGTTGTAGAGCATGAAAATATAACAACTTTTCAAAAAGGAATCGGTGCAAAATATTTTCCGAGTACCAAGTTATGACCACCTGAGTCGTTATTTTCATTTGATGGGTTGAATTTCGGAAATTACACGAAGTTACTAATTAGCAAACAAGGAAGTTACCATATTTAGAGCATGAAAATATAACAACTTTTCAAAAAAGAATCGGTAAAAAATATTATCTGAGCATCAAGTTATGACCACCGGAATTGTTATTTTTGTTTGATGGGTTTAATTTTGGAAATTAGATAAAGTTCTTAACCAACAAACACGTAAAGTACCATATTGTAGAGCATGAAAATATAAGAACTTTTGAAAAAGGAACCGGTAAAAACTATTATCTGAGCACCAAGTTACGACCACCTAAATAGTTATTTTCATTCGATGGGTTGAATTTTGGAAATTAGATAAATTTAATAATCAGCAAACACGGAAGGTACCACGTTGTAGAGCATGAAAATATAACAACTTTTCAAAAAGGAATCGGAGCAAAATATTTTTCGAGTACCAAGTTATGACCATCCGAGTCGTTATTTTCATTTGATGGGTTGATTTTCGGAAATTACACGAAGTTACTAATTAGCAAACAAGGAAGTTACCATATTTAGAGCATGAAAATATAACAACTTTTCAAAAAAGAATCGGTACAAAATATTATCTGAGCATCAAGTTATGACCACCGGAATTGTTATTTTTGTTTGATGGGTTGAATTTTGGAATTTAGAAAAAGTTCTTAACCAACAAACACGTAAGGTACCATATTGTAGAGCATGAAAATATAAGAACTTTTGAAAAAGGAACCGGTAAAAAATATTATCTGAGCACCAAGTTACGACCACCTAAATAGTTATTTTCATTCGATGGGTTGAATTTTGGAAATTAGATAAATTTAATAATCAGCAAACACGGAAGTTACCACGTTGTAGAGCATGAAAATATAACAACTTTTCAAAGAGGAATCGGTGCAAAATATTTTCCGAGTACCAAGTTATGACCACCTGAGTCGTTATTTTCAATTGATGGGTTGAATTTTGGAAATTACACGAAGTTACTAATTAGCAAACAAGGAAGTTACCATATTTAGAGCATGAAAATATAACAACTTTTCAAAAAAGAATTGGTACAAAATATTATCTGAGCATGAAGTTATGATCACCGGAATCGTTATTTTTGTTTGATGGGTTGAATTTGGAAATTAGATAAAGTTCTTAACCAACAAACACGTAAGGTACCATATTGTAGAGCATGAAAATATAAGAACTTTTGAAAAAGGAACCGGTAAAAAATATTATCTGAGCACCAAGTTACGACCACCTAAATAGTTATTTTCATTCGATGGGTTGAATTTTGGAAATTAGATAAATTTAATAATCAGCAAACACGGAAGGTACCACGTTGTAGAGCATGAAAATATAACAACTTTTCAAAAAGGAATCGGTGCAAAATATTTTCCGAGTACCAAGTTATGACCACCTGAGTCGTTATTTTCATTTGATGGGTTGAATTTCGGAAATTACACGAAGTTACTAATTAGCAAACAAGGAAGTTACCATATTTAGAGCATGAAAATATAACAACTTTTCAAAAAAGAATCGGTACAAAATATTATCGGAGCATCAAGTTATGACCACCGGAATTGTTATTTTTGTTTGATGGGTTGAATTTTGGAAATTAGATAAAGTTCTTAACCAACAAACACGTAAGGTACCATATTGTAGAGCATGAAAATATAAGAACTTTTGAAAAAGGAACCGGTAAAAAATATTATCTGAGCACCAAGTTACGACCACCTAAATAGTTATTTTCATTCGATGGGTTGAATTTTGGAAATTAGATAAATTTAATAATCAGCAAACACGGAAGGTACCACGTTGTAGAGCATGAAAATATAACAACTTTTCAAAAAGGAATCGGTGCAAAATATTTTCCGAGTACCAAGTTATGACCACCTGAGTCGTTATTTTCATTTGATGGGTTGAATTTCGAAAATTACACGAACTTACTAATTAGCAAACAAGGAAGTTACCATATTTAGAGCATGAAAATATAACAACTTTTCAAAAAAGAATTGGTAAAAAATATTATCTGAGCATCAAGTTATGACCACCGGAATTGTTATTTTTGTTTGATGGGTTGAATTTTGGAAATTAGATAAAGTTCTTAACCAACAAACACGTAAAGTACCATATTGTAGAGCATGAATATATAAGAACTTTTGAAAAAGGAACCGGTAAAAAATATTATCTGAGTACCAAGTTATGACCACCTAAATAGTTATTTTCATTCGATGGGTTGAATTTTGGAAATTAGATAAATTTAATAATCAACAAACACGGAAGGTACCACGTTGTAGAGTATGAAAATATAACAACTTTTCAAAAAGGAATCGGTGCAAAATATTTTCCGAGTACCAAGTTATGACCACCTGAGTCGTTATTTTCATTTGATGGGTTGAATTTCGGAAATTACACGAAGTTACTAATTAGCAAACAAGGAAGTTACCATATTTAGAGCATGAAAATATAACAACTTTTCAAAAAAGAATCGGTACAAAATATTATCTGAGCATCAAGTTATGACCACCGGAATTGTTATTTTTGTTTGATGGGTTGAATTTTGGAAATTAGATAAAGTTCTTAACCAACAAACACGTAAGGTACCATATTGTAGAGCATGAAAATATAAGAACTTTTGAAAAAGGAACCGGTAAAAAATATTATCTGAGCACCAAGTTATGACCACCTAAATAGTTATTTTCATTCGATGGGTTGAATTTTGGAAATTAGATAAATTTAATAATCAGCAAACACGGAAGGTACCACGTTGTAGAGCATGAAAATATAACAACTTTTCAAAAAGGAATCGGTGCAAAATATATTCCGAGTACCAAGTTATGACCACCTGAGTCGTTATTTTCATTTGATGGGTTGAATTTCGGAAATTACACGAAGTTACTAATTAGCAAACACGGAAGTTACCATATTTAGAGCATGAAAATATAACAACTTTTCTAAAAAGAATTGGTACAAAATATTATCTGAGCATGAAGTTATGATCACCGGAATCGTTATTTTTGTTTGATGGGTTGAATTTGGGAAATTAGATAAAGTTCTTAACCAGCAAACACGTAAGGTACCATATTGTAGAGCATGAAAATATAAGAACTTTTGAAAAAGGAACCGGTAAAAAATATTATCTGAGCACCAAGTTACGACCACCTAAATAGTTATTTTCATTCGATGGGTTGAATTTTGGAAATTAGATAAATTTAATAATCAGCAAACACGGAAGGTACCACGTTGTAGAGCATGAAAATATAACAAATTTTCAAAAAGGAATCGGTGCAAAATATTATCCGAGTACCAAGTTATGACCACCTGAGTCGTAATTTTCATTTGATGGGTTGAATTTCGGAAATTACACGAAGTTACTAATCAGCAAACACAGAAGGTACCATATTTAGAGCATGAAAATATAACAACTTTTCAAAAAAGAATCGGTAAAAAATATTATCTGAGCATCAACTTATGACCACCGGAATTGTTATTTTTGTTTGATGGGTTGAATTTTGGAAATTAGATAAAGTTCTTAACCAGCAAACACGTAAGGTACCATATTGTAGAGCATGAAAATATAAGAACTTTTGAAAAAGGAACCGGTAAAAAATATATCTGAGCACCAAGTTACGACCACCTAAATAGTTATTTTAATTCGATGGGTTGAATTTTGGAAATTAGATAAATTTAATAATCAGCAAACACGGAAGGTACCACGTTGTAGAGCATGAAAATATAACAACTTTTCAAAAAGGAATCGGTGCAAAATATTTTCCGAGTACCAAGTTATGACCACCTGAGTCGTTATTTTCATTTGATGGGTTGAATTTCGGAAATTACACGAAGTTACTAATTAGCAGACACGGAAGTTACCATATTTAGAGCATGAAAATATAACAACTTTTCAAAAAAGAATTGGTAAAAAATATTATCTGAGCATCAACTTATGACCACCGGAATTGTTATTTTTGTTTGATGGGTTGAATTTTGGAAATTAGATAAAGTTCTTAACCAGCAAACACGTAAGGAACCATATTGTAGAGCATGAAAATATAAGAACTTTTGAAAAAGGAACCGGTAAAAAATATTATCTGAGCACCAAGTTACGACCACCTAAATAGTTATTTTCATTCGATGGGTTGAATTTTGGAAATTAGATAAATTTAATAATCAGCAAACACGGAAGGTACCACGTTGTAGAGCATGAAAATATAACAACTTTTCAAAAAGGAATCGGTGCAAAATATTTTCCGAGTACCAAGTTATGACCACCTGAGTCGTTATTTTCATTTGATGGGTTGAATTTCGGAAATTACACGAAGTTACTAATTAGCAAACAAGGAAGTTACCATATTTAGAGCATGAAAATATAACAACTTTTCAAAAAAGAATCGGTACAAAATATTATCTGAGCATCAAGTTATGACCACCGGAATTGTTATTTTTGTTTGATGGGTTGAATTTTGGAAATTAGATAAAGTTCTTAACCAACAAACACGTAAGGTACCATATTGTAGAGCATGAAAATATAAGAACTTTTGAAAAAGGAACCGGTAAAAAATATTATCTGAGCACCAAGTTACGACCACCTAAATAGTTATTTTCATTCGATGGGTTGAATTTTGGAAATTAGATAAATTTAATAATCAGCAAACACGGAAGGTACCACGTTGTAGAGCATGAAAATATAACAACTTTTCAAAAAGGAATCGGTGCAAAATATTTTCCGAGTACCAAGTTATGACCACCTGAGTCGTTATTTTCATTTGATGGGTTGAATTTTGGAAATTACACGAAGTTACTAATTAGCAAACACGGAAGTTACCATATTTAGAGCATGAAAATATAACAACTTTTCAAAAAAGAATTGGTACAAAATATTATCTGAGCATGAAGTTATGATCACCGGAATCGTTATTTTTGTTTGATGGGTTGTATTTGGGAAATTAGATAAAGTTCTTAACCAGCAAACACGTAAGGTACCATATTGTAGAGCATGAAAATATAAGAACTTTTGAAAAAGGAACCGGTAAAAAATATTATCTGAGCACCAAGTTATGACCACCTAAATAGTTATTTTCATTCTATGGGTTGAATTTTGGAAATTAGATAAATTTAATAATCAGCAAACACGGAAGGTACCACGTTGTAGAGAATGAAAATATAACAACTTTTCAAAAAGGAATCGGTGCAAAATATTTTCCGAGTACCAAGTTATGACCACCTGAGTCGTTATTTTCATTTGATGGGTTGAATTTCGGAAATTACACGAAGTTACTAATTAGCAAACAAGGAAGTTACCATATTTAGAGCATGAAAATATAACAACTTTTCAAAAAAGAATCGGTACAAAATATTATCTGAGCATCAAGTTATGACCACCGGAATTGTTATTTTTGTTTGATGGGTTGAATTTTGGAAATTAGATAAAGTTCTTAACCAACATACACGTAAGGTACCATATTGTAGAGCATGAAAATATAAGAACTTTTGAAAAAGGAACCGGTAAAAAATATTATCTGAGCACCAAGTTACGACCACCTAAATAGTTATTTTCATTCGATGGGTTGAATTTTGGAAATTAGATAAATTTAATAATCAGCAAACACGGAAGGTACCACGTTGTAGAGCATGAAAATATAACAACTTTTCAAAAAGGAATCGGTGCAAAATATTTTCCGAGTACCAAGTTATGACCACCTGAGTCGTTATTTTCATTTGATGGGTTGAATTTCGGAAATTACACGAAGTTACTAATTAGCAGACACGGAAGTTACCATATTTAGAGCATGAAAATATAACAACTTTTCAAAAAAGAATTGGTAAAAAATATTATCTGAGCATCAACTTATGACCACCGGAATTGTTATTTTTGTTTGATGGGTTGAATTTTGGAAATTAGATAAAGTTCTTAACCAGCAAACACGTAAGGTACCATATTGTAGAGCATGAAAATATAAGAACTTTTGAAAAAGGAACCGGTAAAAAATATTATCTGAGCACCAAGTTACGACCACCTAAATAGTTATTTTCATTCGATGGGTTGAATTTTGGAAATTAGATAAATTTAATAATCAGCAAACACGGAAGGTACCACGTTGTAGAGCATGAAAATATAACAACTTTTCAAAAAGGAATCGGTGCAAAATATTTTCCGAGTACCAAGTTATGACCACCTGAGTCGTTATTTTCATTTGATGGGTTGAATTTCGGAAATTACACGAAGTTACTAATTAGCAAACAAGGAAGTTACCATATTTAGAGCATGAAAATATAACAACTTTTCAAAAAAGAATCGGTACAAAATATTATCTGAGCATCAAGTTATGACCACCGGAATTGTTATTTTTGTTTGATGGGTTGAATTTTGGAAATTAGATAAAGTTCTTAACCAACAAACACGTAAGGTACCATATTGTAGAGCATGAAAATATAAGAACTTTTGAAAAAGGAACCGGTAAAAAATATTATCTGAGCACCAAGTTACGACCACCTAAATAGTTATTTTCATTCGATGGGTTGAATTTTGGAAATTAGATAAATTTAATAATCAGCAAACACGGAAGGTACCACGTTGTAGAGCATGAAAATATAACAACTTTTCAAAAAGGAATCGGTGCAAAATATTTTCCGAGTACCAAGTTATGACCACCTGAGTCGTTATTTTCATTTGATGGGTTGAATTTTGGAAATTACACGAAGTTACTAATTAGCAAACACGGAAGTTACCATATTTAGAGCATGAAAATATAACAACTTTTCAAAAAAGAATTGGTACAAAATATTATCTGAGCATGAAGTTATGATCACCGGAATCGTTATTTTTGTTTGATGGGTTGAATTTGGGAAATTAGATAAAGTTCTTAACCAGCAAACACGTAAGGTACCATATTGTAGAGCATGAAAATATAAGAACTTTTGAAAAAGGAAGCGGTAAAAAATATTATCTGAGCACCAAGTTATGACCACCTAAATAGTTATTTTCATTTGATGGATTGAATTTTGGAAATTAGATAAATTTACTAAACAGCAAACACGGAAGGTACCACGTTGTAGAGTATGAAAATATAACAACTTTTCAAAAAGGAATCGGTGCAAAATATTATCCGAGTACCAAGTTAAGACCACCTGAGTCGTTATTCTCATTTGATGGGTTGAATTCCGGAAATTACACTAAGTTACTAATTAGCAAACACGTAAGTTACCATATTTAGAGCATGAAAATATAACAACTTTTCAAAAAAGAATTAGTACAAAATATTATCTGAGCATCAAGTTATGATCACCGGAATCGTTATTTTTGTTTGATGGGTTGAATTTGAGAAATTAGATAAAATTCTTAACCAGCAAACACGTAAGGTACCATATTGTAGAGCATGAAAATATAAGAACTTTTGAAAAAGGAACCGGTAAAAAATATTATCTGAGCACCAAGTTATGACCACCTAAATAGTTATTTTCATTTGATGGGTTGAATTTTGAAAATTAGATAAATTTACTAATCAGCAAACACGGAAGGTACCACGTTGTAGAGCATGAAAATATAACAACTTTTCAAAAAGGAATCGGGGCAAAATTTTATCCGAGTACCAAGTTATGACCACCTGAGTCGTAATTTTCATTTGATGGGTTGAATTTCGGAAATTACACGAAGTTACTAATTAGCAAACACAGATGTTACCATATTTAGAGCATGAAAATATAACAACTTTTCAAAAAAGAATTGGTACAAAATATTATCTGAGCATGAAGTTATGATCACCGGAATCGTTATTTTTGTTTGATGGGTTGAATTTTGGAAATTAGATAAAGTTCTTAACCAGCAAACACGAAAGGTACCATATTGTAGAACATGAAAATATAAGAACTTTTGAAAAAGGAACCGGTAAAAAATATTATCTGAGCACCAAGTTATGACCACCTAAATAGTTATTTTCATTCGATGGGTTGAATTTTGGAAATTAGATAAATTTAATAATCAGCAAACACGGAAGGTACCACGTTGTACAGCATGAAAATATAACAACTTTTCAAAAAGGAATCGGTGCAAAATATTTTCCGAGTACCAAGTTATGACCACCTGAGTCGTTATTTTCATTTGATGGGGTGAATTTCGGAAATTACACGAAGTTACTAATTAGCAAACACAGATGTTACCATATTTAGAGCATGAAAATATAACAACTTTTCAAAAAAGAATTGGTACAAAATATTATCTGAGCATGAAGTTATGGTCACCGGAATCGTTATTTTTGTTTGATGGGTTGAATTTGGGAAATTAGATAAAGTTCTTAACTAGCAAACACGTAAGGTACCATATTGTAGAGCATGAAAATATAAGAACTTTTGAAAAAGGAACCGGTAAAAAATATTATCTGAGCACCAAGTTATGGCCACCTAAATAGTTATTTTCATTTGATGGGTTGAATTTTGGAAATTAGATAAATTTACTAATCAGCAAACACGGAAGGTACCACGTTGTAGAGTATGAAAATATAACAACTTTTCAAAAAGGAATCGGTGCAAAATATTATCCGAGTACCAAGTTAAGACCACCTGAGTCGTTATTTTCATTTGATGGGTTGAATTTCGGAAATTACACGAAGTTACTAATTAGCAAACAAGGAAGTTACCATATTTAGAGCATGAAAATATAACAACTTTTCAAAAAAAATTAGTACAAAATATTATCTGAGCATCAAGTTATGATCACCGGAATCGTTATTTTTGTTTGATGGGTTGAATTTGAGAAATTAGATAAAATTCTTAACCAGCAAACACGTAAGGTACCATATTGTAGAGCATGAAAATATAAGAACTTTTGAAAAAGGAACCGGTAAAAAATATTATCTGAGCACCAAGTTATGACCACCTAAATAGTTATTTTCATTTGATGGGTTGAATTTTGAAAATTAGATAAATTTACTAATCAGCAAACACGGAAGGTACCACGTTGTAGAGCATGAAAATATAACAACTTTTCAAAAAGTAATCGGTGCAAAATGTTATCCGAGTACAGAGTTATGACCACCTGAGTCGTAATTTTCATTTGATGGGTTGAATTTTGGAAATTACACGAAGTTACTAATCAGCAAACACAGAATGTACCATATTTAGACATGAAAATATAACAACTTTTCAAAAAAGAATCGGTAAAAAATATTATCTGAGCATCAACTTATGACCACCGGAATTGTTATTTTTGTTTGATGGGTTGAATTTTGGAAATTAGATAAAGTTCTTAACCAGCAAACACGTAAGGTACCATATTGTAGAGCATGAAAATATAAGAACTTTTGAAAAAGGAACCGGTAAAAAATATTATCTGAGCACCAAGTTATGACCACCTAAATAGTTATTTTCATTCGATGGGCTGAATTTTGGAAATTAGATAAATTTAATAATCAGCAAACACGGAAGGTACCACGTTGTAGAGCATGAAAATATAACAACTTTTAAAAAAGGAATCGGTGCAAAATATTTTCCGAGTACCAAGTTATGACCACCTGAGTCGTTATTTTCATTTGATGGGTTGAATTTCGGAAATTACACGAAGTTACTAATTACCAAACACATAAGTTACCGTATTTAGAGCATGAAAATATAACAACTTTTCAAAAAAGAATTGGTACAAAATATTATCTGAGCATCAAGTTATGATCACCGGAATCGTTATTTTTGTTTGATGGGTTGAATTTGGGAAATTAGATAAAGTTCTTAACCAGCAAACACGTAAGGTACTATATTGTAGAGCATGAAAATATAAGAACTTTTGAAAAAGGAACCGGTAAAAAATATTATCTGAGCTCCAAGTTATGACCACCTAAATAGTTATTTTCATTTGATGGGTTGAATTTTGAAAATTAGATAAATTTACTAATCAGCAAACACGGAAGGTACCACGTTGTAAAGGATGAAAATATAACAACTTTTCAAAAAGGAATCGGTGTAAAATATTATCCGAGTACCAAGTTATGACCACCTAAGTCGTTATTTTCATTTGATGGGTTGAATTTCGGAAATTACACGAAGTTACTAATTAGCAAACACGGAAGTTACCATATTTAGAGCATGAAAATATAACAACTTTTCAAAAAAGAATCGGTAAAAAATATTATCTGAGCATCAACTTATGACCACCGGAATTGTTATTTTTGTTTGATGGGTTGAATTTTGGAAATTAAATAAAGTTCTTAACCAGCAAACACGTAAGGTACCATATTGTAGAGCATGAAAATATAAGAACTTTTGAAAAAGGAACCTGTAAAAAATATTATCTGAGCACCAAGTTATGACCACCTAAATAGTTATTTTCATTCGATGGGTTGAATTTTGGAAATTAGATAAATTTAATAATCAGCAAACACGGAAGGTACCACGTTGTAGAGAATGAAAATATAACAACTTTTCAAAAAGGAATCGGTGCAAAATATTTTCCGAGTACCAAGTTATGACCACCTGAGTCGTTATTTTCATTTGATGGGTTGAATTTCGGAAATTACACGAACTTACTAATTAGCAAACAAGGAAGTTACCATATTTAGAGCATGAAAATATAACAACTTTTCAAAAAAGAATCGGTACAAAATATTATCTGAGCATCAAGTTATGACCACCGGAATTGTTATTTTTGTTTGATGGGTTGAATTTTGGAAATTAGATAAAGTTCTTAACCAACATACACGTAAGGTACCATATTGTAGAGCATGAAAATATAAGAACATTTGAAAAAGGAACCGGTAAAAAATATTATCTGAGCACCAAGTTACGACCACCTAAATAGTTATTTTCATTCGATGGGTTGAATTTTGGAAATTAGATAAATTTAATAATCAGCAAACACGGAAGGTACCACGTTGTAGAGAATGAAAATATAACAACTTTTCAAAAAGGAATCGGTGCAAAATATTTTCCGAGTACCAAGTTATGACCACCTGAGTCGTTATTTTCATTTGATGGGTTGAATTTCGGAAATTACACGAACTTACTAATTAGCAAACAAGGAAGTTACCATATTTAGAGCATGAAAATATAACAACTTTTCAAAAAAGAATCGGTACAAAATATTATCTGAGCATCAAGTTATGACCACCGGAATTGTTATTTTTGTTTGATGGGTTGAATTTTGGAAATTAGATAAAGTTCTTAACCAACATACACGTAAGGTACCATATTGTAGAGCATGAAAATATAAGAACTTTTGAAAAAGGAACCGGTAAAAAATATTATCTGAGCACCAAGTTACGACCACCTAAATAGTTATTTTCATTCGATGGGTTGAATTTTGGAAATTAGATAAATTTAATAATCAGCAAACACGGAAGGTACCACGTTGTAGAGCATGAAAATATAACAACTTTTAAAAAAGGAATCGGTGCAAAATATTTTCCGAGTACCAAGTTATGACCACCTGAGTCGTTATTTTCATTTGATGGGTTGAATTTCGGAAATTACACGAAGTTACTAATTAGCAGACACGGAAGTTACCATATTTAGAGCATGAAAATATAACAATTTTTCAAAAAAGAATTGGTAAAAAATATTATCTGAGCATCAACTTATGACCACCGGAATTGTTATTTTTGTTTGATGGGTTGAATTTTGGAAATTAGATAAAGTACTTAACCAGCAAACACGTAAGGTACCATATTGTAGAGCATGAAAATATAAGAACTTTTGAAAAAGGAACCGGTAAAAAATATTATCTGAGCACCAAGTTACGACCACCTAAATAGTTATTTTCATTCGATGGGTTGAATTTTGGAAATTAGATAAATTTAATAATCAGCAAACACGGAAGGTACCACGTTGTAGAGCATGAAAATATAACAACTTTTCAAAAAGGAATCGGTGCAAAATATTTTCCGAGTACCAAGTTATGACCACCTGAGTCGTTATTTTCATTTGATGGGTTGAATTTCGGAAATTACACGAACTTACTAATTAGCAAACAAGGAAGTTACCATATTTAGAGCATGAAAATATAACAACTTTTCAAAAAAGAATCGGTACAAAATATTATCTGAGCATCAAGTTATGACCACCGGAATTGTTATTTTTGTTTGATGGGTTGAATTTTGGAAATTAGATAAAGTTCTTAACCAACAAACACGTAAGGTACCATATTGTAGAGCATGAAAATATAAGAACTTTTGAAAAAGGAACCGGTAAAAAATATTATCTGAGCACCAAGTTACGACCACCTAAATAGTTATTTTCATTCGATGGGTTGAATTTTGGAAATTAGATAAATTTAATAATCAGCAAACACGGAAGGTACCACGTTGTAGAGCATGAAAATATAACAACTTTTCAAAAAGGAATCGGTGCAAAATATTTTCCGAGTACCAAGTTATGACCACCTGAGTCGTTATTTTCATTTGATGGGTTGAATTTCGGAAATTACACGAAGTTACTAATTAGCAAACACGGAAGTTACCATATTTAGAGCATGAAAATATAACAACTTTTCAAAAAAGAATTGGTACAAAATATTATCTGAGCATGAAGTTATGATCACCGGAATCGTTATTTTTGTTTGATGGGTTGAATTTGGGAAATTAGATAAAGTTCTTAACTAGCAAACACGTAAGGTACCATATTGTAGAGCATGAAAATATAAGAACTTTTGAAAAAGGAACCGGTAAAAAATATTATCTGAGCACCAAGTTATGACCACCTAAATAGTTATTTTCATTTGATGGGTTGAATTTTGGAAATTAGATAAATTTACTAATCAGCAAACACGGAAGGTACCACGTTGTAGAGTATGAAAATATAACAACTTTTCAAAAAGGAATCGGTGCAAAATATTATCCGAGTACCAAGTTAAGACCACCTGAGTCGTTATTCTCATTTGATGGGTTGAATTTCGGAAATTACACTAAGTTACTAATCAGCAAACACGTAAGTTACCATATTTAGAGCATGAAAATATAACAACTTTTCAAAAAAGAATTAGTACAAAATATTATCTGAGCATCAAGTTATGATCACCGGAATCGTTATTTTTGTTGGATGGGTTGAATTTGAGAAATTAGATAAAATTCTTAACCAGCAAACACGTAAGGTACCATATTGTAGAGCATGAAAATATAAGAACTTTTGAAAAAGGAACCGGTAAAAAATGTTATCTGAGCACCAAGTTATGACCACCTAAATAGTTATTTTCATTTGATGGGTTGAATTTTGAAAATTAGATAAATTTACTAAGCAGCAAATACGGAAGGTACCACGTTGTAGAGCATGAAAATATAACAACTTTTCAAAAAGGAATCGGGGCAAAATTTTATCCGAGTACCAAGTTATGACCACCTGAGTCGTAATTTTCATTTGATGGGTTGAATTTCGGAAATTACACGAAGTTACTAATCAGCAAACACAGAAGGTACCATATTTAGAGCATAAAAATATAACAACTTTTCAAAAAAGAATCGGTAAAAAATATTATCTGAGCATCAACTTATGACCACCGGAATTGTTATTTTTGTTTGATGGTTGAATTTTGGAAATTAGATAAAGTTCTTAACCAACATACACATAAGGTACCATATTGTAGAGCATGAAAATATAAGAACTTTTGAAAAAGGAACCGGTAAAAAATATTATCTGAGCACCAAGTTACGACCACCTAAATAGTTATTTTCATTCGATGGGTTGAATTTTGGAAATTAGATAAATTTAATAATCAGCAAACACGGAAGGTACCACGTTGTAGAGCATGAAAATATAACAACTTTTAAAAAAGGAATCGGTGCAAAATATTTTCCGAGTACCAAGTTATGACCACCTGAGTCGTTATTTTCATTTGATGGGTTGAATTTCGGAAATTACACGAAGTTACTAATTAGCAGACACAGAAGTTACCATATTTAGAGCATGAAAATATAACAACTTTTCAAAAAAGAATTGGTAAAAAATATTATCTGAGCATCAACTTATGACCACCGGAATTGTTATTTTTGTTTGATGGGTTGAATTTTGGAAATTAGATAAAGTTCTTAACCAGCAAACACGTAAGGTACCATATTGTAGAGCATGAAAATATAAGAACTTTTGAAAAAGGAACCGGTAAAAAATATTATCTGAGCACCAAGTTACGACCACCTAAATAGTTATTTTCATTCGATGGGTTGAATTTTGGAAATTAGATAAATTTAATAATCAGCAAACACGGAAGGTACCACGTTGTAGAGCATGAAAATATAACAACTTTTCAAAAAGGAATCGGTGCAAAATATTTTCCGAGTACCAAGTTATGACCACCTGAGTCGTTATTTTCATTTGATGGGTTGAATTTCGGAAATTACACGAAGTTACTAATTAGCAAACAAGGAAGTTACCATATTTAGAGCATGAAAATATAACAACTTTTCAAAAAAGAATCGGTACAAAATATTATCTGAGCATCAAGTTATGACCACCGGAATTGTTATTTTTGTTTGATGGGTTGAATTTTGGAAATTAGATAAAGTTCTTAACCAACAAACACGTAAGGTACCATATTGTAGAGCATGAAAATATAAGAACTTTTGAAAAAGGAACCGGTAAAAAATATTATCTGAGCACCAAGTTACGACCACCTAAATAGTTATTTTCATTCGATGGGTTGAATTTTGGAAATTAGATAAATTTAATAATCAGCAAACACGGAAGGTACCACGTTGTAGAGCATGAAAATATAACAACTTTTCAAAAAGGAATCGGTGCAAAATATTTTCCGAGTACCAAGTTATGACCACCTGAGTCGTTATTTTCATTTGATGGGTTGAATTTCGGAAATTACACGAAGTTACTAATTAGCAAACACGGAAGTTACCATATTTAGAGCATGAAAATATAACAACTTTTCAAAAAAGAATTGGTACAAAATATTATCTGAGCATGAAGTTATGATCACCGGAATCGTTATTTTTGTTTGATGGGTTGAATTTGGGAAATTAGATAAAGTTCTTAACTAGCAAACTCGTAAGGTACCATATTGTAGAGCATGAAAATATAAGAACTTTTGAAAAAGGAACCGGTAAAAAATATTATCTGAGCACCAAGTTATGACCACCTAAATATTTATTTTCATTTGATGGGTTGAATTTTGGAAATTAGATAAATTTACTAATCAGCAAACACGGAAGGTACCACGTTGTAGAGTATGAAAATATAACAACTTTTCAAAAAGGAATCGGTGCAAAATATTATCCGAGTACCAAGTTAAGACCACCTGAGTCCTTATTCTCATTTGATGGGTTGAATTTCGGAAATTACACTAAGTTACTAATTAGCAAACACGTAAGTTACCATATTTAGAGCATGAAAATATAACAACTTTTCAAAAAAGAATTAGTACAAAATATTATCTGAGCATCAAGTTATGATCACCGGAATCGTTATTTTTGTTGGATGGGTTGAATTTGAGAAATTAGATAAAATTCTTAACCAGCAAACACGTAAGGTACCATATTGTAGAGCATGAAAATATAAGAACTTTTGAAAAAGGAACCGGTAAAAAATATTATCTGAGCACCAAGTTATGACCACCTAAATAGTTATTTTCATTTGATGGGTTGAATTTTGAAAATTAGATAAATTTACTAATCAGCAAACACGGAAGGTACCACGTTGTAGAGCATGAAAATATAACAACTTTTCAAAAAGGAATCGGGGCAAAATTTTATCCGAGTACCAAGTTATGACCACCTGAGTCGTAATTTTCATTTGATGGGTTGAATTTCGGAAATTACACGAAGTTACTAATCAGCAAACACAGAAGGTACCATATTTAGAGCATAAAAATATAACAACTTTTCAAAAAAGAATCGGTAAAAAATATTATCTGAGCATCAACTTATGACCACCGGAATTGTTATTTTTGTTTGATGGTTGAATTTTGGAAATTAGATAAAGTTCTTAACCAGCAAACACGAAAGGTACCATATTGTAGAACATGAAAATATAAGAACTTTTGAAAAAGGAACCGGCAAAAAATATTATCTGAGCACCAAGTTATGACCACCTAAATAGTTATTTTCATTCGATGGGTTGAATTTTGGAAATTAGATAAATTTAGTAATCAGCAAACACGGAAGGTACCACGTTGTACAGCATGAAAATATAACAACTTTTCAAAAAGGAATCGGTGCAAAATGTTATCCGAGTACAGAGTTATGACCACCTGAGTCGTAATTTTCATTTAATGGGTTGAATTTCGGAAATTACACGAAGTTACTAATCAGCAAACACAGAATGTACCATATTTAGACATGAAAATATAACAACTTTTCAAAAAAGAATCGGTAAAAAATATTATCTGAGCATCAACTTATGACCACCGGAATTGTTATTTTTGTTTGATGGGTTGAATTTTGGAAATTAGATAAAGTTTTTAACCAGCAAACACGTAAGGTACCATATTGTAGAGCATGAAAATATAAGAACTTTTGAAAAAGGAACCGGTAAAAAATATTATCTGAGCACCAAGTTATGACCACCTAAATAGTTATTTTCATTCGATGGGCTAAATTTTGGAAATTAGATAAATTTAATAATCAGCAAACACGGAAGGTACCACGTTGTAGAGCATGAAAATATAACAACTTTTCAAAAAGGAATCCGTGCAAAATATTTTCCGAGTACCAAGTTATGACCACCTGAGTCGTTATTTTCATTTGATGGGTTGAATTTCGGAAATTACACGAAGTTACTAATTAGCAAACACGTAAGTTACCGTATTTAGAGCATGAAAATATAACAACTTTTCAAAAAAGAATTGGTACAAAATATTATCTGAGCATCAAGTTATGATCACCGGAATCGTTATTTTTGTTTTATGGGTTGAATTTGGGAAATTAGATAAAGTTCTTAACCAGCAAACACGTAAGGTACTATATTGTAGAGCAAGAAAATATAAGAACTTTTCAAAAAGGAACCGGTAAAAAATATTATCTGAGCTCCAAGTTATGACCACCTAAATAGTTATTTTCATTTGATGGGTTGAATTTTGAAAATTAGATAAATTTACTAATCAGCAAACACGGAAGGTACCACGTTGTAAAGGATGAAAATATAACAACTTTTCAAAAAGGAATCGGTGTAAAATATTATCCGAATACCAAGTTATGACCACCTGAGTCGTTATTTTCATTTGATGGGTTGAATTTCGGAAATTACACGAAGTTACTAATTAGCAAACACGGAAGTTACCATATTTAGAGCATGAAAATATAACAACTTTTCAAAAAAGAATCGGTAAAAAATATTATCTGAGCATCAACTTATGACCACCGGAATTGTTATTTTTGTTTGATGGGTTGAATTTTGGAAATTAAATAAATTTCTTAACCAGCAAACACGTAAGGTACCATATTGTAGAGCATGAAAATATAAGAACTTTTGAAAAAGGAACCTGTAAAAAATATTATCTGAGCACCAAGTTATGACCACCTAAATAGTTATTTTCATTCGATGGGTTGAATTTTGGAAAGTAGATAAATTTAATAATCAGCAAACACGGAAGGTACCACGTTGTAGAGCATGAAAATATAACAACTTTTCAAAAAGGAATCGGTGCAAAATATTTTCCGAGTACCAAGTTATGACCACCTGAGTCGTTATTTTCATTTGAAGGGTTGAATTTCGGAAATTACACGAAGTTACTAATTAGCAAACACGGAAGTTACCATATTTAGAGCATAAAAATATAACAACTTTTCAAAAAAGAATTGGTACAAAATATTATCTGAGCATGAAGTTATGATCCCCGGAATCGTTATTTTTGTTTGATGGGTTGAATTTGGGAAATTAGATAAAGTTCTTAACTAGCAAACACGTAAGGTACTATATTGTAGAGCATGAAAATATAAGAACTTTTGAAATAGGAACCGGTAAAAAATATTATCTGAGCACCAAGTTATGACCACCTAAATAGTTATTTTCATTTGATGGGTTGAATTTTGGAAATTAGATAAATTTACTAATCAGCAAACACGGAATGTACCACGTTGTAGAGCATGAAAATATAACAACTTTTCAAAAAGGAATCGGTGTAAAATATTATCCGAGTACTAAGTTATGACCACCCGAGTCGTAATTTTCATTTGATGGGTTGAATTTCAGAAATTACACGAAGTTACTAATCAGCAAACACGGAAGGTACCATATTTAGAGCATGAAAATATAACAACTTTTCAAAGAAGAATCGGTACAAAATATTATCTGAGCATCAAGTTATGACCACCGGAATTGTTAATTTTGTTTGATGGGTTGAATTTTGGAAATTAGATAAAGTTCTTAACCAGCAAACACGTAAGGTACCATATTGTAGAGCATGAAAATATAAGAACTTTTGAAAAAGGAACCGGTAAAAAATATCATCTGATCACCAAGTTATGACCACCTAAATAGTTATTTTCATTTGATGGGTTGAATTTTGGAAATTAGATAAATTTACTAATCAGAAAACACGGAAGGTACCACGTTGTAGAGCATGAAAATATAACAACTTTTCAAAATAGAATCGATGCAAAATATTTTCCGAGTACCAAGTTATGACCACCTGAGTCATTATTTTCATTTGATGGGTTGAATTTCGGAAATTACACGAAGTTACTAATTAGCAAACACGGAAGTTACCACATTTAGAGCATGAAAATATAACAACTTTTCAAAAAAGAATTGGTACAAAATATTATCTGAGCATCAAGTTATGATCACCGGAATCGTTATTTTTGTTTGATGGGTTGAATTTGGGAAATTAGATAAAGTTCTTAACCAGCAAACACGTAAGGTACTATATTGTAGAGCATGAAAATATAAGAACTTTTGAAAAAGGAACCGGTAAAAAATATTATCTGAGCTCCAAGTTATGACCACCTAAATAGTTATTTTCATTTGATGGGTTGAATTTTGGAAATTAGATAAATTTAATAATCAGCAAACACGGAAGGTACCACGTTGTAGAGCATGAAAATATATAAACTTTTCAAAAAGGAATCGGTGCAAAATATTTTCCGAGTACCAAGTTATGACCACCTGAGTCGTTATTTTCATTTGATGGGTTGAATTTCGGAAATTACACGAAGTTACTAATTAGCAAACACGGAAGTTACCATATTTAGAGCATGAAAATATAACAACTTTTCAAAAAAGAATTGGTACAAAATATTATCTGAGCATGAAGTTATGATCCCCGGAATCGTTATTTTTGTTTGATGGGTTGAATTTGGGAAATTAGATAAAGTTCTTAACTAGCAAACACGTAAGGTACTATATTGTAGAGCATGAAAATATAAGAACTTTAGAAAAAGGACCCGGTAAAAAATGTTATCTGAGCACCAAGTTATGACCACCTAAATAGTTATTTTCATTTGATGGGTTGAATTTTGGAAATTAGATAAATTTACTAATCAGCAAACACGAAATGTACCACGTTGTAGAGCATGAAAATATAACAACTTTTCAAAAAGGAATCGGTGTAAAATATTATCCGAGTACTAAGTTATGACCACCCGAGTCGTAATTTTCATTTGATGGGTTGAATTTCAGAAATTACACGAAGTTACTAATCAGCAAACACGGAAGGTACCATATTTAGAGCATGAAAATATAACAACTTTTCAAAGAAGAATCGGTACAAAATATTATCTGAGCATCAAGTTATGACCACCGGAATTGTTATTTTTGTTTGATGGGTTGAATTTTGGAAATTAGATAAAGTTCTTAACCAGCAAACACGTAAGGTACCATATTGTAGAGCATGAAAATATAAGAACTTTTGAAAAAGGAACCGGTAAAAAATATCATCTGATCACCAAGTTATGACCACCTAAATAGTTATTTTCATTTGATGGGTTGAATTTTGGAAATTAGATAAATTTACTAATCAGAAAACACGGAAGGTACCACGTTGTAGAGCATGAAAATATAACAACTTTTCAAAATAGAATCGATGCAAAATATTATCCGAGTACCAAGTTATAACCACCTGAGTCGTTATTTTCATTTGATGGGTTGAATTTCGGAAATTACACGAAGTTACTAATTGGCAAACATGGAAGTTACCATATTTAGAGCATGAAAATATAACAACTTTTCAAAAAAGAATTGGTACAAAATATTATCTGAGCATCAAGTTATGACCACCGGAATCGTTATTTTTGTTTGATGGGTTGAATTTGGGAAATTAGATAAAGTTCTTAACCAGCAAACACGTAAGGTATCATATTGTAGAGCATGAAAATATAAGAACTTTTGAAAAAGGAACCGGTAAAAAATATTATCTTAGCACCAAGTTATGACCACCTAAATAGTTATTTTCGTTTGATGGGTTGAATTTTGGAAATTAGATAAATTTACTAATCAGCAAACACTGAAGGTACCACGTTGTAGAACATGAAAATATAACAACTTTTCAAAAAGGAATCGGTGTAAAATATTATCCGAATACAAAGTTATGACCACCCGAGTCGTAATTTTCATTTGATGGGTTGAATTTCGGAAATTATACAAAGTTACTAATCAGCAAACACGGAAGGTACCATATTTAGAGCATGAAAATATAACAACTTTTCAAAAAAGAATCGGTACAAAATATTATCTGAGCATCAAGTTATGACCACCGGAATTGTTATTTTTGTTTGATGTGTTGAATTTTGAAATTTTTTTTAAAGTTATTAACTAGCAAACACGTAAGGTACCATATTGTAGAGCATGAAAATATAAGAACTTTTGAAAAAGGAACCGGTAAGGAATATTATCTGAGCACCAAGTTATGACCACCTAAATAGTTATTTTCGTTTGATGGGTTGAATTTTGGAAATTAGATAAATTTACTAATCAGCAAACACGGGAGGTACCACGTTGTAGAGCATGAAAATATAACAACTTTTTCAAAAAGGAATCGGTGCAAAATATTATCCGAGTACCAAGTTATAACCACCTGAGTCGTTATTTTCATTTGATGGGTTGAATTTGGGAAATTATACGAAGTTACTAATTAGCAAACACGGAAGTTACCATATTTAGAGCATGAAAATATAACAACTTTTCAAAAAAGAATTGGTACAAAATATTATCCGAGCATCAAGTTATGACCACCGGAATCGTTATTTTTGTTTGATGGGTTGAATTTGGGAAATTATATAAAGTTCTTAACCAGCAAACACGTAAGGTACCATATTGTAGAGCATGAAAATATAAGAACTTTTGAAAAAGGAACCTGTAAAAAATATTATCTGAGCACCAAGTTATGACCACCTACATAGTTATTTTCATTCGATGGGTTGAATTTTGGAAATTAGATAAATTTAATAATCAGCAAACACGGAAGGTACCACGTTGTAGAGCATGAAAATATAACAACTTTTCAAAAAGGAATCGGTGCAAAATATTTTCCGAGTACTAAGTTATGACCACCTGAGTCGTTATTTTCATTTGATGGGTTGAATTTCGGAAATTACACGAAGTTACTAATTAGCAAACACGGAAGTTACCATATTTAGAGCATGAAAATATAACAACTTTTCAAAAAAGAATTGGTACAAAATATTATCTGAGCATGAAGTTATGATCCCCGGAATCGTTATTTTTGTTTGATGGGTTGAATTTGGGAAATTAGATAAAGTTCTTAACTAGCAAACACGTAAGGTACTATATTGTAGAGCATGAAAATATAAGAACTTTTGAAAAAGGAACCGGTAAAAAATATTATCTGAGCACCAAGTTATGACCACCTAAATAGTTATTTTCATTTGATGGGTTGAATTTTGGAAATTAGATAAATTTACTAATCAGCAAACACGGAATGTACCACGTTGTAGAGCATGAAAATATAACAACTTTTCAAAAAGGAATCGGTATAAAATATTATCCGAGTACTAAGTTATGACCACCCGAGTCGTAATTTTCATTTGATGGGTTGAATTTCAGAAATTACACGAAGTTACTAATCAGCAAACACGGAAGGTACCATATTTAGAGCATGAAAATATAACAACTTTTCAAAGAAGAATCGGTACAAAATATTATCTGAGCATCAAGTTATGACCACCGGAATTGTTATTTTTGTTTGATGGGTTGAATTTTGGAAATTAAATAAAGTTCTTAACCAGCAAACACTTAAGGTACCATATTGTAGAGCATGAAAATATAAGAACTTTTGAAAAAGGAACCGGTAAAAAATATTATCTGAGCATCAAGTTATGACCACTTAAATAGTTATTTTCATTTGATGGGTTGAATTTTTAAAATTAGATAAATTTACTAAACAGCAAACACGGAAAGTACCACGTTGTAGAGCAGGAAAATATAACAACTTTTTCAAAATGGAATCGGTGCAAAATATTATCCGAGTACCAAGTTATAACCACCTGAGTCGTTATTTTCATTTGATGGGTTGAATTTGGGAAATTATACGAAGTTACTAATTAGCAAACACGGAAGTTACCATATTTAGAGCATGAAAATATAACAACTTTTCAAAATAGAATTGGTACAAAATATTATCTGAGCATCAAGTTATGACCACCAGAATCGTTATTTTTATTTGATGGGTTGAATTTGGGAAATTATATAAAGTTCTTAACCAGCAAACACGTAAGGTACCATATTGTAGAGCATGAAAATATAAGAACTTTTGAAAAAGGAACCGGTAAAAAATATTATCTGAGCATCAAGTTATGACCACTTAAATAGTTATTTTCATTTGATGGGTTGAATTTTGAAAATTAGATAAATTTACTAAACAGCAAACACGGAAAGTACCACGTTGTAGAGCAGGAAAATATAACAACTTTTTCAAAAAGGAATCGGTGCAAAATATTATCCGAGTACCAAGTTATAACCACCTGAGTCGTTATTTTCATTTGATGGGTTGAATTTGGGAAATTACACGAAGTTACTAATTAGCAAACACGGAAGTTACCATATTTAGAGCATGAAAATATAACAACTTTTCAAAAAAGAATTGGTACAAAATATTATCTGAGCATCAAGTTATGACCACCGGAATCGTTATTTTTGTTTGATGGGTTGAATTTGGGAAATTAGATAAAGTTATTAACCAGCAAACACGTAAGGTATCATATTGTAGAGCATGAAAATATAAGAACTTTTGAAAAAGGAACCGGTAAAAAATATTATCTTAGCACCAAGTTATGACCACCTAAATAGTTATTTTCGTTTGATGGGTTGAATTTTGGAAATTAGATAAATTTACTAATCAGCAAACATGGAAGGTACCACGTTGTAGAGCTTGAAAATATAACAACTTTTCAAAAAGGAATCGGTGTAAAATATTATCCGAGTACAAAGTTATGACCACCCGAGTCGTAATTTTCATTTGATGGGTTGAATTTCGGAAATTATACGAAGTTACTAATCAGCAAACACGGAAGGTACCATATTTAGAGCATGAAAATATAACAACTTTTCAAAAAAGAATCGGAACAAAATATTATCTGAGCATCAAGTTATGACCACCGGAATTGATATTTTTGTTTGATGTGTTGAATTTTGAAATTTTTTTTAAAGTTATTAACTAGCAAACACGTAAGGTACCATATTGTATAGCATGAAAATATAAGAACTTTTGAAAAAGGAACCGGTAAAGAATATTATCTGAGCACCAAGTTATGACCACCTAAATAGTTATTTTCGTTTGATGGGTTGAATTTTGGAAATTAGATAAATTTACTAATCAGCAAACACGGGAGGTACCACGTTGTAGAGCATGAAAATATAACAACTTTTTCAAAAAGGAATCGGTGCAAAATATTATCCGAGTACCAAGTTATAACCACCTGAGTCGTTATTTTCATTTGATGGGTTGAATTTCGGAAATTACACGAAGTTACTAATAAGCAAACACGGAAGTTACCATATTTAGAGCATGAAAATATAACAACTTTTCAAAAAAGAATTGGTACAAAATATTATCTGAGCATCAAGTTATGACCACCGGAATCGTTATTTTTGTTTAATGGGTTGAATTTGGGAAATTATATAAAGTTCTTAACCAGCAAACACGTAAGGTACCATATTGTAGAGCATGAAAATATAAGAACTTTTGAAAAAGGAACCGGTAAAAAATATTATCTGAGCATCAAGTTATGACCACTTAAATAGTTATTTTCATTTGATGGGTTGAATTTTGAAAATTAGATAAATTTACTAAACAGCAAACACGGAAAGTACCACGTTGTAGAGCAGGAAAATATAACAACTTTTTCAAAAAGGAATCGGTGCAAAATATTATCCGAGTACCATGTTATAACCACCTGAGTTGTTATTTTCATTTGATGGGTTGAATTTGGGAAATTACACGAAGTTACTAATTAGCAAACACGGAAGTTACCATATTTAGAGCATGAAAATATAACAACTTTTCAAAAAAGAATTGGTACAAAATATTATCTGAGCATCAAGTTATGACCACCGGAATCGTTATTTTTGTTTGATGGGTTGAATTTGGGAAATTAGATAAAGTTCTTAACCAGTAAACACATAAGGTATCACATTGTAGAGCAAGAAAATATAAGAACTTTTGAAAAAGGAACCGGTAAAAAATATTATCTTAGCACAAAGTTATGACCACCTAAATAGTTATTTTCGTTTGATGGGTTGAATTTTGATAATTAGATAAATTTACTAATCAGCAAACACAGAAGGTACCACGTTGTAGAGCATGAAAATATAACAAATTTTCAAAAAGGAATCGGTGTAAAATATTATCCGAGTACCAAGTTATGACCACCCGAGTCGTAATTTTCATTTGATGGGTTGAATTTCGGAAATTACACGAAGTTACTAATTAGCAAACACGGAAGTTACCATATTTAGAGCATGAAAATATAACAACTTTTCAAAAAAGAATCGGTACAAAATATTATCTGAGCATCAAGTTATGACCACCGGAATTGTTATTTTTGTTTGATGTCTTTAATTTTGGAAATTAGATAAAGTTCTTAACTAGCAAACACGTAAGGTACCATATTGTAGAGCATGAAAGTATAAGAACTTTTGAAAAAGGAACCGGTAAAAAATATTATCTGAGCACCAAGTTATGACCACCTAAATAGTTATTTTCATTCGATGGGTTGAATTTTGGAAATTAGATAAATTTAATAATCAGCAAACACGGAAGGTACCACGTTGTAGAGCATGAAAATATAACAACTTTTCAAAAAGGAATCGGTGCAAAATATTTTCCGAGTACCAAGTTATGACCACCTGAGTCGTTATTTTCATTTGATGGGTTGAATTTCGGAAATTACACGAAGTTACTAATTAGCAAACACGGAAGTTACCATATTTAGAGCATGAAAATATAACAACTTTTCAAAAAAGAATTGGTACAAAATATTATCTGAGCATGAAGTTATGATCACCGGAATCGTTATTTTTGTTTGATGGGTTGAATTTGGGAAATTAGAGAAAGTTCTTAACCAGCAAACACGTAAAGTACTATATTGTAGAGCATGAAAATATAAGAACTTTTGAAAAAGGAACCGGTAAAAAATATTATCTGAGCACCATGTTATGACCACCTAAATAGTTATTTTCATTTGATGGGTTGAATTTTGGAAATTAGATAAATTTACTAATCAGCAAACACGGAAGGTACCACGTTGTAGAGCATGAAAATATAACAACTTTTCAAAAAGGAATCGGTGTAAAATATTATCCGAGTACTAAGTTATGACCACCCGAGTCGTAATTTTCATTTGATGGGTTGAATTTCAGAAATTACACGAAGTTACTAATCAGCAAACACGGAAGGTACCATATTTAGAGCATGAAAATATAACAACTTTTCAAAAAAGAATCGGTACAAAATATTATCTGAGCATCAAGTTATGACCACCGGAATTGTTATTTTAGTTTGATGGGTTGAATTTTGGAAATTAGATAAAGTTCTTAACCAGCAAACACGTAAGGTACCATATTGTAGAGCATGAAAATATAAGAACTTTTGAAAAAGGAACCGGTAAAAAATATCATCTGATCACCAAGTTATGACCACCTAAATTGTTATTTTCATTTGATGGGTTGAATTTTGGAAATTAGATAAATTTACTAATCAGAAAGCACGGAAGGTACCACGTTGTAGAGCATGAAAATATAACAACTTTTCAAAATAGAATCGATGCAAAATATTATCCGAGTACCAAGTTATAACCACCTGAGTCGTTATTTTCATTTGATGGGTTGAATTTCGGAAATTACACGAAGTTACTAATTGGCAAACACGGAAGTTACCATATTTAGAGCATGAAAATATAACAACTTTTCAAAAAAGAATTGGCACAAAATATTATCTGAGCATCAAGTTATGACCACCAGAATCGTTATTTTTGTTTGATGGGTTGAATTTGGGAAATTAGATAAAGTTCTTAACCAGCAAACACATAAGGTATCATATTGTAGAGCAAGAAAATATAAGAACTTTTGAAAAAGGAACCGGTAAAAAATATTATCTTAGCACAAAGTTATGACCACCTAAATAGTTATTTTCGTTTGATGGGTTGAATTTTGAAAATTAGATAAATTTACTAATCAGCAAACACGGAAGGTACCACGTTGTAGAGCATGAAAATATAACAAATTTTCAAAAAGGAATCGGTGTAAAATATTATCCGAGTACCAAGTTATGACCACCCGAGTCGTAATTTTCATTTGATGGGTTGAATTTCGGAAATTACACGAAGTTACTAATTAGCAAACACGGAAGTTACCACATTTAGAGCATGAAAATATAACAACTTTTCAAAAAAGAATCGGTACAAAATATTATCTGAGCATCAAGTTATGACCACCGGAATTGTTATTTTTGTTTGATGTCTTTAATTTTGGAAATTAGATAAAGTTCTTAACCAGCAAACACGTAAGGTACTATATTGTAGAGCATGAAAATATAAGAACTTTTGAAAAAGGAACCGGTAAAAAATATTATCTGAGCACCAAGTTATGACCACCTAAATAGTTATTTTCATTTGATGGGTTGAATTTTGGAAATTCGATAAATTTACTAATCAGCAAACACGGAAGGTACCACGTTGTAGAGCATGAAAATATAACAACTTTTCAAAAAGGAATCGGTACAAAATATTATTTAAGCACCAAGTTATGACCACCTGAATCGTTATTTTAATTTGATGGGTTGAATTTTGGAAATTAGATAAAGTTCTTAACCAGCTAACACGTATGGTACCGTATTGTAGAGCATGAAAATAAATAAACTTTTGAAAAAGGAACTGGTATAAAATATTATCTGAGCACCAAGTTATGACCACCTATATAGTTATTTTCATTTGATGGGTTGAATTTTCGAAATTAGATAAAAATACTAATCAGCGAACACAGAAGGTACCATGTTGTAGAGCATGAAAATAGAACAACTTTTCAAAAAGGAATCGGTACAAAATATTATCTAAGTACCAAGTTATTACCTCCTGAATCGTTATTTTCATTTAATGGGTTGAATTTTGGAAATTACACAAAGTTACTAATCAGCAAACACGGAAGGTACCATATTGTAGAGCATGAATATATAACAACTTTTCAAAAAGGAATCGGTACAAAATATTATCTGAGCACCAAGTTATGACCACCTGAATCATTATTTTCATTTGATGGGTTGAATTCTGGAAATTAGATAAAGTTCTTAACTAGCAAACGCGTAAGGTACCATATTGTAGAGCATGAAAATATAATAACTTTTGAAAAAGGAACCGGTAAAAAATATTATTTGAACACCAAGTTATGACCACCTAAATAGTTATTTTTATTTGATGAGTTGAATTTTGGAAATTAGATAAATTTACTAATCAACAAACACGGAAGATACCATGTTATAGAGAATGAAAATAAAAAAACTCCTCAAAAAGGAATCTGTACAAAATATTATCTGAGCACTAAGTTATGACCACCAGAATCGTTATTTTCATTTTATGGGTTGAGTTTTGGAAAGTAGATAAAGTTCTTCACCAGCAAACGCGTAAGGTACCATATTGTAGAGCATGAAAATATAAGAACTTTTAAAAAAGGAACCGGTAAAAAATATTATTTGAGCAACAAGTTATGACCACCTAAATAGTTATTTTCATTTGATGGGTTGAATTTTGGCAATTAGATAAATTTACTAATCAGTAAACACGGAAGGTACCATATTGTAGAGCATGAAAATATAACAGCTTTTCAAAAAGGAATCGGTACAAAATATTATCTGAGCACAAAGTTATGACCACCTGAATCGTTATTTTCATTTGATGGGTTGAATTTCGGAAATTAGATAAAGTTCTTAACCAGCAAACACGTAAGGTACCATATTGTACAGCATGAAAATAAATAAACTTTTGAAAAAGGAACTGGTATAAAATATTATCTGGGCACAAAGTTATGACCACCTAAATACTTATTTCCATTTGATGGGTTGAATTTTGGAAATTAGATAAATTTACTAATCAGCAAACACGGAAGGTACCATGTTGTAGAGCATGAAAATATAACAATTTTTCAAAAAGGAATCGGTACAAAATATTATCTAAGTACCAAGTTATGACCTCCTGAATCGTAATTTTCATTTAATGGGTTGAACTTTGGAAATTACACAAAGTTACTAATCAGCAAACACGGAAGGTACCATATTGTAGAGCATGAAAATATAACAACTTTTCAAAAAGGAATCGGTACAAAATTTTATCTGAGCACCAAGTTATGACCACCTGAATCATTATATTCATTTGATGGGTTGAATTTTGGAAATTAGATAAAGTTCTTAACCAGCAAACGCGTAAGATACCATATTGTAGATCATGAAAATATAAGAACTTTTGAAAAAGGAACCGGTAAAAAATATTATCTGAGCACCAACTTATGACCACCGAAATAGTTATTTTCATTTGATGAGTTGAATTTTGGAAATTAGATAAATTTACTAATCAACAAACACGGAAGATACCATGTTATAGAGAATGAAAATAAAAAAACTCCTCAAAAAGGAATTGGTACAAAATATTATCTGAGCACTAAGTTATGACCACCAGAATCGTTATTTTCATTTTATGGGTTGAGTTTCGGAAAGTAGATAAAGTTCTTCACCAGCAAACGCGTAAGGTACCATATTGTAGAGCATGAAAATATAAGAACTTTTAAAAAAGGAACCGGTAAAAAATATTATTTGAGCAACAAGTTATGACCACCTAAATAGTTATTTTCATTTGATGGGTTGAATTTTGGCAATTAGATAAATTTACTAATCAGCAAACACGGAAGGTACCATATTGTAGAGCATGAAAATATAACAGCTTTTCAAAAAGGAATCGGTACAAAATATTATCTGAGCACAAAGTTATGACCACCTGAATCGTTATTTTCATTTGATGGGTTGAATTTCGGAAATTAGATAAAGTTCTTAACCAGCAAACACGTAAGGTACCATATTGTACAGCATGAAAATAAATAAACTTTTGAAAAAGGAACTGGTATAAAATATTATCTGGGCACAAAGTTATGACCACCTAAATACTTATTTCCATTTGATGGGTTGAATTTTGGAAATTAGATAAATTTACTAATCAGCAAACACGGAAGGTACCATGTTGTAGAGCATGAAAATATAACAATTTTTCAAGAAGGAATCGGTACAAAATATTATCTAAGTACCCAGTTATGACCTCCTGAATCGTAATTTTCATTTAATGGGTTGAACTTTGGAAATTACACAAAGTTACTAATCAGCAAACACGGAAGGTACCATATTGTAGAGCATGAAAATATAACAACTTTTCAAAAAGGAATCGGTACAAAATATTATCGGAGCACCAAGTTATGACCACCTGAATCGTTATATTCATTTGATGGGTTGAATTTTGGAAATTAGATAAAGTTCTTAACCAGCAAACGCGTAAGATACCATATTGTGGATCATGAAAATATAAGAACTTTTGAAAAAGGAACCGGTCAAAAATATTATCTGAGCACCAACTTATGACCACCGAAATAGTTATTTTCATTTGATGGGTTGAATTTTGGTAATTAGATAAATTTACTAATCAGCAAACACGGAAGGTACCATATTGTAGAGCATGAAAATATGACAACTTTTCAAAAAGGAATTGGTACAAAAAATTATCTGAGGACCAAGTTATGACCACCTGAACCGTTATTTTCATTTGATGGGTTGAATTTTGGAAATTAGATAAAGTTCTTAACCAGCTAACACGTATGGTACCATATTGTAGAGCATGAAAATAAATAAACTTTTGAAAAAGGAACTGGTATAAAATATTATCTGAGCACCAAGTTATGACCACCTAAATAGTTATTTTCATATGATGGGTTGAATTTTTGAAATTAGATAAAAATACTAATCAGCAAACACAGAAGGTACCATGTTGTAGAGCACGAAAAAAGAACAACTTTTCAAAAAGGAATCGGTACAAAATATTATCTAATTACCAAGTTATTACCTCCTGAATCGTTATTTTCATTTAATGGGTTGAATTTTGGAAATTACACAAAGTTACTAATCAGCAAACACGGAAGGTACCATATTGTAGAGCATGAAAATATAACAACTTTTCAAAAAGGAATCGGTACAAAATATTATCTGAGCACCAAGTTATGACCACCTGAATCATTATTATCATTTGATGGGTTGAATTCTGGAAATTAGATAAAGTTCTTAACTAGCAAACGCGTAAGGTACCATATTGTAGAGAATGAAAATATAAGAACTTTTGAAAAAGGAACCGTTAAAAAATATTATCTGAGCACCAAGTTATAACCACCTAAATAGTTATTTTCAATTGATGGGTTGAATTTTGGAAGTTAGATAAATTTTCTAATCAGCAAACACGGAAGGTACCCCACTGTAGATCATGAAAATATAACAACTTTTCAAAAAGGAATCGAAACAAAATATAATCTGAGCATCAAGTTATGACCACCTGAATCGTTATTTTCAGTTGATGGGTTGAATTTTGAAGATTTCATAAAGTTCTTAACCAGCAAACACGTAAGGTACCATACTGTAGAGCATTAAAATATAAGAACTTTTGAAAAAAGAACCGGTAAAAAATATTATTTGAGCACCAAGTTATGACCACCTAAATAGTTATTTTCATTTGATGAGTTGAATTTTGGAAATTAGATAAATTTACTAATCAACAAACACGGAAGATACCATATTATAGAGAATGAAAATAAAAGAACTCTTCAAAAAGGAATCGGTACAAAATATTATCTGAGCACTAAGTTATGACCACCAGAATCGTTATTTTCATTTTATGGGTTGAATTTTGGAAATCATATAAAGTTACTAATCAGCAAACACGGAAGGTACCATATTGTAGAGCATGAAAATATAACAACTTTTCAAAAAGGAATCGGTACAAAATATTATTCAAGCACCAAGTTATGACCACCTGAATCGTTATTTTAATTTGATGGGTTGAATTTTGGAAATTAGATAAAGTTCTTAACCAGCTAACACGTATGGTACCGTATTGTTGAGCATGAAAATAAATAAACTTTTGAAAAAGGAACTGGTATAAAATATTATCTGGGCACAAAGTTATGACCACCTAAATACTTATTTCCATTTGATGGGTTGAATTTTGGAAATTAGATAAATTTACTAATCAGCAAACACAGAAGGTACCATGTTGTAGAGCATGAAAATATAACAACTTTTCAAAAAGGAATCGGTACAAAATATTATCTAAGTACCAAGTTATTACCTCCTGAATCGTTATTTTCATTTAATGGGTTGAATTTTGGAAATTACACAAAGTTACTAATCAGCAAACACGGAAGGTACCATATTGTAGAGCATGAATATATAACAACTTTTCAAAAAGGAATCGGTACAAAATATTATCTGAGCACCAAGTTATGACCACCTGAATCATTATTTTCATTTGATGGGTTGAATTCTGGATATTAGATAAAGTTCTTAACTAGCAAACGCGTAAGGTACCATATTGTAGAGCATGAAAATATAATAACTTTTGAAAAAGGAACCGGTAAAAAATATTATTTGAACACCAAGTTATGACCACCTAATTAGTTATTTTTATTTGATGAGTTGAATTTTGGAAATTAGATAAATTTACTAATCAACAAACACGGAAGATACCATGTTATAGAGAATGAAAATAAAAAAACTCCTCAAAAAGGAATTGGTACAAAATATTATCTGAGCACTAAGTTATGACCACCAGAATCGTTATTTTCATTTTATGGGTTGAGTTTTGGAAAGTAGATAAAGTTCTTAACCAGCAAACGCGTAAGGTACCATATTGTAGAGCATGAAAATATAAGAACTTTTAAAAAAGGAACCGGTAAAAAATATTATTTGAGCAACAAGTTATGACCACCTAAATAGTTATTTTCATTTGATGGGTTGAATTTTGGCAATTAGATAAATTTACTAATCAGCAAACACGGAAGGTACCATATTGTAGAGCATGAAAATATAACAGCTTTTCAAAAAGGAATCGGTACAAAATATTATCTGAGCACAAAGTTATGACCACCTGAATCGTTATTTTCATTTGATGGGTTGAATTTCTGAAATTAGATAAAGTTCTTAACCAGCAAACACGTAAGGTACCATATTGTACAGCATGAAAATAAATAAACTTTTGAAAAAGGAACTGGTATAAAATATTATCTGGGCACAAAGTTATGACCACCTAAATACTTATTTCCATTTGATGGGTTGAATTTTGGAAATTAGATAAATTTACTAATCAGCAAACACGGAAGGTACCATGTTGTAGAGCATGAAAATATAACAATTTTTCAAGAAGGAATCGGTACAAAATATTATCTAAGTACCCAGTTATGACCTCCTGAATCGTAATTTTCATTTAATGGGTTGAACTTTGGAAATTACACAAAGTTACTAATCAGCAAACACGGAAGGTACCATATTGTAGAGCATGAAAATATAACAACTTTTCAAAAAGGAATCGGTACAAAATATTATCGGAGCACCAAGTTATGACCACCTGAATCGTTATATTCATTTGATGGGTTGAATTTTGGAAATTAGATAAAGTTCTTAACCAGCAAACGCGTAAGATACCATATTGTGGATCATGAAAATATAAGAACTTTTGAAAAAGGAACCGGTCAAAAATATTATCTGAGCACCAACTTATGACCACCGAAATAGTTATTTTCATTTGATGGGTTGAATTTTGGTAATTAGATAAATTTACTAATCAGCAAACACGGAAGGTACCATATTGTAGAGCATGAAAATATGACAACTTTTCAAAAAGGAATTGGTACAAAAAATTATCTGAGGACCAAGTTATGACCACCTGAACCGTTATTTTCATTTGATGGGTTGAATTTTGGAAATTAGATAAAGTTCTTAACCAGCTAACACGTATGGTACCATATTGTAGAGCATGAAAATAAATAAACTTTTGAAAAAGGAACTGGTATAAAATATTATCTGAGCACCAAGTTATGACCACCTAAATAGTTATTTTCATTTGATGGTGTGAATTTTTGAAATTAGGTAAAAATACTAATCAGCAAACACAGAAGGTACCATGTTGTAGAGCATGAAAATAGAACAACTTTTCAAAAAGGAATCGGTACAAAATATTATCTAATTACCAAGTTATTACCTCCTGAATCGTTATTTTCATTTAATGGGTTGAATTTTGGAAATTACACAAAGTTACTAATCAGCAAACACGGAAGGTACCATATTGTAGAGCATGAAAATATAACAACTTTTCAAAAAGGAATCGGTACAAAATATTATCTGAGCACCAAGTTATGACCACCTGAATCATTATTTTCATTTGATGGGTTGAATTCTGGAAATTAGATAAAGTTCTTAACTAGCAAACGCGTAAGGTACCATATTGTAGAGAATGAAAATATAAGAACTTTTGAAAAAGGAACCGTTAAAAAATATTATCTGAGCACCAAGTTATAACCACCTAAATAGTTATTTTCATTTGATGGGTTGAATTTTGGAAGTTAGATAAATTTTCTAATCAGCAAACACGGAAGGTACCCCACTGTAGATCATGAAAATATAACAACTTTTCAAAAAGGAATCGGAACAAAATATAATCTGAGCATCAAGTTATGACCACCTGAATCGTTATTTTCAGTTGATGGGTTGAATTTTGAAGATTTCATAAAGTTCTTAACCAGCAAACACGTAAGGTACCATACTGTAGAGCATTAAAATATAAGAACTTTTGAAAAAAGAACCGGTAAAAAATATTATTTGAGCACCAAGTTATGACCACCTAAATAGTTATTTTCATTTGATGAGTTGAATTTTGGAAATTAGATAAATTTACTAATCAACAAACATGGAAGATACCATATTATAGTGAATGAAAATAAAAGAACTCTTCAAAAATGAATCGGTACAAAATATTATCTGAGCACTAAGTTATGACCACCAGAATCGTTATTTTCACTTTATGGGTTGAATTTTGGAAATCAGATAAAGTTACTAATCAGCAAACACGGAAGGTACCACATTGTAGAGCATGAAAATATAACAACTTTTCAAAAAGGAATCTTTACAAAATATTATTTGAGCACCAAGTTATGACCACCTGAATCGTTATTTTAATTTGATTAGTTGAATTTTGGAAATTAGATAAAGTTCTTAACCAGCAAACGCATAAGGTACCATATTGTAGAGCATGAAAATACAAGAACTTTTGAAAAAGGAACCGGTAAAAAATATTATCTGAACACCAAGTTATGACCACCTAAATAGTTATTTTCATTTGAAGGTTTGAATTTTGGAAGTTAGATAAATTTTCTAATCAGCAAACAAGGAAGGTACCCCATTGTAGAGCATGAAAATATAACAACTTTTCAAAAAGGAATCGGAACAAAATATTATCTGAGCATCAAACTATGACCACCTGAATCGATATTTTCATTTGATGGGTTGAATTTTGAAGATTTGATAAAGTTCTTAACCAGCAAACACGTAAGGTACCATATTGTAGAGCATGAAAATATAAGAACTTTTGAAAAAAGAACCGTTAAAAAATATTATTTGAGCACCAAGTTATGACCACCTAAATAGTTATTTTCATTTGATGAGTTGAATTTTGGAAATTAGATAAATTTACTAATCAACAAACACGGAAGATACCATATTATAGAGAATGAAAATAAAAGAACTCTTCAAAAAGGAATCGGTACAAAATATTATCTGAGCACTAAGTTATGACCACCAGAATCGTTATTTTCATTTTATGGTTTGAATTTTGGAAATCAGATAAAGTTACTAATTAGCAAACACGGAAGCTACCATATTGTAGAGCATTAAAATATAACAACTTTTCAAAAAGGAATCGGTACAAAATATTATTTGAGCACCAAGTTATGACCACCTGAATCGTTATTTTAATTTGATGGGTTGAATTTTGGAAATTAGATAAAGTTCTTAACCAGCGAACGCATAAGGTACCATATTGTAGAGCATGAAAATACAAGAAATTTTGAAAAAGGAACCGGTAAAAAATTTTATCTGAACACCAAGTTATGACCACCTAAATAGTTATTTTCATTTGAAAGTTCGAATTTTGGAAGTTAGATAAATTTTCTAATCAGCAAACAAGGAAGTTACCCCGTTGTAGAGCATGAAAATATAACAACTTTTCAAAAAGGAATCGGAACAAAATATTATCTGAGCATCAAGCTATGACTACCTGAATCGTTATTTTCATTTGATGGGTTGAATTTTGAAGATTTGATAAAGTTCTTAACCAGCAAACACGTAAGGTACCATATTGTAGGGCATGAAAATATAAGAACTTTTGAAAAAGGAACCGGTAAAAAATATTATTTGAGCACCAAGTTATGACCACCTAAATAGTTATTTTCATTTGATGAGTTGAATTTTGAAAATTAGATAAATTTACTAATCAATAAACACGGAAGATACCATATTATAGAGAATGAAAATAAAAGAACTGCTCAAAAAGGAATCGGTACAAAATATTATCTGAGCACTAAGTTATGACCACCAGAATCGTTATTTTCATTTTATGGGTTGAATTTTGGAAATCAGATAAGGTTACTAATCAGCAAACACGAAAGGTACCATGTTGTAGAGCATGAAAATATAACAACTTTTCAAAACGGAATCGGTACAAAATATTATCTAAGTACCAAGTTATGACCTTCTGAATTGTTATTTTCATTTAATGGGTTGAATTTTGGAAATTACACAAAGTTACTAATCAGCAAACACGGAAGGTACCATATTGTAAAGCATGAAAATATAACAACTTTTCAAAAAGGAATCGGTACAGAATATTATCTGAGCACCAAGTTATGACCACCTGAATCGTTATTTTCATTTGATGGGTTAAATTTTGGAAATTAGATAAAATTCTTAACCAGCAAACGCGTAAGGTACCATTTTGTAGAGCATGAAAATATAAGAACTTTTGAAAAAGGAACTGGTGAAAAATATTATCTGAGCACCAACTTATAACCACCTAAATAGTTATTTTCATTTGATGGGTTGAATTTTGGAAGTTATATAAATTTTCTAATCAGCAAACACGGAAGGTACCCCGTTGTAGAGCATGAAAATATAACAACTTTTCAAAAAGGAATCGGAACAAAATATTATCTGAGCATCAAACTATGACCACCTGAATCGATATTTTCATTTGATGGGTTGAATTTTGAAGATTTGATAAAGTTCTTAACCAGCAAACATGTAAGGTACCATATTGTAGAGCATGAAAATATAAGAACTTTTGAAAAATGAACCGGTAAAAAATATTATTTGAGCACCAAGTTATGACCACCTAAATAGTTATTTTCATTTGATGAGTTGAATTTTGGAAATTAGATAAATTTACTAATCAACAAACACGGAAGATACCATATTATAGAGAATGAAAATAAAAGAACTCTTCAAAAAGGAATCGGTACAAAATATTATCTGAGCACTAAGTTATGACCACCAGAATCGTTATTTTCATTTTATGGGTTGAATTTTGGAAATCAGATAAAGTTACTAATCAGCAAACACGGAAGGTACCATATTGTAGAGCATGAAAATATAACAACTTTTCAAAAAGGAATCGGTACAAAATATTATCTGAGCACCAAGTTATGACCACCTGAATCGTTATTTTAATTTGATGGGTTGAATTTTGGAAATTAGATAAAGTTCTTAACCAGCAAACGCGTAAGGTACCATATTGTAGAGCATGAAAATATAAGAACTTTTGAAAAAGGAACCGGTAAAAAATATTATCTGAGCACCAAGTTATGACCACCTAAATAGTTATTTTCATTTGATGGGTTGAATTTTGGCAATTAGATAAATTTACTAATCAGCAAACACGGAAGGTACCATATTGTAGAGCATGAAAATATAACAACTTTTCAAAAAGGAATCGGTACAAAATATTATCTGAGCATCAAGTTATGACCACCTGAATCGTTATTTTCAGTAGATAGGTTGAATTTTGAAGATTTGATAAAGGTCTTAACTAGCGAACAAGTAAGGTACCATATTGTAGAGAATGAAAATATAACAACTTTTCAAAAAGGAATCGGTACAAAATATTATCTGAGCACCAAGTTATGACCACCTGAATCGTTATTTTCATTTGATGGGTTAAATTTTGGAAATTAGATAAAGTTCTTAACCAGCAAACGCGTAAGGTACCATATTGTAGAGCATGAAAATATAAGAACTTTTGAAAAAGGAACTGGTAAAAAATGTTATCTGAGCACCAACTTATAACCACCTAAATAGTTATTTTCATTTGATGGGTTGAATTTTGGAAGTTAGATAGATAAATTTACTAATCAGCAAACACGGAAAGTACCACGTTGTAGAGCAGGAAAATATAACAACTTTTCAAAAAGGAATCGGAATAAAATATTATTTGAGCATCAAGTTATGACCACCTGAATCGTTATTTTCAGTTGATGGGTTGAATTTTGAAGATTTGATAAAGTTCTTAACTAGCGAACACGTAAGGTACCATATTGTAGAGCATTAAAATATAAGAACTTTTGAAAAAGGAACCGGTAAAAAATATTATTTGAGCACCAAGTTATGACCACCTAAATAGTTATTTTCATTTGATGAGTTGAATTTTGGAAATTAGATAAATTTACTAATCAACAAACATGGATGATACCATATTATAGAGAATGAAAATAAAAGAATTGCTCAAAAAGGAATCGGTACAAAATATTATCTGGGCACTAAGTTATGACCACCAGAATCGTTATTTTCATTTTATGGGTTGAATTTTGGAAATCAGATAAAGTTACTAATCAGCAAACACGGAAGGTACCATATTGTAGAGCATGAAAATATAACAACTTTTCAAAAAGGAATCGGTAAAAAATATTATCTGAGCACCAAGTTATGACCACCTGAATCGTTATTTTCATTTGATGGGTTGAATTCCGGAAATTAGATAATGTTCTTAACCAGCAAACACGTAAGGTACCATATTGTAGAGAATGAAAATAAATAAACTTTTGAAACAGGAACCGGTAAAAAATATTATCTGAGCACCAAGTTATGACCACCTAAATTGTTATTTTCATTTGATGGGTTGAATTTTGGAAATTAGATAAAGTTACTAATCAGCAAACACGGAAGGTACCATATTGTAGAGCACGAAAATATAACAACGTTTAAAAAAGGAATCGGTACAAAATATTATCTGAGCACCAAGTTATAACCACCTGAATCGTTATTTTCATTTGATGGGATGAATTTTGGAAATTAGATAAAGTTCTTAACCAGCATTCGCGTAAGGTACCATATTGTAGAGCATTAAAATATAAGAACTTTTGAAAAAGGAACCGGTAAAAAATATTATCTGATCACCAACTTATAACCACCTAAATAGTTATTTTCATTTGATGGGTTGAATTTTGGAAGTTAGATAGATTTTCTAATCAGCAAACACGGAAGGTACCCCGTTGTAGAGCATGAAAATATAACAACTTTTCAAAAAGGAATCGGAACAAAATATTATATGAGCATCAAGTTGTGACCACCTGAATCGTTATTTTCAGTTGATGGGTTGAATTTTGAAGATTTGATAAAGTTCTTAACCTGCGAACACGTAAGGTACCATATTGTAGAGCATGAAAATATAAGAACTTTTGAAAAAGGAACCGGTCAAAAATATTATTTGAGCACCAAGTTATGAGCACCTAAATAGTTATTTTCATTTGAGGAGTTGAATTTTGGAAATTAGATAAATTTACTAATCAACAAACACGGAAGATACCATATTATATAGAATGAAAATAAAAGAACTCCTCAAAAAGGAATCGGTACAAAATTTTATCTGAGCACTAAGTTATGACCACCATAATCATTATTTTCATTTTATCGGTTGAATTTTGGAAATCAGATAAAGTTCCTAATCAGCAAACACGGAAGGTACCATATTGTAGAGCATGAAAATATAATAACTTTTCAAAAAGGAATCGGTACAAAATATTATCTGAGCACCAAGTTATGACCACCTAAATCGTTATTTTAATTTGATGGGTTGAATTTTGGAAATTAGATAAAGTTCTTAACCAGGAAATGCGTAAGGTACCATATTGTAGAGCATGAAAATATAAGAACATTTGAAAAAGGAACCGGTAAAAAATATTATTTGAGCACCAAGTTATGACCACCTAAATATTTATTTTTATTTGATGAGTTCAATTTTTGAAATTAGATAAATTTACTGATCAACAAACACGGAGATACCATATTATAGAGAATGAAAATAAAAGAACTCCGCAAAAAGGAATCGGTACAAAATATTATCTGAGCACCAAGTTATGACCACGAGAATCGTTATTTTCATTTTATGGGTTGAATTTTGGAAATCAGATAAAGTTACTAATCAGCAAACACGGAAGTACCATACTGTAGAGCATGAAAATATAACAACTTTTTAAAAAGGAATCGGTACAAAATATTATCTGAGCACCAAGTTATGAGCACCTGAATCATTATTTTAATTTGATGGGTTGAATTTTGGAAATTAGATAAAGTTCTTAACCAGCAAACGCGTAAGGTACCATATTGTAGAGAATGAAAATATAAGAACTTTTGAAAAAGGAACCGGTAAAAAATATTATCTGAGCACCAAGTTATGACCACCTAAATAGTTATTTTCATTTGATGGGTTGAATTTTGGCAATTAGATAAATTTACTAATCAGCAAACACGGAAGGTACCAAATTGTAGAGCAGGAAAATATAACAACTTTTCAAAAAGGAATCGGTACAAAATATTATCTGAGAACCAAGTTATGACCACCTGAATCGTTATTTTCATTTGATGGGTTGAATTTCGGAAATTAGATAAAGTTCTTAACCAGTAAACACGTAAGGTACCATATTGTAGAGCATGAAAATAAATAAACTTTTGAAAAAGGAACTGGTATAAAATATTATCTGAGCACCAAGTTATGACCACCTAAATAGTTATTTTCATTTGATGGGTTGAATTTTGGAAATTAGATAAAGTTCTTAACCAGCAAACGCGTAAGGTACCATATTGTAGAGCATGAAAATATAAGAACTTTTGAAAAAGGAACCGGTAAAAAATATTATCTGAGCACCAAGTTATGACCACCTAAATAGTTATTTTCATTTGATGGGTTGAATTTTGGCAATTAGATAAATTTACTAATCAGCAAACACGGAAGGTACCAAATTGTAGAGCAGGAAAATATAACAACTTTTCAAAAAGGAATCGGTATAAAATATTATCTGAGAACCAAGTTATGACCACCTGAATCGTTATTTTCATTTGATGGGTTGAATTTCGGAAATTAGATAAAGTTCTTAACCAGTAAACACGTAAGGTACCATATTGTAGAGCATGAAAATAAATAAACTTTTGAAAAAGGAACTGGTATAAAATATTATCTGAGCACCAAGTTATGACCACCTAAATAGTTATTTTCATTTGATGGGTTGAATTTTGGAAATTAGATAAAGTTCCTAACCAGCAAACGCGTAAGGTACCATATTGTAGAGCATGAAAATATAAGAACTTTTGAAAAAGGAACCGGTAAAAAATATTATCTGAGCACCAACTTATAACCACCTAAATAGTTATTTTCATTTGATGGGTTGAATTTTGGAAGTTAGATAGATTTTCTAATCAGCAAACACGGAAGGTACCCCGTTGTAGAGCATGAAAATATAACAACTTTTCAAAAAGGAATCGGAACAAAATATTATCTGAGCATCAAGTTATGACCACCTGAATCGTTATTTTCAGTTGATGGGTTGAATTTTGAAGATTTGATAAAGTTCTTAACCAGCGAACACGTAAGGTACCATATCGTAGAGCATGAAAATATAAGAACTTTTGAAAAAGGAACCGGTCAAAAATATTATTTGAGCACCAAGTTATGACCACCTAAATAGTTATTTTCATTTGAGGAGTTGAATTTTGGAAATTAGATAAATTTACTAATCAACAAACACGGAAGATACCATATTATATAGAATGAAAATAAAAGAACTCCTCAAAAAGGAATCGATACAAAATATTATCTGAGCACTAAGTTATGACCACCATAATCATTATTTTCATTTTATGGGTTGAATTTTGGAAATCAGATAAAGTTACTAATCAGCAAACACGGAAGGTACCATATTGTAGAGCATGAAAATATAACAACTTTTCAAAAAGGAATCGGTACAAAATATTATCTGAGCACCAAGTTATGACCACCTAAATCGTTATTTTAATTTGATGGGTTGAATTTTGGAAATTAGATAAAGTTCTTAACCAGGAAATGCGTAAGGTACCATATTGTAGAGCATGAAAATATAAGAACATTTGAAAAAGGAACCGGTAAAAATTATTATTTGAGCACCAAGTTATGACCACCTGAATATTTATTTTCATTTGATGAGTTCAATTTTTGAAATTAGATAAATTTTCTGATCAACAAACACGGAGATACCATATTATAGAGAGAATGAAAATAAAAGAACTCCGCAAAAAGGAATCGGTACAAAATATTATCTGAGCACCAAGTTATGACCACGAGAATCGTTATTTTCATTTTATGGGTTGAATTTTGGAAATCAGATAAAGTTACTAATCAGCAAACACGGAAGTACCATATTGTAGAGCATGAAAATATAACAACTTTTCAAAAAGGAATCGGTACAAAATATTATCTGAGCACCAAGTTATGAGCACCTGAATCATTATTTTAATTTGATGGGCTGAATTTTGGAAATTAGATATTGTTCTTAACCAGCAAACGCGTAAGGTACCATATTGTAGAGCATGAAAATATAAGAACTTTTGAAAAAGGAACCGGTAAAAAATATTATCTGAGCACCAAGTTATGACCACCTAAATAGTTATTTTCATTTGATGGGTTGAATTTTGGCAATTAGATAAATTTACTAATCAGCAAACACGGAAGGTACCAAATTGTAGAGCATGAAAATATAACAACTTTTCAAAAAGGAATCGGTACAAAATATTATCTGAGAACCAAGTTATGACCACCTGAATCGTTATTTTCATTTGATGGGTTGAATTTCGGAAATTAGATAAAGTTCTTAACCAGTAAACACGTAAGGTACCATATTGTAGAGCATGAAAATAAATAAACTTTTGAAAAAGGAACTGGTATAAAATATTATCTGAGCACTAAGTTATGACCACCTAAATAGTTATTTTCATTTGATGGGTTGAATTTTGGAAATTAGATAAAGTTCTTAACCAGCAAACGCGTAAGGTACCATATTGTAGAGCATGAAAATATAAGAACTTTTGAAAAAGGAACCGGTAAAAAATATTATCTGAGCACCAACTTATAATCACCGAAATAGTTATTTTCATTTGATGGGTTGAATTTTGAAAGTTAGATAAATTTTCTAATCTGCAAACAAGGAAGGTACCCCGTTGTAGAGCATGAAAATATAACGACTTTTCAAAAAGGAATCGGTACAAAATATTATCTAAGTACCAATTTATGACCTCCTGAATCGTTATTTTCATTAAATGGGTTGAATTTTGGAAATCAGATAAAGTTACTAATCAGCAAACACGGAAGGCACCATATTGTAGAGCATGAAAATATAACAACTTTTCAAAATGGAATTGGTACAAAATATTATCTGAGCACCAAGTTATGACCACCTGAATCGTTATTTTCGTTTGATGGGTTGAATTTTGGAAATTAGATAAAGTTCTTAACCAGCAAACGCGTAAGGTACCATATTGTAGAGCATGAAAATATAAGAACTTTTGAAAAAGGAACCGGTAAAAAATATTATCTGAGCACCAACTTATTACCACCGAAATAGTTATTTTCATTTGATGGGTTGAATTTTGAAAGTTAGATAATTTTTCTAATCTGCAAACAAGGAAGGTACCCCGTTGTAGAGCATGAAAATATAACAACTTTTCAAAAAGGAACCGGAACAAAATATTATCTGAGCATCAAGTTATGACCACCTGAATCGTTATTTTCAGTTGATGGGTTGAATTTTGAAGATTCGATAAAGTTGTTTACCAGCAAACACGTAAGGTACCATATTGTAGAACATTAAAATATAAGAACTTTTGAAAAAGGAACCGGTAAAAAATATTATTTGAGCACCAAGTTATGACCACCTAAATAGTTATTTTCATTTGATGAGTTGAATTTTGGAAATTAGATAAATTTATTAATCAACAAACATGGAAGATACCATAATATAAAGAATGAAAATAAAAGAACTCCTCAAAAAGGAATCGGTACAGAATATTATCTGAGCACTAAGTTATGACCACCAGAATCGTTATTTTCATTTTATGGGTTGAATTTTGGAAATCAGATAAAGTTACTAATCAGCAAACACGAAAGGTACCATATTGTAGAACATGAAAATATAACAACTTTTCAAAATGGAATCGGTACAAAATATTATCTGAGCACCAAGTTATAACCACCTTAATCATTATTTTCATTTGATGGGTTGAATTTTAGATATTAGATAAAGTTCTTAACCTACAAACGTGTAAGGTACCATATTGTAGAGCATGAAAATATAAGAACTTTTCAAAAAGAAACCGGTAAAAAATATTATCTAAGCAACAAGTTATGACCACCTAAATAGTTATTTTCATTTGATGGGTTGAATTTTGAAAATTAGATAAATTTACTTATCAACAAACACGGAAGATACCATATAATAGAGCACGAAAATATAAGAACTTTTGAAAAAGGAACCGGTAAAAAATAATATCTGAGCACCAAGTTATGCCTACCTAAATATTTATTTTCGTTTGATGGGTTGAATTTTGGCAATTAGATAAATTTACTAATCAGCAAACACGGAAGGTACCATATTGTAGAGCATAAAAATATAACAACTTTTCAAAAAGGAATCGGTACAAAATATAATCTGAGCACCAAGTTATAACCACCTGAATCGTTATTTTCATTTGATGGGTTGAATTTTGGAAATTAGATGAAGTTCTTAAGAAGCAAACGCGAAAGGTACCATATTGTAGAGCATGAAAATATAATAACTTTTGAAAAAGGAACCGGTAAAAAAAATTATTTGAGCACCAAGTTATGACCACCTAAATAGTTATATTCATTTGATGGGTTGAATTTTGGAAATCAGATAAAGTTACTAATCAGCAAACACGGAAGTACCATGTTGTAGAGCATGAAAAAATAACAAATTTTTAAAAAGGAATCGGTACAAAATATTATCTGAGCACCAAGTTATGACCACCTGAATCGTTATTTTAATTTGATGGGTTGAATTTTGGAAATAAGATAAAGTTCTTAACGAGCAAACGCGTAAGGTACCATATTGTAGAGCATGCAAATATAAGATCTTTTGAAAAAGGAACCGGTAAAAAATATTATTTGAGCAACAAGTTATGACACCTAAATAGTTATTTTCATTTGATGGGTTGAATTTTGGCAATTAGATAAATTTACTAATCAGCAAACACGGAAGGTACCATATTGTAGAGCATGAAAATATAGCAAATTTTCAAAAAGGAATCGGTACAAAAATATTATCTGAGCACCAAGTTATGACCACCTGAATCGTTATTTTCATTTGATGGGTTGAATTTCGGAAATTAGATAAAGTTCTTAACCAGCAAACACGTAAGGTACCATATTGTAGAGCATGAAAATAATTAAACTTTTGAAAAAGGAACTGGTATAAAATATTATCTGAGCACCAAGTTATGACCACCTAAATAGTTATTTTCATTTGATGGGTTGAATTTTGGAAATTAGATAAAGTTCTTAACCAGCAAACGCGTAAGGTACCATATTGTAGAGCTTGCAAATATAAGAACTTTTGAAAAAGGAACCGGTAAAAAATATTATCTGAGCACCAAGTTATGACCACCTAAATAGTTATTTTCATTTGATTGGTTGAATTTTGGCAATTAGATAAATTTACTAATCAGCAAACACGGAAGGTACCATATTGTAGAGCATGAAAATATAGCAACTTTTCAAAAAGGAATCGGTACAAAAATATTATCTTAGCACCAAGTTATGACCACCTGAATCGTTATTTTAATTTGATGGGTTGAATTTTGGAAATTAGATAAAGTTCTTAACCAGCAAACGCGTAAGGTACCATATTGTAGAGCATGAAAATATAAGAACTTTTGAAAAAGGAACCGGTAAAAAATATTATCTGAGCACCAAGTTATGACCACCTAAATAGTTATTTTCATTTGATGGGTTGAATTTTGGAAATTAGATAAATTTACTAATCAGCAAACACGGAAGGTACCACATTGTAAAGCATGAAAATATAACAACTTTTCAAAAAGGAATCGGAACAAAATATTATCTAAGCATCAAGTTATGACCACCTGAATCGTTATTTTAATTTGATGGGTTGAATTTTGGAAATTAGATAGAGTCTTTAACTAGCAAACGCGTAAGGTACCATATTGTAGAGCATGAAAATATAAGAACTTTTGAAAAAGGAACCGATAAAAAATATTATCTGAGCACCAAGTTATGACCACCTAAATAGTTATTTTCATTTGATGGGTTGAATTTTGGCAATTAGATAAATTTACTAATCAGCAAACACGGAAGGTACCACATTGTAAAGCATGAAAATATAAGAACTTTTGAAAAAGGAACCGGTATAAAATATTATCTGAGCACCAAGTTATAACCACCTAAATAGTTATTTTCATTTGATGTGTTGAATTTTGGCAATTAGATAAATTTACTAATCAGCAAACACGGAAGGTACCATATTGTAGAGCATGAAAATATAACAGCTTTTCAAAAAGGAATCGGTACAAAATATTATCTGAGCACCAAGTTATGACCACCTGAATCGTTATTTTCATTTGATGGGTTGAATTTCGGAAATTAGATAAAGTTCTTAACCAGTAAACACGAAAGGTACCATATTGTAGAGCATGAAAATAAATAAACTTTTGAAAAAGGAACTGGTATAAAATATTATCTGAGCACCAAATTATGACCACCTAAATAGTAATGTTCATTTGATGGGTTGAATTTTGGAAATTAGATAAATTTACTAATCAGCAAACACGGAAGGTACATTGTTGTAGAGCATGAAAATATAACAACTTTTCAAAAAGGAATCGGTACAAAATATTATCTAAGTACAAAGTTATGACCTCCTGAATCGTTATTTTCATTTAATGGGTTGAATTTTGGAAATCAGATAAAGTTACTAATCAGCAAACACGGAAGGTACCATATTGTGGAGCATGAAAATATAACGACTTTTCAGAAAGGAATCGGTACAAAATATTATCTGAGCACCAAGTTATGACCACCTGAATCGTTATTTTCATTTGATGGGTTAAATTTTGGAAATTAGATAAAATTCTTAACCAGCAAACGCGTAAGGTACCATTTTGTAGAGCATGAAAATATAAGAACTTTTGAAAAAGGAACCAGTAAAAAATATTATCTGAGCACCAATTTATAACCACCTAAATAGTTATTTTCATTTGATGGGTTGATTTTTAGAAGTTAGATAAATTTTCTAATCAGCAAACACGAAAGGTACCCCGTTGTAGAGCATGAAAATATAACAACTTTTCAAAAAGGAATCGGAACAAAATATTATCTGAGCATCAAGTTATGACCACCTGAATCGTTATTTTCAGTTGATGGGTTGAATTTTGAAGATTTGATAAAGTTCTTAACCAGGAAACACGTAAGGTACCATATTGTAGAGCATGAAAATATAAGAACTTTTGAAAAAGGAACCGGTAAAAAATATTATTTGAGCACCAAGTTATGACCACCTAAATAGTTATTTTCATTTGATGAGTTGAATTTTTGAAATTAGATAAATTTACTAATCAACAAACACGGAGATACCATATTATAGAGAATGAAAATAAAAGAACTCCTCAAAAAGGAATCGGTACAAAATATTATCTGAGCACCAAGTTATGACCACCTGAATCGTTATTTTAATTTGATGGGTTGAATTTTGGAAATTAGATAAAGTCTTTAACCGGCAAACGCGTAAGGTACCATATTGTAGAGCATGAAAATATAAGAACTTTTGATAAAGGAACCGGTAAAAAATATTATCTGAGCACCAAGTTATGACCACCTAAATAGTTATTTTCATTTGATGGGTTTAATTTTAGCAATTAGATAAATTTACTAATCAGCAAACACGGAAGGTACCATATTGTAGAGCATGAAAATATAACAACTTTTCAAAAAGGAATCGGTACAAAATATTATCTGAGCACCAAGTTATGACCACCTGAATCATTATTTTCATTTGATGGGTTGAATTTCGGAAATTAGATAAAGTTCTTAACCAGAAAACACGTAAGGTACCATATTGTAGAGAATGAAAATAAATAAACTTTTGAAAAAGGAACTGGTATAAAATATTATCTGAGCACCAAGTTATGACCACCTAAATAGTTATTTTCATTTGATGGGTTGATTTTTAGAAGTTAGATAAATTTTCTAATCAGCAAACACGAAAGGTACCCCGTTGTAGAGCATGAAAATATAACAACTTTTCAAAAAGGAATCGGAACAAAATATTATCTGAGCATCAAGTTATGACCACCTGAATCGTTATTTTCAGTTGATGGGTTGAATTTTGAAGATTTGATAAAGTTCTTAACCAGGAAACACGTAAGGTACCATATTGTAGAGCATGAAAATATAAGAACTTTTGAAAAAGGAACCGGTAAAAAATATTATTTGAGCACCAAGTTATGACCACCTAAATAGTTATTTTCATTTGATGAGTTGAATTTTTGAAATTAGATAAATTTACTAATCAACAAACACGGAGATACCATATTATAGAGAATGAAAATAAAAGAACTCCTCAAAAAGGAATCGGTACAAAATATTATCTGAGCACCAAGTTATGACCACCTGAATCGTTATTTTAATTTGATGGGTTGAATTTTGGAAATTAGATAAAGTCTTTAACCGGCAAACGCGTAAGGTACCATATTGTAGAGCATGAAAATATAAGAACTTTTGAAAAAGGAACCGGTAAAAAATATTATCTGAGCACCAAGTTATGACCACCTAAATAGTTATTTTCATTTGATGGGTTTAATTTTGGCAATTAGATAAATTTACTAATCAGCAAACACGGAAGGTACCATATTGTAGAGCATGAAAATATAACAACTTTTCAAAAAGGAATCGGTACAAAATATTATCTGAGCACCAAGTTATGACCACCTGAATCATTATTTTCATTTGATGGGTTGAATTTCGGAAATTAGATAAAGTTCTTAACCAGTAAACACGTAAGGTACCATATTGTAGAGAATGAAAATAAATAAACTTTTGAAAAAGGAACTGGTATAAAATATTATCTGAGCACCAAGTTATGACCACCTAAATAGTTATTTTCATTTGATGGTTGAATTTTGGAAATTAGATAAATTTACTAATCAGCAAACACGGAAGGTACAATGTTGTAGAGCATGAAAATATAACAACTTTTCAAAAAGGAATCGGTACAAAATATTATCTAAGTACCAAGTTATGACCTCCTGAATCGTTATTTTCATTTAATGGGTCGAATTTTGGAAATCAGATAAAGTTACTAATCAGCAAACACGGAAGGTACCATATTGTGGAACATGAAAATATAACAACTTTTCAGAAAGGAATCGGAACAAAATATTATCTGAGCACCAAGTTATGACCACCTGAATCGTTATTTTCATTTGATGGGTTGAATTTTGGAAATTAGATAAAGTTCATAACCAACAAACGCGTAAGGTACCATATCGTAGAGCATGAAAATATAAGAACTTTTGAAAAAGGAACCATTAAAAAATATTATCTGAGCAACAATTTATAACCACCTAAATAGTTATTTTCATTTGATGGGTTGAATTTTAGAAGTTAGATAAATTTTCTAATCAGCAAACACGAAAGGTACCATATTGTAGAGCATGAAAATATAACAACTTTTCAAAAAGGAATCGGAACAAAATATTATCTGAGCATCAAGTTATGACCACCTGAATCGTTATTTTCAGTTGATGGGTTGAATTTTGAAGATTTGATAAAGTTCTTAACCAGGAAACACGTAAGGTACCATATTGTAGAGCATGAAAATATAAGAACTTTTGAATAAAGAACCGGTAAAAAATATTATTTGAGCACCAAGTTATGACCACCTAAATAGTTATTTTCATTTGATGAGTTGAATTTTTGAAATTAGATAAATTTACTAATCAACAAACACGGAGATACCATATTATAGAGAATGAAAATAAAAGAACTCCTTAAAAAGGAATCGGTACAAAATATTATCTGAGCACCAAGTTATGACCACCAGAATCGTTATTTTTATTTTATGGGTTGAATTTTGGAAATCAGATAAAGTTACTAATCAGCAAACACGGAAGTACCATATTGTAGAGCATGAAAATATAACAACGTTTCAAAAAGGAATCTGTACAAAATATTATCTGAGCACCAAGTTATGACCACCTGTATCATTATTTTAATTTGATGGGTTGAATTTTGGAAATTAGATAAAGTTCTTAACCAGCAAACGCATAAGGTACCATATTGCAGAGCATGAAAACATGAGAACTTTTGAAAAAGGAACCGGTAAAAAATATTATCTGAGCACCAAGTTATGACCACCTAAATAGTTATTTTCATTTGATGGGTTGAATTTTGGCAATTAGATAAATTTACTAATCAGCAAACACGAAAGGTACCATATTGTAGAGCATGAAAATATAACAACTTTTCAAAAAGTAGTCGGTACAAAATATTATCTGAGCACCAAGTTATGACCACCTGAATCGTTATTTTCATTTGATGGGTTGAATTTTGGAAATTAGATAAAGTTCTTAACCAGTAAACACGTAAGGTACCATATTGTAGAGCATGAAAATAAATAAACTTTTGAAAAAGGAACTGGTATAAAATATTATCTGAGCACCAAGTTATGACCACCTAAATAGTTATTTTCATTTGATGGGTTGAATTTTGGAAATTAGATAAAATTTACTAATCAGCAAACACGAAAGGTACCATGTTGTAGAGCATGAAAATATAACAACTTTTCAAAAAGGAATCGGTACAAAATAATAGCTATGTACCAAGTTATGATCTCCTGAATCGTTATTTTCATTTAATGGGTTGAATTTTGGAAATCAGATAAAGTTACTAATCAGCAAACACGGAAGTTACCATATTGTAGAGCATGAAAATATAACAACTTTTCAAAAAGGAATCGGTACAAAATATTATCTGAGCACCAAGTTATGACCACCACCTGAATCGTTATTTTGATTTGATGGGTTGAATTTTTGAAATTTGATAAAGTTCTTAACCAGCAAACGCGTAAGGTACCATATTGTAGAGCATGAAAATATAACAACTCTTCAAAAAGGAACCGGTAAAAAATATTATCTGAGCACCAAGTTATAACCATCTAAATAGTTATTTTCATTTGATGGGTTGAATTTTGGAAATTAGATAAATTTTCTAATCAGCAAACACGGAAGGTACCCCGTTGTAGAGCATGAAAATATAACAACTTTTCAAAAAGGAATCGGAACAAAATATTATCTGAGCATCAAGTTATGACCACCTGAATCGTTATTTTCAGTTGATGGGTTGAATTTTGAAGACTTCATAAAGTTCTTAACCAGCAAACACGTAAAGTACTATATTGTAGAACATGAAAATATAAGAACTTTTGAAAAAGGAACCGGTAAAAAATATTATTTGAGCACCAAGTTATGACCACCTAAATAGTTATTTTAATTTGATGAGTTGAATTTTGGAAATTAGATAAATTTACTAATCAACAAACACGGAAGATACCATAATATAGAGAATGAAAATAAAAGAACTCCTCAAAAAGGAATCGGTACAAAATATTATCTGAGCACTAAGTTATGACCACCAGAATCGTTATTTTCATTTTATGGGTTGAATTTTGGAAATCAGATAAAGTTACTAATCAGCAAACACGGAAGGTACCATATCGTAGAGCATGAAAATATAACAACTTTCCAAGAAGGAATCGGTACAAAATATTATCTGAGCACCAAGTTATGACCACCTTAATCGTTATTTTCATTTGATGGGTTGAATTTTAGATATTAGATAAAGTTCTTAACCTGAAACCTGTAAGGTACCATATTGTAGATCATGAAAATATAAGAACTTTTGAAAAAGGAACCGGTAAAAAAATATTATCTGAGCACCAAGTTATGGCTACCTAAATAGTTATTTTCATTTGATGGGTTGAATTTTGGCAATTAGATAAATTTACTAATCAGCAAACACGGAAGGTACCATATTGTAGAGCATAAAAGTATGACAACTTTTCAAAGAGGAATCGGTACAAAATATTATCTGAGTACCAAGTTATGACCACCTGAATCGTTAATTTCATTTGATGGGTTGAATTTCGGAAATTAGATAAAGTTCTTAACCAGCAAACATGTAAGGTACCATATTGTTGAGCATGAAAATAAATAAACTTTTGAAAATGGAACTGGTATAAAATATTATTTGAGCACCAAGTTATGACCACCTAAATAGTTATTTTCATTTGATGAGTTGAATTTTAGAAATTAGATAAATTTACTAATCAACAAACACGGAAGAAACCATATTATAGAGAATGAAAATAAAAGAACTGCTCAAAAAGGAATCGGTACAAAATATTGTCTGAGCACTAAGTTATGACCACCAGAATCGTTATTTTCATTTAATGGGTTGAATTTTGGAAATTAGATAAAGTTACTAATCAGCAAACACTGAAGGTACCATATTGTAGAGCATGAAAATATAACAACTTTTCAAAAAGGAATCGGTACAAAATATTATCTGAGCACCAAGTTATGACCACCTAAATAGTTATTTTCATTTGATGGGTTGAATTATGGCAATTAGATAAATTTACTAATCAGCAAACACGGAAGGTATCATATTGTAGAGCATGAAAATATAACAACTTTTCCAAAAGGAATCGGTACAAAATATTATCTGAGCACCAAGTTATGACCACCTGAATTGTTATTTTCATTTGATGGGTTGAATTTCGGAAATTAGATAAAGTTCTTAACCAGCAAACACGTAAGGTACCATATTGTAGAGCATGAAAATAAATAAACTTTTGAAGAAGGAACTGGTATAAATTATTATCTGAGCACCAAGTTATGACCACCTAAATAGTTATTTTCATTTGATGGATTGAATTTTGGAAATTAGATAAATTTACTAATCAGTAAATACGGAAGGTACCATTTTGTAGAGCATGAAAATATAACTTTTCAAAAAGGAATCGGTACAAAATATTATCTAAGTACCAAGTTATGACCTCTTGAATCATTATTTTCATTTAATGGTTTAAATTTTGGAAATTACTCAAAGTTACTAACCAACAAACACGGAAGGTACCATATTGTAGAGCATGAAAATATAACAACTTTTCAAAAAGGAATCGGTACAAAATATTATCTGAGCACCAAGTTATGACCACCCGAATCGTTATTTTCATTTGATGGGTTGAATTTTGGAAATTAGATAAAGTTCTTAACCAGCAAACACTTAAGGTATCATATTGTAGAGCATGAAAATAAAAGAACTTTTGAAAAAAGAATCGGTACAAAATATTATCTGAGCACCAAGTTATGACCACCTGAATTGTTATTTTCATTTCATGGGTTGAATTTCGGAAATTAGATAAAGTTCTTAACCATCAAACACGTAAGGTACCATATTGTAGAGCATGAAAATAAATAAACTTTTGAAAAAGGAACTGGTATAAAATATTATCTGAGCACCAAGTTATGACCACCTAAATAGTTATTTTAATTTGATAGATTGAATTTTGGAAATTAAATAAATTTACTAATCAGCAAATACGGAAGGTACCATGTTGTAGAATATGAAAATATAACAACTTTTCAAAAAGGAATCAGTACAAAATATTATCTAATTACCAAGTTATGACATCTTGAATCATTATTTTCATTTAATGGGTTGAATTTTGGAAATTACTCAAAGTTACTAATCAGCAAATTCGGAAAGTACCATATTGTAGAGCATGAAAATATAACAACTTTTCAAAAAGGAATCGGTACAATTATTATCTGAGCACCAAGTTATGACCACCTGAATCGTTATTTTCATTTGATAGGTTGAATTTTGGAAATTAGATAAAGCTCTTAACCAGCAAATGCGTAAGGTACCATATTGTAGAGCATGAAAATTTGAGAACTTTCGAAAAAGGAACCGGTAAAAAATATTATCTGAGCAACAATTATGACCGCCTAAATAGTTATTTTCATTTGATGGGTTGAATTTTGGCAATTAGATAAATTTACTAATCAGCAAACACGGAAGGTACCATATTGTAGAGCATGAAAATATAGCAACTTTTCAAAAAGGAATCGGTAAACAATATTATCTGAGCACCAAGTTAAAACTACCAAAATAGTTATTTTCATTTGATGGGTTGAATTTTGGAAATCAGATAAATTTTCTAATCACCAAACACGGAAGGTACCCCTTTGTAGAGCATGAAAAGATATCAACTTTTCAAAAAGGAATCGAAACAAAATATTATCTGAGCATCAAGTTATGACCACCTGAATCGTTATTTTCAGTTGATGAGTTGAATTTTGAAGATTTGATAAAGTTGTTAACCAGCAAACACGTATGGTACCATATTGTAGACCATGAAAATATAAGAACTTTTGAAAAAGGAACCGGTAAAAAATATTATCTGAGCACCAAGTTATAACCACCTAAATAGTTATTTTCATTTGACGGGTTGAATTTTAGAAATTAGATAAATTTACTAATCAACAAACACGGAAGATACCATATTATAGAGAATGAAAATAAAAGAACTCCTCAAAAAGGAATCGGTATAAAATATTATCTGAGCACTAAGTTATGACCACCAGAATCGTTATTTTCATTTTATGGGTTGAATTTTGGATATCAGATAAAGTTACTAATCAGCAAACACGGAAGGTACCATATTGTAGAGCATGAAAATATAACAACTTTACAAAATGGAATCGGTACAAAATATCATCTGAGCACCAAGTTGTGACCACCTTAATCGTTATTTTCATTTGATGGGTTGAATTTTAGGAATTAGATAAAGTTCTTAACCTACAAACGCGTAAGGTACCATATTGTAGAGCATGAAAATATAAGAACTTTTGAAAAAGGAACCGGTAAAAAATATTATCTGAGCACCAAGTTATGACCACCTAAATAGTTATTTTCATTTGATGGGTTGATTTTGGAAATAAGATAAATTTACTAATCAGTAAACACGGAAGGTGCCATGTTGTAGAGCATGAAAATATAACAACTTTTCAAAAAGGAATCGGTACAAAATATTATCGAAGTACCAAGTTATGACCTCCTGAATCATTATTTTCATTTAATGGGTAGAATTTTGGAAATTACACAAAGTTACTAAACAGCAAATACGGAAGGTACATTATTGTAGAGCATGAAAATATAACAACTTTTCAAAAAGGAATCGGTAAAAAATATTATCTGAGCACTAAGTTATGACCACCTAAATCGTTAATTTGATTTGATGGGTTGAATTTTGGAAATTAGATAAAGTTCTTAACCAGCAAACGCGTAAGGTACCATATTGTAGAGCATGAAAATATAAGAACTTTTGAAAAAGGAACCGGTAAAAAATATTATCTGAGCACCAAGTTATAACCACTTAAATAGTTATTTTCATTTGATGGGTTGAATTTTGGAAATTAGATAAATTTTCTAATCAGAAAACACGGAAGGTACCCCGTTGTAGAGCATGAAAATATAACAACTTTTCAAAAAGGAATCGGAAAAAAATATTATCTGAGCATCAAGTTATGACCACCTGAATCGTTATTTTAAATTGATGGGTCGAATTTTGAAGATTTGATTAAGTTCTTAACCAACAAACACGTAAGGTACCATATTGTAGAGCATGAAAATATAAGAACTTATGAAAAGGGAACCAGTAAAAAATATTATCTGAGCACCAAGTTATGACCACCTAAATAGTTATTTTCATTTGATGGGTTAAATTTTGGGAAATTAGATAAATTTACTAATCAGCAAACACGGGAGGTACTATGTTGTAGAGCATGAAAATATAACAACTTTTCAAAAAGTAATCGATACAAAATATTATCTTAGCATCAAGTTATGACCACTTGAATCGTTATTTTCAGTTGATGGGTTGAATTTTAAAGATTTGATAAAGTTCTTAACCTGCGAACACGTAAGGTACCATATTGTAGAGCATGAAAATATAAGAACTTTTGAAAAAGGAACCGGTAAAAAATATTATTTGAGCACCAAGTTATGACCACCAAACTAGTTGTTTTCATTTGATGAGTTGAATTTTGGAAATTAGATAAATTTACTAATCAACAAACACGGAAGATACCATATTATAGAGAATGAAAATAAAAGAACTCCTCAAAAAGGAATCGGTACAAAATATTATCTGAGCACTAAGTTATGACCACCAGAATCGTTATTTTCATTTTATAGGTTGAATTTTGGAAATTAGATAAAGCTCTTAACCAGCAAACGCGTAAGGTACCATATTGTAGAGCATGAAAATATAAGAACTTTTGAAAAAGGAACCGGTAAAAAAAATTATCTGAGCAACAAGTTATGACCACCTAAATAGTTATTTTCATTTGATGGGTTGAATTTTGGCAATTAGATAAATTTACTAATCAGCAAACACGGAAGGTACCATATTGTAGAGAATGAAAATAAAAGAACTGCTCAAAAAGGAATCGGTACAAAATATTATCTGAGCACTAAGTTATGACCACCAGAATCGTTATTTTCATTTTATGGGTTGAATTTTAGAAATCAGATAAAGTTACTAATCAGCAAACATGGAAGGTACCATATTATAGAGCATGAAAATATAACAACTTTTCAAAAAGGAATCGGTACAAAATATCATCTGAGCACCAAGTTATGACAACTTAATCGTTATTTTCATTTGATGGGTTGAATTTTAGGAATTAGATAAAGTTCTTAACCTACAAACGCGTAAGGTACCATATTGTAGAGCATGAAAATATAAGAACTTTTGAAAAAGGAATCGGAAAAAAATATTATCTGAGCACCAAGTTATGGACACCTAAATAGTTATTTTCATTTGATGGGTTGATTTTGGAAATCAGATAAATTTACTAATCAGCAAACACGGAAGGTGCCATGTTGTAGAGCATGAAAATATAACAACTTTTCAAAAAGGAATCGGTACAAAATATTATCTAAGTACCAAGTTATGACCTCCTGAATCATTATTTTCATTTAATGGGTTGAATTTTGGAAATTACACAAAGTTACTAATCAGCAAATACGGAAGGTACGATATTGTAGAGCATGAAAATATAAGAACTTTTGAAAAAGGAACCGGTAAAAAATATTATTTGAGCACCAAGTTATGACCACCAAACTAGTTATTTTCATTTGATGAGTTGAATTTTGGAAATTAGATAAATTTACTAATCAACAAACACGGAAGATACCATATTATAGAGAATGAAAATAAAAGAACTCCTCAAAAAGGAATCGGTACAAAATATTATCTGAGCACTAAGTTATGACCACCAGAATCGTTATTTTCATTTTATGGGTTGAATTTTGGAAATTAGATAAAGCTCTTAACCAGCAAACGCGTAAGGTACCATATTGTAGAGCATGAAAATATAAGAACTTTTGAAAAAGGAACCGGTAAAAAATATTATCTGAGCAACAAGTTATGACCACCTAAATAGTTATTTTCATTTGATGGGTTGAATTTTGGCAATTAGATAAATTTACTAATCAGCAAACACGGAAGGTACCATATTGTAGAGCATGAAAATATAGCAACTTTTCAAAAATGAATCGGTAAACAATATTATATGAGCACCAAGTAATAACTACCAAAATAGTTATTTTCATTTGATGGGTTGAATTTTGGAAATCAGATAAATTTTCTAATCAGCAAACACGGATGGTACCCCATTGTAGAGCATGAAAATATAACAACTTTTCAAAAAGGAATCGAAAGAAAATATTATCTGAGCATCAAGTTATGACCACCTGAATCGTTATTTTCAGTTGATGGGTTGAATTTTGAAGATTTGATAAAGTTCTTAACATGCAAACACGTATGGTACCATATTGTAGAGCATGAAAATATAAGAACTTTTGAAAAAGGAACCGGTAAAAAATATTATCTGAGCACCAAGTTATAACCACCTAAATAGTTATTTTCATTTGATGGGTTGAATTTTGGAAATTAGTTAAATTTTCTAATCAGAAAACACGGAAGGTACCCCATTGTAGAGCATGAAAATATAAGAATTTATGAAAAAGGAACCAGTAAAAAATATTATCTGAGCACCAAGTTATGACCACCTAAATAGTTATTTTCATTTGATGGGTTAAATTTTGGGAAATTAGATAAATTTACTAATCAGCAAACACGGGAGGTACCATGTTGTAGAGCATGAAAATATAACAAATTTTCAAAAAGTAATCGGTACAAAATATTATCTTAGCATCAAGTTATGACCACTTGAATCGTTATTTTCAGTTGATGGGTTGAATTTTGAAGATTTGATAAAGTTCTTAACCAGCGAACACGTAAGGTACCATATTGTAGAGCATGAAAATATAAGAACTTTTGAAAAAGGAACCGGTAAAAAATATTATTTGAGCACCAAGTTATGACCACCAAACTAGTTATTTTCATTTGATGAGTTGAATTTTGGAAATTAGATAAATTTACTAATCAACAAACACGGAAGATACCATATTATAGAGAATGAAAATAAAAGAACTCCTCAAAAAGGAATCGGTACAAAATATTATCTGAGCACTAAGTTATGACCACCAGAATCGTTATTTTCATTTTATGGGTTGAATTTTGGAAATTAGATAAAGCTCTTAACCAGCAAACGCGTAAGGTACCATATTGTAGAGCATGAAAATATAAGAACTTCTGAAAAAGGAACCGGTAAAAAATATTATCTGAGCAACAAGTTATGACCACCTAAATAGTTATTTTCATTTGATGGGTTGAATTTTGGCAATTAGATAAATTTACTAATCAGCAAACACGGAAGGTACCATATTGTAGAGCATGAAAATATAGCAACTTTTCAAAAATGAATCGGTAAACAATATTATATGAGCACCAAGTAATAACTACCAAAATAGTTATTTTCATTTGATGGGTTGAATTTTGGAAATCAGATAAATTTTCTAATCAGCAAACACGGAAGGTACCCCATTGTAGAGCATGAAAATATAACAACTTTTCAAAAAGGAATCGAAAGAAAATATTATCTGAGCATCAAGTTATGACCACCTGAATCGTTATTTTCAGTTGATGGGTTGAATTTTGAAGATTTGATAAAGTTCTTAACCAGCAAACACGTATGGTACCATATTGTAGAGCATGAAAATATAAGAACTTTTGAAAAAGGAACCGGTAAAAAATATTATCTGAGCACCAAGTTATAACCACCTAAATAGTTATTTTCATTTGATGGGTTGAATTTTGGAAATTAGATAAATTTTCTAATTAGAAAACACGGAAGGTACCCCATTGTAGAGCATGAAAATACAACAACTTTTCAAAAAGGAATCGGAACAAAATATTATCTGAGCATCAAGTTATGACCACCTGAATCGTTATTTTAAATTGATGGGTCAAATTTGAAGATTTGATAAAGTTCTTAACCAACAAACACGTAAGGTACCATATTGTAGAGCATGAAAATATAAGAACTTATGAAAAAGGAACCAGTAAAAAATATTATCTGAGCACCAAGTTATGACCACCTAAATAGTTATTTTCATTTGATGGGTTAAATTTTGGGAAATTAGATAAATTTACTAATCAGCAAACACGGGAGGTACCATGTTGTAGAGCATGAAAATATAACAAATTTTCAAAAAGTAATCGGTACAAAATATTATCTTAGCATCAAGTTATGACCACTTGAATCGTTATTTTCAGTTGATGGGTTGAATTTTGAAGATTTGATAAAGTTCTTAACCAGCGAACACGTAAGGTACGATATTGTAGAGCATGAAAATATAAGAACTTTTGAAAAAGGAACCGGTAAAAAATATTATTTGAGCACCAAGTTATGACCACCAAACTAGTTATTTTCATTTGATGAGTTGAATTTTGGAAATTAGATAAATTTACTAATCAACAAACACGGAAGATACCATATTATAGAGAATGAAAATAAAAGAACTCCTCAAAAAGGAATCGGTACAAAATATTATCTGAGCACTAAGTTATGACCACCAGAATCGTTATTTTCATTTTATGGGTTGAATTTTGGAAATTAGATAAAGCTCTTAACCAGCAAACGCGTAAGGTACCATATTGTAGAGCATGAAAATATAAGAACTTTTGAAAAAGGAACCGGTAAAAAATATTATCTGAGCAACAAGTTATGACCACCTAAATAGTTATTTTCATTTGATGGGTTGAATTTTGGCAATTAGATAAATTTACTAATCAGCAAACACGGAAGGTACCATATTGTAGAGCATGAAAAAATAGCAACTTTTCAAAAATGAATCGGTAAACAATATTATATGAGCACCAAGTAATAACTACCAAAATAGTTATTTTCATTTGATGGGTTGAATTTTGGAAATCAGATAAATTTTCTAATCAGCAAACACGGAAGGTACCCCATTGTAGAGCATGAAAATATAACAACTTTTCAAAAAGGAATCGAAAGAAAATATTATCTGAGCATCAAGTTATGACCACCTGAATCGTTATTTTCAGTTGATGGGTTGAATTTTGAAGATTTGATAAAGTTCTTAACCAGCAAACACGTATGGTACCATATTGTAGAGCATGAAAATATAAGAACTTTTGAAAAAGGAACCGGTAAAAAATATTATCTGAGCAACAAGTTATGACCACCTAAATAGTTATTTTCATTTGATGGGTTGAATTTTGGCAATTAGATAAATTTACTAATCAGCAAACACGGAAGGTACCATATTGTAGAGCATGAAAATATAGCAACTTTTCAAAAATGAATCGGTAAACAATATTATATGAGCACCAAGTAATAACTACCAAAATAGTTATTTTCATTTGACGGGTTGAATTTTGGAAATCAGATAAATTTTCTAATCAGCAAACACGGAAGGTACCCCATTGTAGAGCATGAAAATATAACAACTTTTCAAAAAGGAATCGAAAGAAAATATTATCTGAGCATCAAGTTATGACCACCTGACTCGTTATTTTCAGTTGATGGGTTGAATTTTGAAGATTTGATAAAGTTCTTAACCAGCAAACACGTAAGGTACCATATTGTAGAGCATGAAAATATAAGAACTTTTGAAAAAGGAACTGGTAAAAAATATTATTTGAGCACCAAGTTATGACCACCAAACTAGTTATTTTCATTTGATGAGTTGAATTTTGGAAATTAGATAAATTTACTAATCAACAAACACGGAAGATACCATATTATAGAGAATGAAAATAAAAGAACTCCTCAAAAAGGAATCGGTACAAAATATTATCTGAGCACTAAGTTATGACCACCAGAATCGTTATTTTCATTTTATGGGTTGAATTTTGGAAATTAGATAAAGCTCTTAACCAGCAAACGCGTAAGGTACCATATTGTAGAGCATGAAAATATAAGAACTTTTGAAAAAGGAACCGGTAAAAAATATTATCTGAGCAACAAGTTATGACCACCTAAATAGTTATTTTCATTTGATGGGTTGAATTTTGGCAATTAGATAAATTTACTAATCAGCAAACACGGAAGGTACCATATTGTAGAGCATGAAAATATAGCAACTTTTCAAAAATGAATCGGTAAACAATATTATATGAGCACCAAGTAATAACTACCAAAATAGTTATTTTCATTTGATGGGTTGAATTTTGGAAATCAGAAAAATTTTCTAATCAGCAAACACGGAAGGTACCCCATTGTAGAGCATGAAAATATAACAACTTTTCAAAAAGGAATCGAAAGAAAATATTATCTGAGCATCAAGTTATGACCACCTGAATCGTTATTTTCAGTTGATGGGTTGAATTTTGAAGATTTGATAAAGTTCTTAACCAGCAAACACGTATGGTACCATATTGTAGAGCATGAAAATATAAGAACTTTTGAAAAAGGAACCGGTAAAAAATATTATCTGAGCACAAAGTTATAACCACCTAAATAGTTATTTTCATTTGATGGGTTGAATTTTGGAAATTAGATAAATTTTCTAATTAGAAAACACAGAAGGTACCCCATTGTAGAGCATGAAAATATAACAACTTTTCAAAAAGGAATCAGAATAAAATATTATCTGAGCATCAAGTTATGACCACCTGAATCGTTATTTTAAATTGATGGGTCAAATTTTGAAGATTTGATAAAGTTCTTAACCAACAAACACGTAAGGTACCATAATGTAGAGCATGAAAATATAAGAACTTATGAAAAAGGAACCAGTAAAAAATATTATCTGAGCACCAAGTTATGACCACCTAAATAGTTATTTTCATTTGATGGGTTAAATTTTGGGAAATTAGATAAATTTACTAATTAGCAAACACGGGAGGTACCATGTTGTAGAGCATGAAAATATAACAAATTTTCAAAAAGTAATCGGTACAAAATATTATCTTAGCATCAAGTTATGACCACTTGAATCGTTATTTTCAGTTGATGGGTTGAATTTTGAAGATTTGATAAAGTTCTTAACCAGCGAACACGTAAGGTACCATATTGTAGAGCATGAAAATATAAGAACTTTTGAAAAAGGAACCGGTAAAAAATATTATTTGAGCACCAAGTTATGACCACCAAACTAGTTATTTTCATTTGATGAGTTGAATTTTGGAAATTAGATAAATTTACTAATCAACAAACACGGAAGATACCATATTGTAGAGAATGAAAATAAAAGAACTCCTCAAAAAGGAATCGGTACAAAATATTATCTGAGCACTAAGTTATGACCACCAGAATCGTTATTTTCATTTTATGGGTTGAATTTTGGAAATTAGATAAAGCTCTTAACCAGCAAACGCGTAAGGTACCATATTGTAGAGCATGAAAATATAAGAACTTTTGAAAAAGGAACCGGTAAAAAATATTATCTGAGCAACAAGTTATGACCACCTAAATAGTTATTTTCATTTGATGGGTTGAATTTTGGCTATTAGATAAATTTACTAATCAGCAAACACGGAAGGTACCATATTGTAGAGAATGAAAATAAAAGAACTGCTCGAAAAGGAATCGGTACAAAATATTATCTGAGCACTAAGTTATGACCACCAGAATCGTTATTTTCATTTTATGGGTTGAATTTTAGAAATCAGATAAAGTTACTAATCAGCAAACATGGAAGGTACCATATTGTAGATCATGAAAATATAACAACTTTTCAAAAAGGAATCGGTACAAAATATCATCTGAGCACCAAGTTATGACCACCTTAATCGTTATTTTCATTTAATGGGTTGAATTTTAGGAATTAGATAAAGTTCTTAACCTACAAACGCGTAAGGTACCATATGGTAGAGCATGAAAATATAAGAACTTTTGAAAAAGGAACCGGAAAAAAAATATTATCTGAGCACCAAGTTATGGCCACCTAAATAGTTATTTTTATTTGATGGGTTGATTTTGGAAATCAGATAAATTTACTAATCAGCAAACACGGAAGGTGCCATGTTGTAGAGCATGAATATATAACAACTTTTCAAAAAGGAATCGGTACAAAATATTATCTAAGTACCAAGTTATGACCTCCTGAATCAATATTTTCATTTAATGGGTTGAATTTTGGAAATTACACAAAGTTACTAATCAGCAAATACGGAAGGTACGTTATTGTAGAGCTTGAAAATATAACAACTTTTCAAAAAGAAATCGGTACAAAATATTATCTGAGCACCAATTTATGACCACCTAAATCGTTATTTTGATTTGATGGGTTGAATTTTGGAAATTAGATAAAGTTCTTAACCAGCAAACGCGTAAGGTACCATATTGTAGAGCATGTAAATATAAGAACTTTTGAAAAAGGAACTAGTAAAAAATATTATTTGAGCACCAAGTTATAACCACCTAAATAGTTATTTTCATTTAATGGTTGAATTTTGGAAATTAGATAAATTTTCTAATCAGAAAACACGGAAGGTACCCCGTTGTAGAGCATGAAAATATAACAACTTTTCAAAAAGGAATCGGAACAAAATATTATCTGAGCATCAAGTTATGACCACCTGAATCGTTATTTTAAATTGATGGGTCAAATTTTGAAGATTTGATAAAGTTCTTAACCAACAAACACGTAAGGTACCATATTGTAAAGCATGAAAATATAAAAACTTTTGAAAAAGGAACCAGCAAAAAATATTATCTGAGCACCAAGTTATGGCCACCTAAATAGTTATTTTTATTTGATGGGTTGATTTTGGAAATCAGATAAATTTACTAATCAGCAAACACGGAAGGTGCCATGTTGTAGAGCATGAAAATATAACAACTTTTCAAAAAGGAATCGGTACAAAATATTATCTAAGTACAAAGTTATGACCTCCTGAATCAATATTTTCATTTAATGGGTTGAATTTTGGAAATTACACAAAGTTACTAATCAGCAAATACGGAAGGTACGTTATTGTAGAGCATGAAAATATAACAACTTTTCAAAAAGAAATCGGTACGAAATATTATCTGAGCACCAAGTTATGACCACCTAAATCGTTAATTTGATTTGATAGGTTGAATTTTGGAAATTAGATAAAGTTCTTAACCAGCAAACGCGTAAGGTACCATATTCTAGAGCATGAAAATATAAGAACTTTTGAAAAAGGAACCGGTAAAAAATATTATCTGAGCACCAAGTTATAACCACCTAAATAGTTATTTTCATTTGATGGGTTGAATTTTGGAAATTAGATAAATTTTCTAATCAGAAAACACGGAAGGTACCCCGTTGTAGAGCATGAAAATATAACAACTTTTCAAAAAGGAATCGGAACAAAATATTATCTGAGCATCAAGTTATGACCACCTGAATCGTTATTTTAAATTGATGGGTCAAATTTTGAAGATTTGATAAAGTTCTTAACCAACAAACACGTAAGGTACCATATTGTAAAGCATGAAAATATAAAAACTTTTGAAAAAGGAACCAGCAAAAAATATTATCTGAGCACCAAGTTATGACCACCTAAATAGTTATTTTCATTTGATGGGTTAAATTTTAGGAAATTAGATAAATTTACTAATCAATAAACACGGGAGGTACCATGTTGTAGAGCATGAAAATATAACAACTTTTCAAAAAGTAATCGGTACAAAATATTATCTTAGCATCAAGTTATGACCACTTGAATCGTTATTTTCAGTTGATGGGTTGAATTTCGAAGATTTGATAAAGTTCTTAACCAGCGAACACGTAAGGTACCATATTGTAGAGCATGAAAATATAAGAACTTTTGAAAAAGGAACCGGTAAAAAATATGATTTGAGCACCAAGTTATGACCACCTAACTAGTTATTTTCATTTGATGAGTTGAATTTTGGAAATTAGATAAATTTACTAATCAACAAAGACGGAAGATACCATATTATAGAGAATGAAAATAAAAGAACTCCTCAAAAAGGAATCGGTACAAAATATTTTCTGAGCACTAAGTTATGACCACCAGAATCGTTATTTTCATTTTATAGGTTGAATTTTGGAAATTAGATAAAGCTCTTAACCAGCAAACGCGTAAGGTACCATATTGTAGAGCATGAAAATATAAGAACTTTTGAAAAAGGAACCGGTAAAAAATATAATCTGAGCAACAAGTTATGACCACCTAAATAGTTATTTTCATTTGATGGGTTGAATTTTGGCAATTAGATAAATTTACTAATCAGCAAACACGGAAGGTACCATATTGTAGAGAATGAAAATAAAAGAACTGCTCAAAAAGGAATCGGTACAAAATATTATCTGAGCACTAAGTTATGACCACCAGAATCGTTATTTTCATTTTATGGGTTGAATTTTAGAAATCAGATAAAGTTACTAATCAGCAAACATGGAAGGTACCATATTGTAGAGCATGAAAATATAACAACTTTTCAAAAAGGAATCGGTACAAAATATCATCTGAGCACCAAGTTATGACCACCTTAATCGTTATTTTCATTTAATGGGTTGAATTTTAGGAATTAGATAAAGTTCTTAACCTACAAACGCGTAAGGTACCATATGGTAGAGCATGAAAATATAAGAACTTTTGAAAAAGGAACCTGAAAAAAATATTATCTGAGCACCAAGTTATGGCCACCTAAATAGTTATTTTTATTTGATGGGTTGATTTTGGAAATCAGATAAATTTACTAATCAGCAAACACGGAAGGTGCCATGTTGTAGAGCATGAATATATAACAACTTTTCAAAAAGGAATCGGTACAAAATATTATCTAAGTACCAAGTTATGACCTCCTGAATCAATATTTTCATTTAATGGGTTGAATTTTGGAAATTACACAAAGTTACTAATCAGCAAATACGGAAGGTACGTTATTGTAGAGCATGAAAATATAACAACTTTTCAAAAAGAAATCGGTACAAAATATTATCTGAGCACCAATTTATGACCACCTAAATCGTTAATTTGATTTGATGGGTTGAATTTTGGAAATTAGATAAAGTTCTTAACCAGCAAACGCGTAAGGTACCATATTGTAGAGCATGTAAATATAAGAACTTTTGAAAAAGGAACTAGTAAAAAATATTATTTGAGCACCAAGTTATAACCACCTAAATAGTTATTTTCATTTAATGGTTGAATTTTGGAAATTAGATAAATTTTCTAATCAGAAAACACGGAAGGTACCCCGTTGTAGAGCATGAAAATATAACAACTTTTCAAAAAGGAATCGGAACAAAATATTATCTGAGCATCAAGTTATGACCACCTGAATCGTTATTTTAAATTGATGGGTCAAATTTTGAAGATTTGATAAAGTTCTTAACCAACAAACACGTAAGGTACCATATTGTAAAGCATGAAAATATAAAAACTTTTGAAAAAGGAACCAGCAAAAAATATTATCTGAGCACCAAGTTATGACCACCTAAATAGTTATTTTCATTTGATGGGTTAAATTTTGGGAAATTAGATAAATTTACTAATCAACAAACACGGGAGGTACCATGTTGTAGAGCATGAAAATATAACAACTTTTGAAAAAGTAATCGGTACAAAATATTATCTTAGCATCAAGTTATGACCACTTGAATCGTTATTTTCAGTTGATGGGTTGAATTTCGAAGATTTGATAAAGTTCTTAACCAGCGAACACGTAAGGTACCATATTGTAGAGCATGAAAATATAAGAACTTTTGAAAAAGGAACCGGTAAAAAATATGATTTGAGCACCAAGTTATGACCACCTAACTAGTTATTTTCATTTGATGAGTTGAATTTTGGAAATTAGATAAATTTACTAATCAACAAAGACGGAAGATACCATATTATAGAGAATGAAAATAAAAGAACTCCTCAAAAAGGAATCGGTACAAAATATTTTCTGAGCACTAAGTTATGACCACCAGAATCGTTATTTTCATTTTATAGGTTGAATTTTGGAAATTAGATAAAGCTCTTAACCAGCAAACGCGTAAGGTACCATATTGTAGAGCATGAAAATATAAGAACTTTTGAAAAAGGAACCGGTAAAAAATATAATCTGAGCAACAAGTTATGACCACCTAAATAGTTATTTTCATTTGATGGGTTGAATTTTGGCAATTAGATAAATTTACTAATCAGCAAACACGGAAGGTACCATATTGTAGAGAATGAAAATAAAAGAACTGCTCAAAAAGGAATCGGTACAAAATATTATCTGAGCACTAAGTTATGACCACCAGAATCGTTATTTTCATTTTATGGGTTGAATTTTAGAAATCAGATAAAGTTACTAATCAGTAAACATGGAAGGTACCATATTGTAGAGCATGAAAATATAACAACTTTTCAAAAAGGAATCGGTACAAAATATCATCTGAGCACCAAGTTATGACCACCTTAATCGTTATTTTCATTTAATGGGTTGAATTTTAGGAATTAGATAAAGTTCTTAACCTACAAACGCGTAAGGTACCATATGGTAGAGCATGAAAATATAAGAACTTTTGAAAAAGGAACCTGAAAAAAATATTATCTGAGCACCAAGTTATGGCCACCTAAATAGTTATTTTTATTTGATGGGTTGATTTTGGAAATCAGATAAATTTACTAATCAGCAAACACGGAAGGTGCCATGTTGTAGAGCATGAATATATAACAACTTTTCAAAAAGGAATCGGTACAAAATATTATCTAAGTACCAAGTTATGACCTCCTGAATCAATATTTTCATTTAATGGGTTGAATTTTGGAAATTACACAAAGTTACTAATCAGCAAATACGGAAGGTACGTTATTGTAGAGCATGAAAATATAACAACTTTTCAAAAAGAAATCGGTACAAAATATTATCTGAGCACCAATTTATGACCACCTAAATCGTTAATTTGATTTGATGGGTTGAATTTTGGAAATTAGATAAAGTTCTTAACCAGCAAACGCGTAAGGTACCATATTGTAGAGCATGTAAATATAAGAACTTTTGAAAAAGGAACTAGTAAAAAATATTATTTGAGCACCAAGTTATAACCACCTAAATAGTTATTTTCATTTAATGGTTGAATTTTGGAAATTAGATAAATTTTCTAATCAGAAAACACGGAAGGTACCCCGTTGTAGAGCATGAAAATATAACAACTTTTCAAAAAGGAATCGGAACAAAATATTATCTGAGCATCAAGTTATGACCACCTGAATCGTTATTTTAAATTGATGGGTCAAATTTTGAAGATTTGATAAAGTTCTTAACCAACAAACACGTAAGGTACCATATTGTAAAGCATGAAAATATAAAAACTTTTGAAAAAGGAACCAGCAAAAAATATTATCTGAGCACCAAGTTATGACCACCTAAATAGTTATTTTCATTTGATGGGTTAAATTTTGGGAAATTAGATAAATTTACTAATCAACAAACACGGGAGGTACCATGTTGTAGAGCATGAAAATATAACAACTTTTGAAAAAGTAATCGGTACAAAATATTATCTTAGCATCAAGTTATGACCACTTGAATCGTTATTTTCAGTTGATGGGTTGAATTTCGAAGATTTGATAAAGTTCTTAACCAGCGAACACGTAAGGTACCATATTGTAGAGCATGAAAATATAAGAACTTTTGAAAAAGGAACCGGTAAAAAATATGATTTGAGCACCAAGTTATGACCACCTAACTAGTTATTTTCATTTGATGAGTTGAATTTTGGAAATTAGATAAATTTACTAATCAACAAACACGGAAGATACCATATTATAGAGAATGAAAATAAAAGAACTCCTCAAAAAGGAATCGGTACAAAATATTTTCTGAGCACTAAGTTATGACCACCAGAATCGTTATTTTCATTTTATAGGTTGAATTTTGGAAATTAGATAAAGCTCTTAACCAGCAAACGCGTAAGGTACCATATTGTAGAGCATGAAAATATAAGAACTTTTGAAAAAGGAACCGGTAAAAAATATTATCTGAGAAACAAGTTATGACCACCTAAATAGTTATTTTCATTTGATGGGTTGAATTTTGGCAATTAGATAAATTTACTAATCAGCAAACACGGAAGGTACCATATTGTAGAGAATGAAAATAAAAGAACTGCTCAAAAAGGAATCGGTACAAAATATTATCTGAGCACTAAGTTATGACCACCAGAATCGTTATTTTCATTTTATGGGTTGAATTTTAGAAATCAGATAAAGTTACTAATCAGCAAACATGGAAGGTACCATATTGTAGAGCATGAAAATATAACAACTTTTCAAAAAGGAATCGGTACAAAATATCATCTGAGCACCAAGTTATGACCACCTTAATCGTTATTTTCATTTAATGGGTTGAATTTTAGGAATTAGATAAAGTTCTTAACCTACAAACGCGTAAGGTACCATATTGTAGAGCATGAAAATATAAGAACTTTTGAAAAAGGAACCGGAAAAAAATATTATCTGAGCACCAAGTTATGGCCACCTAAATAGTTATTTTTATTTGATGGGTTGATTTTGGAAATCAGATAAATTTACTAATCAGCAAACACGGAAGGTGCCATGTTGTAGAGCATGAAAATATAACAACTTTTCAAAAAGGAATCGGTACAAAATATTATCTAAGTACCAAGTTATGACCTCCTGAATCATTATTTTCATTTAATGGGTTGAATTTTGGAAATTACACAAAGTTACTAATCAGCAAATACGGAAGGTACGTTATTGTAGAGCATGAAAATATAACAACTTTTCGAAAACAAATCGGTACAAAATATTATCTGAGCACCAAGTTATGACCACCTAAATCGTTAATTTGATTTGATGGGTTGAATTTTGGAAATTAGATAAAGTTCTTAACCAGCAAACGCGTAAGGTACCATATTGTAGAGCATGAAAATATAAGAACTTTTGAAAAAGGAACCGGTAAAAAATATTATCTGAGCAACAAGTTATGACCACCTAAATAGTTATTTTCATTTGATGGGTTGAATTTTGGCAATTAGATAAATTTACTAATCAGCAAACACGGAAGGTACCCCCGTTGTAGAGCATGAAAATATAACAACTTTTCAAAATGGAATCGGAACAAAATATTATCTGAGCATCAAGTTATGACCACCTGAATCGTTATTTTAAATTGATGGGTCAAATTTTGAAGATTTGATAAAGTTCTTAACCAACAAACACGTAAGGTACCATATTGTAAAGCATGAAAATATAAAAACTTTTGAAAAAGGAACCAGCAAAAAATATTATCTGAGCACCAAGTTATGACCACCTAAATAGTTATTTTCATTTGATGGGTTAAATTTTGGGAAATTAGATAAATTTACTAATCAGCAAACACGGGAGGTACCATGTTGTAGAGCATGAAAATATAACAACTTTTCAAAAAGTAATCGGTACAAATTATTATCTTAGCATCAAGTTATGACCACTTGAATCGTTATTTTCAGTTGATGGGTTGAATTTCGAAGATTTGATAAAGTTCTTAACCAGCGAACACATAAGGTACCATATTGTAGAGCATGAAAATATAAGAACTTTTGAAAAAGGAACCGGTAAAAAATATTATTTGAGCACCAAGTTATGACCACCAAACTAGTTATTTTCATTTGATGAGTTGAATTTTGGAAATTAGATAAATTTACTAATCAACAAACACGGAAGATACCATATTATAGAGAATGAAAATAAAAGAACTCCTAAAAAAGGAATAGGTACAAAATATTATCTGAGCACTAAGTTATGACCACCAGAATCGTTATTTTCATTTTATGGGTTGAATTTTGGAAATTAGATAAAGCTCTTAACCAGCAAACGCGTAAGGTACCATATTGTAGAGCATGAAAATATAAGAACTTTTGAAAAAGGAACCGGTAAAAAATATTATCTGAGCAACAAGTTATGACCACCTAAATAGTTATTTTCATTTGATGGGTTGAATTTTGGCAATTAGATAAATTTACTAATCAGCAAACACGGAAGGTACCATATTGTAGAGAATGAAAATATAGTAACTTTTCAAAATGGAATCGGTAAACAATATTATCTGAGCACCAAGTTATAACTACCAAAATAGTTATTTTCATTTGATGGGTTGAATTTTGGAAATCAGATAAATTTTCTAATCAGCAAACACGGAAGGTACCCCATTGTAGAGCATGAAAATATAACAACTTTTCAAAAAGGAATCGAAACAAAATATTATCTGAGCATCAAGTTATGACCACCTGAATCGTTATTTTCAGTTGATGGGTTGAATTTTGAAGATTTGATAAAGTTCTTAACCAGCAAACACGTATGGTATCATATTGTAGAGCATGAAAATATAAGAACTTTTGAAAAAGGAACCGGTAAAAAATATTATCTGAGCACCAAGTTATAACCACCTAAATAGTTATTTTCATTTGACGTGTTGAATTTTAGAAATTAGATAAATTTACTAATCAACAAACACGGAAGATACCATATTATAGAGAATGAAAATAAAAGAACTCCTCAAAAAGGAATCGGTACAAAATATTATCTGAGCACTAAGTTATGACCACAAGAATCGTTATTTTCATTTTATGGGTTGAATTTTGGAAATCAGATAAAGTTACTAATCAGCAAACACGGAAGGTACCATATTGTAGAGCATGAAAATATAACAACTTTTCAAAAAGGAATCGGTACAAAATATCATCTGAGCACCAAGTTATGTCCACCTGAATCGTTATTTTCATTTGATGGGTTGAATTTTTGGAATTAGATAAAGTTCTTAACCTACAAACGTGTAAGGTACCATATTGTAGAGTATAAAAATATAAGAACTTTTGAAAAAGGAACCGGTAAAAAATATTATCTGAGCACCAGGTTATGGCCACCTAAATAGTTATTTTCGTTTGATGGGTTGAATTTTGGAAATTAGATAAATTTACTAATCAGCAAACACGAAAGGTACCATGTTGTAGAGCATGAAAATATAACAACTTTTAAAAAAGGAATCGGTACAAAATATTATCAAAGTACCAAGTTATGACCTCCTGAATCGTTACTTTTATTTAATAGGTTGAATTTTGGAAATTACACAATGTTACTAATCAGTAAACACGGACGGTACCATATTGTAGAGCATGAAAATATAACAACTTTTAAAAAGGAATCGGTACAAAATATTATCTGAGCATCAAGTTATGACCACCTGAATCGTTAATTCATTTGATGGGTTGAATTTTGGAAATTAGATAAAGTTCTTAACCAACAAACGCGTAAGGTACCATATTCTAGAACATGAAAATATAAGAACTTTTGAAAAAGGAACCGGTAAAAAATATTATCTAAGCACCAAGTTATAACCACCTAAATAGTTATTTTCATTTGATGGGTTGAATTTTGGAAATTAGATAAATTTTCTAATCAGCAAACACAGAAGGTACCCCGTTGTAGAGCATGAAAATATAACAACTTTTCAAAAAGGAATCTGAGCAAAATATTATCTGAGCATCAAGTTATGACCACCTGAATCGTTATTTTCAGTTGATGGGTTGAATTTTGAAGATTTGATAAAGTTCTTAACCAGCAAACACGTATGGTACCATATTGTAGAGCATGAAAATATAAGAACTTTTGAGAAGGGAACCGGTAAAAAATATTATCCGAGCACCAAGTTATAACCACCTAAATAGTTATTTTCATTTGACGGGTTGAATTTTGGAAATTAGATAAATTTTCTAATCAGCAAACACAGAAGGTACCCCCGTTGTAGAGCATGAAAATATAACAACTTTTCAAAAAGGAATCGGAACAAAATATTATCTGAGCATCAAGTTATGACCACCTGAATCGTTATTTTCATTTGATGGGTTGAATTTTGAAGATTTGATAAAGTTCTTAACCAGCAAACACGTATCATACCATATTGTAGAGCATGAAAATATAAGAACTTTTGAAAAAGGAACCGGTAAAAAATGTTATTTGAGCACCAAGTTATAACCACCTAAATAGTTATTTTCATTTGACGGGTTGAATTTTGGAAATTAGATAAAGTTTCTAATCAGCAAACACGGAAGGTACCCCGTTGTAGAGCATGAAAATATAACAACTTTTCAAAAAGGAATCGGAACAAAATATTATTTGAGCATCAAGTTATGACCACCTGAATCGTTATTTTCAGTTGATGGGTTGAATTTTCAAGATTTGATAAAGTTCTTAACTAGCAAACACGTATGGTACCATATTGTAGAGCATGAAAATATAAGAACTTTTGAAAAAGGAACCGGTAAAAAATATTATTTGAGCACCAAGTTATAACCACCTAAATAGTTATTTTCATTTGACGGGTTGAATTTTGGAAATTAGATAAATTTTCTAATCAGCAAACACAGAAGGTGCCCCGTTGTAGAGCATGAAAATATAACAACTTTTCGAAAAGGAATCGGAACAAAATATTATCTGAGCATCAAGTTATGACCACCTGAATCGTTATTTTCAGTTGATGGGTTGAATTTTGAAGATTTGATAAAGTTCTTAACCAGCAAACACGTATGGTACCATATTGTAGAGCATGAAAATATAAGAACTTTTGAAAAAGGAACCGGTAAAAAATATTATTTGAGCACCAAGTTATAACCACCTAAATAGTTATTTTCATTTGACGGGTTGAATATTGGAAATTAGATAAATTTTCTAATCAGCAAACACAGAAGGTACCCCGTTGTAGAGCATGAAAATATAACAACTTTTCAAAAAGGAATCGGAACAAAATATTATCTGAGCATCAAGTTATGACCACCTGAATCGTTATTTTCAGTTGATGGGTTGAATTTTGAAGATTTGATAAAGTTCTTAACTAGCAAACACGTATGGTACCATATTGTAGAGCATGAAAATATAAGAACTTTTGAAAAAGGAACCGGTAAAAAATATTATTTGAGCACCAAGTTATAACCACCTAAATAGTTATTTTCATTTGACGGGTTGAATTTTGGAAATTAGATAAATTTTCTAATCAGCAAACACAGAAGGTGCCCCGTTGTAGAGCATGAAAATATAACAACTTTTCGAAAAGGAATCGGAACAAAATATTATCTGAGCATCAAGTTATGACCACCTGAATCGTTATTTTCAGTTGATGGGTTGAATTTTGAAGATTTGATAAAGTTCTTAACCAGCAAACACGTATGGTACCATATTGTAGAGCATGAAAATATAAGAACTTTTGAAAAAGGAACCGGTAAAAAATATTATTTGAGCACCAAGTTATAACCACCTAAATAGTTATTTTCATTTGACGGGTTGAATATTGGAAATTAGATAAATTTTCTAATCAGCAAACACAGAAGGTACCCCGTTGTAGAGCATGAAAATATAACAACTTTTCAAAAAGGAATCGGAACAAAATATTATCTGAGCATCAAGTTATGACCACCTGAATCGTTATTTTCAGTTGATGGGTTGAATTTTGAAGATTTGATAAAGTTCTTAACCAGCAAACACGTATGGTACCATATTGTAGAGCATGAAAATATAAGAACTTTTGAAAAAGGAACCGGTAAAAAATATTATTTGAGCACCAAGTTATAACCACCTAAATAGTTATTTTCATTTGACGGGTTGAATATTGGAAATTAGATAAATTTTCTAATCAGCAAACACAGAAGGTACCCCGTTGTAGAGCATGAAAATATAACAACTTTTCAAAAAGGAATCGGAACAAAATATTATCTGAGCATCAAGTTATGACCACCTGAATCGTTATTTTCAGTTGATCGGTTGAATTTTCAAGATTTGATAAAGTTGTTAACCAGTAAACATGTATGGTACCATATTGTAGAGCATGAAAATATTAGAACTTTTGAAAAAGGAACCGGTAAAAAATTTTATCTGAGCACCAAGTTATGACCACCTAAATAGTTATTTTCATTTGATGGGTTGAATTTTGGACATTAGATAAATTTACTGATCAGCAAACACGGGAGGTACCATGTTGTAGAGCATGAAAATATAACATCTTTTCAAAAAGTAATCGGTAAAAAATATTATCTGAGCATCAAGCTATGACCACCTGAATCGTTATTTTCTGTTGATGGGTTGAATTTTTAAGATTTGATAAAGTTCTTAACCAGCAAACACGTATGGTACCATATTGTAGAGCATGAAAATATAACAACTTTTCGAAAAGGAATCGGAACAAAATATTATCTGAGCATCAAGTTTGACCACCTGAATCGTTATTTTCAGTTGATGGGTTGAATTTTGAAGATTCGATAAAGTTCTTAACCAGCAAACACGTATGGTACCATATTGTAGAGCATGAAAATATAAGAACTTTTGAAAAAGGAACCGGTAAAAAATATTATTTGAGCACCAAGTTATAACCACCTAAATAGTTATTTTCATTTGACGGGTTGAATATTGGAAATTAGATAAATTTTCTAATCAGCAAACACAGAAGGTACCCCGTTGTAGAGCATGAAAATATAACAACTTTTCAAAAAGGAATCGGAACAAAATATTATCTGAGCATCAAGTTATGACCACCTGAATCGTTATTTTCAGTTGATGGGTTGAATTTTGAAGATTTGATAAAGTTCTTAACCAGCAAACACGTATGGTACCATATTGTAGAGCATGAAAATATGAGAACTTTTGAAAACGCAACCGGTAAAAAATATTATTTGAGCACCAAGTTATAACCACCTAAATAGTTATTTCATTTGACGGGTTGAATTTTGGAAATTAGATAAATTTTCTAATCAGCAAACACAGAAGGTACCCCGTTGTAGAGCATGAAAATATAACAACTTTTCAAAAAGGAATCGGAACAAAATATTATCTGAGCATCAAGTTATGACCACCTGAATCGTTATTTTCATTTGATGGGTTGAATTTTGAAGATTTGATAAAGTTCTTAACCAGCAAACACGTATCATACCATATTGTAGAGCATGAAAATATAAGAACTTTTGAAAAAGGAACCGGTAAAAAATGTTATTTGAGCACCAAGTTATAACCACCTAAATAGTTATTTTCATTTGACGGGTTGAATTTTGGAAATTAGATAAAGTTTCTAATCAGCAAACACGGAAGGTACCCCGTTGTAGAGCATGAAAATATAACAACTTTTCAAAAAGGAATCGGAACAAAATATTATTTGAGCATCAAGTTATGACCACCTGAATCGTTATTTTCAGTTGATGGGTTGAATTTTCAAGATTTGATAAAGTTCTTAACTAGCAAACACGTATGGTACCATATTGTAGAGCATGAAAATATAAGAACTTTTGAAACAGGAACCGGTAAAAAATATTATTTGAGCACCAAGTTATAACCACCTAAATAGTTATTTTCATTTGACGGGTTGAATTTTGGAAATTAGATAAATTTTCTAATCAGCAAACACAGAAGGTGCCCCGTTGTAGAGCATGAAAATATAACAACTTTTCGAAAAGGAATCGGAACAAAATATTATCTGAGCATCAAGTTATGACCACCTGAATCGTTATTTTCAGTTGATGGGTTGAATTTTGAAGATTTGATAAAGTTCTTAACCAGCAAACACGTATGGTACCATATTGTAGAGCATGAAAATATAAGAACTTTTGAAAAAGGAACCGGTAAAAAATATTATTTGAGCACCAAGTTATAACCACCTAAATAGTTATTTTCGTTTGACGGGTTGAATATTGGAAATTAGATAAATTTTCTAATCAGCAAACACAGAAGGTACCCCGTTGTAGAGCATGAAAATATAACAACTTTTCAAAAAGGAATCGGAACAAAATATTATCTGAGCATCAAGTTATGACCACCTGAATCGTTATTTTCAGTTGATGGGTTGAATTTTGAAGATTTGATAAAGTTCTTAACCAGCAAACACGTATGGTACCATATTGTAGAGCATGAAAATATAAGAACTTTTGAAAAAGGAACCGGTAAAAAATGTTATTTGAGCACCAAGTTATAACCACCTAAATAGTTATTTTCATTTGACGGGTTGAATTTTGGAAATTAGATAAAGTTTCTAATCAGCAAACACGGAAGGTACCCCGTTGTAGAGCATGAAAATATAACAACTTTTCAAAAAGGAATCGGAACAAAATATTATTTGAGCATCAAGTTATGACCACCTGAATCGTTATTTTCAGTTGATGGGTTGAATTTTCAAGATTTGATAAAGTTCTTAACTAGCAAACACGTATGGTACCATATTGTAGAGCATGAAAATATAAGAACTTTTGAAAAAGGAACCGGTAAAAAATATTATTTGAGCACCAAGTTATAACCACCTAAATAGTTATTTTCATTTGACGGGTTGACTTTTGGAAATTAGATAAATTTTCTAATCAGCAAACACAGAAGGTGCCCCGTTGTAGAGCATGAAAATATAACAACTTTTCGAAAAGGAATCGGAACAAAATATTATCTGAGCATCAAGTTATGACCACCTGAATCGTTATTTTCAGTTGATGGGTTGAATTTTGAAGATTTGATAAAGTTCTTAACCAGCAAACACGTATGGTACCATATTGTAGAGCATGAAAATATAAGAACTTTTGAAAAAGGAACCGGTAAAAAATATTATTTGAGCACCAAGTTATAACCACCTAAATAGTTATTTTCATTTGACGGGTTGAATATTGGAAATTAGATAAATTTTCTAATCAGCAAACACAGAAGGTACCCCGTTGTAGAGCATGAAAATATAACAACTTTTCAAAAAGGAATCGGAACAAAATATTATCTGAGCATCAAGTTATGACCACCTGAATCGTTATTTTCAGTTGATCGGTTGAATTTTCAAGATTTGATAAAGTTGTTAACCAGTAAACATGTATGGTACCATATTGTAGAGCATGAAAATATTAGAACTTTTGAAAAAGGAACCGGTAAAAAATATTATTTGAGCACCAAGTTATAACCACCCAAATAGTTATTTTCATTTGACGGGTTGAATATTGGAAATTAGATAAATTTTCTAATCAGCAAACACAGAAGGTACCCCGTTGTAGAGCATGAAAATATAACAACTTTTCAAAAAGGAATCGGAACAAAATATTATCTGAGCATCAAGTTATGACCACCTGAATCGTTATTTTCAGTTGATGGGTTGAATTTTGAAGATTTGATAAAGTTCTTAACCAGCAAACACGTATGGTACCATATTGTAGAGCATGAAAATATAAGAACTTTTGAAAAAGGAACCGGTAAAAAATATTATTTGAGCACCAAGTTATAACCACCTAAATAGTTATTTTCATTTGACGGGTTGAATATTGGAAATTAGATAAATTTTCTAATCAGCAAACACAGAAGGTACCCCGTTGTAGAGCATGAAAATATAACAACTTTTCAAAAAGGAATCGGAACAAAATATTATCTGAGCATCAAGTTATGACCACCTGAATCGTTATTTTCAGTTGATCGGTTGAATTTTCAAGATTTGATAAAGTTGTTAACCAGTAAACATGTATGGTACCATATTGTAGAGCATGAAAATATTAGAACTTTTGAAAAAGGAACCGGTAAAAAATTTTATCTGAGCACCAAGTTATGACCACCTAAATAGTTATTTTCATTTGATGGGTTGAATTTTGGACATTAGATAAATTTACTGATCAGCAAACACGGGAGGTACCATGTTGTAGAGCATGAAAATATAACATCTTTTCAAAAAGTAATCGGTAAAAAATATTATCTGAGCATCAAGCTATGACCACCTGAATCGTTATTTTCTGTTGATGGGTTGAATTTTTAAGATTTGATAAAGTTCTTAACCAGCAAACACGTATGGTACCATATTGTAGAGCATGAAAATATAACAACTTTTCGAAAAGGAATCGGAACAAAATATTATCTGAGCATCAAGTTTGACCACCTGAATCGTTATTTTCAGTTGATGGGTTGAATTTTGAAGATTCGATAAAGTTCTTAACCAGCAAACACGTATGGTACCATATTGTAGAGCATGAAAATATAAGAACTTTTGAAAAAGGAACCGGTAAAAAATATTATTTGAGCACCAAGTTATAACCACCTAAATAGTTATTTTCATTTGACGGGTTGAATATTGGAAATTAGATAAATTTTCTAATCAGCAAACACAGAAGGTACCCCGTTGTAGAGCATGAAAATATAACAACTTTTCAAAAAGGAATCGGAACAAAATATTATCTGAGCATCAAGTTATGACCACCTGAATCGTTATTTTCAGTTGATGGGTTGAATTTTGAAGATTTGATAAAGTTCTTAACCAGCAAAAACGTATGGTACCATATTGTAGAGCATGAAAATATGAGAACTTTTGAAAACGCAACCGGTAAAAAATATTATTTGAGCACCAAGTTATAACCACCTAAATAGTTATTTTCATTTGACGGGTTGAATTTTGGAAATTAGATAAATTTTCTAATCAGCAAACACAGAAGGTACCCCGTTGTAGAGCATGAAAATATAACAACTTTTCAAAAAGGAATCGGAACAAAATATTATCTGAGCATCAAGTTATGACCACCTGAATCGTTATTTTCATTTGATGGGTTGAATTTTGAAGATTTGATAAAGTTCTTAACCAGCAAACACGTATCATACCATATTGTAGAGCATGAAAATATAAGAACTTTTGAAAAAGGAACCGGTAAAAAATGTTATTTGAGCACCAAGTTATAACCACCTAAATAGTTATTTTCATTTGACGGGTTGAATTTTGGAAATTAGATAAAGTTTCTAATCAGCAAACACGGAAGGTACCCCGTTGTAGAGCATGAAAATATAACAACTTTTCAAAAAGGAATCGGAACAAAATATTATTTGAGCATCAAGTTATGACCACCTGAATCGTTATTTTCAGTTGATGGGTTGAATTTTCAAGATTTGATAAAGTTCTTAACTAGCAAACACGTATGGTACCATATTGTAGAGCATGAAAATATAAGAACTTTTGAAAAAGGAACCGGTAAAAAATATTATTTGAGCACCAAGTTATAACCACCTAAATAGTTATTTTCATTTGACGGGTTGAATTTTGGAAATTAGATAAATTTTCTAATCAGCAAACACAGAAGGTGCCCCGTTGTAGAGCATGAAAATATAACAACTTTTCGAAAAGGAATCGGAACAAAATATTATCTGAGCATCAAGTTATGACCACCTGAATCGTTATTTTCAGTTGATGGGTTGAATTTTGAAGATTTGATAAAGTTCTTAACCAGCAAACACGTATGGTACCATATTGTAGAGCATGAAAATATAAGAACTTTTGAAAAAGGAACCGGTAAAAAATATTATTTGAGCACCAAGTTATAACCACCTAAATAGTTATTTTCGTTTGACGGGTTGAATATTGGAAATTAGATAAATTTTCTAATCAGCAAACACAGAAGGTACCCCGTTGTAGAGCATGAAAATATAACAACTTTTCAAAAAGGAATCGGAACAAAATATTATCTGAGCATCAAGTTATGACCACCTGAATCGTTATTTTCAGTTGATGGGTTGAATTTTGAAGATTTGATAAAGTTCTTAACCAGCAAACACGTATGGTACCATATTGTAGAGCATGAAAATATAAGAACTTTTGAAAAAGGAACCGGTAAAAAATATTATTTGAGCACCAAGTTATAACCACCTAAATAGTTATTTTCATTTGACGGGTTGAATATTGGAAATTAGATAAATTTTCTAATCAGCAAACACAGAAGGTACCCCGTTGTAGAGCATGAAAATATAACAACTTTTCAAAAAGGAATCGGAATAAAATATTATCTGAGCATCAAGTTATGACCACCTGAATCATTATTTTCAGTTGATCGGTTGAATTTTCAAGATTTGATAAAGTTGTTAACCAGTAAACATGTATGGTACCATATTGTAGAGCATGAAAATATTAGAACTTTTGAAAAAGGAACCGGTAAAAAATTTTATCTGAGCACCAAGTTATGACCACCTAAATAGTTATTTTCATTTGATGGGTTGAATTTTGGACATTAGATAAATTTACTGATCAGCAAACACGGGAGGTACCATGTTGTAGAGCATGAAAATATAACATCTTTTCAAAAAGTAATCGGTAAAAAATATTATCTGAGCATCAAGCTATGACCACCTGAATCGTTATTTTCTGTTGATGGGTTGAATTTTTAAGATTTGATAAAGTTCTTAACCAGCAAACACGTATGGTACCATATTGTAGAGCATGAAAATATAACAACTTTTCGAAAAGGAATCGGAACAAAATATTATCTGAGCATCAAGTTTGACCACCTGAATCGTTATTTTCAGTTGATGGGTTGAATTTTGAAGATTCGATAAAGTTCTTAACCAGCAAACACGTATGGTACCATATTGTAGAGCATGAAAATATAAGAACTTTTGAAAAAGGAACCGGTAAAAAATATTATTTGAGCACCAAGTTATAACCACCTAAATAGTTATTTTCATTTGACGGGTTGAATTTTGGAAATTAGATAAATTTTCTAATCAGCAAACACAGAAGGTACCCCGTTGTACAGCACGAAAATATAACAACTTTTCAAAAAGGAATCGGAAAAAAATATTATCTGAGCATCAAGTTATGACCACCTGAATCGTTATTTTCAGTTGATCGGTTGAATTTTCAAGATTTGATAAAGTTGTTAACCAGTAAACATGTATGGTACCATACTGTAGAGCATGAAAATATTAGAACTTTTGAAAAAGGAACCGGTAAAAAATTTTATCTGAGCACCAAGTTATGACCACCTAAATAGTTATTTTCATTTGATGGGTTGAATTTTGGACATTAGATAAATTTACTGATCAGCAAACACGGGAGGTACCATGTTGTAGAGCATGAAAATATAACATCTTTTCAAAAAGTAATCGGTAAAAAATATTATCTGATCATCAAGCTATGACCACCTGAATCATTATTTTCTGTTGATGGGTTGAATTTTTAAGATTTGATAAAGTTCTTAACCAGCAAACACGTATGGTACCATATTGTAGAGCATGAAAATATAACAACTTTTCGAAAAGGAATCGGAACAAAATATTATCTGAGCATCAAGTTATGACCACCTGAATCGTTATTTTCAGTTGATGGGTTGAATTTTGAAGATTTGATAAAGTTCTTAACCAGCAAACACGTATGGTACCATATTGTAGAGCATGAGAATATAAGAACTTTTGAAAAAGGAACCGGTAAAAAATATTATTTGAGCACCAAGTTATAACCACCTAAATAGTTATTTTCATTTTGACGGGTTGAATTTTGGAAATTAGATAAATTTTCTAATCAGCAAACACAGAAGGTACCCCGTTGTAGAGCATGAAAATATAACAACTTTTCAAAAAGGAATCGGAACAAAATATTATCTGAGCATCAAGTTATGACCACCTGAATCGTTATTTTCAGTTGACGGGTTGAATTTTCAAGATTTGATAAAGTTGTTAACCAGTAAACAGGTATGGTACCATATTGTAGAGCATGAAAATATTAGAACTTTTGAAAAAGGAACCGGTAAAAAATTTTATCTGAGCACCAAGTTATGACCACCTAAATAGTTATTTTCATTTGATGGGTTGAATTTTGGACATTAGATAAATTTACTGATCAGCAAACACGGGAGGTACCATGTTGTAGAGCATGAAAATATAACATCTTTTCAAAAAGTAATCGGTAAAAAATATTATCTGAGCATCAAGCTATGACCACCTGAATCGTTATTTTCTGTAGATGGGTTGAATTTTTAAGATTTGATAAAGTTCTTAACCAGCAAACACGTATGGTACCATATTGTAGAGCATGAAAATATAACAACTTTTCAAAAAGGAATCGGAATAAAATATTATCTGTGCATCAAGTTATGACCACCTGAATCGTTATTTTCAGTTGATGGGTTGAATTTTGAAGATTTGATAAAGTTCTTAACCAGCAAACACGTATGGTACCATATTGTAGAGCATGAAAATATAAGAACTTTTGAAAAAGGAACCGGTAAAAAATATTATCCGAGCACCAAGGTATAACCACCTAAATAGTTATTTTCATTTGATGGGTTGAATTTTGGAAATTAGATAAATTTTCTAATCAGCAAACACAGAAGGTACCCCGTTGTAGAGCATGAAGATATAACAACTTTTCAAAAAGGAATCGGAATAAAATATTATCTGAGCATCAAGTTATGACCACCTGAATCGTTATTTTCAGTTGATGGGTTGAATTTTGAAGATTTGATAAAGTTCTTAACCAGCAAACACGTATGGTACCATATTGTAGAGCATGAAAATATAAGAACTTTTGAAAAAGGAACCGGTAAAAAATATTATTTGAGCACCAAGTTATAACCACCTAAATAGTCATTTTCATTTGACGGGTTGAATTTTGGAAATTAGATAAATTTTCTAATCAGCAAACACAGAAGGTACCCCGTTGTAGAGCATGAAGATATAACAACTTTTCAAAAAGGAATCGGAATAAAATATTATCTGAGCATCAAGTTATGACCACCTGAATCGTTATTTTCAGTTGATGGGTTGAATTTTGAAGATTTGATAAAGTTCTTAACCAGCAAACACGTATGGTACCATATTGTAGAGCATGAAAATATAAGAACTTTTGAAAAAGGAACCGGTAAAAAATATTATCCGAGCACCAAGGTATAACCACCTAAATAGTTATTTTCATTTGATGGGTTGAATTTTGGAAATTAGATAAATTTTCTAATCAGCAAACACAGAAGGTACCCCGTTGTAGAGCATGAAGATATAACAACTTTTCAAAAAGGAATCGGAATAAAATATTATCTGAGCATCAAGTTATGACCACCTGAATCGTTATTTTCAGTTGATGGGTTGAATTTTGAAGATTTGATAAAGTTCTTAACCAGCAAACACGTATGGTACCATATTGTAGAGCATGAAAATATAAGAACTTTTGAAAAAGGAACCGGTAAAAAATATTATTTGAGCACCAAGTTATAACCACCTAAATAGTCATTTTCATTTGACGGGTTGAATTTTGGAAATTAGATAAATTTTCTAATCAGCAAACACAGAAGGTACCCCCGTTGTAGAGCATGAAGATATAACAACTTTTCAAAAAGGAATCGGAATAAAATATTATCTGAGCATCAAGTTATGACCACCTGAATCGTTATTTTCAGTTGATGGGTTGAATTTTGAAGATTTGATAAAGTTCTTAACCAGCAAACACGTATGGTACCATATTGTAGAGCATGAAAATATAAGAACTTTTGAAAAAGGAACCGGTAAAAAATATTATTTGTGCACCAAGTTATAACTACCTAAATAGTTATTTTCATTTGACGGGTTGAATTTTGGAAATTAGATAAATTTTCTAATCAGCAAACACAGAAGGTACCCCGTTGTAGAGCATGAAAATATAACAACTTTTCAAAAAGGAATCGGAACAAAATATTATCTGAGAATCAAGTTATGACCACCTGAATCGTTATTTTCAGTTGATGGGTTGAATTTTCAAGATTTGATAAAGTTGTTAACTAGTAAACACGTATGGTACCATATTGTAGAGCATAAAAATATTAGAACTTTTGAAAAAGGAACCGGTAAAAAATATTATCTGAGCACCAAGTTATGACCACCAGAATCGTTATTTTCATTTTATGGGTTGAATTTTGGAAATTAGATAAAGCTCTTAACCAGCAAACGCGTAAGGTACCATATTGTAGAGCATGAAAATATAAGAACTTTTGAAAAAGGAACCGGTAAAAAATATTATCTGAGCAACAAGTTATGACCACCTAAATAGTTATTTTCATTTGATGGGTTGAATTTTGGCAATTAGATAAATTTACTAATCAGCAAACACGGAAGGTACCATATTGTAGAGCATGAAAATATAGCAACTTTTCAAAAATGAATCGGTAAACAATATTATATGAGCACCAAGTAATAACTACCAAAATAGTTATTTTTATTTGATGGGTTGAATTTTGGAAATCAGATAAATTTTCTAATCAGCAAACACGGAAGGTACCATATTGTAGAGAATGAAAATATAGCAACTTTTCAAAAACGAATCGGTAAACAATATTATCTGAGCACTAAGTTATAACTACCAAAATAGTTATTTTCATTTGATGGGTTGAATTTTGGAAATCAGATAAATTTTCTAATTAGCAAACACGGAAGGTACCCCATTGTAGAGCATGAAAATATAACAACTTTTCAAAAAGGAATCGAAACAAAATATTATCTGAGCATCAAGTTATGACCACCTGAATCGTTATTTTCAGTTGATGGGTTGAATTTTGAAGATTTGATAAAGTTCTTAACCAGCAAACACGTATGGTACCATATTGTAGAGCATGAAAATATAAGAACTTTTGAAAAAGGAACCGGTAAAAAATATTATCTGAGCACCAAGTTATAACCACCTAAATAGTTATTTTCATTTGACCGGTTGAATTTTAGAAATTTGATAAATTTACTAATCAACAAATACGGAAGATACCATATTATAGAGAATTAAAATAAAAGAACTCCTCAACAAGGAATCAGTACAAAATATTATCTGAGCACTAAGTTATGACCACCAGAATCGTTATTTTCATTTTATGGGTTGAATTTTGGAAATCAGATAAAGTTACTAATCAGCAAACACGGAAGGTACCATATTGTAGAGCATGAAAATATAACAACTTTTCAAAAAGGAATCGGTACAAAATATCATCTGAGCACCAAGTTATGACCTCCTGAATCGTTACTTTTATTTAATAGGTTGAATTTTGGAAATTACACAAAGTTACTAATCAGTAAACACGGACGGTACCATATTGTAGAGCATGAAAATATAACAACTTTTAAAAAGGAATCGTTACAAAATATTATCTGAGCATCAAGTTATGACCACCTGAATCGTTATTTTCATTTGATGGGCTGAATTTTGGAAATTAGATAAAGTTCTTAACCAACAAACGCGTAAGGTACCATATTCTAGAACATGAAAATATAAGAACTTTTGAAAAAGGAACCGGTAAAAAATATTATCTGAGCACCAAGTTATAACCACCTAAATAGTTATTTTCATTTGATGGGTTGAATTTTGGAAATTAGATAAATTTTCTAATCAGCAAACACAGAAGGTACCCCGTTGTAGAGCATGAAAATATAACAACTTTTCAAAAAGGAATCGGAACAAAATATTATCTGAGCATCAAGTTATGACCACCTGAATCGTTATTTTCAGTTGATGGGTTGAATTTTGAAGATTTGATAAAGTTCTTAACCAGCAAACACGTATGGTACCATATTGTAGAGCATGAAAATATAAGAACTTTTGAAGAAGGAACCGGTAAAAAATATTATCCGAGCATCAAGTTATAACCACCTAAATAGTTATTTTCATTTGACGGGTTGAATTTTGGAAATTAGATAAATTTTCTAATCAGCAAACACAGAAGGTACCCCGTTGTAGAGCATGAAAATATAACAACTTTTCAAAAAGGAATCGGAACAAAATATTATCTGAGCATCAAGTTATGACCACCTGAATCGTTATTTTCAGTTGATGGGTTGAATTTTGAAGATTTGATAAAGTTCTTAACCAGCAAACACGTATGGTACCATATTGTAGAGCATGAAAATATAAGAACTTTTGAAAAAGGAACCGGTAAAAAATATTATTTGAGCACCAAGTTATAACCACCTAAATAGTTATTTTCATTTGACGGGTTTTAATTTTGGAAATTAGATAAATTTTCTAATCAGCAAACACAGAAGGTACCTCGTTGTAGAGCATGAAAATATAACAACTTTTCAAAAAGGAATCGGAACAAAATATTATCTGAGCATCAAGTTATGACCACCTGAATCGTTATTTTCAGTTGATGGGTTGAATTTTCAAGATTTGATAAAGTTGTTAACCAGTAAACACGTATGGTACCATATTGTAGAGCATAAAAATATTAGAAATTTTGAAAAAGGAACCGGTAAAAAATATTATCTGAGCACCAAGTTATGACCACCTAAATAGTTATTTTCATTTGATGGGTTGAATTTTGGACATTAGATAAATATACTGATCAGCAAACACGGGAGGTACCATGTTGTAGAGTATGAAAATATAACAACTTTTCAAAAAGTAATCGGTACAAAATATTATCTGAGCATCAAGCTATGACCACCTGAATCGTTATTTTCAGTTGATGGGTTGAATTTTTAAGATTTGATAAAGTTTTTAACCAGCAAACATGTATGGTACCATATTGTAGTGCATGAAAATATAAGAACTTTTGAAAAAGGAACTGGTAAAAAATATTATTTGTGCACCAAGTTATGACCACCTAAATAGTTATTTTCATTTGATGAGTTGAGTTTTGGAAATTAGATAAATTTACTAATCAACAAACACGGAAGATACCATATTATAGAGAATGAAAATAAAAGAACTGCTAAAAAAGGAATCGGTACAAAATATTATCTGAGCACTAAGTTATGACCACCAGAATCGTTATTTTCATTTTATGTGTTGAATTTTAGAAATCAGATAAAGTTACTAATCAGCAAACACGGAAGGTACCATATTGTAGAGCATGAAAATATAACAACTTTTCAAAAAGGAATCGGTACAAAATATCATCTGAGCACCAAGTTATGACCACCTTAATCGTTATTTTCATTTGATGGATTGAATTTTAGGAATTAGATAAAGTTCTTAACCTACAAACGCGTAAGGTACCATATTGTAGAGCATGAAAATATAATAACTTTCGAAAAAGGAACCGGTAAAAATATTATCTGAGCACCAAGTTATGACCACCTAAATAGTTATTTTCTTTGATGGGTTGAATTTTGGAAATTAGATAAATTTACTAATCAGCAAACAAGGGAGGTACCGTGTTGTAGAGCATGAAAATATAACAACTTTTCAAAATGTAATCGGTACAAAATATTATCTAAGCATCAAGCTATGACCACCTGAATCGTTATTTTCATTTGATGGGTTGAATTTTGAAAATTTGATAAAGTTCTTAATCTGCAAACACGTAAGGTACCATATTGTAGAGCATGAAAATATAAGAACTTTTGAAAAAGGAACCGGTAAAAAATATTATTTGAGCACCAAGTTATGACCACCTAAATAGTTATTTAATTTGATGAGTTGAGTTTTGGAAATTAGATAAATTTACTAATCAACAAACATGGAAGATACCATATTATAGAGAATGAAAATAAAAGAACTGCTCAAAAAGGAATTGGTAAAAAATATTATCTGAGCACTAAGTTATGACCACCAGAATCGTTATTTTCATTTTATGGGTTGAATTTTTTAAATCAGATAAAGTTACTAATCAGTAAACACTGAAGGTACCATATTGTAGAGCATGAAAATATAACAACTTTTCAAAAAGGAATCGGTACAAAATATCATCTGAGCACCAAGTTATGACCACCATAATTGTTATTTTAATTTGATGGGTTGAATTTTAGGAATTAGATAAAGTTCTTAATCTACAAACGTGTAAGGTACCATATTGTAGAGCATGAAAATATAAGAACTTTTGAAAAAGGAACCGGTAAAAAATATTATCTGAGCACCAAGTTATGACCACCTAAATATTCATTTTCATTTGATGGGTTGAATTTTGAAAATTAGATAAATTTACTTATCAACAAACACGGAAGATACCATATTATAGAGCATGAAAATATAAGAACTTTTGAAAAAGGAACCGGTAAAAAATATTATCTGAGCACCAAGTTATTGGCACCTAAATAGTTATTTTTTTTTGATGGGTTGAATTTTGGTAATTAGATAAATTTACTAATTAGCAAACACGGAAGGTACCATATTGTAGAGCATGAAAATATAACAACTTTCCAAAAAGGAATCGGAACAAATTATTATCTGAGCACCAAGTTATGACCACCTTAATCGTTATTTTCATTTGATGGGTTGAATTTCAGAAATTAGATAAAGTTCTTAACCGGCAAACACGCAAGGTACCATATTGTAGAGCATGAAAATAAATAAACTTTTGAAAAAGGAACCGGTATAAAATATTATCTGAGCACCAAGTTATGACCACCTAAATAGTTATTTTAATTTGATGGGTTGATTTTGGAAATCAGATAAATTTACTAATCAGCAAACACGGAAGATGCCATGTTGTAGAGCATGAAAATATAAAAACTTTTCTAAATGGAATCGGTACAAAATATTATCTAAGTATCAAGTTATGACCTCCTGAATCATTATTTTCATTTAATGGGTTGAATTTTGGAAATTACACAAAGTTACTAATCAGCAAACACGGAAGGTACGTTATTGTAGAGCATGAAAATATAACAACTTTTCAAAAAGGAATCGGTACAAAATATTATCTGAGCATCAAGTTATGACCACCTGAATCTTTATTTTCATTTGATGGGTTGAATTTTGGAAATTAGATAAAGTTCTTAACCAGCAAATGCGTAAGGTACCATATTGTAGAGCATGAAAATATAAGAACTTTTGAAAAAGGAATCGGTAAAAAATATTATCTGAGCACCAAGTTATAACCACCTAAATAGTTATTTTCATTTGATGGGTTGAATTTTGGAAATTAGATAAATTTTCTAATCGGAAAACACGGAAGGTACCCCGTTGTAGAGCATGAAAATATAACAACTTTTCAAAAAGGAATCGTAACAAAATATTATCTGAGCATCAAGTTATGACCACCTGAATCGTTATTTTAAATTGATGGGTCGAATTTTGAAGATTTGATTAAGTTCTTAACCAACAAACACGTAAGGTACCATATTGTAGAGCATGAAAATATTAGAACTTACGAAAAAGGAACCAGTAAAAAATACTATTTGAACACCAAGTTATGACCACCTAAATAGTTATTTTCATTTGATGGGTTAAATTTTGGGAAATTAGATAAATTTACTAATCAGCAAACACGGTAGGTACTATGTTGTAGAGCATGAAAATATAACAACTTTTCAAAAAGTAATCGGTACAAAATATTATCTTAGCATCAAGTTATGACCACTTGAATCGTTATTTTCAGTTGATGGGTTGAATTTTGAAGATTTGATAAAGTTCTTAACCTGCGAACACGTAAGGTACCATATTGTAGAGATGAAAATATAAGAACTTTTGAAAAAGGAACCGGTAAAAAATATTATCTGAGCACCAAGTTGTGGCCACCTAAATAGTTATTTTCATTTGATGAGTTGAATTTTGGAAATTAGATAAATTTACTAATCAACAAACACGGAAGATACCATATTATAGAGAATGAAAATAAAAGAACTACTCAAAAAGGAATCGGTACAAAATATTATCTGAGCACTAAGTTATGACCACCAGAATCGTTATTTTCATTTTATGGGTTGAATTTTGGAAATTAGGTAAAGCTCTTAACCAGCAAACACGTAAGGTACCATATTGTAGAGCATGAAAATATAACAACTTTTCAAAAAGGAATCGGTACAAAATATCATCTGAGCACCAAGTTATGTCCACCTGAATCGTTATTTTCATTAGGTGGGTTGAATTTTTGGAATTAGATAAAGTTCTTAACCTACAAACGTGTAAGGTACCATATTGTAGAGTATAAAAATATAAGAACTTTTGAAAAAGGAACCGGTAAAAAATATTATCTGAGCACCAGGTTATGGCCACCTAAATAGTTATTTTCGTTTGATGGGTTGAATTTTGGCAATTAGATAAATTTACTAATCAGCAAACACGAAAGGTACCATGTTGTAGAGCATGAAAATATAACAACTTTTCAAAAAAGAATCAGTACAAAATATTATCTAAGTACCAAGTTATGACCTCCTGAATCGTTATTTTTATTTAATGGGTTGAATTTTGGAAATTACAAAAAGTTACTAATCAGCAAACACGGACGGTACCATATTGTAGAGCATGAAAATATAACAACTTTTAAAAAGGAATCGGTACAATATATTATCTGAGCATCATGTTATGACCACCTGAATCGTTATTTTCATTTGATGGGTTGAATTTTGGAAATTAGATAAAGTTGTTAACCAACAAACGCGTAAGGTACCATATTGTAGAGCATGAAAATATAAGAACTTTTGAAAAAGGAACCGGTAAAAAATATTATCTGAGCACCAAGTTATAACCACCTAAATAGTTATTTTCATTTGATGGGTTGAATTTTGGAAATTAGATAAATTTTCTAATCAGCAAACACAGAAGGTACCCCGTTGTAGAGCATGAAAATATAACAACTTTTCAAAAAGGAATAGGAACAAAATATTATCTGAGCATCAAGTTATGACCACCTGAACCGTTATTTTCAGTTGATGGGTTGAATTTTGAAGATTTGATAAAGTTCTTAACCAGCAAACATGTATGGTACCATATTGTAGAGCATGAAAATATAAGAACTTCTGAAAAAGGAACCGGTAAAAAATATTATCTGAGCACCAAGTTATAACCACCTAAATAGTTATTTTCATTTGACGGGTTGAATTTTGGAAATTAGATAAATTTTCTAATCAGCAAACACAGAAGGTACCCCGTTGTAGAGCATGAAAATATAACAACTTTTCAAAAATGAATCGGAACAAAATATTATCTGAGCATCAAGTTATGACCACCTGAATCGTTATTTTCAGTTGATGGGTTGAATTTTCAAGATTTGATAAAGTTGTTAACCAGTAAACATGTTTGGTACCATATTGTAGAGCATGAAAATATTAGAACTTTTGAAAAAGGAACCGGTAAAAAATTTTATCTGAGCACCAAGTTATGACCACCTAAATAGTTATTTTCATTTGATGGGTTGAATTTTGGACATTAGATAAATTTACTGATCAGCAAACACGGAAGGTACCATGTTGTAGAGCATGAAAATATAACATCTTTTCAAAAAGTAATCGGTAAAAAATATTATCTGAGCATCAAGCTATGACCACCTGAATCGTTAATTTCAGTTGATGGGTTAAATTTTTAAGATTTGATAAAGTTCTTAACCAGCAAACACGTGTGGTACCATATTGTAGAGCATGAAAATATAAGAACTTTTGAAAATGGAACCGGTAAAAAATATTATTTGAGCACCAAGTTATGACCACCTAAATAGTTATTTTCATTTGATGAGTTGAGTTTTGGAAATTAGATAAATTTACTAATCAACAAACACGGAAGATACCATATTATAGAGAATGAAAATAAAAGAACTGCTCAAAAAGGAATCGGTACAAAATATTATCTGAGCACTAAGTTATGACAACCAGAATCGTTATTTTCATTTTATGGGTTGAATTTTAGAAATCAGATAAAGTTACTAATCAGCAAACATGGAAGGTACCATATTGTAGAGCATGAAAATATAACAACTTTTCAAAAAGGAATCGGTACAAAATATCATCTGAGCACCAAGTTATGACCACCTTAATCGTTATTTTCATTTGATGGGTTGAATTTTAGGAATTAGATAAAGTTCTTAACCTACAAACGCGAAAGGTACCATATTGTAGAGCATGAAAATATAAGAACTTTTGAAAAAGGAACTGGTAAAAAATATTATCTGAGCACCAAGTTGTAGCCACCTAAATAGTTATTTTCATTTGATGAGTTGATTTTGGAAATCAGATAAATTTACTAATCAGCAAACACGGAAGGTGCCATGTTGTAGAGCATGAAAATATAACAACTTTCCAAAAAGGAATCGGTACAAAATATTATCTAAGTACCAAGTTATGACCTCCTGAATCATTATTTTCATTTAACGGGTTGAATTTTGGAAATTACACAAAGTTACTAATCAGCAAATACGGAAGGTACGTTATTGTAGAGCATGAAAAATATAACAACTTTTCAAAAAGAAATCAGTACAAAATATTATCTGAGCACCAAGTTATGACCACCTAAATCGTTAATTTGATTTGATGGGTTGAATTTTGGAAATTAGATAAAGTTCTTAACCAGCAAACGCGTAAGGTACCATATTGTAGAGCATGAAAATATAAGAACTTTTGAAAAAGGAACCGGTAAAAAATATTATTCGAGCACCAAGTTATAACCACCTAAATAGTTATTTTCATTTGATGGGTTGAATTTTGGAAATTAGATAAATTTTCTAATCAGCAAACACAGAAGGTACCCCGTTGTAGAGCATGAAAATATAACAACTTTTCAAAAAGGAATCGGAACAAAATATTATCTGAGCATCAAATTATGACCACCTGAATCGTTATTTTCAGTTGATGGGTTGAATTTTGAAGATTTGATAAAGTTCTTAACCAGCAAACACGTATGGTACCATATTGTAGAGCATGAAAATATAAGAACTTTTGAAAAAGGAACCGGTAAAAAATATTATCTGAGCACCAAGTTATAACCACCTAAATAGTTATTTTCATTTGACGGGTTGAATTTTGGAAATTAGATAAATTTTCTAATCAGCAAACACAGAAGGTACCCCGTTGTAGAGCATGAAAATATAACAACTTTTCAAAAAGGAATCGGAACAAAATATTATCTGAGCATCAAGTTATGACCACCTGAATCGTTATTTTCAGTTGATGGGTTGAATTTTCAAGATTTGATAAAGTTGTTAACCAGTAAACATGTTTGGTACCATATTGTAGAGCATGAAAATATTAGAACTTTTGAAAAAGGAACCGGTAAAAAATTTTATCTGAGCACCAAGTTATGACCACCTAAATAGTTATTTTCATTTGATGGGTTGAATTTTGGACATTAGATAAATTTACTGATCAGCAAACACGGAAGGTACCATGTTGTAGAGCATGAAAATATAACATCTTTTCAAAAAGTAATCGGTAAAAAATATTATCTGAGCATCAAGCTATGACCACCTGAATCGTTATTTTCAGTTGATGGGTTAAATTTTTAAGATTTGATAAAGTTCTTAACCAGCAAACACGTGTGGTACCATATTGTAGAGCATGAAAATATAAGAACTTTTGAAAAAGGAACCGGTAAAAAATATTATTTGAGCACCAAGTTATGACCACCTAAATAGTTATTTTCATTTGATGAGTTGAGTTTTGGAAATTAGATAAATTTACTAATCAACAAACACGGAAGATACCATATTATAGAGAATGAAAATAAAAGAACTGCTCAAAAAGGAATCGGTACAAAATATTATCTGAGCACTAAGTTATGACAACCAGAATCGTTATTTTCATTTTATGGGTTGAATTTTAGAAATCAGATAAAGTTACTAATCAGCAAACATGGAAGGTACCATATTGTAGAGCATGAAAATATAACAACTTTTCAAAAAGGAATCGGTACAAAATATCATCTGAGCACCAAGTTATGACCACCTTAATCGTTATTTTCATTTGATGGGTTGAATTTTAGGAATTAGATAAAGTTCTTAACCTACAAATGCGAAAGGTACCATATTGTAGAGCATGAAAATATAAGAACTTTTGAAAAAGGAACTGGTAAAAAATATTATCTGAGCACCAAGTTGTAGCCACCTAAATAGTTATTTTCATTTGATGAGTTGATTTTGGAAATCAGATAAATTTACTAATCAGCAAACACGGAAGGTGCCATGTTGTAGAGCATGAAAATATAACAACTTTCCAAAAAGGAATCGGTACAAAATATTATCTAAGTACCAAGTTATGACCTCCTGAATCATTATTTTCATTTAACGGGTTGAATTTTGGAAATTACACAAAGTTACTAATCAGCAAATACGGAAGGTACGTTATTGTAGAGCATGAAAATATAACAACTTTTCAAAAAGAAATCAGTACAAAATATTATCTGAGCACCAAGTTATGACCACCTAAATCGTTAATTTGATTTGATGGGTTGAATTTTGGAAATTAGATAAAGTTCTTAACCAGCAAACACGTAAGGTACCATATTGTAGAGCATGAAAATATAAGAACTTTTGAAAAAGGAACCGGTAAAAAATATTATCTGAGCACCAAGTTATAACCACCTAAATAGTTATTTTCATTTGATGGGTTGAATTTTGGAAATTAGATAAATTTTCTAATCAGCAAACACAGAAGGTACCCCGTTGTAGAGCATGAAAATATAACAACTTTTCAAAAAGGAATCGGAACAAAATATTATCTGAGCATCAAATTATGACCACCTGAATCGTTATTTTCAGTTGATGGGTTGAATTTTGAAGATTTGATAAAGTTCTTAACCAGCAAACACGTATGGTACCATATTGTAGAGCATGAAAATATAAGAACTTTTGAAAAAGGAACCGGTAAAAAATATTATCTGAGCACCAAGTTATAACCACCTAAATAGTTATTTTCATTTGACGGGTTGAATTTTGGAAATTAGATAAATTTTCTAATCAGCAAACACAGAAGGTACCCCGTTGTAGAGCATGAAAATATAACAACTTTTCAAAAAGGAATCGGAACAAAATATTATCTGAGCATCAAGTTATGACCACCTGAATCGTTATTTTCAGTTGATGGGTTGAATTTTCAAGATTTGATAAAGTTGTTAACCAGTAAACATGTTTGGTACCATATTGTAGAGCATGAAAATATTAGAACTTTTGAAAAAGGAACTGGTAAAAAATTTTATCTGAGCACCAAGTTATGACCACCTAAATAGTTATTTTCATTTGATGGGTTGAATTTTGGACATTAGATAAATTTACTGATCAGCAAACACGGAAGGTACCATGTTGTAGAGCATGAAAATATAACATCTTTTCAAAAAGTAATCGGTAAAAAATATTATCTGAGCATCAAGCTATGACCACCTGAATCGTTATTTTCAGTTGATGGGTTAAATTTTTAAGATTTGATAAAGTTCTTAACCAGCAAACACGTATGGTACCATATTGTAGAGCATGAAAATATAAGAACTTTTGAAAAAGGAACCGGTAAAAAATATTATTTGACCACCAAGTTATGACCACCTAAATAGTTATATTCATTTGATGAGTTGATTTTTGGAAATTAGATAAATTTACTAATCAACAAACACGGAAGATACCATATTATAGAGAATGAAAATAAAAGAACTGCTAAAAAAGGAATCGGTACAAAATATTATCTGAGCACTAAGTTATGACCACCAGAATCGTTATTTTCATTTTATGGGTTGAATTTTAGAAATCAGATAAAGTTACTAATCAGCAAACATGGAAGGTACCATATTGTAGAGCATGAAAATATAACAACTTTTCAAAAAGGAATCGGTACAAAATATCATCTGAGCACCAAGTTATGACCACCTTAATCGTTATTTTCATTTGATGGGTTGAATTTTAGGAATTAGATAAAGTTCTTAACCTACAAACGCGTAAGGTACCATATTGTAGAGCATGAAAATATAAGAACTTTTGAATAAGGAACTGGTAAAAAATAGTATCTGAGCACCAAGTTGTGGCCACCTAAATAGTTATTTTCATTTGATGAGTTGATTTTGGAAATCAGATAAATTTACTAATCAGCAAACACGGAAGGTGCCATGTTGTAGAGCATGAAAATATAACAACTTTCCAAAAAGGAATCGGTACAAAATATTATCTAAGTACCAAGTTATGACCTCCTGAATCATTATTTTCATTTAATGGGTTGAATTTTGGAAATTACACAAAGTTACTAATCAGCAAATACGGAAGGTACGTTATTGTAGAGCATGAAAATATAACAACTTTTCAAAAAGAAATCAGTACAAAATATTATCTGAGCACCAAGTTATGACCACCTAAATCGTTAATTTGATTTGATGGGTTGAATTTTGGAAATTAGATAAAGTTCTTAACCAGCAAACGCGTAAGGTACCATATTGTAGAGCATGAAAATATAAGAACTTTTGAAAAAGGAACCGGTAAAAAATATTATCTGAGCACCAAGTTATAACCACCTAAATAGTTATTTTCATTTGATGGGTTGAATTTTGGAAATTAGATAAATTTTCTAATAAGAAAACACGGAAGGTACCACCTTAATCGTTACTTTCATTTGATGGGTTGAATTTTAGAAATTAGATAAAGTTCCTAAGCTAAAAATGTGTAAGGTACCATATTGTAGAGCATAAAAATATAAGAACTTTTGAAAAAGGAACCGGTAAGAAATATTATCTGAGCATCGAGTTATGACCACCTAAATAGTTATTTTATTTGACGGGTTGAATTTTGAAAATTAGATAAATTTACTTAACAACAAACATGGAAGATACCATATTATAGAGCATGAAAATATAAGAAATTTTGAAAAAGGAACCGGTAAAAAATATTATATGAGCACCAAGTTATGGCCACCTAAATAATTATTTTCATTTGATGGGTTGAATTTTGGAAATTAGATAAATTTACTAATCAGCAAACACGAGAGGTACAATGTTGTAGAGCATGAAAATATAACAACTTTTCAAAAAGTAATCGGTACAAAATATTATCTAGCATCAAGTTATGACCACTTGAACCGTTATTTTCAGTTTATGGGTTGAATTTGGAAGATTTGATAAAGTTCTTAACCAGCAAACACGTAAGGTACCATATTGTAGAGCATGAAAATATAAGAACTTTTGAAAAAGGAACTGGTAAAAAATATTATTTGAGCACCAAGTTATGACCACCTAAATAGTTATTTTCATTTGATGAGTTGAATTTTGGAAATTAGATAAATTTACTAATCAACAAACACGGAAGATACCCTATTATAGAGAATGAAAATAAAAGAACTCCACAAAAAGGAATGGGTGCAAAATATTATGTGAGCACTAACTTATGACCACCAGAATCGTTATTTTCATTTTATGGGTTGAATTTTGGAAATCAGATAAAGTTACTAATCAGCAAACACGGAAGGTACCATATTGTAGAGTATGAAAATATAACAACTTTTGAAAAAGGAATCGGTACAAAATATTATCTGAGCACCAAGTTATGACCACCTTAATTGTTATTTTCATTTGATGGGTTGAATTTTAGGATTTAGATAAAGTTCTCAACCTACAAACGTGTAAGGTACCATATTATAGAGCATGAAAATATAAGAACTTTTGAAAAAGGAACCGGTAAAAAATATTATCTGAGCATCAAGTTATGACCACCTAAATAGTTATTTTCATTTGATGGGTTGAATTTTGAAAATTAGATAAATTTACTTATCAACAAACACAGAAGATACCATATTATAGAGCATGAAAATATAAAAACTTTTGGAAAAGGAACCGGTAAAAAATATTATCTGAGCACCAAGTTATGACCACCTAAATAGTTATTTTCGTTTGATGGGTTGAATTTTGGCAATTAGATAAATTTACTAATCAGCAAACACGGAAGGTACCATATTATAAAGCAGGAAAATATAACAACTTTTCAAAAAGGAATCGGTACAAAATATTATCTGAATACCAAGTTATGACCACCTGAATCGTTATTTTCATTTGATGGGTTGAATTTTGGAAATTAGATAAAGTTCTTAACCAGTAAACGCGTAAGGGACCATATTGTAGAGCACGAAAATATAACAACTTTTCAAAAAGGAATCGGTACAAAATATTATCTGAGCACCAAGTTATGACCACCTGAATCATTAATTTCATTTTATAGGTTGAATTTTGGAAATCAGATTAAGTTTCTAATTGGAAAACACGGAAGTTACCGTATTGTAGAGCATGAAAATATAACAACTTTTCAAAAAGGAATCAGTACAAAATATTATCTGAGCACCAAGTTATGACCACCTTAATCGTTATTTTCATTTGATGGGTTGAATTTTAGAAATTAGATAAAGTTCCTAAGCTACAAATGTGTAAGGTAACATATTGTAGAGCATAAAAATATAAGAACTTTTGAAAAAGGAACCGGTAAAAAATATTATCTGAGCATCGAGTTATGACCACCTAAATAGCTATTTTCATTTGACGGGTTGAATTTTGAAAATTAGATAAATTTACTTATCAACAAACACGGAAGATACCATATTATAGAGCATGAAAATATAATAAATTTTGAAAGAGGAACCGGTAAAAAATATTATATGAGCACCAAGTTATGGCCACCTAAATAGTTATTTTCGTTTGATGGGTTGAATTTTGGCAATTAGATAAATTTACTAATCAGCAAATACGGAAGGTACCATATTGTAGAGCTTGAAAATATAACAACTTTTCAAAAAGGAATCGGTACAAAATATTATCCGAGCACCAAGTTATGACCACCTGAATCGTTATTTTCATTTGATGGGTTGAATTTTGGAAATTAGATAAAGTTCTCAACCAACAAACGCGTAAGGTACCATATTGTAGAGCACGAAAATATAACAACTTTTCAAAAAGGAATCGGTACAAAATATTATCTGAGCACCAAGTTATGACCACCTGAATCATTAATTTCATTTGATGGGTTGAATTTTGGAAATTAGATAAAGTTTTTAACCAGCAAACGCGTAAGGTACCATATTGTAAAGCATGAAAATATAAGAAATTTTTAAAAAGGAACTGGTAAAAAATATTATCTGAGCACCAATTATGGCCACCTAAATAGTTATTTTCATTTGATGTGTTGAATTTTGGCAATTAGATAAATTTAATAATCAGCAAACACGGAAGGTACCATATTGTAGAGCATGAAAATATAACAGCTTTTCAAAAAAGAAACGGTACAAAATATTATCTGAGCACCAAGTTATGACCACCTGAATCATTATTTTCATTTGATGGGTTGAATTTCAGAAATTAGATAAAGTTCTTAACCAGCAAACACATAAGGTACCTTATTGTAGAGCATGAAAATAAATAAACATTTGAAAAACGAACTTGTATAAAATATTATTTGAGCACCAATTTATGACCACCTAAATAGTTATTTTTATTTGATGAGTTGAATTTTGGAAATTAGATAAATTTACTAATCAACAAACACAGAAGATACCATATTATAGAGAATGAAAATAAAAGAACTCCTCAAAAAGGAATCAGTACAAAATATTATCTGAGCACTAAGTTATGACCACCGGAATCGTTATTTTCATTTTATGGGTTGAATTTTGGAAATCAGATAAAGTTACTAACCGGCAAACACGGAAGTTACCGTATTGTAGAGCATGAAAATATAACAACTTTTCCAAAAGGAACCGGTACAAAAAATTATCTGAGCACAAAGTTATAACCACCTTAATCGTTATTTTCATTTGATGGGTTGAATTTTAGAAATTAGATAAAGTTCCTAACCTACAAATGTGTAAGGTACCATATTGTAGAGCATAAAACTATAAGAACTTTTGAAAAAGGAACCGGTAAAAAATATTATCTGAGCATCGAGTTATGACCACCTAAATAGTTATTTTAATTTGATGGGTTGAATTTTAAAAATTAGATAAATTTACTTATCAACAAACACGGAAGATACCATATTATAGAGCATTAAAATATAAGAACTTTTGAAAAAGGAACTGGTAAAAAATATTATCTGAGCACCAAATTATGACCACCTAAATAGTTATTTTCGTTTGATGGGTTGAATTTTGGTAATTAGATAAATTTACGAATCAGCAAATACGGAAGGTACCATATTGTAGAGCATGAAAATATAACAACTTTTTAAAAAGGAATCGGTACAAAATATTATCTAAGCACCAAGTTATTACCACCTGAATCATTATTTTCATTTGATGGGTTGAATTTTGGAAATTAGATAAAGTTCTTAACCAGCAAACGCGTAAGGTACCATATTTTAGAGCATGAAAATATAAGAACTTTTGAAAAAGGAACCGGTGAAAAATAATATCTGAGCACCAAGTTATGACCACCTAAATAGTTATTTTCATTTGATGGGTTGAATTTTGGAAATTAGATAAAGTTCTTAACCAGCAAACGCGTAAGGTACCATATTGTAGAGCATGAAAATATAAGAACTTTTGAAAAAGGAACCGGTAAAAAATATTATCTGAGCACCAAGTTATAACCACCTAAATAGTTATTTTCATTTGATGGGTTGAATTTTGGAAATTAGATAAATTTTCTAATCAGCAAACACAGAAGGTACCCCGTTGTAGAGCATGAAAATATAACTAACTTTTCAAAAAGGAATCGGAACAAAATATTATTTGAGCATCAAGTTATGAACACCTGAATCGTTATTTTCATTTGATGGGTTAAATTTTGGAAATTATATAAAGTTCTTAACCAGCAAACGCGTAAGGTACCATATTGTAGAGCATGAAAATATAACAACTTTTGAAAAAGGAACCGGTAAAAAATGTTATCTAAGCACCATGTTATGACCACCTAAATAGTTATTTTCATTTGATGGGTTGAATTTTGGAAATTAGATAAATTTACTAATCAGCTAACACGGGAGGTACCATGTTGTAGAGAATGAAAATATAACAACTTTTCAAGAAGCAATCGGTACAAAATATTATCTGAGCATCAAGCTATGACCACCTGAATTGTTATATTTTCATTTGATGGGTTCAATTTTGGCAATTAGATAAGTTTACTAATCAGCAAAAACGAAAGGTACCATATTGTAGAGCATGAATATATAACTACTTTTCAAAAAGAAACCGGTAAACATATTATATGAGCACCAAGTTATGGCCACCTAAATAGTTATTTTCGTTTGATGGGTTGAATTTTGGCAATTAGATAAATTTACTAATCAGCAAACATGAAAGGTACCATATTGTAGAGCATGAAAATATAACAACTTTTCAAAAAGGAATTGGTACAAAATATTATCTGAGCACCAAGTTATGACCACCTGAATCGTTATTTTCATTTGATGGGTTCAATTTTGGAAATTAGATAACGTTCTTAACCAGCAAACGCGTAAGGTACCATATTGTAGAGCATGAAAATATAAGAACTTTTGAAAAAGGAACAGGTAAAAAATATTATCTGAGCACCAAGTTATGACCACCTAAATAGTTATTTTCATTTGATTGGTTGAATTTTAGCAATTAGATAAATTTTATAATCAGTAAACACGGAAGGTACCATATTGTAGAGCATGAAAATATAAGATCTTTTGAAAAAGGAACCGGTAAAAAATATTATCCGAGCACCAAGTTATAACCGCCTAAATAGTTATTTTCATTTGATGGGTTGAATTTTGGAAATTAGATAAATTTTCTAATCAGCAAACACAGAAGGTACCCCGTTGTAGAGCATGAAAATATAACTAACTTTTCAAAAAGGAATCGGAACAAAATATTATCTGAGCATCAAGTTATGAACACCTGAATCGTTATTTTCATTTGACGGGTGGAATTTTGGCAATTAGATAAATTTACTAATCAGCAAATACGGAAAGTACCATATTGTAGAGCATAAAAATATAACAACTTTTTAAAAAGGAATCGGTACAAAATATTATCTGAGCACCAAGTTATTACCACCTGAATCATTATTTTCATTTGATGGGTTGAATTTTGGAAATTAGTTAAAGTTCTTAACCAGCATACGCGTAAGGTACCATATTTTAGAGCATAAAAATATAAGAACTTTTGAAAAAGGAACCGGTGAAAAATATTATCTGAGCACCAAGTTATGACCACCTAAATAGTTATTTTCATTTGATGGGTTGAATTTTGGAAATTAGATAAAGTTCTTAACCAGCAAACGCGTAAGGTAACATATTGTAGAGCATGAAAATATAAGAACTTTTGAAAAAGGAACCGGTAAAAAATATTATCTGAGCACCAAGTTATAACCATCTAAATAGTTATTTTCATTTGATGGGTTGAATTTTGGAAATTAGATAAATTTTCTAATCAGCAAACACATAAGGTACCCCGTTGTAGAGCATGAAAATATAACTAACTTTTCAAAAAGGAATCGGAACAAAATATTATTTGAGCATCAAGTTATGAACACCTGAATCGTTATTTTCATTTGATGGGGTAAATTTTGGAAATTAGATAAAGTTCTTAACCAGCAAACGCGTAAGGTACCATATTGTAGAGCATGAAAATATAACAACTTTTGAAAAAGGAACCGGTAAAAAATGTTATCTGAGCACCATGTTATGGCCACCTAAATAGTTATTTTCATTTGATGGGTTGAATTTTGGAAATTAGATAAATTTACTAATCAGCAAACACGGGAGGTACCATGTTGTAGAGAATGAAAATATAACAACTTTTCAAGAAGCAATCGGTACAAAATATTATCTGAGCATCAAACTATCACCACCTGAATTGTTATATTTTCATTTGATGGGTTCAATTTTGGCAATTAGATAAGTTTACTAATCAGCAAACACGAAAGGTACCATATTGTAGAGCATGAAAATATAACTACTTTTCAAAAAGAAACCGGTAAACATATTATATGAGCACCAAGTTATGGCCACCTAAATAGTTATTTTCGTTTGACGGGTTGAATTTTGGCAATTAGATAAATTTACTAATAAGCAAACATGAAAGGTACCATATTGTAGAGCATGAAAATATAACAACTTTTCAAAAAGGAATCGGTACAAAATATTATCTGAGCACCAAGTTATGACCACCTGAATTGTTATTTTCATTTGATGGGTTGAATTTCAGAAATTAGATAAAGTTCTTAACCAGCAAACACGTAAGGTACCATATTGTAGAGCATGAAAATAAATAAACTTTTGAAAGAGGAACTGGTATAAAATATTATATGAGCACCAAGTTATGACCACCTGAATCGTTATTTTCATTTGATGGGTTGAATTTTGGAAATTAGATAACGTTTTTAACCAGCAAACGCGTAAGGTACCATATTGTAGAGCATGAAAATATAAGAACTTTTGGAAAAGGAACCGGCAAAAAATATTATCTGAGCACCAAGTTATGACCACCTAAATAGTTATTTTCATTTGATGGGTTGAATTTTGGCAATTAGATAAATTTAATAATCAGTAAACACGGAAGGTACCATATTGTAGAGCATGAAAATATAACAGCTTTTCAAAAAGGAATCGGTACAAAATATTATCTGAGCACCAAGTTATGACCACCTGAATCGTTATTTTCATTTGATGGGTTGAATTTCAGAAATAAGATAAAGTTCTTAACCAGCAAACACGTAAGGTACCTTATTGTAGAGCATGAAAATAAATAAACTTTTGAAAAAGAAACTGGTATAAAATATTATTTGAGCACCATGTTATGACCACCTAAATAGTTATTTTCATTTGATGAGTTGAATTTTGGAAATTAGATAAATTTACTAATCAACAAACACGGAAGATACCATATTATAGAGAATGAAAATAAAAGAACTCCACAAAAAGGAATCGGTACAAAATATTATCTGAGCACTAAGTTATGACCACCAGAATCGTTATTTTCATTTTATGGGTTGAATTTTGGAAATCAGATTAAGTTACTAATTGGAAAACACGGAAGTTACCGTATTGTAGAGCATGAAAATATAACAACTTTTCAAAAAGGAATCAGTACAAACTATTATCTGAGCACCAAGTTATGACCACCTTAATCGTTATTTTCATTTGATGGGTTGAATTTTAGAAATTAGATAAAGTTCCTAAGCTACAAATGTGTAAGGTACCATATTGTAGAGCATAAAAATATAAGAACTTTTGAAAAAGGAACCGGTAAAAAATATTATCTGAGCATCGAGTTATGACCACCTAAATAGCTATTTTTATTTGATGGGTTGAATTTTGAAAATTAGATAAATTTACTTATCAACAAACATGGAAGATACCATATTATAGAGCATGAAAATATAAGAAATTTTGAAAAGGAACCGGTAAAAAATATTATATGAGCACCAAGTTATGGCCACCTAAATAGTTATTTTCGTTTGATGGGTTGAATTTTGGCAATTAGATAAATTTACTAATCAGCAAACACGGAAGGTACCATATTGTAGAGCTTGAAAATATAACAACTTTTCAAAAAGGAATCGGTACAAAATATTATCTGAGCACCAAGTTATGACCACCTGAATCGTTATTTTCATTTGATAGGTTGAATTTTGGAAATTAGATAAAGTTTTTAACCAGCAAACGCGTAAGGTACCATATTGTAAAGCATGAAAATATAAGAACTTTTTAAAAAGGAACCGGTAAAAAATATTATCTGAGCACAAAGTTATGACCACCGAAATAGTTATTTTCATTTGATGGGTTGAATTTTGGCAATTAGATAAATTTACTAATCAGCAAACACGAAAGGTACCATATTGTAGAGCATGAAAATATAACAACTTTTCAAAAAGGAATCGGTACAAAATATTATCTGAGCACCAAGTTATGACCACCTGAATCGTTATTTTCATTTGATGGGTTGAATTTTGGAAATTATATAAAATTCTTAACCAGCAAACGCGTAAGTTAATATATTGTAGAGAATGAAAATATAAGAACTTTTGAAAAGGGAACCGGTAAAAAATATTATCTGAGCACCAAGTTATGACCACCTGAATCATTATTTTCATTTGATGGGTTGAATTTCAGAAATTAGATAAAGTTCTTAACCAGCAAACACGTAAGGTACCTTATTGTAGAGCATGAAAATAAATAAACTTTTGAAAAAGGAACTTGTATAAAATATTATTTGAGCACCAAGTTATGACCACCTGAATAGTTATTTTCATTTGATGAGTTGAATTTTGGAAATTAGATAAATTTACTAATCAACAAACACAGAAGATACAATATTATAGAGAATGAAAATAAAAGAACTCCTCAAAAAGGAATCAGTACAAAATATTATCTGAGCACTAAGTTATGACCACCGGAATCGTTATTTTCATTTTATTGGTTGAATTTTGGAAATCAGATAAAGTTACTAATCGGCAAACACGGAAGTTACCGTATTGTAGAGCATGAAAATATAACAACTTTTCAAAAAGGAACCGGTACAAAAAATTATCTGAGCACAAAGTTATAACCACCTTTATCGTTATTTTCATTTGATGGGTTGAATTTTAGAAATTAGATAAAGTTCCTAACCTACAAATGTGTAAGGTACCATATTGTACAGTATAAAAATATAAGAACTTTTGAAAAAGGAACCGGTAAAAAATATTATCTGAGCATCGAGTTATGACCACCTAAATAGTTATTTTAATTTGATGGGTTGAATTTTGAAAATTAGATAAATTTACTTATCAACAAACACGGAAGATACCATATTATAGAGCATTAAAATATAAGAACTTTTGAAAAAGGAACTGGTAAAAAATATTATCTGAGCACCAAGTTATGACCACCTAAATAGTTATTTTCGTTTGATGGGTTGAATTTTGGCAATTAGATAAATTTACAAATCAGCAAATACGGAAGGTACCATATTGTAGGGCATGAAAATATAACAGCTTTTTAAAAAGGAATCGGTACAAAATATTATCTGAGCACCAAGTTATTACCACCTGAATCATTATTTTCATTTGATGGGTTGAATTTTGGAAATTAGATAAAGTTCTTAACCAGCAAACGCGTGAGGTACCATATTTTAGAGCATGAAAATATAAGAACTTTTGAAAAAGGGACCGGTGAAAAATATTATCTGAGCACCAAGTTATGACCCACCTAAATAGTTATTTTCATTTGATGGGTTGAATTTTTGAAATTAGATAAAGTTCTTAACCAGCAAACGCGTAAGGTACCATATTGTAGAGCATGAAAATATAAGAACTTTTGAAAAAGGAACCGGTAAAAAATATTATCCGAGCACCAAGTTATAACCACCTAAATAGTTATTTTCATTTGATGGGTTGAATTTTGGAAATTAGATAAATTTTCTAATCAGCAAATACAGAAGGTACCACCGTTGTAGTGCATGAAAATATAACTAACTTTTCAAAAAGGAATCGGAACAAAATATTATCTGAGCATCAAGTTATGAACACCTGAATCGTTATTTTCATTTGAAGGGTTGAATTTTGGCAATTAGATAAATTTACTAATCAGCAAATACGGAAGGTACCATATTGTAGAGCATAAAAATATAACAACTTTTTAAAAAGGAATCGGTACAAAATTTATCTGAGCACCAAGTTATTACCACCTGAATCATTATTTTCATTTGATGGGTTGAATTTTGGAAATTAGATAAAGTTCTTAACCAGCAAACCGTAAGGTACCATATTTTAGAGCATAAAAATATAAGAACTTTTTAAAAAGGAACCGGTGAAAAATATTATCTGAGCACCAAGTTATGACCACCTAAATAGTTATTTTCATTTGATGGGTTGAATTTTTGAAATTAGATAAAGTTCTTAACCAGCAAACGCGTAAGGTAACATATTGTAGAGCATGAAAATATAAAAGAACTTTTGAAAAAGGAACCGGTAAAAAAAATTATCTGAGCACCAAGTTATAACCATCTAAATAGTTATTTTCATTTGATGGGTTGAATTTTGGAAATTAGATAAATTTTCTAATCAGCAAACACATAAGGTACCCCGTTGTAGAGCATGAAAATATAACTAACTTTTCAAAAAGGAATCGGAACAAAATATTATTTGAGCATCAAGTTATGAACACCTGAATCGTTATTTTCATTTGATGGGTTAAATTTTGGAAATTAGATAAAGTTCTTAACCAGCAAATGCGTAAGGTACCATATTGTAGAGCATGAAAATATAACAACTTTTGAAAAAGGAACCGGTAAAAAATGTTATCTGAGCACCATGTTATGGCCACCTAAATAGTTATTTTCATTTGATGGGTTGAATTTTGGAAATTAGATAAATTTACTAATCAGCAAACACGGAGGTACCATGTTGTAGAGAATGAAAATATAACAACTTTTCAAGAAGCAATCGGTACAAAATATTATCTGAGCATCAAACTATCACCACCTGAATTGTTATATTTTCATTTGATGGGTTCAATTTTGGCAATTAGATAAGTTTACTAATCAGCAAACACGAAAGGTACCATATTGTAGAGCATGAAAATATAACTACTTTTCAAAAGAAACCGGTAAACATATTATATGAGCACCAAGTTATGGCCACCTAAATAGTTATTTTCGTTTGACGGGTTGAATTTTGGCAATTAGATAAATTTACTAATCAGCAAACATGAAAGGTACCATATTGTAGAGCATGAAAATATAACAACTTTTCAAAAAGGAATCGGTACAAAATATTATCTGAGCACCAAGTTATGACCACCTGAATTGTTATTTTCATTTGATGGGTTGAATTTCAGAAATTAGATAAAGTTCTTAACCAGCAAACACGTAAGGTACCATATTGTAGAGCATGAAAATAAATAAACTTTTGAAAAAGGAACTGGTTTAAAATATTATATGAGCACCAAGTTATGACCACCTGAATCGTTATTTTCATTTGATGGGTTGAATTTTGGAAATTAGATAACGTTCTTAACCAGCAAACGCGTAAGGTACCATATTGTAGAGCATGAAAATATAAGAACTTTTGGAAAAGGAACCGGTAAAAAATATTATCTGAGCACCAAGTTATGACCACCTAAATAGTTATTTTCATTTGATGGGTTGAATTTTGGCAATTAGATAAATTTAATAATCAGTAAACACGGAAGGTACCATATTGTAGAGCATGAAAATATAACAGCTTTTCAAAAAGGAATCGGTACAAAATATTATCTGAGCACCAAGTTATGACCACCTGAATCGTTATTTTCATTTGATGGGTTGAATTTCAGAAATAAGATAAAGTTCTTAACCAGCAAACACGTAAGGTACCTTATTGCAGAGCATGAAAATAAATAAACTTTTGAAAAAGAAACTGGTATAAAATATTATTTGAGCACCATGTTATGACCACCTAAATAGTTATTTTCATTTGATGAGTTGAATTTTGGAAATTAGATAAATTTACTAATCAACAAACACGGAAGATACCATATTATAGAGAATGAAAATAAAAGAACTCCACAAAAAGGAATCGGTACAAAATATTATCTGAGCACTAAGTTATGACCACCAGAATCGTTATTTTCATTTTATGGGTTGAATTTTGGAAATCAGATTAAGTTACTAATTGGAAAACACGGAAGTTACCGTATTGTAGAGCATGAAAATATAACAACTTTTCAAAAAGGAATAAGTACAAAATATTATCTGAGCACCAAGTTATGACCACCTTAATCGTTATTTTCATTTGATGGGTTGAATTTTAGAAATTAGATAAAGTTCCTAAGCTACAAATGTGTAAGGTACCATATTGTAGAGCATAAAAATATAAGAACTTTTGAAAAAGGAACCGGTAAAAAATATTATCTGAGCATCGAGTTATGACCACCTAAATAGCTATTTTTATTTGATGGGTTGATTTTTGAAAATTAGATAAATTTACTTATCAACAAACATGGAAGATACCATATTATAGAGCATGAAAATATAAGAAATTTTGAAAAGGAACCGGTAAAAAATATTATATGAGCACCAAGTTATGGCCACCTAAATAGTTATTTTCGTTTGATGGGTTGAATTTTGGCAATTAGATAAATTTACTAATCAGCAAACACGGAAGGTACCATATTGTAGAGCTTGAAAATATAACAACTTTTCAAAAAGGAATCGGTACAAAATATTATCTGAGCACCAAGTTATGACCACCTGAATCGTTATTTTCATTTGATAGGTTGAATTTTGGAAATTAGATAAAGTTTTTAACCAGCAATCGCGTAAGGTACCATATTGTAAAGCATGAAAATATAAGAACTTTTTAAAAAGGAACCGGTAAAAAATATTATCTGAGCACAAAGTTATGACCACCGAAATAGTTATTTTCATTTGATGGGTTGAATTTTGGCAATTAGATAAATTTACTAATCAGCAAACACGAAAGGTACCATATTGTAGAGCATGAAAATATAACAACTTTTCAAAAAGGAATCGGTACAAAATATTATCTGAGCACCAAGTTATGACCACCTGAATCGTTATTTTCATTTGATGGGTTGAATTTTGGAAATTATATAAAATTCTTAACCAGCAAACGCGTAAGTTAATATATTGTAGAGAATGAAAATATAAGAACTTTTGAAAAGGGAACCGGTAAAAAATATTATCTGAGCACCAAGTTATGACCACCTGAATCATTATTTTCATTTGATGGGTTGAATTTCAGAAATTAGATAAAGTTCTTAACCAGCAAACACATAAGGTACCTTATTGTAGAGCATGAAAATAAATAAACTTTTGAAAAAGGAACTTGTATAAAATATTATTTGAGCACCAAGTTATGACCACCTGAATAGTTATTTTCATTTGATGAGTTGAATTTTGGAAATTAGATAAATTTACTAATCAACAAACACAGAAGATACAATATTATAGAGAATGAAAATAAAAGAACTCCTCAAAAAGGAATCAGTACAAAATATTATCTGAGCACTAAGTTATGACCACCGGAATCGTTATTTTCATTTTATCGGTTGAATTTTGGAAATCAGATAAAGTTACTAATCGGCAAACACGGAAGTTACCGTATTGTAGAGCATGAAAATATAACAACTTTTCAAAAAGGAACTGGTACAAAAAATTATCTGAGCACAAAGTTATAACCACCTTTATCGTTATTTTCATTTGATGGGTTGAATTTTAGAAATTAGATAAAGTTCCTAACCTACAAATGTGTAAGGTACCATATTGTACAGTATAAAAATATAAGAACTTTTGAAAAAGGAACCGGTAAAAAATATTATCTGAGCATAGAGTTATGACCACCTAAATAGTTATTTTAATTTGATGGGTTGAATTTTGAAAATTAGATAAATTTACTTATCAACAAACACGGAAGATACCATATTATAGAGCATTAAAATATAAGAACTTTTGAAAAAGGAACTGGTAAAAAATATTATCTGAGCACCAAGTTATGACCACCTAAATAGTTATTTTCGTTTGATGGGTTGAATTTTGGCAATTAGATAAATTTACGAATCAGCAAATACGGAAGGTACCATATTGTAGGGCATGAAAATATAACAGCTTTTTAAAAAGGAATCGGTACAAAATATTATCTGAGCACCAAGTTATTACCACCTGAATCATTATTTTCATTTGATGGGTTGAATTTTGGAAATTAGATAAAGTTCTTAACCAGCAAACGCGTGAGGTACCATATTTTAGAGCATGAAAATATAAGAACTTTTGAAAAAGGGACCGGTGAAAAATATTATCTGAGCACCAAGTTATGACCACCTAAATAGTTATTTTCATTTGATGGGTTGAATTTTTGAAATTAGATAAAGTTCTTAACCAGCAAACGCGTAAGGTACCATATTGTAGAGCATGAAAATATAAGAACTTTTGAAAAAGGAACCGGTAAAAAATATTATCCGAGCACCAAGTTATAACCACCTAAATAGTTATTTTCATTTGATGGGTTGAATTTTGGAAATTAGATAAATTTTCTAATCAGCAAATACAGAAGGTACCCCGTTGTAGTGCATGAAAATATAACTAACTTTTCAAAAAGGAATCGGAACAAAATATTATCTGAGCATCAAGTTATGAACACCTGAATCGTTATTTTCATTTGAAGGGTTGAATTTTGGCAATTAGATAAATTTACTAATCAGCAAATACGGAAGGTACCATATTGTAGAGCATAAAAATATAACAACTTTTTAAAAAGGAATCGGTACAAAATATTATCTGAGCACCAAGTTATTACCACCTGAATCATTATTTTCATTTGATGGGTTGAATTTTGGAAATTAGATAAAGTTCTTAACCAGCAAACGCGTAAGGTACCATATTTTAGAGCATAAAAATATAAGAACTTTTTAAAAAGGAACCGGTGAAAAATATTATCTGAGCACCAAGTTATGACCACCTAAATAGTTATTTTCATTTGATGGGTTGAATTTTGGAAATTAGATAAAGTTCTTAACCAGCAAACGCATAAGGTACCATATTGTAGAGCATGAAAATATAAGAACTTTTCAAAAAGGAACCGGTAAAAAATATTATCTGAGCACCAAGTTATGACCACCTAAATAGTTAGTTTCATTTGATGGGTTGAATTTTGGAAATTAGATAAATTTACTAAACAACAAACACAGAAGGTACCCCGTTGTAGAGCATGAAAATATAACTAACTTTTCAAAAAGGAATCGGAACAAAATATTATTTGAGCATCAAGTTATGAACACCTGAATCGTTATTTTCATTTGATGGGTTAAATTTTGGAAATTAGATAAAGTTCTTAACCAGCAAACGCGTAAGGTACCATATTGTAGAGCATGAAAATATAACAACTTTTGAAAAAGGAACCGGTAAAAAATGTTATCTGAGCACCATGTTATGACCACCTAAATAGTTATTTTCATTTGATGGGTTGAATTTTGGAAATTAGATAAATTTACTAATCAGCAAACACGGGAGGTACCATGTTGTAGAGAATGAAAATATAACAACTTTTCAAGAAGCAATCGGTACAAAATATTATCTGAGCATCAAGCTATGACCACCTGAATTGTTATATTTTCATTTGATGGGTTCATTTTTCGCAATTAGATAAGTTTACTAATCAGCAAACACGAAAGGTACCATATTGTAGAGCACGAAAATATAACTACTTTTCAAAAAGAAACCGGTAAACATATTATATGAGCACCAGGTTATGGCCACGTAAATAGTTATTTTTGTTTGATGGGTTGAATTTTGGCAATTAGATAAATTTACTAATCAGCAAACATGAAAGGTACCATATTGTAGAGCATGAAAATATAACAACTTTTCAAAAAGGAATTGGTACAAAATATTATCTGAGCACCAAGTTATGACCACCTGAATCGTTATTTTCATTTGATGGGTTGAATTTTGGAAATTAGATAACGTTCTTAACCAGCAAACGCGTAAGGTACCATATTGTAGAGCATGAAAATATAAGAACTTTTGAAAAAGGAACCGGTAAAAAATATTATCTGAGCACCAAGTTATGACCACCTAAATAGTTATTTTCATTTGATGGGTTGAATTTTGGCAATTAGATAAATTTAATAATCAGTAAACACGGAAGGTACCATATTGTAGAGCATGAAAATATAACAGCTTTTCAAAAAGGAATCGGTACAAATTATTATCTGAGCACCAAGTTATGACCACCTGAATCGTTATTTTCATTTGATGGGTTGAATTTCAGAAATTAGATAAAGTTCTTAATTGAAAAACACGGAAGTTACCGTATTGTAGAGCATGAAAATATAACAACTTTTCAAAAAGGAATCAGTACAAAATATTATCTGAGCACCAAGTTATGACCACCTTAATCGTTATTATCATTTGATGGGTTAAATTTTAGAAATTAGATAAAGTTCCTAAGCTACAAATGTGTAAGGTACCATATTGTACAGCATAAAAATATAAGAACTTTTGAAAAAGGAACCGGTAAAAAATATTATCTGAGCATCGAGTTATGACCACCTAAATAGCTATTTTCATTTGATGGGTTGAATTTTGAAAATTAGATAAATTTACTTATCAACAAACACGGAAGATACCATATTATAGAGCATGAAATTATAAGAAATTTTGAAAAAGGAACCGGTAAAAAATATTATCTGAGACCAAGTTATGACCACCTAAATAGTTATTTTCATTTGATGGGTTGAATTTTGGCAATTAGATAAATTTACTAATCAGCAGACACGGAAGATACCATATTATAGAGCATGAAATATAACAACTTTTCAAAAAGGAATCGGTACAAAATATTATCTGAGCACCAAGTTATGACCACCTGAATCGTTATTTTCATTTTATGGATTGAATTTCAGAAATTAGATAAAGTTCTTAACCAGCAAACACGTAAGGTACCATATTATAGAGCATGAAAATAAATAAACTTTTGAAAAAGGAACTGGTATAAAATATTGTCTGAGCACTAAGTTATGACCACCTAAATAGTTATTTTCATTTGATGGGTTGAATTTTGGAAATTAGATAAATTTACTAATCAGCAAACACGGAAGGTACCATGTTGTAGAGTATGAAAATATAAAGACTTTTTCAAAAAGGAATCGGTACAAAATATTATCTAAGTACCAAGTTATGACCTCCTGAATCATTATTTTCATTTAATGGGTTGAATTTTGGAAATTACACAAAGTTACTAATGAGCAAACACGGAAGGTACCATATTGTAGAGCATGAAAATATAATAACTTTTCAAAAAGGAATCGGTACAAAATATTATCTGAGCACCAAGTTATGACCACCTGAATCGTTATTTTCATTTGATGGGTTGAATTTTGGAAATTAGATAACGTTCTTAACCAGCAAACACGTAAGGTACCATATTGTACAGCATGAAAATATAAGAACTTTTGAAAAAGGAACCGGTAAAAAATATTATCTGAGCACCAAGTTATGACCACCTAAATAGTTATTTTCATTTGATGGGTTGAATTTTGGCAATTAGATAAATTTAATAATCAGTAAACACGGAAGGTACCATATTGTAGAGCATGAAAATATAACAGCTTTTCAAAAAGGAATCGGTACAAAATATTATCTGAGCACCAAGTTATGACCACCTGAATCGTTATTTTCATTTGATGGGTTGAATTTCAGAAATTAGATAAAGTTCTTAACCAGCAAACACGTAAGGTACCTTATTGTAGAGCATGAAAATAAATAAACTTTTGAAAAAGAAACTGGTATAAAATATTATTTGAGCACCAAGTTATGACCACTTAAATAGTTATTTTCATTTGATGAGTTGAATTTTGGAAATTAGATAAATTTACTAATCAACAAACGCGGAAGATACCATATTGTAGAGAATGAAAATAAAAGAACTCCACAAAAAGGAATCGGTACAGAATATTATCTGAGCACTAAGTTATGACCACCAGAATCGTTATTTTCATTTTATGGGTTGAATTTTGGAAATCAGATTAAGTTACTAATTGGAAAACACGGAAGTTACCGTATTGTAGAGCATGAAAATATAACAACTTTTCAAAAAGGAATCAGTACAAAATATTATCTGAGCACCAAGTTATGACCACCTTAATCGTTATTTTCATTTGATGGGTTGAATTTTAGAAATTAGATAAAGTTCCTAAGCTACAAATGTGTAAGGTACCATATTGTAGAGCATAAAAATATAAGAACTTTTGAAAAAGGAACCGGTAAAAAATATTATCTGAGCATCGAGTTATGACCACCTAAATAGCTATTTTCATTTGATGGGTTGAATTTTGAAAATTAGATAAATTTACTTATCAACAAACACGGAAGATACCATATTATAGAGCATGAAAATATAAGAAATTTTGAAAAAGGAACCGGTAAAAAATATTATCTGAGCACCAAGTTATGACCACCTAAATAGTTATTTTCATTTGATGGGTTGAATTTTGGCAATTAGATAAATTTACTAATCAGCAGACACGGAAGATACCATATTATAGAGCATGAAATATAACAACTTTTCAAAAAGGAATCGGTACAAAATATTATCTGAGCACCAAGTTATGACCACCTGAATCGTTATTTTCATTTTATGGATTGAATTTCAGAAATTAGATAAAGTTCTTAACCAGCAAACACGTAAGGTACCATATTGTAGAGCATGAAAATAAATAAACTTTTGAAAAAGGAACTGGTATAAAATATTTTCTGAGCACTAAGTTATGACCACCTAAATAGTTATTTTAATTTGATGGGTTGAATTTTGGAAATTAGATAAATTTACTAATCAGCAAACACGGAAGGTACCATGTTGTAGAGTATGAAAATATAACAACTTTTTCAAAAAGGAATCGGTACAAAATATTATCTAAGTACCAAGTTATGACCTCCTGAATCATTATTTTCATTTAATGGGTTGAATTTTGGAAATTACACAAAGTTACTAATGAGCAAACACGGAAGGTACCATATTGTAGAGCATGAAAATATAATAACTTTTCAAAAAGGAATCGATACAAAATATTATCTGAGCACCAAGTTATGACAACCTGAATCGTTATTTTCATTTGATGGGTTGAATTTTGGAAATTAGATAACGTTCTTAACCAGCAAACGCGTAAGGTACCATATTGTAGAGCATGAAAATATAAGAACTTTTGAAAAAGGAACCGGTAAAAAATATTATCTGAGCACCAAGTTATGACCACCTAAATAGTTATTTTCATTTGATGGGTTGAATTTTGGCAATTAGATAAATTTAATAATCAGTAAACACGGAAGGTACCATATTGTAGAGCATGAAAATATAACAGCTTTTCAAAAAGGAATCGGTATAAAATATTATCTGAGCACCAAGTTATGACCACCTGAATCGTTATTTTCATTTGATGGGTTGAATTTCAGAAATTAGATAAAGTTCTTAACCAGCAAACACGTAAGGTACCTTATTGTAGAGCATGAAAATAAATAAACTTTTGAAAAAGAAACTGGTATAAAATATTATTTGAGCACCAAGTTATGACCACCTAAATAGTTATTTTCATTTGATGAGTTGAATTTTGGAAATTAGATAAATTTACTAATCAACAAACGCGGAAGATACCATATTGTAGAGAATGAAAATAAAAGAACTCCACAAAAAGGAATCGGTACAGAATATTATCTGAGCACTAAGTTATGACCACCAGAATCGTTATTTTCATTTTATGGGTTGAATTTTGGAAATCAGATTAAGTTACTAATTGGAAAACACGGAAGTTACGTATTGTAGAGCATGAAAATATAACAACTTTTCAAAAAGGAATCAGTACAAAATATTATCTGAGCACCAAGTTATGACCACCTTAATCGTTATTTTCATTTGATGGGTTGAATTTTAGAAATTAGATAAAGTTCCTAAGCTACAAATGTGTAAGGTACCACATTGTAGAGCATGAAAATATAACAACTTTTCAAAAAGGAATCAGTATAAAATATTATCTGAGCACCAAGTTATGACCACCTGAATCGTTATTTTCATTTGATGGGTTGAATTTCGGAAATGAGATAAATTTCTTAACCCGCAAACGCGTAAGGTACCATATTGTAGAGCATGAAAATATAAGAAATTTTGAAAAAGGAACCGGTAAAAAATATTATCTGAGCACCAAGTTATGACCACCTAAATAGTTATTTTCATTTGATGGGTTGAATTTTGGCAATTAGATAAAGTTACTAATCAGCAGACACGGAAGATACCATATTATAGAGCATGAAATATAACAACTTTTCAAAAAGGAATCGGTACAAAATATTATCTGAGCACCAAGTTATGACCACCTGAATCGTTATTTTCATTTTATGGATTGAATTTCAGAAATTAGATAAAGTTCTTAACCAGCAAACACGTAAGGTACCATATTGTAGAGCATGAAAATAAATAAACTTTTGAAAAAGGAACTGGCATAAAATATTGTCTGAGCACTAAGTTATGACCACCTAAATAGTTATTTTCATTTGATGGGTTGAATTTTGGAAATTAGATAAATTTACTAATCAGCAAACACGGAAGGTACCATGTTGTAGAGTATGAAAATATAACAACTTTTTCAAAAAGGAATCGGTACAAAATATTATCTAAGTACCAAGTTATGACCTCCTGAATCATTATTTTCATTTAATGGGTTGAATTTTGGAAATTACACAAAGTTACTAATGAGCAAACACGGAAGGTACCATATTGTAGAGCATGAAAATATAATAACTTTTCAAAAAGGAATCGGTACAAAATATTATCTGAGCACCAAGTTATGACCACCTGAATCGTTATTTTCATTTGATGGGTTGAATTTTGGAAATTATATAAAGTTTTTAACCAGGAAACGCGTAAGGTACCATATTGTAGAGCATGAAACTATAAGAACTTTTGAAAAAGGAACCGGTAAAAAATATTATCTGAGCACCAAGTTATAACCACCGAAATAGTTATTTTCATTTGATGGGTTGAATTTTGGAAATTAGATAAATTTTCTAATCAGCAAACACGGAAGGTACCCCGTTGTAGAGCTTGAAAATATAACAATTTTCAAAAAGGAATCGGAACAAAATATTATCTGAGCATCAAGTTATGACCACCTGAATCGTTATTTTCAGTTGATGGGTTGAATTTTGAAGATTTGATAAAGTTCTTAACCAGCGAACACGTAACGTACCATATTGTAGAGCATGACAATATAAGAACTTTTGAAAAAGGAACCGGTAAAAAATATTATTTGAGCACCAAGTTATGACCACCTAAATAGTTATTTTCATTTGATGAGTTGAATTTTGGAAATTAGATAAATTTACTAATCAACAAACACGGAAGATACCCTATTATAGAGAATGAAAATAAAAGAACTCCTCAAAAAGGAATCGGTACAAAATATTATCTGAGCACTAAGTTATGACCACCAGAATCGTTATTTTCATTTTATGGGTTGAATTTTGGAAATCAGATAAAGTTACTAATCAGCAAACACGGAAGGTACCATATTGTAGAGTATGAAAATATAACAACTTTTCAAAAAGGAATCGGTACAAAATATGATACGAATTAGGTTTATTTATTTATTTTTATTTATTAGGTTTTTTTTAGAAGATAACACTATACTCTTTTTTCCATTGGGTTTTTTAATGAGGTAGTGTGATCATTTATTTTATTTTAGAATAAGGCCCATTAATTCTGCCATGTTGGCCTTTGAAGAATTAATGTTTTGGTCATGCATTTATTTTAGTTTTTAGAATATTTAGTTATGATTTGATTAGAATTAGATTTGGTAAGATTAGATAAGCCAATATTCATTCAAGATTTATCTTGATGAATATAGTCATTTATTTTAGGTAGTCTAGTTAAATATGGTTTTAGCTTCTTAAAGCTGCCATAATCCTTTTCAGTTTCTCATTTGTAATTTTTTAAGACCACACCTATGTACTATAAATAGGGGTGGTATTCAACATTATTTTTACCTTACAACCTTTGATCAATCAAATATACAACATTTTGAGTTCATACTCTTTGCTTGCGAGCTATTCCATTGTTGCTTAACTCCGAGGGCTAGTTAAGTATCAATAAACCTTGTAATCTGATCCTGAGGGCTAGTTAGAGAGCAAGTCGAAGTTAGGCGTACCCCGAGGGCTAGACTCCTGAATTTCGTGTGAGATAGTGCGGGTCTGCAGATCCCTTCACTAGATCAAAGATATAATTCCGCAAATCGTGAGTCTTCGAAAGGAGATTCATATCAAAATATTATCTAAGCACCAAGTTATGACCACCTTAATTGTTATTTTCATTTGATGGGTTGAATTTTAGGATTTAGATAAAGTTCTTAACCTACAAACGTGTAAGGTACCATATTATAGAGCATGAAAATATAAGAACTTTTGAAAAAGGAACCGGTAAAAAATATTATCTGAGCATCAAGTTATGACAACCTAAATAGTTATTTTCATTTGATGGGTTGAATTTTGAAAATTAAATAAATTTACTTTTCAACAAACACAGAAGATACCATATTATAGAGCGTGAAAATATAAGAACTTTTGAAAGAGGAACCGGTAAAAAATATTATCTGAGCACCAAGTTAAGGCCACCTAAATAGTTATTTTCGTTTGATGGGTTGAATTTTGGCAATTAGATAAATTTACTAATCAGCAAACACGGAAGGTACCATATCATAAAGCATGAAAATATAACAACTTTTCAAAAAGGAATCGGTACAAAATATTATCTGAGCACCAAGTTATGACCACCTTAATCATTATTTTCATTTGATGGGTTGAATTTTAGAAATTAGATAAAGTTCCTAAGCTACAAATGTGTAAGGTACCATATTGTAGAGCATAAAAATATAAGAACTTTTGAAAAAGGAACCGGTAAAAAATATTATCTGAGCATCGAGTTATGACCACTTAAATAGTTATTTTCATTTGATGGGTTGAATTTTGAAAATTAGATAAATTTACTTATCAACAAACACGGAAGATACCATATTATAGAGCATGAAAATATAAGAAATTTTGAAAAAGGAACCGGTAAAAAAATATTATATGAGCACCAAGTTATGGCCACCTAAATAGTTATTTTCGTTTGATGGGTTGAATTTTGGCAATTAGATAAATTTACTAATTAGCAAACATGGAAGGTACCATATTGTAGAGCTTGAAAATATAACAACTTTTCAAAAAGGAATAGGTACAAAATATTATATGAGCACCAAGTTATGGCCACCTAAATAGTTATTTTCGTTTGATGGGTTGAATTTTGGCAATTAGATAAATTTACTAATTAGCAAACATGGAAGGTACCATATTGTAGAGCTTGAAAATATAACAACTTTTCAAAAAGGAATAGGTACAAAATATTATCTGAGCACCAAGTTATGACCACATGAATCGTTATTTTCATTTGATAGGTTGAATTTTGGAAATTAGATAAAGTTCTCAACCAGGAAACGCGTAAGGTACCATATTGTAGAGCTTGAAAATATAAGAACTTTTTGAAAAGGAACCGGTAAAAAATATTATCTGAGCACCAAGTTATTACCACCTAAATAGTTATTTTCATTTGATGGGTTGAATTTTGGCAATTAGATAAATTTATTAATCAGCAAAAATGGAAGGTACCATATTGTAGAGCATGAAAATATAACAACTTTACAAAAATGAATCGGTACAAAATATTATCTGAGCACCAAGTTATGACCACCTGAATTGTTATTTTCATTTGATGGGTTGAATTTTGGAAATTAGATAAATTTACTTATCAGCAAACACGGAAGGTACCCTGTTATAGAGCATTAAAATATAACAACTTTTCAAACAGGAATCGGAACAAAATATTATCTGAGCATCAAGTTATGACCACCTGAATCGTTATTTTCAGTTGATGGGTTGAATTTTGAAGATTTGATAAAGTTCTTAACCAGCAAACGCGTAAGGTACCATATTGTAGAGCATGAAAATATAAGAACTTTTGAAAAAGGAACCGGTAAAAAATATTATCTGAGCACCAAGTTATAACCACCTAAATAGTTATCTTCATTTGATGTGTTGGATTTTGAAAATTAGAAAAATTTACTTATCAGCAAACACGGAAGGTACCCTGTTGTAGAGCATTAAAATATAACAACTTTTCAAAAAGGAATCGGAACAAAATATTATCTGAGCATCAAGTTATGACCACCTGAATCGTTATTTTCAGTTGATGGGTTGAATTTTGAAGATTTGATAAAGTTCTTAACCATCAAAAACGTAAGGTACCATATTGTAGAGAATGAAAATATAAGAACTTTTGAAAAAGGAACCGGTGCAAAATATGATCTGAGCACCAAGTTATGACCACCTAAATAGTTATTTTCATTTGATGGGTTAAATTTTGGAAATTAGATAAATTTTCTAATCAGCAAACACAGAAGGTACCATGTTGTAGAGCATCAAAATATAACAACTTTTCAAAAAGGAATCGGTACAAAATATTATCTGAGCACCAACTTATGACCACCTGAATCGTTATTTTCATTTGATGGGTTGAATTTCGGAAATGAGATAAAGTTCTTAACCAGCCAACGCGTAAGGTACCATATTGTAGAGCATGAAAATATAAGAACTTTTGAAAAAGGAACCGGTAAAAAATATTATCTGAGCACCAAGTTATAACCACCTAAATAGTTATTTTCATTTGATGGGTTGAATTTTGAAAATTAGATAAATTTACTTATCAACAAACACGGAAGGTACCCTGTTGTAGAGCATTAAAATATAACAACTTTTCAAAAAGGAATCGGAACAAAATATTATCTGAGCATCAAGTTATGACCACCTGAATCGTTATTTTCAGTTGATGTGTTGAATTTTGAAGATTTGATAAAGTTCTTAACCATCAAACATGTAAGGTACCATATTGTAGAGCATGAAAATATAAGAACTTTTGAAAAAGGAACCGGTAAAAAATATTATCTGAGCACCAAGTTATAACCACCTAAATAGTTATTTTCATTTGATGTGTTGAATTTTGGAAATTAGATAAATTTACTAATCAGCAAACACGGGAGGTACCATGTTGTAGAGCATGAAAATATAACTACTTTTCAAAAAGTAATCGGTACAAAATATTATCTGAGCACCAAGTTATGACCACCTGAATCGTTATTTTCATTTGATGGGTTGAATTTTGGAAATCGGATAAAGTTCATAACCAGCAAACGCGTAAGGTACCATATTGTAGAGCATGAAAATATAAGAACTTTTGAAAAAGGAACCGGTAAAAAATATTATCTGAACACCAAGTTATAACCACCTAAATAGTTATTTTCATTTGATGGGTTGAATTTCGGAAATTAGATAAATTTACTTATCAACAAACACGGAAGATACCATATTATAGAGAATGAAATTGAAAGAACTCCTCAAAAAGGAATCGGTACAAAATATTATCTGAGCACTAAGTTATGACCACCAGAATCGTTATTTTCATTTTATGGGTTGAATTTTGGAAATCAGATAAAGTTACTAATCAGCAAACACGGAAGGTACCATATTGTAGAGCATGAAAATATAACAACTTTTCAAAAAGGAATCGGTACAAAATATTATCTGAGCACCAAGTTATGACCACCTTAATCATTATTTTCATTTGATGGGTTGAATTTCAGAAATTAGATAAAGTTCCTAAGCTACAAATGTATAAGGTACCATATTGTAGAGCATAAAAATATAAGAACTTTTGAAAAAGGAACCGGTATAAAATATTATCTGAGCACCAAGTTATGACCACCTAAATAGTTATTTTCATTTGATGGGTTGAATTTTGAAAATTAGATAAATTTACTTATCAACAAACACGGAAGATAACATATTATAGAGAATGAAAATATAAGAACTTTTGAAAAAGGAACCGGTAAAAATATTATCTGAGTACCAAGTTATGACCACCTAGATAGTTATTTTTGTTGATGGGTTTAATTTTGGCAATTAAATAAATTTACTAATCAAAAAACACGGAAGGTACCATATTGTAGAGCATGAAAATATAACAACTTTTCAAAATGGAATCGGTACAAAATATTATCTGAGCACCAAGTTATGACCACCTGAATCGTTATTTTCATTTGATGGGTTGAATTTCGGAAATGAGATAAATTTCTTAACCAGCAAACGTGTAAGGTACCATATTGTAGAGCATGAAAATATAAGAACTTTTGAAAAAGGAACCGGTAAAAAATATTATCTGAGCACCAAGTTATAACCACCTAAATAGTTATTTTCATTTGATAGGTTGAATTTCGAAAATTAGATAAATTTACTTATCAGCAAACACGGAAGGTACCCTGTTGTAGAGCATGAAAATATAACAACTTTTCAAAAAGGAATCGGAACAAAATATTATCTGAGCATCAAGTTATGACCACCTGAATCGTTATTTTCAGTTAATGTGTTAAATTTTGAAGATTTGATAAAGTTCTTAACCATCAAACACGTAAGGTACCATATTGTAGAGAATGAAAATATAAGAACTTTTGAAAAAGGAACTGGTAAAAAAATTATCTGAGCACCAAGTTATGACCACCTAAATAGTTATTTTCATTTGATGGGTTGAATTTTGGAAATTAGATAAATTTACTAATCAGCAAACACGGGAGGTACCATGTTGTAGAGCATGAAAATATAACAACTTTTCAAAAAGTAATCTGTACAAAATATTATCTGAGCATCAAGTTATGACCACCTGAATCGTTATTTTCAGTTGATGGGTTGAATTTTGAAGATTTGATAAAGTTCTTAACCAGCAAACACGTAAGGTACCATATTGTAGAGCATAAAAATATAAGAACTTTTGAAAAAGGAACCGGTATTATTTGAGCACCAAGTTATGACCACCTAAATAGTTATTTTCATTTGATGAGTTGAATTTTGGAAATTAGATAAATTTACTAATCAACAAACACGGAAGATACCATATTATAGAGAATGAAATTAAAAAAACTCCTCAAAAAGGAATCGGTACAAAATATTATCTGAGCACTAAGTTATGACCACCAGAATCGTTATTTTCATTTTATGGGTTGAATTTTGGAAATCAGATAAAGTTACTAATCAGCAAACACAGAAGGTACCATATTGTAGAGCATGAAAATATAACAACTTTTCAAAAAGGAATCGGTACAAAATATTATCTGAGCACCAAGTTATAACCACCTTAATCATTATTTTCATTTGATTGGTTGAATTTTAGAAATTAGATAAAGTTCGTAACCTACAAACGTGTAAGGTACCATATTGTAGAGCATGAAAATATAAGAACTTTTGAAAAAGGAACCGGTAAAAAATATTATCTGAGCATCAAGTTATGACCACCTAAATAGTTATTTTCATTTGATGGGTTGAATTTTGAAAATTAGATAAATTTACTTATCAACAAACACGGAAGATACCATATTATAGAGCATCAAAACATAAAAACTTTTGAAAAAGGAACCGGTAAGAAATATTATCTGAGCACCAAGTTATGACCACCTAAATAGTTATTTTCGTTTGATGGGTTGAATTTTGGCAATTAGATAAATTTACTAATCAACAAACATGGAAGGTACCATTTTGTAGAGCACGAAAATATAACAACTTTCAAAAAGGAATCGGTACAAAATATTATCTGAGCACCAAGTTATGACCACCTAAATTGTTATTTTCATTTGATGGGTTGAATTTCGGAAATGAGATAAAGTTCTTAACCAGCAAACACGTAAGGTACCATATTGTAGAGCATGAAAATAAATAAACTTTTGAAAAAGGAACTGGTATAAAATATTATCTGAGTACCAAGTTATGATCACCTAAATAGTTATTTTCATTTGATGGGTTGAATTTTGGAAATTAGATAAATTTACTAATCAGCAAACACGGAAGGTACCATATTGTAGAGCATAACAATATAACAACTTTTCAAAAAGGAATCGGTACAAAATATTATCTGAGTACCAAGTTATGACCTCGGGAATCGTTATTTTAATTTAATGGGTTGAATTTTGGAAATTACACAAAGTTACTAATCAGCAAACACGGAAGGTACCATATTGTAGAGCATGAAAATATAACAACTTTTAAAAAAGGAATCGGTACAAAATATTATCTGAGCACCAAGTTATGACCACCTGAATCGTTATTTTCATTTGATGGGTTGAATTTTAGATATTAGATAAAGTTCTGAACCAGCAAACGCGTAAGGTACCATATTGTAGAGCATGAAAATATAAGAACTTTTGAAAAAGGAAGCGGTAAAAAATATTATCCGAGAACCAAGTTATAACCACCTAAATAGTTATTTTCATTTGATGGGTTGAATTTTGAAAATTAGATAAATTTACTTATTAGCAAACACGGAAGGTACCCTGTTGTAGAGCATGAAAATATAACAACTTTTCAAAAAGGAATTGGAACAAAATATTATCTGAGCATCATGTTATGACCACCTGAATCGTTATTTTCAGTTGAAGGGTTGAATTTTGAAGATTTGATAAAGTTCTTAACCAGCAAACACGTAAGGTACCATATTGTAGAGCATGAAAATATAAGAACTTTTGAAAAAGGAACCGGTAAAAAATATTATCTGAGCACCAAGTTATGACCACCTAAATAGTTATTTTCATTTGATGGGTTGAATTTTGGACATTAGATAAATTTACTAATCAGCAAACACGGGAGGTACCATGTTGTAGAGAATGAAAATATAACAACTTTTCAAAAAGTAATCGGTACAAAATATTATCTGAGCATCAAGTTATGACCACCTGAATCGTTATTTTCAGTTGATGGGTTGAATTTTGAAGATTTCATAAAGTTCTTAACATGCAAACACGTAGGGTACCATATTGTAGAGCATGAAAATATAATAACTTTTGAAAAAGGAACCGGTAAAAAATATTATTTGAGCACCAAGTTATGACCACCTAAATAGTTATTTTCATTTGATGAGTTGAATTTTGGAAATTAGATAAATTTACTAATCAACAAACACGGAAGATACCATATTATAGAGAATGAAAATAAAAGAACTCCTCAAAAAGGAATCGGTATAAAATATTATCTCAGCACTAAGTCATGACCACCAGAATCGTTATTTTCATTTTATGGGTTGAATTTTGGAAATCAGATAAAGTTACTAATTAGCAAACACGGAAAGTACCATATTGTAGAGCATGAAAATATAACAACTTTTCGTAAAGGAATCGGTACAAAATATTATCTGGACACCAAGTTATGACCACCTTAATCGTTATTTTCATTTGATTGGTTGAATTTTAGAAATTAGATGAAGTTCTTAACCTACAAATGTGTAAGGTACCATATTGTAGAGCATGGAAATATAAGAACTTTTGGAAAAGGAACCGGTAAAAAATATTATCTGAGCATCAAGTTATGACCACCTAAATAATTATTTTCATTTGATGGGTTGAATTTTGAAAATTAGATAAATTTACTTATCAACAAACACGGAAGATACCATATTATAGAGCATGAAAATATAAGAACTTTTGAAAAAGGAACTGGTAAAAAATATTATCTGAGCACCAAGTTATGACCACCTAAATAGTTATTTTCGTTTGATGGGTTGAATTTTGGCAATTAGATAAATTTACTAATCAGCAAACATGGAAGGTACCATTTTGTAGAGCATGAAAATATAACAACTTTCAAAAAGGAATCGGTACAAAATATTATCTGAGCACCAAGTTATGACCACCTAAATTGTTATTTTCATTTGATGGGTTGAATTTCGGAAATGAGATAAAGTTCTTAACCAGCAAACACGTAAGGTACCATATTGTAGAGCATGAAAATAAATAAACTTTTGAAAAAGGAACAGGTATAAAATATTATCTGAGCACCAAGTTATGACCACGTAAATAGTTATTTTCATTTGACGGGTTGAATTTCGGAAATTAGATAAATTTACTAATCAGCAAACACGGAAGGTACCATATTGTAGAGCATAAAAATATAACAACTTTTCAAAAAGGAATCGGTACAAAATATTATCTAAGTACCAAGTTATGACCTCCTGAATCGTTATTTTAATTTAATGGGTTGAATTTTGGAAATTACACAAACTTACTAATCAGCAAACACGGAAGGTACCATATTGTAGACCATGAAAATATAACAACTTTTAAAAAAGGAATCGGTACAAAATATTATCTGAGCACCAAGTTATGACCACCTGAATCGTTATTTTCATTTGATGGGTTGAATTTTAGAAATTAGATAAAGTTCTTAACCAGCAAACGCGTAAGGTACCATATTGTAGAGCATGAAAATATAAGAACTTTTGAAAAAGAAACCGGTAAACAATATTATCCGAGCACCAAGTTATAACCACCTAAATAGTTATTTTCATTTGATGGGTTGAATTTTGAAAATTAGATAAATTTACTTATCAGCAAACATTGAAGGTAATCTTTTGTAGAGCATGAAAATATAAAAACTTTTCAAAAAGGAATCGGAACAAAATATTATCTGAGCACCAAGTTATGACCACCTTAATCATTATTTTCATTTGATTGGTTGAATTTTAGAAATTAGATAAAGTTCTTAACCTACAAACGTGTAAGGTACCATATTGTAGAGCATGAAAATATAAGAACTTTTGAAAAAGGAACCGGTAAAAAATATTATCTGAGCATCAAGTTATGACCACCTAAATAGTTATTTTCATTTGATGGGTTGAATTTTGAAAATTAGATAAATTTACTTATCAACAAACACGGAAGATACCATATTATAGAGCATCAAAACATAAAAACTTTTGAAAAAGGAACCGGTAAGAAATATTATCTGAGCACCAAGTATGACCACCTAAATAGTTATTTTCGTTTGATGGGTTGAATTTTGGCAATTAGATAAATTTACTAATCAACAAACATGGAAGGTACCATTTTGTGGAGCATGAAAATATAACAACTTTCAAAAAGGAATCGGTACAAAATATTATCTGAGCACCAAGTTATGACCACCTAAATTGTTATTTTCATTTGATGGGTTGAATTTCGGAAATGAGATAAAGTTCTTAACCAGCAAACACGTAAGGTACCATATTGTAGAGCATGAAAATAAATAAACTTTTGAAAAAGGAACTGGTATAAAATATTATCTGAGTACCAAGTTATGATCACCTAAATAGTTATTTTCATTTGATGGGTTGAATTTTGGAAATTAGATAAATTTACTAATCAGCAAACACGGAAGGTACCATATTGTAGAGCATAAAAATATAACAACTTTTCAAAAAGGAATCGATACAAAATATTATCTGAGTACCAAGTTCTGACCTCGGGAATCGTTATTTTAATTTAATGGGTTGAATTTTGGAAATTACACAAAGTTACTAATCAGCAAACACGGAAGGTACCATATTGTAGAGGATGAAAATATAACAACTTTTAAAATAGGAATCGGTACAAAATATTATCTGAGCACCAAGTTATGACCACCTGAATCGTTATTTTCATTTGATGGGTTGAATTTTAGATATTAGATAAAGTTCTTAACCAGCAAACGCGTAAGGTACCATATTGTAGAGCATGAAAATATAAGAACTTTTGAAAAAGGAAGCGGTAAAAAATATTATCCGAGAACCAAGTTATAACCACCTAAATAGTTATTTTCATTTGATGGGTTGAATTTTGAAAATTAGATAAATTTACTTATTAGCAAACACGGAAGGTACCCTGTTGTAGAGCATGAAAATATAACAACTTTTCAAAAAGGAATTGGAACAAAATATTATCTGAGCATCATGTTATGACCACCTGAATCGTTATTTTCAGTTGAAGGGTTGAATTTTGAAGATTTGATAAAGTTCTTAACCAGCAAACACGTAAGGTACCATATTGTAGAGCATGAAAATATAAGAACTTTTGAAAAAGGAACCGGTAAAAAATATTATCTGAGCACCAAGTTATGACCACCTAAATAGTTATTTTCATTTGATGGGTTGAATTTTGGACATTAGATAAATTTACTAATCAGCAAACACGGGAGGTACCATGTTGTAGAGCATGAAAATATAACAACTTTTCAAAAAGTAATCGGTACAAAATATTATCTGAGCATCAAGTTATGACCACCTGAATCGTTATTTTCAGTTGATGGGTTGAATTTTGAAGATTTGATAAAGTTCTTAACATGCAAACACGTAGGGTACCATATTGTAGAGCATGAAAATATAATAACTTTCGAAAAAGGAACCGGTAAAAAATATTATTTGAGCACCAAGTTATGACCACCTAAATAGTTATTTTCATTTGATGAGTTGAATTTTGGAAATTAGATAAATTTACTAATCAACAAACACGGAAGATACCATATTATAGAGAATGAAAATAAAAGAACTCCTCAAAAAGGAATCGGTACAAAATATTATCTGAGCACTAAGTCATGACCACCAGAATCGTTATTTTCATTTTATGGGTTGAATTTTGGAAATCAGATAAAGTTACTAATTAGCAAACACGGAAAGTACCATATTGTAGAGCATGAAAATATAACAACTTTTCGTAAAGGAATCGGTACAAAATATTATCTGGACACCAAGTTATGACCACCTTAATCGTTATTTTCATTTGATTGGTTGAATTTTAGAAATTAGATGAAGTTCTTAACCTACAAATGTGTAAGGTACCATATTGTAGAGCATGGAAATATAAGAACTTTTGGAAAAGGAACCGGTAAAAAATATTATCTGAGCATCAAGTTATGACCACCTAAATAATTATTTTCATTTGATGGGTTGAATTTTGAAAATTAGATAAATTTACTTATCAACAAACACGGAAGATACCATATTATAGAGCATGAAAATATAAGAACTTTTGAAAAAGGAACAGGTAAAAAATATTATCTGAGCACCAAGTTATGACCACCTAAATAGTTATTTTCGTTTGATGGGTTGAATTTTGGCAATTAGATAAATTTACTAATCAGCAAACATGGAAGGTACCATTTTGTAGAGCATGAAAATATAACAACTTTCAAAAAGGAATCGGTACAAAATATTATCTGAGCACCAAGTTATGACCACCTAAATTGTTATTTTCATTTGATGGGTTGAATTTCGGAAATGAGATAAAGTTCTTAACCAGCAAACACGTAAGGTACCATATTGTAGAGCATGAAAATAAATAAACTTTTGAAAAAGGAACAGGTATAAAATATTATCTGAGCACCAAGTTATGACCACGTAAATAGTTATTTTCATTTGATGGGTTGAATTTTGGAAATTAGATAAATTTACTAATCAGCAAACACGGAAGGTACCATATTGTAGAGCATAAAAATATAACAACTTTTCAAAAAGGAATCGGTACAAAATATTATCTAAGTACCAAGTTATGACCTCCTGAATCGTTATTTTAATTTAATGGGTTGAATTTTGGAAATTACACAAACTTACTAATCAGCAAACACGGAAGGTACCATATTGTAGACCATGAAAATATAACAACTTTTAAAAAAGGAATCGGTACAAAATATTATCTGAGCACCAAGTTATGACCACCTGAATCGTTATTTTCATTTGATGGGTTGAATTTTAGAAATTAGATAAAGTTCTTAACCAGCAAACGCGTAAGGTACCATATTGTAGAGCATGAAAATATAAGAACTTTTGAAAAAGAAACCGGTAAACAATATTATCCGAGCACCAAGTTATAACCACCTAAATAGTTATTTTCATTTGATGGGTTGAATTTTGAAAATTAGATAAATTTACTTATCAGCAAACATTGAAGGTAATCTTTTGTAGAGCATGAAAATATAAAAACTTTTCAAAAAGGAATCGGAACAAAATATTATCTGAGCACCAAGTTATGACCACCTGAATCGTTATTTTCAGTTGATGGGTTGAATTTTGAAGATTTGATAAAGTTCTTAACCAGCAAACACGTATGGTACCATATTGTAGAGCATGAAAATATAAGAACTTTTGAAAAAGGAACCGGTAAAAAATATTATCTGAGCACCAAGTTATGACCACCTAAATAGTTATTTTCATTTGATGGGTTGAATTTTGGACATTAGATAAATTTACTAATCAGCGAACATGGGAGGGACCATATTGTAGAGCATGAAAATATAACAACTTTTAAAAAAGGAATCGTTACAAAACATTATCTGAGCACCAAGTTATGACCACCTGAATCTTTATTTTCATTTGATGGGTTGAATTTTAGAAATTAGATAAAGTTCTTAACCTGCAAACGCGTAAGGTACTATATTGTAGAGCATGAAAATATAAGAACTTTTGAAAAAGGAACCGGTAAACAATATTATCCGAGCACCAAGTTATAACCACCTAAATAGTTATTTTCATTTGATGGGTTGAATTTTGAAAATTAGATAAATTTACTTATCAGCAAACACGGAAGGTACCCCTTTGTAGAGCATGAAAATATAACAACTTTTCAAAATGGAATCGGAACAAAATATTATCTGAGCACCAAGTTATGACCACCTGAATCGTTATTTTCAGTTGATGGGTTGAATTTTGAAGATTTGATAAAGTTCTTAACCAGCAAACACGTATGGTACCATATTATAGAGCATGAAAATATAAGAACTTTTGAAAAAGGAACCGGTAAAAAATATTATCTGAACACCAAGTTATGACCACCTAAATAGTTATTTTCGTTTGATGGGTTGAATTTTGGTAATTAGATAAATTTACTAATCAGCAAACACGGAAGGTACCATATTGTAGAGCATGAAAATATAACAACTTTTAAAAAAGGAATCGTTACAAAATATTATCTGAGCACCAAGTTATGACCACCTGAATCGTTATTTTCATTTGATGGGTTGAATTTTAGAAATTAGATAAAGTTCTTAACCTGCAAACGCGTAAGGTACTATATTGTAGAGCATGAAAATATAAGAACTTTTGAAAAAGGAACCGGTAAACAATATTATCCGAGCACCAAGTTATAACCACCTAAATAGTTATTTTCATTTGATGGGTTGAATTTTGAAAATTAGATAAATTTACTTATCAGCAAACACGGAAGGTACCCTTTTGTAGAGCATGAAAATATAACAACTTTTCAAAAAGGAATCGGAACAAAATATTATCTGAGCACCAAGTTATGACCACCTGAATCGTTATTTTTAGTTGATGGGTTGAATTTTGAAGATTTGATAAAGTTCTTAACCAGCAAACACGTATGGTACCATATTGTAGAGCATGAAAATATAAGAACTTTTGAAAAAGGAACCGGTAAAAAATATTATCTGAGCACCAAGTTATGACCACCTAAATAGTTATTTTCATTTGATGGGTTGAATTTTGGACATTAGATAAATTTACTAATCAGCGAACATGGGAGGTACCATGTTGTAGAGCATGAAAATATAACAACTTTTCAAAAAGTAATCGGTACAAAATATTATCTGAGCATCAAATTATGGGTTGAATTTTGAAGATTTGATAAAGTTCTTAACCAGCAAACACGTAAGGTACCATATTGTAGAGCATGAAAATATATTAACTTTTGAAAAAGGAACCGGTAAAAAATATTATTTGAACACCAAGTTATGACCACCTAAATAGTTATTTTCATTTGATGAGTTGAATTTTGGAAATTAGATAAATTTACTAATCAACAAACACGGAATCGTTATGACCACCAGAATCGTTATGACCACCGGTACAAAATTTTATTTGAGCACTAAGTTATGACCACCAGAATCGTTATTTTCATTTTATGGGTTGAATTTTGGAAATCAGATAAAGTTACTAATTAGCTAACACGGAAGGTACCATATTGTAGAGCATGAAAATATAACAACTTTTCGTAAAGGAATCGGTACAAAATATTATCTGAGCACCAAGTTATGACCACCTTAATCGTTATTTTCATTTGATTGGTTGAATTTTAGAAATTAGATAAAGTTCTTAACCTACAAACGTGTAAGGTACCATACTGTAGAGCATGGAAATATAAGAACTTTTGGAAAAGGAACCGGTAAAAAATATTATCTGAGCATCAAGTTATGACCACCTAAATAATTATTTTCATTTGATGGGTTGAATTTTGAAAATTAGATAAATTTACTTATCAACAAACACGGAAGATACCATATTATAGAGCATGAAAATATAAGAACTTTTGAAAAAGGAACCGGTAAAAAATATTATCTGAACACCAAGTTATGACCACCTAAATAGTTATTTTCGTTTGATGGGTTGAATTTTGGCAATTAGATAAATTTACTAATCAGCAAACACGGAAGGTACCGTGTTGTGGATCATGAAAATATAACAACTTTTCAAAAAGGAATCGGTACAAAATATTATCTAAGTACCAAGTTATGTCCTCCTGAATCGTTATTTTAATTTAATGGGTTGAATTTTGGAAATTACACAAAGTTACTAATCAGCAAACAAGGAAGGTACCATATTGTAGAGCATGAAAATATAACAACTTTTAAAAAAGGAATCGGTACAAAATATTATCTGAGCACCAAGTTATGACCACCTGAATCGTTATTTTCATTTGATGGGTTGAATTTTAGAAATTAGATAAATTTCTTAACCAGCAAACGCGTAAGGTACCATATTGTAGAGCATGAGAATATAAGAACTTTTGAAAAAGGAACCGGTAAAAAATATTATCCGAGCACCAAGTTATAACCACCTAAATAGTTATTTTCATTTGATGGGTTGAATTTTGAAAATTAGATAAATTTACTTATCAGCAAACACGGAAGGTATCCTGTTGTAGAGCATGAAAATATAACAACTTTTCAAAAAGGAATCGGAAAAAAATATTATCTGAGCATCAAGTAATGACCACCTGAATCAATATTTTCAGTTGATGGGTTGAATTTTGAAGATTTGATAAAGTTCTTAACCAGCAAACACATAATGTACCATATTGTAGAGCATGAAAATATAAGAACTTTTGAAAAAGGAACCGGTAAAAAAAATTATCTGAGCACTAAGTTATGACCACCTAAATAGTTGTTTTCATTTGATGGGTTGAATTTTGGACATTAGATAAATTTACTAATCAGCAAACACGGGAGGTACCATGTTGTAGAGCATGAAAATATAACAACTTTTCAAAAATTAATCGGTACAAAATATTATCTGAGCATCAAGTTATGACCACCTGAATCGTTATTTTCAGTTGATGGGTTGAATTTTGAAGATTTGATAAAGTTCTTAACCAGCAAAAAAGTATGGTACCATATTGTAGAGCATGAAAATATAATAACTTTTGAAAAAGGAACCGGTAAAAAATATTATTTGAGCACCAAGTTATGACCACCTAAATAGTTATTTTCATTTGATGAGTTGAATTTTGGAAATTAGATAAATTTACTAATCAACAAACACGGAAGATACCATATTATAGAGAATGAAAATAAAAGAACTCCTCAAAAAGGAATCGGTACAAAATATTATCTGAGCACTAAGTCATGACCACCAGAATCGTTATTTTCATTTTATGGGTTGAATTTTGGAAATCAGATAAAGTTACTAATTAGCAAACACGGAAAGTACCATATTGTAGAGCATGAAAATATAACAACTTTTCGTAAAGGAATCGGTACAAAATATTATCTGGGCACCAAGTTATGACCACCTTAATCGTTATTTTCATTTGATTGGTTGAATTTTAGAAATTAGATGAAGTTCTTAACCTACAAATGTGTAAGGTACCATATTGTAGAGCATGGAAATATAAGAACTTTTGGAAAAGGAACCGGTAAAAAATATTATCTGAGCATCAAGTTATGACCACCTAAATAATTATTTTCATTTGATGGGTTTAATTTTGAAAATTAGATAAATTTACTTATCAACAAACACGGAAGATACCATATTATAGAGCATGAAAATATAAGAACTTTTGAAAAAGGAACCGGTAAAAAATATTATCTGAACACCAAGTTATGACCACCTAAATAGTTATTTTCGTTTGATGGGTTGAATTTTGGCAATTAGATAAATTTACATATCAGCAAACACGGAAGGTACCATATTGTAGAGCATGAAAATATAACAACTTTCAAAAAGGAAACGGTACAAAATATTATCTGAGCACTATGTTATGACCACCTGAATTGTTATTTTCATTTGATGGGTTGAATTTCGGAAATGGGATAAAGTTCTTAACCAGCAAACACGTAAGGTACCATATTGTAGAGCATGAAAATAAATAAACTTTTGAAAAAGGAACTGGTACAAAATATTATCTGAGCACCAAGTTATGACCACGTAAATAGTTATTTTCATTTGATGGGTTGAATTTTGGAATTTAGATAAATTTACTAATCAGCAAACACGGAAGGTACCATTTTGTAGAGCATAAAAATATAACAGCTTTTCAAAAAGGAATCGGTACAAAATATTATCTAAGTACCAAGTTATGACCTTCTGAATCGTTATTTTAATTTAATGGGTTGAATTTTGGAAATTACACAAAGTTACTAATCAGCAAACAAGGAAGGTACCATATTGTAGAGCATGAAAATATAACAACTTTTAAAAAAGGAATCGGTACAAAATATTATCTGAGCACCAAGTTATGACCACCTGAATCGTTATTTTCATTTGATGGGTTGAATTTTAGAAATTAGATAAAGTTCTTAACCAGCAAACGCGTAAGTTACCATATTGTAGAGCATGAAAATATAAGAACTCTTGAAAAAGGAACCGGTAAAAAATATTATCCGAGCACCAAGTTATAACCACCTAAATAGTTATTTTCATTTGATGGGTTGAATTTTGAAAATTAGATAAATTTACTTATCAGCAAACACGGAAGGTACCCTTTTGTAGAGTATGAAAATATAACAACTTTTCAAAAAGGAATCGGAACAAAATATTATCTGAGCACCAAGTTATAACCACCTGAATCGTTATTTTCAGTTGATGGGTTGAATTTTGAAGATTTGATAAAGTTCTTAACAAGCAAACACGTATGGTACCATATTGTAGAGCATGAAAATATAAGAACTTTTGAAAAAGGAACCGGTAAAAAATATTATCTGAGCACCAAGTTATGACCACCTAAATAGTTATTTTCATTTGATGGGTTGAATTTTGGACATTAGATGAATTTACTAATCAGCGAACATGGGAGGTACCATGTTGTAGAGCATGAAAATATAACAACTTTTCAAAAAGTAATCGGTACAAAATATTATCTGAGCATCAAATTATGACCACCTGAATCGTTATTTTCAGTTGATGGTTTGAATTTTGAAGATTTGATAAAGTTCTTAACCAGCAAAAAAGTATGGTACCATATTGTAGAGCATGAAAATATAATAACTTTTGAAAAAGGAACCGGTAAAAAATATTATTTGAGCACCAAGTTATGACCACCTAAATAGTTATTTTCATTTGATGAGTTGAATTTTGGAAATTAGATAAATTTACTAATCAACAAACACGGAAGATACCATATTATAGAGAATGAAAATAAAAGAACTCCTCAAAAAGGAATCGGTACAAAATATTATCTGAGCACTAAGTCATGACCACCAGAATCGTTATTTTCATTTTATGGGTTGAATTTTGGAAATCAGATAAAGTTACTAATTAGCAAACACGGAAAGTACCATATTGTAGAGCATGAAAATATAACAACTTTTCGTAAAGGAATCGGTACAAAATATTATCTGGGCACCAAGTTATGACCACCTTAATCGTTATTTTCATTTGATTGGTTGAATTTTAGAAATTAGATGAAGTTCTTAACCTACAAATGTGTAAGGTACCATATTGTAGAGCATGGAAATATAAGAACTTTTGGAAAAGGAACCGGTAAAAAATATTATCTGAGCATCAAGTTATGACCACCTAAATAATTATTTTCATTTGATGGGTTTAATTTTGAAAATTAGATAAATTTACTTATCAACAAACACGGAAGATACCATATTATAGAGCATGAAAATATAAGAACTTTTGAAAAAGGAACCGGTAAAAAATATTATCTGAACACCAAGTTATGACCACCTAAATAGTTATTTTCGTTTGATGGGTTGAATTTTGGCAATTAGATAAATTTACATATCAGCAAACACGGAAGGTACCATATTGTAGAGCATGAAAATATAACAACTTTCAAAAAGGAATCGGTACAAAATATTATCTGAGCACTATGTTATGACCACCTGAATTGTTATTTTCATTTGATGGGTTGAATTTCGGAAATGGGATAAAGTTCTTAACCAGCAAACACGTAAGGTACCATATTGTAGAGCATGAAAATAAATAAACTTTTGAAAAAGGAACTGGTACAAAATATTATCTGAGCACCAAGTTATGACCACGTAAATAGTTATTTTCATTTGATGGGTTGAATTTTGGAAATTAGATAAATTTACTAATCAGCAAACACGGAAGGTACCTTTTTGTAGAGCATAAAAATATAACAACTTTTCAAAAAGGAATCGGTACAAAATATTATCTAAGTACCAAGTTATGACCTTCTGAATCGTTATTTTAATTTAATGGGTTGAATTTTGGAAATTACACAAAGTTAATAATCAGCAAACAAGGAAGGTACCATATTGTAGAGCATGAAAATATAACAACTTTTAAAAAAGGAATCGGTACAAAATATTATCTGAGCACCAAGTTATGACCACCTGAATCGTTATTTTCATTTGATGGGTTGAATTTTAGAAATTAGATAAAGTTCTTAACCAGCAAACGCGTAAGGTACCATATTGTAGAGCATGAAAATATAAGAACTCTTGAAAAAGGAACCGGTAAAAAATATTATCCGAGCACCAAGTTATAACCACCTAAATAGTTATTTTCATTTGATGGGTTGAATTTTGAAAATTAGATAAATTTACTTATCAGCAAACACGGAAGGTACCCTTTTGTAGAGTATAAAAATATAACAACTTTTCAAAAAGGAATCGGAACAAAATATTATCTGAGCACCAAGTTATAACCACCTGAATCGTTATTTTCAGTTGATGGGTTGAATTTTGAAGATTTGATAAAGTTCTTAACCAGCAAACACGTATGGTACCATATTGTAGAGCATGAAAATATAAGAACTTTTGAAAAAGGAACCGGTAAAAAATATTATCTGAGCACCAAGTTATGACCACCTAAATAGTTATTTTCATTTGATGGGTTGAATTTTGGACATTAGATAAATTTACTAATCAGCGAACATGGGAGGTACCATGTTGTAGAGCATGAAAATATAACAACTTTTCAAAAAGTAATCGGTACAAAATATTATCTGAGCATCAAATTATGACCACTTGAATCGTTATTTTCAGTTGATGGGTTTAATTTTGAAGATTTGATAAAGTTCTTAACCAGCAAAATATTATCTGAGCACTAAGTTATGACCACCAGAATCGTTATTTTCATTTTATGGGTGGAATTTTGGAAATCAGATAAAGTTACTGATTAGCAAACACGGAAGGTACCATATTGTAGAGCATGAAAATATAACAACTTTTCATAAAGGAATCGGTACAAAATATTATCTGAGCACCAAGTTATGACCACCTTAATCGTTATTTTCATTTGATTGGTTGAATTTTAGAAATTAGATAAAGTTCTTAACCTACAAACGTGTAAGGTACCATATTGTAGAGCATGGAAATATAAGAACTTTTGGAAAAGGAACCGGTAAAAAATATTATCTGAGCATCAAGTTATGACCACCTAAATAATTATTTTCATTTGATGGGTTGAATTTTGAAAATTAGATAAATTTACTTATCAACAAACACGGAAGATACCATATTATAGAGCATGAAAATATAAGAACTTTTGAAAAAGGAACCGGTAAAAAATATTATCTGAACACCAAGTTATGACCACCTAAATAGTTATTTTCGTTTGATGGGTTGAATTTTGGCAATTAGATAAATTTACTAATCAGCAAACACGGAAGGTACCATATTGTAGAGCATGAAAATATAACAACTTTTAAAAAAGGAATCGTTACAAAATATTATCTGAGCACCAAGTTATGACCACCTGAATCGTTATTTTCATTTGATGGGTTGAATTTTAGAAATTAGATAAAGTTCTTAACCTGCAAACGCGTAAGGTACTATATTGTAGAGCATGAAAATATAAGAACTTTTGAAAAAGGAACCGGTAAACAATATTATCCGAGCACCAAGTTATAACCACCTAAATAGTTATTTTCATTTAATGGGTTGAATTTTAAAAATTAGATAAATTTACTTATCAGCAAACACGGAAGGTACCCTTTTGTAGAGCATGAAAATATAACAACTTTTCAAAAAGGAATCGGAACAAAATATTATCTGAGCACCAAGTTATGTCCACCTGAATCGTTATTTTCAGTTGATGGGTTGAATTTTGAAGATTTGATAAAGTTCTTAACCAGCAAACACGTATGGTACCATATTGTAGAGCATGAATTATAAGAACTTTTGAAAAAGGAACCGGTAAAAAATATTATCTGAGCACCAAGTTATGACCACCTTAATAGTTATTTTCATTTGATGTGTTTAATTTTGACCATTAGATAAATTTACTAATCAGCGAACATGGGAGGTACCATGTTGTAGAGCATGAAAATATAACAACTTTTCAAAAAGTAATCGGTACAAAATATTATCTGAGCATCAAGTTATGACCACCTGAATCGTTATTTTCAGTTGATGGGTTGAATTTTGAAGATTTGATAAAGTTCTTAACCAGCAAACACGTAAGGTACCATATTATAGAGCATGAAAATATAATAACTTTTGAAAAAGGAACCGGTAAAAAATATTATTTGAGCACCAAGTTATGACCACCTAAATAGTTATTTTCATTTGATGAGTTGAATTTTGGAAATTAGATAAATTTACTAATCAACAAACACGGAAGATACCATATTATAGAGAATGAAAATGAAAGAACTCCTCAAAAAGGAATCGGTACATAATATTATCTGAGCACTAAGTTATGACCACCAGAATCGTTATTTTCATTTTATGGATTGAATTTTGGAAATTAGATAAAGTTACTGATTAGCAAATACGGAAGGTACCATATTGTAGAGTATGAAAATATAACAACTTTTCGTAAAGGAATCGGTACAAAATATTATCTGGACACCAAGTTATGACCACCTTAATCGTTATTTTCATTTGATTGGTTGAATTTTAGAAATTAGATAAAGTTCTTAACCTACAAACGTGTAAGGTACCATATTGTAGAGCATGGAAATATAAGAACTTTTGGAAAAGGAACCGGTAAAAAATATTATCTGAGCATCAAGTTATGACCACCTAAATAATTATTTTCATTTGATGGGTTGAATTTTGAAAATTAGATAAATTTACTTATCAACAAACACGGAAGATACCATATTATAGAGCATGAAAATATAAGAACTTTTGAAAAAGGAACCGGTAAAAAATATTATCTGAACATCAAGTTATGACCACCTAAATAGTTATTTTCGTTTGATGGGTTGAATTTTGGCAATTAGATAAATTTACTAATCAGCAAACATGGAAGGTACCATATTGTAGAGCATGAAAATATAACAACTCTTCAAAAAGGAATCGGTACAAAATATTATCTGAGCACCAAGTTATTTTCATTTGATGGGTTGAATTTTGGAAATTAGATAAAGTATTAACTAGCAAACGCGTAAGGTACCATATTGTAGAGCATGAAAATATAACTAATTTTGAAAAAGGAACTGGTATAAAATATTATCTGAGCACTAAGTTATGACCTCCTAAATAGTTATTTTCATTTGATGGGTTGAATTTTGGAAATTAGATAAAGTTCTTAACCTGCAAACGCACAAGGTACCACATTGTAGAGCATCAAAATATAAGAACTTTTGAAAAAGGAACCGGTAAAAAATATTATCTGAGCACCAAGTTATGACCACGTAAATTGTTATTTTCGTTTGATGGGTTGAATTTTGGCAATTAGATAAATTTACTAATCAGCAAACATGGAATGTACCATATTGTAGAGCATGAAAATATAACAACTTTTCAAAAAGGAATCGGTACAAAATATTATCTAAGTACCAAGTTATGACCTCCTGAATCGTTATTTTCATTTAATGGTTGAATTTTGGAAATTACACAAAGTTACTAATCATCAAACACGGAAGGTACCATATTGTAGAGCATGAAAATATATCAACTTTTCAAAAAGGAATCGGTACAAAATATTATCTGAGCACCAAGTTATGACCACCTGAATCGTTATTTTGATTTGATGGGTTGAATTTCGGAAATGAGATAAATTTCTTAACCAGCAAACGCGTAAGGTACCAAATTGTAGAGCATGAAAATATAAGAACTTTTGAAAAAGGAACCGGTAAAAAAAATTAACTGAGCATCAAGTTATGACCACCTAAATAGTTATTTTCATTTGATGGGTTGAATTTTGAAAATTAGATAAAGTTCTTAACCAGCAAACGCGTAAGGTACCATATTGTAGAGCATGAAAATATAAGAACTTTTGAAAAAGGGACCGGTAAAAAATATTATCTTAGCATCAAGTTATGACCACCTAAATAGTTATTTTCATTTCATGGGTTAAATTTTGAAAATTAGATAAATTTACTTATCAACAAACACGGAAGATACCATATTATAGAGCATGAAAATAAAATAACTCTTCAAAAAGGAATCGGTACAAAATATTATTTGAGCATCAAGTTATGACCATCTGAATCGTTATTTTCATTTTATGGGTTGAATTTTGAAAATTATATAAAGTTCTTAACCAGCAAGCACGTAAGGTACCATATTGTAGAGCATGAAAATATAAGAACTTTTGAAAAAGGAACCGGTAAAAAATATTATCTGAGCATCAAGTTATGACCACCTAAATAGTTATTTTCATTTGATGGGTTAAATTTTGAAAATTAGATAAATTTACTTATCAACAAACACGGAAGATACCATATTATAGAGCATGAAAATAAAAGAACTCTTCAAAAAGGAATCGGTACAAAATATGATTTTAGCATCAAGTTATGACCATCTGAATCGTTATTTTCATTTTATGGGTTGAATTTTGGAAATCAGACAAAGTTACTAATCAACAAACACGGAAGGTACCATATTGTAGAGCACGAAAATATAACAACTATTTACAAGGGAATCGGTACAAAATATTATCTCAGCATCAAGTTATGACCACCTGAATCGTTATTTTTATTTGATAGGTTGAATTTTGGAAATTAGATACAGTTCTTAACATGCAAACGCGTAAGGTACCATATTGTAGAGAATGAAAATATAAGAACTTTTGAAAAAGGAACCGGTAAAACACATTATCTGAGCACCAAATTATGACCACCTAAATAGTTATTTTCATTTGATGGGTTGAATTTTGGCAATTACATAAATTTACTAATCAGCAAACACGGAAGGTACCATGTTGTAGAGCAAGAAAATATAACTTTTCAAAAAGGAATCGGTACAAAATATTATCTAAGTGCCAAGTTATAACCTCCTGAATCGTTATTTTCATTTAATGGGTTTAATTTTGGAAATTAAATAAAGTTCTTAACCAGCAAACGCATAAGGTACCATATCGTAGAACATGAAAATATAAGAACTTTTGAAAATGGAATCGGTAAAAAATATTATCTGAGCACCAAGTTATGACCATCTAAATAGTTATTTTCATTTGATAGGTTGAATTTTGGCAATTAGATAAATTTACTAATCAACAAACACGAAAGATACCATATTATAGAGCATGAAAATAAAATAACTCTTCAAAAAGGAATCGGTACAAAATATTATCTGAGCACCAAGTTATGACCACCTGAATTGTTATTTTCATTTGATGGGTTGAATTTTGGCAATTAGATAAAGTTCTTAACCAGCAAAGGCACAAGGTACCATATTGTAGAGTTCGAAAATATAAGAACTTTTGTAAAAGGAACCGGTAAAAAATATTATCTGGGCACCAAGTTATGACCACCTAAATAGTTATTTTCATTTGATGGGTTGAATTTTGGAAATCAGACAAAGTTACTAATCAACAAACACGGAAGGTACCATATTGTAGAGCATGAAAATATAACAACTTTTCAAAAAGGAATTGGTACAAAATATTATCTGAGCACCAAGTTATGACCACCTGAATCGTTATTTTCATTTGATGGGTTGAATTTTGGAAATTAGATAAAGTTCTTAACCATCAAACGCGTAAGGTATCATATTGTAGAGCATGAAAATATAAGAACTTTTGAAAAAGGAACCGGTAAAAAATATTATATGAGCACCAAGTTATGACCTCCTAAATAGTTATTTTCATTTGATGGGGTGAATTTTGGAAATTAGATAAATTTACTAATCAGCAAACACGGAAGGTACCTCATTGTAGAGCATGAAAACATAACCACTTTTCAAAAAGGAATCGGAACAAAATATTATTTTAGCATCGTGTTATGACCATCTGAATCGTTATTTTCAGTTGATAGGTTGAATTTTGAAGATTCGATAAAGTTCTTAACCAGCAAACACAGAAGGTACCATGTTGTAGAGCATGAAAATATAACAACTTTTCAAAAAGGAATCGGTACAAAATATTATCTGAGCACAAGTTATGACCACCTGAATCGCTATTTTCATTTGATGGGTTTAATTTCTGAAATTAGATATAGTTCTTAACCAACAAACACGTAAGGTACCATATTTTAGAGCATGAAAATATAAGAACTTTTGAAAAAAGAACCTGTAAAAAATATTATCTGAGCACCAAGTTATGACCACCTAAATAGTTACTTTCATTTGATGGGTTGAATTTTGGAAATTAGATAAAGTTACTAATCAGCAAACATGGAAGGTACCATATTGTAGAGCATGAAAATATAACAACTTTTCAAGAAGGAATCGGTACAAAATATTATCTGAGCACCAAGTTATGACCACCTGAATCGTTATTTTCATTTGATGGGTTGAATTTTGGAAATTATATAAAGTTCTTAACATGAAAACGCGTAAGGTACCATATTGTAGAGCATGAAAATATAAGAACTTTTGAAAAAGGAACCGGTAAAACATATTATTTGAGCACCAAATTAGGACCACCTAAATAGTTCTTTTCATTTGATGGGTTGAATTTTGGCAATTACATAAATTTACTAATCAGCAAACACAGAAGGTACCATGTTGTGGAGCATGAAAATATAATTACTTTTCAAAAAGGAATCGGTACAAAATATTATCTGAGCACCAAGTCATGACCTCCAGAATCGTTATTTTTATTTAATGGGTTTAATTTTGGAAATTACATAAAGTTCTTAACCAGCAAACGCATAATGTACCATATTGTAGAGCATGAAAATATAACAACTTTTGAAAAACGAATCGGTAAAAAATATTATCTGAGCACCAAGTTATGACCATCAAAATAGTTATTTTCATTTGATAGGTTGAATTTTGGCAATTAGATAAATTTACTAATCAACAAACACGGAAGACACCATATCATAGAGCATGAAAATAAAAGAACTCTTCAAAAAGGAATCGGCACAAAATATTATCTGAGCATCAAGTTATGACCATCTGAATCGTTATTTTCATTTTATGGGTTGAATTTTGGAAATCAGACAAAGTTACTAATCAACAAACACGGAAGGTACCATATTGTAGAGCATGAAAATATAACAACTTTTCAAGAAGGAATCGGTACAAAATATTATCTGAGCACCGAGTTATGACCACCTGAATCGTTATTTTCATTTGATGGGTTGAATTTCGGAAATTAGATAAAGTTCTTAACCAGCAAACACGTAAGGTACCATATTGTAGAGCATGAAAATAAATAAACTTTTGAAAAAGGAACTGGTATAAATTATTATCTGAGCACCAAGTTATGACCACCTAAATAGTTATTTTCATTTGATGGGTTGAATTTTGGAAATTAGAAAAAAGTTCTTAACCTGCAAATGCACAACGTACCACATTGTAGAGCATGGAAATATATGAACTTTTGAAAAAGGAACCGGTAAAAAATATTATCTGAGCACCAAGTTATGACCACGTAAATTGTTGTTTTCGTTTGATGGGTTGAATTTTGGCAATTAGAAAATTTTAATAAAATCAGCAAACATGGAAGGTACCATATTGTAGAGCATTAAAATATAACAACTTTTCAAAAAGGAATCGGTACAAAATATTATCTGAGCACCAAGTTATGACCACCTGAATCGTTATTTTCATTTGATGGGTTGAATTTTGGAAATTATATAAAGTTCTTAACATGAAAACGCGTAAGGTACCATATTGTAGAGCATGAAAATATAAGAACTTTTGAAAAAGGAACCGGTAAAACATATTATTTGAGCACCAAATTAGGACCACCTAAATAGTTCTCTTCATTTGATGGGTTGAATTTTGGCAATTACATAAATTTACTAATCAGCAAACACGGAAGGTACCATGTTGTGGAGCATGAAAATATAACTACTTTTCAAAAAGGAATCGGTACAAAATATTATCTGAGCACCAAGTCATGACCTCCAGAATCGTTATTTTTATTTAATGGGTTTAATTTTGGAAATTACATAAAGTTCTTAACCAGCAAACGCATAATGTACCATATTGTAGAGCATGAAAATATAACAACTTTTGAAAAACGAATCGGTAAAAAATATTATCTGAGCACCAAGTTATGACCATCAAAATAGTTATTTTCATTTGATAGGTTGAATTTTGGCAATTAGATAAATTTACTAATCAACAAACACGGAAGACACCATATTATAGAGCATGAAAATAAAAGAACTCTTCAAAAAGGAATCGGCACAAAATATTATCTGAGCATCAAGTTATGACCATCTGAATCGTTATTTTCATTTTATGGGTTGAATTTTGGAAATCAGACAAAGTTACTAATCAACAAACACGGAAGGTACCATATTGTAGAGCATGAAAATATAACAACTTTTCAAGAAGGAATCGGTACAAAATATTATCTGAGCACCGAGTTATGACCACCTGAATCGTTATTTTCATTTGATGGGTTGAATTTCGGAAATTAGATAAAGTTCTTAACCAGCAAACACGTAAGGTACCATATTGTAGAGCATGAAAATAAATAAACTTTTGAAAAAGGAACTGGTATAAATTATTATCTGAGCACCAAGTTATGACCACCTAAATAGTTATTTTCATTTGATGGGTTGAATTTTGGAAATTAGAAAAAAGTTCTTAACCTGCAAATGCACAATGTACCACATTGTAGAGCATGGAAATATATGAACTTTTGAAAAAGGAACCGGTAAAAAATATTATCTGAGCACCAAGTTATGACCACGTAAATTGTTATTTTCGTTTGATGGGTTGAATTTTCGCAATTGGAAAAATTTAATAAAATCAGCAAACATGGAAGGTACCATATTGTAGAGCATGAAAATATAACAACTTTTCAAAAAGGAATCGGTACAAAATATTATCTGAGCACCAAGTTATGACCACCTGAATTGTTATTTTCATTTGATGGGTTGAATTTTGGAAATTATATAAAGTTCTTAACATGAAAACGCGTAAGTTACCATATTGTAGAGCATGAAAATATAAGAACTTTTGAAAAAGGAACCGGTAAAACATATTATTTGAGCACCAAATTAGGACCACCTAAATAGTTATTTTCATTTGATGGGTTGAATTTTGGCAATTACATAAATTTACTAATTAGCAAACACGGAAGGTACCATGTTGTCGAGCATGAAAATATAACTACTTTTCAAAAAGGAATCGGTACAAAATATTATCTAAGTACCAAGTCATGACCTCCAGAATCGTTATTTTTATTTAATGGGTTTAATTTTGGAAATTACATAAAGTTCTTAAGCAGCAAACGCATAAGGTACCATATTGTAGAGCATGAAAATATAACAACTTTTGAAAAACGAATCGGTAAAAAATATTATCTGAGCACCAAGTTATGACCATCAAAATAGTTATTTTCATTTGATAGGTTGAATTTTGGCAATTAGATAAATTTACTAATCAACAAACACGGAAGACACCATATTATAGAGCATGAAAATAAAAGAACTCTTCAAAAAGGAATCGGCACAAAATATTATCTGAGCATCAAGTTATGACCATCTGAATCGTTATTTTCATTTTATGGGTTGAATTTTGGAAATCAGACAAAGTTACTAATCAACAAACACGGAAGGTACCATATTGTAGAGCATGAAAATATAACAACTTTTCAAGAAGGAATCGGTACAAAATATTATCTGAGCACCAAGTTATGACCACCTGAATCGTTATTTTCATTTGACGGGTTGAATTTCGGAAATTAGATAAAGTTCTTAACCAGCAAACACGTAAGGTACCATATTGTAGAGCATGAAAATAAATAAACTTTTGAAAAAGGAACTGGTATAAATTATTATCTGAGCACCAAGTTATGACCACCTAAATAGTTATTTTCATTTGATGGGTTGAATTTTGGAAATTAGAAAAAAGTTCTTAACCTGCAAATGCACAACGTACCACATTGTAGAGCATGGAAATATATGAACTTTTGAAAAAGGAACCGGTAAAAAATATTATCTGAGCACCAAGTTATGACCACGTAAATTGTTATTTTCGTTTGATGGGTTGAATTTTGGCAATTAGAAAAATTTAATAAAATCAGCAAACATGGAAGGTACCATATTGTAGAGCATTAAAATATAACAACTTTTCAAAAAGGAATCGGTACAAAATATTATCTGAGCACCAAGTTATGACCACCTGAATTGTTATTTTCATTTGATGGGTTGAATTTTGGAAATTATATAAAGTTCTTAACATGAAAACGCGTAAGGTACCATATTGTAGAGCATGAAAATATAAGAACTTTTGAAAAAGGAACCGGTAAAACATATTATTTGAGCACCAAATTAGGACCACCTAAATAGTTCTTTTCATTTGATGGGTTGAATTTTGGCAATTACATAAATTTACTAATCAGCAAACACGGAAGGTACCATGTTGTGGAGCATGAAAATATAATTACTTTTCAAAAAGGAATCGGTACAAAATATTATCTGAGCACCAAGTCATGACCTCCAGAATCGTTATTTTTATTTAATGGGTTTAATTTTGGAAATTACATAAAGTTCTTAACCAGCAAACGCATAATGTACCATATTGTAGAGCATGAAAATATAACAACTTTTGAAAAACGAATCGGTAAAAAATATTATCTGAGCACCAAGTTATGACCATCAAAATAGTTATTTTCATTTGATAGGTTGAATTTTGGCAATTAGATAAATTTACTAATCAACAAACACGGAAGACACCATATTATAGAGCATGAAAATAAAAGAACTCTTCAAAAAGGAATCGGCACAAAATATTATCTGAGCATCAAGTTATGACCATCTGAATCGTTATTTTCATTTTATGGGTTGAATTTTGGAAATCAGACAAAGTTACTAATCAACAAACACGGAAGGTACCATATTGTAGAGCATGAAAATATAACAACTTTTCAAGAAGGAATCGGTACAAAATATTATCTGAGCACCGAGTTATGACCACCTGAATCGTTATTTTCATTTGATGGGTTGAATTTCGGAAATTAGATAAAGTTCTTAACCAGCAAACACGTAAGGTACCATATTGTAGAGCATGAAAATAAATAAACTTTTGAAAAAGGAACTGGTATAAATTATTATCTGAGCACCAAGTTATGACCACCTAAATAGTTATTTTCATTTGATGGGTTGAATTTTGGAAATTAGAAAAACGTTCTTAACCTGCAAATGCACAACGTACCACATTGTAGAGCATGGAAATATATGAACTTTTGAAAAAGGAACCGGTAAAAAATATTATCTGAGCACCAAGTTATGACCACGTAAATTGTTATTTTCGTTTGATGGGTTGAATTTTGGCAATTAGAAAAATTTAATAAAATCAGCAAACATGGAAGGTACCATATTGTAGAGCATTAAAATATAACAACTTTTCAAAAAGGAATCGGTACAAAATATTATCTGAGCACCAAGTTATGACCACCTGAATTGTTATTTTCATTTGATGGGTTGAATTTTGGAAATTATATAAAGTTCTTAACATGAAAACGCGTAAGGTACCATATTGTAGAGCATGAAAATATAAGAACTTTTGAAAAAGGAACCGGTAAAACATATTATTTGAGCACCAAATTAGGACCACCTAAATAGTTCTCTTCATTTGATGGGTTGAATTTTGGCAATTACATAAATTTACTAATCAGCAAACACGGAAGGTACCATGTTGTGGAGCATGAAAATATAACTACTTTTCAAAAAGGAATCGGTACAAAATATTATCTGACCACCAAGTCATGACCTCCAGAATCGTTATTTTTATTTAATGGGTTTAATTTTGGAAATTACATAAAGTTCTTAACCAGCAAACGCATAATGTACCATATTGTAGAGCATGAAAATATAACAACTTTTGAAAAACGAATCGGTAAAAAATATTATCTGAGCACCAAGTTATGACCATCAAAATAGTTATTTTCATTTGATAGGTTGAATTTTGGCAATTAGATAAATTTACTAATCAACAAACACGGAAGACACCATATTATAGAGCATGAAAATAAAAGAACTCTTCAAAAAGGAATCGGCACAAAATATTATCTGAGCATCAAGTTATGACCATCTGAATCGTTATTTTCATTTTATGGGTTGAATTTTGGAAATCAGACAAAGTTACTAATCAACAAACACGGAATGTACCATATTGTAGAGCATGAAAATATAACAACTTTTCAAGAAGGAATCGGTACAAAATATTATCTGAGCACCGAGTTATGACCACCTGAATCGTTATTTTCATTTGATGGGTTGAATTTCGGAAATTAGATAAAGTTCTTAACCAGCAAACACGTAAGGTACCATATTGTAGAGCATGAAAATAAATAAACTTTTGAAAAAGGAACTGGTATAAATTATTATCTGAGCACCAAGTTATGACCACCTAAATAGTTATTTTCATTTGATGGGTTGAATTTTGGAAATTAGAAAAACGTTCTTAACCTGCAAATGCACAACGTACCACATTGTAGAGCATGGAAATATATGAACTTTTGAAAAAGGAACCGGTAAAAAATATTATCTGAGCACCAAGTTATGACCACGTAAATTGTTATTTTCGTTTGATGGGTTGAATTTTGGCAATTGGAAAAATTTAATAAAATCAGCAAACATGGAAGGTACCATATTGTAGAGCATGAAAATATAACAACTTTTCAAAAAGGAATCGGTACAAAATATTATCTGAGCACCAAGTTATGACCACCTGAATTGTTATTTTCATTTGATGGGTTGAATTTTGGAAATTATATAAAGTTCTTAACATGAAAACGCGTAAGTTACCATATTGTAGAGCATGAAAATATAAGAACTTTTGAAAAAGGAACCGGTAAAACATATTATTTGAGCACCAAATTAGGACCACCTAAATAGTTATTTTCATTTGATGGGTTGAATTTTGGCAATTACATAAATTTACTAATCAGCAAACACGGAAGGTACCATGTTGTCGAGCATGAAAATATAACTACTTTTCAAAAAGGAATCGGTACAAAATATTATCTAAGTACCAAGTCATGACCTCCAGAATCGTTATTTTTATTTAATGGGTTTAATTTTGGAAATTACATAAAGTTCTTAAGCAGCAAACGCATAAGGTACCATATTGTAGAGCATGAAAATATAACAACTTTTGAAAAACGAATCGGTAAAAAATATTATCTGAGCACCAAGTTATGACCATCAAAATAGTTATTTTCATTTGATAGGTTGAATTTTGGCAATTAGATAAATTTACTAATCAACAAACACGGAAGACACCATATTATAGAGCATGAAAATAAAAGAACTCTTCAAAAAGGAATCGGCACAAAATATTATCTGAGCATCAAGTTATGACCATCTGAATCGTTATTTTCATTTTATGGGTTGAATTTTGGAAATCAGACAAAGTTACTAATGAACAAACACGGAAGGTACCATATTGTAGAGCATGAAAATATAACAACTTTTCAAGAAGGAATCGGTACAAAATATTATCTGAGCACCAAGTTATGACCACCTGAATCGTTATTTTCATTTGACGGGTTGAATTTCGGAAATTAGATAAAGTTCTTAACCAGCAAACACGTAAGGTACCATATTGTAGAGCATGAAAATAAATAAACTTTTGAAAAAGGAACTGGTATAAATTATTATCTGAGCACCAAGTTATGACCACCTAAATAGTTATTTTCATTTGATGGGTTGAATTTTGGAAATTAGAAAAAAGTTCTTAACCTGCAAATGCACAACGTACCACATTGTAGAGCATGGAAATATATGAACTTTTGAAAAAGGAACCGGTAAAAAATATTATCTGAGCACCAAGTTATGACCACGTAAATTGTTATTTTCGTTTGATGGGTAGAATTTTGGTAATTAGAAAAATTTAATAAAATCAGCAAACATGGAAGGTACCATATTGTAGAGCATTAAAATATAACAACTTTTCAAAAAGGAATCGGTACAAAATATTATCTGAGCACCAAGTTATGACCACCTGAATTGTTATTTTCATTTGATGGGTTGAATTTTGGAAATTATATAAAGTTCTTAACATGAAAACGCGTAAGGTACCATATTGTAGAGCATGAAAATATAAGAACTTTTGAAAAAGGAACCGGTAAAACATATTATTTGAGCACCAAATTAGGACCACCTAAATAGTTCTTTTCATTTGATGGGTTGAATTTTGGCAATTACATAAATTTACTAATCAGCAAACACGGAAGGTACCATGTTGTGGAGCATGAAAATATAACTACTTTTCAAAAAGGAATCGGTACAAAATATTATCTGAGCACCAAGTCATGACCTCCAGAATCGTTATTTTTATTTAATGGGTTTAATTTTGGAAATTACATAAAGTTCTTAACCAGCAAACGCATAATGTACCATATTGTAGAGCATGAAAATATAACAACTTTTGAAAAACGAATCGGTAAAAAATATTATCTGAGCACCAAGTTATGACCATCAAAATAGTTATTTTCATTTGATAGGTTGAATTTTGGCAATTAGATAAATTTACTAATCAACAAACACGGAAGACACCATATTATAGAGCATGAAAATAAAAGAACTCTTCAAAAAGGAATCGGCACAAAATATTATCTGAGCATCAAGTTATGACCATCTGAATCGTTATTTTCATTTTATGGGTTGAATTTTGGAAATCAGACAAAGTTACTAATCAACAAACACGGAAGGTACCATATTGTAGAACATGAAAATATAACAACTTTTCAAGAAGGAATCGGTACAAAATATTATCTGAGCACCGAGTTATGACCACCTGAATCGTTATTTTCATTTGATGGGTTGAATTTCGGAAATTAGATAAAGTTCTTAACCAGCAAACACGTAAGGTACCATATTGTAGAGCATGAAAATAAATAAACTTTTGAAAAAGAAACTGGTATAAATTATTATCTGAGCACCAAGTTATGACCACCTAAATAGTTATTTTCATTTGATGGGTTGAATTTTGGAAATTAGAAAAAAGTTCTTAACCTGCAAATGCACAACGTACCACATTGTAGAGCATGGAAATATATGAACTTTTGGAAAAGGAACCGGTAAAAAATATTATCTGAGCACCAAGTTATGACCACGTAAATTGTTATTTTCGTTTGATGGGTTGAATTTTGGCAATTGGAAAAATTTAATAAAATCAGCAAACATGGAAGGTACCATATTGTAGAGCATGAAAATATAACAACTTTTCAAAAAGGAATCGGTACAAAATATTATCTGAGCACCAAGTTATGACCACCTGAATTGTTATTTTCATTTGATGGGTTGAATTTTGGAAATTATATAAAGTTCTTAACATGAAAACGCGTAAGTTACCATATTGTAGAGAATGAAAATATAAGAACTTTTGAAAAAGGAACCGGTAAAACATATTATTTGAGCACCAAATTAGGACCACCTAAATAGTTATTTTCATTTGATGGGTTGAATTTTGGCAATTACATAAATTTACTAATCAGCAAACACGGAAGGTACCATGTTGTCGAGCATGAAAATATAACTACTTTTCAAAAAGGAATCGGTACAAAATATTATCTAAGTACCAAGTCATGACCTCCAGAATCGTTATTTTTATTTAATGGGTTTAATTTTGGAAATTACATAAAGTTCTTAAGCAGCACACGCATAAGGTACCATATTGTAGAGCATGAAAATATAACAACTTTTGAAAAACGAATCGGTAAAAAATATTATCTGAGCACCAAGTTATGACCATCAAAATAGTTATTTTCATTTGATAGGTTGAATTTTGGCAATTAGATAAATTTACTAATCAACAAACACGGAAGACACCATATTATAGAGCATGAAAATAAAAGAACTCTTCAAAAAGGAATCGGCACAAAATATTATCTGAGCATCAAGTTATGACCATCTGAATCGTTATTTTCATTTTATGGGTTGAATTTTGGAAATCAGACAAAGTTACTAATCAACAAACACGGAAGGTACCATATTGTAGAGCATGAAAATATAACAACTTTCCAAGAAGGAATCGGTACAAAATATTATCTGAGCACCAAGTTATGACCACCTGAATCGTTATTTTCATTTGATGGGTTGAATTTTGGAAATTAGATAAAGTTCTTAACCAGCAAACGCGTAAGGTATCATATTGTAGAGCATGAAAATATAAGAACTTTTGAAAAAGGAACCGGTAAAAAATATTATCTGAGCACCAAGTTATGACCACCTAAATAGTTATTTTCATTTGATGGGTTGAGTTTTGGCAATTAGATAAATTTACTAATCAGCAAACATGGAAGGTACCCCGTTGTAGAGCGTGAAAATATAACCACTTTTCAAAAAGGAATCGGAACAAAATATTATTTGAGCATCAAGTTATGACCTCCTGAATCGTTATTTTCATTTAATGGGTTGAATTTTGGAAATTAGATAAAGTTAATAACCAGCAAATGCGTAAGGTACCATATGTGGAGCATGAAAATATAAGAACTTTTTAAAAAGGAAACGGTAAAAAATATTATCGGAGCACCAAGTTATGACCACCTAAATAGTTATTTTCATTTGATGGGTTGAATTTTGGCAATTAGATAAATTTACTAATCAACAAACACGGAGGATAACATATTATAGAGCATGAAAATAAAAGAACTCTTCAAAAAGGAATCGGTGCAAAATTTTATCTGAACACCAGGTTATAACCATCTGAATAGTTATTTTCATTTTATGGGTTGAATTTTGGAAATCAGACAAAGTTACTAATCAACAAACATGGAAGGTACCATATTGTAGAGCATGAAAATATAACAACTTTTCAAAAAGGAATCGGTACAAAATATTATCTGAGCACAAAGTTATGACCACCTGAATGGTTATTTTCATTTGGTGGGTTGAATTTTGGAAATTAGATAAAGTTCTTAACCAGCAAACGCGTAAGGTATCATATTGTAGAGCATGAAAATATAAGAACTTTTGAAAAAGGAACTGGTAAAAAATATTATCTGAGCACCAAGTTATGACAGCCTAAATAGTTATTTTCATTTGATGGGGTGAATTTTGGAAATTAGATAAATTTACTAATCAGCAAACACGGAAGGTACCTCGTTGTAGAGCATGAAAATATAACCACTTTTCAAAAAGAAATCAGAACAAAATATTATTTTAGCATCATGTTATGACCACCTGAATCGTTATTTTCATTTAACGGGTTGAATTTTGCAAATTAGATAAAGTTAATAACCAGCAAACGCTAAGGTACCATATTGTAGAGCATGAAAATATAAGAACTTTTTAAAAAGGAACCGGTAAAAAATATTATCGGAGCACCAAGTTATGACCACCTAAATAGTTATTTTCATTTGATGGGTTGAATTTTGGCAATTAGATAAATTTACTAATCAACAAACACGGAAGATAACATATTATAGAGCATGAAAATAAAAGAACTCTTCAAAAAGGAATCGGTACAAAATATTATCTGAGCACCAAGTTATGACCATCTGAATCGTTATTTTCATTTTATGGGTTGAATTTTGGAAATCAGACAAAGTTACTAATCAACAAACACGGAAGGTACCATAATGTAGAGCATGAAAATATAACAACTTTTCAAAAAGGAATCGGTACAAAATATTATCTGAGCACCAAGTTATGACCACCTGAATGGTTATTTTCATTTAATGGGTTAAATTTTTGAAATTAGATAAAGTTCTTAACCATCAAACGCGTAAGGTATCATATTGTAGACCATGAAAATATAAGAACTTTTGAAAAAGGAACTTGTAAAAAATATTATCTGAGCACCAAGTTATGACCTCCTAAATAGTTATTTTCATTTGATGGGGTGAATTTTGGAAATTAGATAAATTTACTGATCAACAAACACGGAATATAACATATTATAGAGGATGAAAATAAAAGAACTCTTCAAAAAGGAATCAGTGTAAAATATTATCTGAACACCAAGTTATAACCATCTGAATAGTTATTTTCATTTTATGGGTTGAATTTTGGAAATCAGACAAAGTTACTAATCAACAAACACGGAAGGTACCATATTGTAGAGCATGAAAATATAACAACTTTTCAAGAAGGAATCGGTACAAAATATTATCTGAGCACCAAGTTATGACCACCTGAATCGTTATTTTCATTTGATGGGTTGAATTTTGGAAATTAGATAAAGTTCTTAACCAGCAAACGCGTAAGGTATCATATTGTAGAGCATGAAAATATAAGAACTTTTGAAAAAGGAACCGGTAAAAAATATTATCTGAGCACCAAGTTATGACCACCTAAATAGTTATTTTCATTTGATGGGTTGAGTTTTGGCAATTAGATAAATTTACTAATCAGCAAACATGGAAGGTACCCCGTTGTAGAGCGTGAAAATATAACCACTTTTCAAAAAGGAATCGGAACAAAATATTATTTGAGCATCAAGTTATGACCTCCTGAATCGTTATTTTCATTTAATGGGTTGAATTTTGGAAATTAGATAAAGTTAATAACCAGCAAATGCGTAAGGTACCATATGTGGAGCATGAAAATATAAGAACTTTTTAAAAAGGAAACGGTAAAAAATATTATCGGAGCACCAAGTTATGACCACCTAAATAGTTATTTTCATTTGATGGGTTGAATTTTGGCAATTAGATAAATTTACTAATCAACAAACACGGAGGATAACATATTATAGAGCATGAAAATAAAAGAACTCTTCAAAAAGGAATCGGTGCAAAATTTTATCTGAACACCAGGTTATAACCATCTGAATAGTTATTTTCATTTTATGGGTTGAATTTTGGAAATCAGACAAAGTTACTAATCAACAAACATGGAAGGTACCATATTGTAGAGCATGAAAATATAACAACTTTTCAAAAAGGAATCGGTACAAAATATTATCTGAGCACAAAGTTATGACCACCTGAATGGTTATTTTCATTTGGTGGGTTGAATTTTGGAAATTAGATAAAGTTCTTAACCAGCAAACGCGTAAGGTATCATATTGTAGAGCATGAAAATATAAGAACTTTTGAAAAAGGAACCGGTAAAAAATATTATCTGAGCACCAAGTTATGACCGCCTAAATAGTTATTTTCATTTGATGGGTTGAATTATGGCAATTAGATAAATTTACTAATCAACAAACACGGAAGGTACCCCGTTGTAGAGCGTGAAAATATAACCACTTTTCAAAAAGGAATCGGAACAAAATATTATTTGAGCATCAAGTTATGACCTCCTGAATCGTTATTTTCATTTAATGGGTTGAATTTTGGAAATTAGATATAGTTAATAACCAGCAAACGCGTAAGATACCATATTGTAGAGCATGAAAATATAAGAACTTTTTAAAAAGGAACCGGTAAAAAATATTATCGGAGCACCAAGTTATGACCACCTAAATAGTTATTTTCATTTGATGGGTTGAATTTTGGCAATTAGATAAATTTACTAATCAACAAACACGGATGATAACATATTACAGAGCATGAAAATAAAAGAACTCTTCAAAAAGGAATCGGTGCAAAATATTATCGGAACACGAAGTTATAACCATCTGAATAGTTATTTTAATTTATGGGTTGAATTTTGGAAATCAGACAAAGTTACTAATCAACAAACATGGAAGGTACCATATTGTAGAGCATGAAAATATAACAACTTTTCAAAAATGAATCGGTACAAAATATTATCTGAGCACCAAGTTATGACCACCTGAATGGTTATTTTCATTTGGTGGGTTGAATTTTGGAAATTAGATAAAGTTCTTAACCAGCAAACGCGTAAGGTATCATATTGTAGAGCATGAAAATATAAGAACTTTTGAAAAAGGAACCGGTAAAAAATATTATCTGAGCACCAAGTTATGACCGCCTAAATAGTTATTTTCATTTGATGGGTTGAATTATGGCAATTAGATAAATTTACTAATCAGTAAACACGGAAGGTACCCCGTTGTAGAGCGTGAAAATATAACCACTTTTCAAAAAGGAATCAGAACAAAATATTATTTGAGCATCAAGTTATAACCTTCTGAATCGTTATTTTCATTTAATGGGTTGAATTTTGGAAATTAGATAAAGTTCATAACCACCAAACGCGTAAGATACCATATTGTAGAGCATGAAAATATAAGAACTTTTTAAAAAGGAACCGGTAAAAAATATTATTGGAACACCAAGTTATGACCACCTAAATAGTTATTTTCATTTGATGGGTTGAATTTTGGCAATTAGATAAATTTACTAATCAGTAAACACGGAAGGTACCCCGTTGTAGAGCGTGAAAATATAACCACTTTTCAAAAAGGAATCAGAACAAAATATTATTTGAGCATCAAGTTATAACCTTCTGAATCGTTATTTTCATTTAATGGGTTGAATTTTGGAAATTAGATAAAGTTCATAACCACCAAACGCGTAAGATACCATATTGTAGAGCATGAAAATATAAGAACTTTTTAAAAAGGAACCGGTAAAAAATATTATTGGAACACCAAGTTATGACCACCTAAATAGTTATTTTCATTTGATGGGTTGAATTTTGGCAATTAGATAAATTTACTAATCAACAAACACGGAAGATAACATATTGTAGAGCATGAAAATAAAAGAACTCTTCAAAAAGGAATCGGTACAAAATATTATCTGAGCACCAAGTTATGACCATCTGAATCGTTATTTTCATTTTATGGGTTGAATTTTGGAAATCAGACAAAGTTACTAATCAACAAACACGGAAGGTACCATATTGTAGAGCATGAAAATATAACAACTTTTCAAAAAGGAATTGGTACAAAATATTATCTGAGCACCAAGTTATGACCACCTGAATCGTTATTTTCATTTAATGGGTTGAATTTTTGAAATTAGATAACGTTCTTAACCATCAAACGCGTAAGGTATCATATTGTAGACCATGAAAATATAAGAACTTTTGAAAAAGGAACTGGTAAAAAATATTATCTGAGCACCAAGTTATGACCTCCTAAATAGTTATTTTCATTTGATGGGGTGAATTTTGGAAATTAGATAAATTTACTGATCAACAAACACGGAATATAACATATTATAGAGGATGAAAATAAAAGAACTCTTCAAAAAGGAATCAGTGTAAAATATTATCTGAACACCAAGTTATAACCATCTGAATAGTTATTTTCATTTTATGGGTTGAATTTTGGAAATCAGACAAAGTTATTAATCAACAAACACGGAAGGTACCATATTGTAGAGCATGAAAATATAACAACTTTTCAAGAAGGAATCGGTACAAAATATTATCTGAGCACAAAGTTATGACCACCTGAATGGTTATTTTCATTTGGTGGGTTGAATTTTGGAAATTAGATAAAGTTCTTAACCAGCAAACGCGTAAGGTATCATATTGTAGAGCATGAAAATATAAGAACTTTTGAAAAAGGAACCGGTAATAAATATTATCTGAGCACCAAGTTATGACCGCCTAAATAGTTATTTTCATTTGATGGGTTGAATTATGGCAATTAGATAAATTTACTAATCAACAAACACGGAAGGTACCCCGTTGTAGAGCGTGAAAATATAACCACTTTTCAAAAAGGAATCGGAACAAAATATTATTTGAGCATCAAGTTATGACCTCCTGAATCGTTATTTTCATTTAATGGGTTGAATTTTGGAAATTAGATATAGTTAATAACCAGCAAACGCGTAAGATACCATATTGTAGAGCATGAAAATATAAGAACTTTTTAAAAAGGAACCGGTAAAAAATATTATCGGAGCACCAAGTTATGACCACCTAAATAGTTATTTTCATTTGATGGGTTGAATTTTGGCAATTAGATAAATTTACTAATCAACAAACACGGATGATAACATATTACAGAGCATGAAAATAAAAGAACTCTTCAAAAAGGAATCGGTGCAAAATATTATCGGAACACGAAGTTACAACCATCTGAATAGTTATTTTAATTTATGGGTTGAATTTTGGAAATCAGACAAAGTTACTAATCAACAAACATGGAAGGTACCATATTGTAGAGCATGAAAATATAACAACTTTTCAAAAATGAATCGGTACAAAATATTATCTGAGCACCAAGTTATGACCACCTGAATGGTTATTTTCATTTGGTGGGTTGAATTTTGGAAATTAGATAAAGTTCTTAACCAGCAAACGCGTAAGGTATCATATTGTAGAGCATGAAAATATAAGAACTTTTGAAAAAGGAACCGGTAAAAAATATTATCTGAGCACCAAGTTATGACCACCTAAATAGTTATTTTCATTTGATGGGCTGAATTTTGGCAATTAGATAAATTTACTAATCAGTAAACACGGAAGGTACCCCGTTGTAGAGCGTGAAAATATAACCACTTTTCAAAAAGGAATCAGAACAAAATATTATTTGAGCATCAAGTTATAACCTTCTGAATCGTTATTTTCATTTAATGGGTTGAATTTTGGAAATTAGATAAAGTTCATAACCACCAAACGCGTAAGATACCATATTGTAGAGCATGAAAATATAAGAACTTTTTAAAAAGGAACCGGTAAAAAATATTATTGGAACACCAAGTTATGACCACCTAAATAGTTATTTTCATTTGATGGGTTGAATTTTGGCAATTAGATAAATTTACTAATCAACAAACACGGAAGATAACATATTATAGAGCATGAAAATAAAAGAACTCTTCAAAAAGGAATCGGTACAAAATATTATCTGAGCACCAAGTTATGACCATCTGAATCGTTATTTTCATTTTATGGGTTGAATTTTGGAAATCAGACAAAGTTACTAATCAACAAACACGGAAGGTACCATATTGTAGAGCATGAAAATATAACAACTTTTCAAAAAGGAATTGGTACCAAATATTATCTGAGCACCAAGTTATGACCACCTGAATCGTTATTTTCATTTAATGGGTTGAATTTTTGAAATTAGATAACGTTCTTAACCATCAAACGCGTAAGGTATCATATTGTAGACCATGAAAATATAAGAACTTTTGAAAAAGGAACTGGTAAAAAATATTATCTGAGCACCAAGTTATGACCTCCTAAATAGTTATTTTCATTTGATGGGGTGAATTTTGGAAATTAGATAAATTTACTAATCAGCAAACACGGAAGGTACCTCATTGTAGATCATGAAAATATCACCACTTTTCAAAAAGAAATCAGAACAAAATATTATTTTAGCATCATGTTATGACCACCTGAATCGTTATTTTCAGTTGATGGGTTGAATTTTGAAGATTCAATAAAGTTCTTAACCAGCAAACACAGAAGGTACCATGTTGTAGAGCATGAAAATATAACAACTTTTCAAAAAGGAATCAGTACAAAATATTATCTGAGTACCAAGTTATGACCACTTGAATCGTTATTTTCATTTGATGGGTTTAATTTCTGAAATTAGATATAGTTCTTAACCAACAAACACGTAAGGTACCATATTGTAGAGCATGAAAATATAAGAAGTTTTGAAAAAAGAACCGGTAAAAAAATATTATCTGAGCACCAAGTTATGACCACCTAAATAGTTACTTTCATTTGATGGGTTGAATTTTGGCAATTAGATAAATTTACTAATCAGCAAACACGGAAGGTACCATATTTTAGAGCATGAATATATAACAACTTTTCAAAAAGGAATCGGTACAATATATTATCTAAGTACCAAATTATGACCTCCTGAATCGTTATTTCATTTAATGGGTTGAATTTTGGAAATTACACAAAGTTACTAATCTGCAAACACGGAAGGTACCATATTGTAGAGCATGAAAATATAACAACTATTCAAAAAGGAATCGGTAAAAAATATTATCTGAGCACCAAGTTATGACCACATGAATCGTTATTTTCATTTGATGGGTTGAATTTTATAAATTAGAAAAAGTTCTTAACCAGCAAACGCGTAAGGTGCCATATTGTAGAGCATGAAAATATAAGAACTTTTGAAAAAGGAACCGGTAAAAATAGTATCTGGGCACCAAGGTATAACCACCTAAATAGTTATTTTCATTTGATGGGTTGAATTTTGGCAATTAGATAAATTTACTAATCAGTAAACACGGAAGGTACCTCGTTGTAGAGCGTGAAAATATAACCACTTTTCAAAAAGGAATCGGTACAAAATATTATCTGAGCATCAAGTTATGACCTTCTGAATCGTTATTTTCATTTTATGTGTTGAATTTTGGAAATCAGACAAAGTTACTAATCAACAAACACGGAAGGTACCATATTGTAGAGCATGAAAACATAACAACTTTTCAAGAAGGAATCGGTACAAAATATTATCTGAGCACAAGTTATGACCACCTGAATCATTATTTTCATTTGATGGGTTGAATTTTTGAAATTAGATAAAGTTCTTAACCAGCAAACGCGTAAGGTATCATATTGTAGAGAATGAAAATATAAGAACTTTTGAAAACGAAACCGGTAAAAAATATTATCTGAGCACCAAGTTATGACCACCTAAATAGTTATTTTCATTTGATGGGTTGAATTTTGGCAATTAGATAAATTTACTAATCAACAAACACGGATGATAACATATTATAGAGCAAGAAAATAAAAGAACTCTTCAAAAAGGAATCGGTGTAAAATATTATCGGAACACCAAGTTATAACCATCTGAATAGTTATTTTAATTTATGGGTTGAATTTTGGAAATCAGACAAAGTTACTAATCAACAAACATGGAAGGTACCATATTGTAGAGCATGAAAATATAACAACTTTTCAAGAAGGAATCGGTACAAAATATTATCTGAGCACAAGTTATGACCACCTGAATCATTATTTTCATATGATGGGTTGAATTTTTGAAATTAGATAAAGTTCTTAACCAGCAAACGCGTAAGGTATCATATTGTAGAGAATGAAAATATAAGAACTTTTGAAAAAGAAATCGGTAAAAAATATTATCTGAGCACCAAGTTATGACCACCTAAATAGTTATTTTCATTTGATGGGTTGAATTTTGGCAATTAGATAAATTTACTAATCATCAAACACGGAAGGTACCCCGTTGTTGAGCGTGAAAATATAACCACTTTTCAAAAAGGAATCAGAACAAAAGATTATTTGAGCATCAAGTTATGACCTCCTGAATCGTTATTTTCATTTAACGGGTTGAATTTTGGAAATTAGAAAAAGTTAATAACCAGCAAACGCGTAAGGTACCATATTGTAGAGCATGAAAATATAAGAACTTTTTAAAAAGGAACCGGTAAAAAATATTATCGGAGCACCAAGTTATGACCACCTAAATAGTTATTTTCATTTGATGGGTTGAATTTTGGCATTTAGATAAATTTACTAATCAACAAACATGGAAGATAACATATTATAGAGCATGAAAATAAAAGAACTCTTCACAAAAGGAATTGGTGCAAAATATTATCTGAACACCAAGTTATAACCATCTGAATAGTTATTTTCATTTTATGGGTTGAATTTTGGAAATCAGACAAAGTTACTAATCAACAAACATGGAAGGTACCATATTGTAGAGCATGAAAATATAACAACTTTTCAAAAAGGAATCGGTACAAAATATTATCTGAGCACCAAGTTATGACCACCTGAATCGTTATTTTCATTTGATGGGTTGAATTTTGGAAATTAGATAAAGTTCTTAACCAGCAAACGCGTAAGGTATCATATTGTAGAGCATGAAAATATAAGAACTTTTGAAAAAGGAACCGGTAAAAAATATTATCTGAGCACCAAGTTATGACCTCCTAAATAGTTATTTTCATTTGATGGGTGAATTTTGGAAATTAGATAAATTTACTAATCAGCAAACACGGAAGGCACCGCGTTGTAGAGCATGAAAATATAACCCCTTTTCAAAAAGGAATCGGAACAAAATATTATTTTAGCATCATGTTATGACCACCTGAATCGTTATTTTCAGTTGATTGGTTGAATTTTGAAGATTCGATAAAGCTCTTAACCAGCAAACACAGAAGATACCATGTTGTAGAGCATGAAAATATAACAACTTTTCAAAAAGGAATCGGTACAAAATATTATCTGAGCACCAAGTTATGACCACCTGAATCGTTATTTTCATTTGATGGGTTTAATTTTTGAAATTAGATATAGTTCTTAACCAACAAACACGTAAGGTACCATAATGTAGAGCATGAAAATATAAGAACTTTTGAAAAAAGAACCGGTAAAAAATATTATCTGAGTACCAAGTTAAGACCACCTAAATAGTTATTTTCATTTGATAGGTTGAATTTTGGCAATTAGATAAATTTACTAAACAGCAAACACGGAAGGTACCATATTGTAGAGCATTAAAATATAACAAATTTTCAAAAAGGAATCGGTACAATATATTATCTAAGTACCAAGTTTTGACCTCCTGAATCGTTATTTCATTTAATGGGTTGAATTTTGGAAATTACACAAAGTTACTAATCAGCAAACACGGAAGGTACGATATTGTAGAGCATGAAAATATAACAACTTTTGAAAAAGGAACCGGTAAAAAATATTATCTGAGCACCAAGTTATGACCACCTAAATAGCTATTTTCATTTGATTGGTTGAATTTTGGCAATTTGATAAATTTTATAATCAGCAAACACGGAAGTTACCATATTGTAGAGCATGAAAATATAACAACTTTTAAAAAAGGAATCGGTACAAAATATTATCTGAGCACCAAGTTATGACCACCTAAATCGTTATTTTCATTTGATGGGTTGAATTTTGGAAATTAGATAAAGTTCTTAACCAGCAAACGCATAAGGTATCATATTGTATAGCATGGGAATATAAGAACTTTTGAAAAAGGAACCGGTAAAAAATATTATCTGAGCACCAAGTTATGACCACCTAAATAGTTATTTTCATTTGATGGGGTGAATTTCGGAAATTAGATAAATTTACAAATCAGCCAACACGGAAGGTACCCCGTTGTAGAGAATGAAAATATAACCACTTTTCAAAAAGGAATTGGAACAAAATATTATTTGAGCATCAAGTTATGACCACCTGAATCGTTATTTTCAGTTGATGGGTTGAATTTTGAAGATTATATAAAGTTCTTAACCAGCAAACACAGAAGGTACCATGTTGTAGAGCATGAAAATATAACAACTTTTCAAAAAGGAATCGGTACAAAATATTATCTGAGCACCAAGTTATGACCACCTGAATCAATATTTTCATTTGATGGGTTTAAATTTGAAAATTAGATAAAGTTCTCAACCAACAAACACGTAAGGAACCATATTGTAGAGCATGAAAATATAAGAACTTTTGAAAAAGGAACCGGTAAAAAATATTATCTGAGCACTAAGTTATGACCACCTAAATAGTTTTTTTCATTTGATAGGTTGAATTATGAAAATTATATAAATTTACTAATCAACAAACACGGAAGACAACATATTATAGAGCATGAAAATAAAAGAACTCTTCAAGAAGGGATCGGTACAAAATATTATCTAAGCACCAAGTTATGACCACCTCAATCGTTATTTTCATTTGATGGGTTGAATTTTGGAAATTAGATAAAGTTCTTAACCAGCAAACACGTAAGGTATCATATATTAGAGCATGAAAATATAAGAACTTTTGAAAAAGGAACCAGTAAAAAATATTATCTAAGCACCAAGTTATGACCACCTAAATAGTTATTTTCATTTGATGTGGTGAATTTTGGAAATTAGATAAATTTACTAATCAACAAACACGGAAGGTACCCCATTGTAGAGCTTGAAAATATAACCACTTTTCAAAAAGGAATCGGTACAAAATATTATCTGAGCATCAAGTTATGACCATCTGAATCGTTATTTTCATTTTATAGGTTGAATATTGGAAATCAGACAAAGTTACTAATCAACAAACACGGAAGGTACCATATTGTAGAGCATGAAAATATAACAACTTTTCAAAATGGAATCGGTACGAAATATTATCTGAGCACCAAGTTATGACCACCTGAATCGTTATTTTCATTTGATGGGTTGAATTTTGGAAATTAGATAAAGTTCTTTACCAGCAAACGCGTAAGGTACCATATTGTAGAGCATGAAAATATAAGAACTTTTGAAAAAGTAACCGGTAAAAAATATTATCTGAGCACCAAGTTATGACCACCTAAATAGTTATTTTCATTTGATGGGTTGAATTTTGGCAATTAGATAAATTTTCTAATCAGCAAACACGGAAGGTACCATATTGTAGAGCATGAAAATATAACAACTTTTCAAAAAGGAATCGGTACAAAATATTATCTGAACACTAAGTTATGACCACCTGAATCGTTATTTTCATTTGATGGGTTGAATTTTGGAAATTTTATAATGTTCTTAACCAGCAAACGCATGAGGTATCATATTGTAGAGCATGGAAATATAAGAACTTTTGAAAAAGGAACTGGTAAAAAATATTATCTGAGCACCAAGTTATGACTACCTAAATAGTAATTTCATTTGATGGGGTGAATTTTGGAAATTAGATAAATTTACTAATCATCAAACACGGAAGGTACCCCGTTGTAGAGCATGAAAATATAACCGCTTTTTAAAAAGGAATCGGAACAAAATATTATTTGAGCAACAAGTTATGACCACCTGAATCATTATTTTCAGTTGATGGGTTGAATTTTGAAGATTAGATAAAGTTCTTAACCAGAAAACACGGAAGGTACCATGTTGTAGAGCATGAAAATATAACAACTTTTCAAAAAGGAATCGGTACAAAATATTATCTGAGCACCAAATTATGACCACCTGAATCGTTATTTTCATTTGATGGTTTAATTTTGAAAATTAGATAAAGTTCTTAACCAACAAACACGTAAGGTACCATATTGTAGAGCATGAAAATATAAGAACTTATTAAAAAGGAACCGGTAAAAAATATTATCTAAGCACCAAGTTATGACCACCTAAATAGTTATTTTCATTTAATGGGTTGAATTTTGGCAATTTGATAAATTTACTAATCAGCAAACAAGGAAGGTACCATATTGTAGAGCATGAAAATATAACAACTTTTCAAAATGGAATCGGTACAAAATATTATCTGAGCACCAAGTTATGACCACCTGAATCGTTATTTTCATTTGATGGGTTGAATTTTGGAAATTAGATAAAGTTCTTAACTAGCAAACTCGTAAGGTACCATATTGTAGAGCATGAAAATAAATAAACTTTTGAAAAAGGAACTGGTATAAAATATTATCTGAGCACCAAGTTATGACCACCTAAATAGTTGTTTTCATTTGATAGGTTGAATTTTGGAATTAAGATAAATTTACTAATCAGCAAACACGGAAAGTACCATGTTGTAGATCATGAAAATATAAAAATTTTCAAAAAGGAATCGGTACAAAATATTACCTAAGTCCCATGTTATGAACTCCTGACTCGTTATTTTCATTTAATGGGTTGAAATTTGGAAATTACACAAAGTTACTAATCAGCAAACACGGAAGGTGCCATATTGTAGAGCATGAAAATATAACAACTTTTCAAAAAGGAATCGGTACAAAATATTATCTGAGCACCAAGTTATGACCACCTGAATTGTTATTTTCATTTGATGGGGTGAATTTTGGAAATTAGATAAAGTTCTTAACCAGCAAACGCGTAAGGTAGCATATTGTAGAGCATGAAAATATAAGAACTTTTGAAAAAGGAACCGGTAAAAAATATTATCTGAGCACCAAGTTATGACCTCCTAAATAGTTATTTTCATTTGATGGGTGAATTTTGGAAATTAGATAAATTTACTAATCAGCAAACACGGAAGGCACCTCGTTGTAGAGCATGAAAATATAACCCCTTTTCAAAAAGGAATCGGAACAAAATATTATTTTAGCATCATGTTATGACCACCTGAATCGTTATTTTCAGTTGATGGGTTGAATTTTGAAGATTCGATAAAGCTCTTAACCAGCAAACACAGAAGATACCATGTTGTAGAGCATGAAAATATAACAACTTTTCAAAAAGGAATCGGTACAAAATATTATCTGAGCACCAAGTTATGACCACCTGAATCGTTATTTTCATTTGATGGGTTGAATTTTGGAAATTAGATAAAGTTCTTAACCCGCAAACGCGTAAGGTACCATATTGTAGAGCATGAAAATATAAGAACTTTTGAAAAAGGAACCAGTAAAAAATATTATCTGAGCACCAAGTTATGACCACCTGAATCGTTATTTTCATTTGATAGGTTGAATTTTGGAATTAAGATAAATTTAGTAATCAGCAAACACGGAAAGTACCATGTTGTAGATCATGAAAATATAATAAATTTTCAAAAAAGAATCGGTACAAAATATTATCTAAGTCCCATGTTATGAACTCCTGAATCGTTATTTTCATTTAATGGGTTGAATTTTGGAAATTACACAAAGTTACTAATCAGAAAACACGGAAGGTGCCATATTGTAGAGCATGAAAATATAACAACTTTTCAAAAAGGAATCGGTACAAAATATTATCTGAGCACCAAGTTATGACCACCTGAATCGTTATTTTCATTTGATGGGTTGAATTTTGGAAATTAGATAAACTTCTTAACCAGCAAAAGCGTAAATTACCATATTGTAGAGAATGAAAATATAAGAACTTTTGAAAAAGGAATCGGAACAAAATATTATCTGAGCACCAAGTTATGACCACCTGAATCGTTATTTTAATTTGATGGGTTGAATTTTGGAAATTAGATAAAGTTCTTAACCAGCAAACTCGTAAGGTACCATATTGTAGAGCATGAAAATATAAGAACTTTTGAAAAAGGAAACGATAAAAAATATTATCTGAGCACCAAGTTATGAGCACCAAGTTATGAACACCTAAATAGTTATTTTCATTTGATGAGTTGAAGTTTTAGAAATTACATAAATTTACTAATCAACAAACACGGAAGATACCATATTATAGAGAATGAAAATAAAAGAACTCCTGAAACAGGAATTGGTACAAAATATTATCTGAGCACTAAGTTATGACCACCAGAATCGTTATTTTCATTTTATGGGTTGAATTTTGGAAATCAGATAAAGTTACTAATCACCAAACACGGAAGTTACCATAATGTAGAGCATGAAAATATAACAACTTTTCAAAAAGGAATCGGTACAAAACATTATCTGAGCACCAAGTTATGATCACCTGAATCGTTATTTTCATTTAATGGGTTGAATTTTATAAACTAGATAAAGTTCTTAACGTACAAACGTGTAAGGTACCATATTGTAGAGCATGAAAATATAAGAACTTTTGAAAAAGGAACCGGTAAGAAAAATTATCTGAGCATCAAGTTATGACCACCTAAATAGTTATTTTCATTTGATGGGTTGAATTTTGAAAATTAGATAAATTTACTAATCAACAAACACGGAAGACACCATATTATGGAGCATGAAAATAAAAGAACTCTTCAAAAAGGAATCGGTACAAAATATTATCTGAGCATCGAGTTATGACCATCTGAATCGCTATTTTCATTTTATGGGTTGAATATTGGAAATCAGACAAAGTTACTAATCAACAAACACGGAAGGTACCATATTGTAGAGCATGAAAATATAACAACTTTTCAAAAAGGAATCGGTACAAAATATTATCTCAGCACCAAGTTATGACCACCTGAATCGTTATTTTTAATTGATTGGTTGAATTTTGGAAATTAGATAAAATTCCTAACCTGCAAACGTGCAAGGTACCATATTGTAGAGAATGAAAAAATAGGAACTTTTGAAAAAGGAACCGGTAAAAAATATTATTTGAGCATCAAGTTATGACCTCCTGAATAGTTATTTTCATTTGATAGTTGAATTTTGAAAATTTGATAAATTTACTAATCAACAAACACGGAAGATACCATATTATAGAGCATGAAAATAAAAGAACTCTTCAAAAAGGAATTGGTGCAAAATATTATCTGAGCACCAAGTTATGACCATCTGAATCGTTATTTTCATTTAATGGGTTGAATTTTGGAAATTACACAAAGTTACTAATCAGCAAACACGAAAGGTCATATTGTAGAGCATGAAAATATAACAACTTTTCAAAAAGGAATCGGTACAAAATATTATCTGAGAACCAAGTTATGACCACCTGAATCGTTATTTTCATTTGATGGGTTGAATTTTGGAAATTAGATAAAGTTCCTAACCCGCAAACGCGTAAGGTACCATATTGTAGAGCATGAAAATATAAGAACTTTTGAAAAAGGAACCAGTAAAAAATATTATCTGAGCACCAAATTATGACCACCTAAATAGTTATATTCATTTGATGGGTTGAATTTTGGCAATTCGATAAATTTACTAATCAGCAAACACAGGAGGTACCATGTTTTAGAGCATGAAAATATTACAACTTTTCAAAAGGGAATCGGTACAAAATATTATCTGAGTACCAAGTTATGACCACCTGAATCGTTATTTTCATTTGATGGGTTCAATTTAGGAAAGTAGATAAAGTTCTTAACCAGCAAACACGTAAGGTACCATATGGTAGAGCATGAAAATATAAGAACTTATAAAAAGGAACTGGTAAAAAATATTATCTGAGCACCAAGTTATGACCACCTAAATAGTTATTTTCATTTGATGGGTTGAATTTTGGCAGTTAGATAAATTTACTAACCAGCAAACACGGAATGTACCATGTTGTAGAAAATGAAAATATAACAACTTTTCAAAAAGAAATCGGTACAAAATATTATCTGAGCATCAAGTTATGACCACCTGAATCGTTATTTTCATTTGATGGGTTCAATTTTGAAAATTAGATAAAGTTACTACTCTTCAAACACAGAAGGTACCATATTGTAAAGCATGACAATATAACAACTTTTCAAAATGGAATCGGAACAAAATATTATTTGAGCATCAAGTTATGACGACCTGAATCGTTATTTTCATTTTATGGGTTGAATTTTGAAGATTAGATAAAGTTATTAACCAGCAAACACGGAATGTACCATGTTGTAGAGCATGAAAATATAACAACTTTTCAAAAAGGAATCGGTACAACATATTATCTGAGCACCAAATTATGACCACCTGAATCGTTATTTTCATTTCATGGGTTGAATTTTGGCAATTAGATAAATTTACTAATCAGCAAACAAGGAAGGTACCATATTGTAGAGCATGAAAATATAACAACTTTTCAAAATGGAATCGGTACAATATATTATCTGAGCACCAAGTTATGACCACCTAAATCGTTATTTTCATTTGATGGATTGAATTTTGGAAATTAGATAAAGTTCTTAACCAGCAAACACAGAAGGTACCATGTTGTAGAGCATGAAAATAAATAAACTTTTGGAAAAGGAACTGGTATAAAATATTATCTGAGCACCAAGTTATGACCACCTAAATAGTTATTTTCATTTGATAGGTTGAATTTTGGAAATTAAATAAATTAACTAATCAACAAACATGGAAGATACCGTATCATAGAGCATGAAAATAAAAGAACTCTTCAAAAAGGAATCGGTTCAAAATATTATCTGAGCACCAAGTTATGACCACCTGAATCGTTATTTTCATTTGATGGGTTGAATTGTGGAAATTAGATAAAGTTCTTAACCAGCAAACGCACAAGGTACCATATTGTAGAGTATGAAAATATGAGAACTTTTGAAAAAGGAACCGGTAAAAAATATTATCTGAGCACCAAGTTATTACCACCTAAATAGTTCTTTTCATTTGATGGGTTGAATTTTGGAAATTAGATAAATTTACTAATCAGCAAACACGGAAGGTACCATGTTATAGAGCATGAAAATATAACAACTTTTCAAAAAGGAATCGGTACAAAATATTATCTGAGTACCAAGTTATGACCATCTGAATCTTTATTTTCATTTTATGGGTTGAATTTTAGAAATCAGACAAATTACTAATCAACAAACACGGAAGGTACCATATTGTAGAGCATGAAAATATAACAACTTTTCAAAAAGGAATCGGTACAAAATATTATCTGAGCACCAAGTTATGACCACCTGAGTCATTAGTTTCATTTTATGGGTTGAATTTTGAAAATCAGACAAAGTAACTAATCAGCAAACACGTAAGGTACCATGTTGTAGAGCATGAAAATATATCAACTTTTCAAAAAGGAATGGGTACAAAATATTATTTGAGCACCAAGTTATGACCACCTGAATCGTTATTTTCATTTGATGGGTTGAATTGTGGAAATTAGATAATTTCTTAACCAGCAAACGAACAAGGTACCATATTGTAGAGCATAAAAATATGAGATCTTTTGGAAAAGGAACCGGTAAAAAATATTATCTGAGCACCAAGTTATTACCACCTAAATAGTTCTTTTCATTTGATGGGTTGAATTTTGGAAATTAGATAAATTTACTAATCAGCAAACACGGAAGGTACCATGTTATAGAGCATGAAAATATAACAACTTTTCAAAAAGGAATCGGTACAAAATATTATCTGAGTACCAAGTTATGACCATCTGAATCTTTATTTTCATTTTATGGGTTGAATTTTAGAAATCTGACAAATTACTAATCAACAAACACGGAAGGTACCATATTGTAGAGCATGAAAATATAACAACTTTTCAAAAAGGAATCGGTACAAAATATTATCTGAGCACCAAGTTATGACCACCTGAGTCATTAGTTTCATTTTATGGGTTGAATTTTGAAAATCAGACAAAGTAACTAATCAGCAAACACGTAAGGTACCATGTTGTAGAGCATGAAAATATATCAACTTTTCAAAAAGGAATGGGTACAAAATATTATTTGAGCACCAAGTTATGACCACCTGAATCGTTATTTTCATTTGATGGGTTGAATTGTGGAAATTAGATAATTTCTTAACCAGCAAACGAACAAGGTACCATATTGTAGAGCATAAAAATATGAGATCTTTTGGAAAAGGAACCGGTAAAAAATATTATCTGAGCACCAAGTTATGACCACCTAAATAGTTATTTTCATTTGATGGGTTGAATTTTGGAAAATAGATAAATTTACTAATCAGCAAACACGGAAGGTATCATGTTATAGAGCATGAAAATATAACAACTTTTCAAAAAGGAATCGGTACAAAATATTATCTGAGTACCAAGTTATGACCATCTGAATCTTTATTTTCATTTTATGGGTTGAATTTTAGAAATCAGACAAATTACTAATCAACAAACACGGAAGGTACCATATTGTAGAGCATGAAAATATAACAACTTTTCAAAAAGGAATCGGTACAAAATATTATCTGAGCACCAAGTTATGACCACCTGAATCGTTATTTTCATTTGATGGGTTGAATTTTGGAAATTAGATAAAGTTCTTAACCAGCAAACGCGTAAGGTACCATATTGTAGAGCATGAAAATATAAGAACTTTTGAAAAAGGAACCAGTAAAAAATATTATCTGAGCACCAAATTATGACCACCTAAATAGTTATATTCATTTGATGGGTTGAATTTTGGCAATTAGATAAATTTATTAATCAGCAAACACAGGAGGTACCATGTTGTAGATCATGAAAATATTACAACTTTTCAAAAGGGAATCGGTACAAAATATTATCTGAGTACCAAGTTATGACCACCTGAATCGTTATTTTCATTTGATGGGTTGAATTTTGGAAATTAGATAAAGTTCTTAACTAGCAAACTCGTAAGGTACCATATTGTAGAGCATGATAATAAATAATGTTTTGAAAAAGGAACTGGTATAAAATATTATCTAAGCACCAAGTTATGACCACCTAAATAGTTGTTTTCATTTGATGGGTTGAATTTTGGCAATTAGATAAATTTACTAACCAGCAAACACAGGAGGTACGATGTTGTAGAGCATGAAAATATTACAACTTTTCAAAAAGGAATCGGTACAAAATATTATCTGAGCACCAAGTTGTGACCACCTGAATCGTTATTTTCATTTGATGGGTTGAATTTTGGAAATTAGATAAAGTTCTTAACCAGCAAACGCGTAAATTACCATATTGTAGAGAATGAAAATATAAGAACTTTTGAAAAAGGAACCGGTAAAAAATATTATCTTTGCACCAAGGTATAACCACCTAAATAGTTATTTTCATTTGACGGGTTGAATTTTGGAAATTAGATAAATTTACTAATCAGCAAACACGAAAGGTACCCCGTTGTAGAGCATGAAAATATAACAACTTTTCAAAAAGGAATCGGAACAAAATATTATCTGAGCACCAAGTTATGACCACCTGAATCGTTATTTTCATTTGATGGGTTGAATTTTGGAAATTAGATAAAGTTCTTAACCAGCAAACGCGTAAGGTACCATATTGTAGAGCATGAAAATATAAGAACTTTTGAAAAAGGAATCGGTAAAAAATATTATCTGAGCACCAAGTTATGACCACTAGAATCTTTATTTTCATTTTATGGGTTGAATATTGGAAATCAGACAAAGTTACTAATCAACAAACACGGAAGGTACCATATTGTAGAGCATGAAAATATAACAACTTTTCAAAAAGGAATCGGTACAAAATATTATCTGAGCACCAAGTTATGACCACCTAAATCGTTATTTTCATTCGATGGGTTTAGTTCTGGAAATTAGATAAAGTTCTTAACCAGTAAACGCGTAAAGTATCATATTGTAGAGAATGAAAATATAAGAACTTTTGAAAAAGGAACCGGCAAAAAATATTATCTGAGTACCAAGTTATGACCACCTAAATAGTTATTTCCATTTGACGTGGTGAATTTTGGAAATTAGATAAATTTACTAATTAGCAAACACGGAAGGTACCCCGTTGTAGAGCATGAAAATATAACCACTTTTCAAAAAGGAATCGGAACAAAATATCATTTGAGCATCATGTTATGACCACCTGAATCGTTATTTTCAGTTGATGGGTTGAATTTTGAAGATTAGATAAAGTTCTTAACCAGCAAAAACGGAAGTACCATATTGTAGAACATGAAAATATAACAAGTTTTCAAAAAGGAATCGGTACAAAATATGATCTGAGCACCAAATTATGACCACCTGAATCGTTATATTCATTTGATAGTTTAATTTTGAAAATTAGATAAAGTTCTTAACCAACAAACACGTAAGGTACCATATTGTAGAGCATGAAAATATAAGAACTTTTTAAAAAGTAACCGGTAAAAAATATTATCTGAGCACCAAGTTATGACCACCTAAATAGTTATTTTCATTTGATGGGTTGAATTTTGGCAATTAGATAAATTTTCTAATAGCAAACACGGAAGGTACGATATTGTAGAGCATGAAAATATAACAACTTTTCAAAAAGGAATCGGTACAAAATATTATCTGAACACCAAGTTATGACCACCTGAATCGTGATTTTCATTTGATGGGTTGAATTTTGGAAATTAGATAAAGTTCTTAACCAGCAAACGCATAAGGTATCATATTGTAGAGCATGGAAATATAAGAACTTTTGAAAAAGGAACCGGTAAAAAATATTATCTGAGCACCAAGTTATGACCACCTAAATAGTTATTTTCATTTGATGTGGTGAATTTTGGAAATTAAATAAATTTACTAATCAGCAGACACGGAAGGTACCCCGTTGTAGAGCCTGAAAATATAACCACTTTTCGAAAAGGAATCGGAACAAAATATTATTTGAGCATCAAGTTATGACCAACTGAATCGTTATTTTCAGTTGATGGGTTGAATTTTGAAGATTAGATAAAGTTACTAATCTGGAAACATGGAAGGTACTATATTGTAGAGCATAAAAATAAAACAACTTTTCAAAAAGGAATCGGTACAAAATATTATCTGAGCACCAAGTTATGACCACCTGAATCGTTATTTTTATTTGATGGGTTGAATTTTGGAAATTAGATAAAGTTACTAATCTGGAAACATGGAAGGTACTATATTGTAGAGCATGAAAATAAAACAACTTTTCAAAAAGGAATCGGTACAAAATATTATCTGAGCACCAAGTTATGACCACCTGAATTGTTAATTTCATTTAATGGGTTGAATTTTATAAACTAGATAAAGTTTTTAACCAGCAAATGCGTAAGGTACCATATTGTAGAGCATGAAAATATAAGAACTTTTGAAAGAGGAACCGGTAAAAAATATTATCTGAGCATCAAGTTATGACCACCTAAATAGTTATTTTCATTTGATGGGTTGAATTTTGAAAATTAGATAAATTTACTAATCAACAAACACGGAAGACACCATATTATAGAGCATGAAAATTAAAGAACTCTTCAAAAAGGAATCGATACAAAATATTATCTGAGCATCAAGTTATGACCATCTGAATCGCTATTTTCATTTTATGGGTTGAATATTGGAAATCAGACAAAGTTACTAATCAACAAACACAGAAGGTACCATATTGTAGAGCATGAAAATATAACAACTTTTCAAAAATGAATCGGTACAAAATATTATCTCAGCACCAACTTATGACCACCTGAATCGTTATTTTTATTTGATTGGTTGAATTTTGGAAATTAGATAAAGTTCCTAACCTGCAAACGTGCAAGGTGCCATATTGTAGAGCTTGAAAATATAAGAACTTTTGAAGAAGGAACCGGTAAAAAATATTATCTGAGTACCAAATTATGACCACCTAAATAGTTATTTTCATTTGATGGGTTGAATTTTGGCAATTAGATAAATTTACTAATCAGCAAACACAGGAGGTACCATGCTGTAGAGCATTTTTTTTTTTTCAAATAACAAATTGCTCAACTTAACATCACAGTATCCCATAGGTACATGCAATGTTGTGTAAGAAAAAATATCAAAATTCAGGTCAAGTGGAAAGGGTTTATCCCACTCACCTAATTAACTACCACCGATTTCGTATGCTGTAAGTGTGAGTCGTGAATGTGTTTCTTTTAACTTTAACAAAAAGAAATCAAGAAAAACATGGGGCTGAGTACTTCAATAAGACGAATCGACAACATACACTACATGCATACCATAGCATGCTATACAGTCTGCTTCCAGTTCCCGCCACCATTTCATTAGTTTCCTTTCCCTTCATCTTCGTTCAAAATGCGGTTCCTGAAATCAGCTACCATCTTTGGCAGCCCCTCAGAGATACTTTGGGCTCCCAGTTCAGAAGATCCTTTGCTTTGGTGATATCGGGTTTCCTCTTATGAGGATCATCAGCAGTGTTGTCTTTAAATTCAATCGTTGCACTGGAATCGATTGTTTCTTTCACAACCTCCGCAAGCTCTAACATGGTGAATTCACCGGGATTTCCTAAATTGAAAGGACCGATATGCTCACCTTCCATCAGTGCCACCAATCCATTAACCAAGTCAGAAACATATTGGAAGCTTCTTGTTTGCTTTCCATCACCATAAACTGTCAGCGGTTGTTTACGAATGGCCTGTGCCACAAAATTACTAACAACACGTCCATCATCTAAACACATTCGAGGTCCATATGTATTGAAGATACGTGCAATGCGCACCTCAACAGCATCATTACGATGATAATCCATTGATAATGTCTCAGCTGTTCTCTTTCCTTCATCGTAGCAGCTTCGAACACCGATGGGATTCATGTGCCCCCAGTACGTCTCCTTCTGTGGATGCTCGAGAGGATCTCCATAAACTTCACTAGTGCTAGTCAGCAAAAACCTCGCCCCAATTCTCTTGGCAAGACCCAACATATTCAGCGTACCCATCACATTTGTCTTGATAGTTTTGACAGGATTGTACTTATAATGTACAGGCGACGCAGGGCAAGCCAAATGATAGATCTGATCCACCTCCAGCAAGATAGGCTCAACGACATCATGCCGAATGAGCTCAAACCTAGGGTTCCCAAAGTGATGCATCACATTCTCCCTCCTCCCGGTGAAGAAATTATCAACCACGATCACCTCATCCCCTCGCGCCATCAGCAAATTCACCAGATGGCTCTCGACGAACCCCGCGCCGCCGGTGACCACCACGCGCATCCTCCTCCGCCCAATCCCCACCGGTACTCTCCCGCTCCTGCCGCCGCCGGAGAGCGACGATGACCGCGTCGCCAGAGCATCGTGGGTGACGGTGAAGCGCGATCCCAGGCGCGGGTGGTCGTCGGAGGAGGGGTTGAGGAGCGAGAGGGAGGGCTGGAGGATGAAGAAGGTGGAGCCGATGAGGATTCCGACGAGGATGAAGAGGAGGCGCTGCTCCTTGAGGAGGTAATTGAGAGATCAGGGCAAAGATCTGGGGTGTTTCAGGGATTTCGGGGAATATGGGGGGGTCTCGATCGACGGCATTTCTTCGTCCCGCCGGTGATGATTCGTGTTGTATTGCTTGTGTAATTGTGCTGATGATTCGTGCTGTAGAGCATGAAAATGTAACAACTTTTCAAAAGGGAATCGGTACAAAATATTATCTGATTACCAAGTTACGACCACCTGAATCGTTATTTTCATTTGATGGGTTCAATTTTGGAAATTAGATAAAGTTCTTAACCAGCAAACGCGTAAGGTGCCATATTGTAGAGCATGAAAATATAAGAACTTTTGAAAAAGGAACCGGTAAAAAATATTATCTGAGCACCAAGTTGTGACCACCTAAATAGTTATTTTCATTTGATGGGTTGAATTTTGGCAATTAGATAAATTTACTAATCAACAAACACGGAAGATACCATATTATAGAGCATGAAAATAAAAGAACTCTTCAAAAGGGAATCGGTACAAAATATTATCTGATCACCAAGTTATGACCATCTCAATCTTTATTTTCATTTTATGGGTTGAATTTGGAAATCAGACAAAGTTACTAATCAACAAACACGGAAGGTACCATATTGTACAGCATGAAAATATAACAACTTTTCAAAAAGGAATCGGTACAAAATATTATCTGAACACCAAGTTATGACCACCTGAATCGTTATTTTCATTTGATGGGTTGAATTTTGGAAATTAGATAAAGTTCTTAACCAGTAAACGCGTAAAGTATCACATTGTAGAGCATGAAAATATAAGAACTTTTGAAAAAGGAACCGGTAAAAAATATTATCTGAGCACCACGTTATGACCACCTAAATAGTTATTTTCATTTGATGGGTGAATTTTGGAAATTAGATAAATTTACTAATCAGCAAACACGGAAGGTACCCCGTTGTAGAGCATGAAAATATAACCACTTTTCAAGAAGGAATCGGAACAAAATATTATTTCAGCATCAAGTTATGACCACCTGAATCGTTATTTTCAGTTGATGGGTTCAATTTCGAAGATTAGATAAAGTTCTTAACCAGCAAAAACGGAAGGTACCATGTTGTAGAGCATGAAAATATAACAACTTTTCAAAAGGAATCGGTACAAAATATTATCTGAGCACCAAGTTATGACCACCTGAATCGTTATTTTCATTTGATGGGTTTAATTTTAGAAATTAGATAAAGTTCTTAACCAACAAATACGAAAGGTACCATATTGTAGAGCATGAAAATAGAAGAACTTTTGAAAAAGGAACCGGTAAAAAATATTATCTGAGCACCAAGTTATGACCACCTAAATAGTTATTTTCATTTGATGGGTTGAATTTTGGAAATTAGATAAATTTACTAATCAACAAACACGGAAGATACCATATTATAGAGAATGAAAATAAAAGAACTCTTCAAAAAGGAATCGGTACAAAATATTATCTGAGCACTAAGTTATGACCACCTGAATTGTTATTTTCATTTTATGGGTTGAATTTTGGAAATCAGACAAAGTTACTAATCAGCAAACACGGAAGGTACCATATTGTAGAGCATGAAAATATAACAACTTTTCAAAAATGAATCGGTACAAAATATTATCTGAGCACCAAGTTATGACCACCTGAATCGTTATTTTCATTTGATGGGTTGAATTTTGGAAATTAGATAAAGTCCTTAACCAGCAAACGCGTAAAGTACCATATTGTAGAGCATGAAAATATAAGAACTTTTGAAAAAAAAACCAGTAAAAAATATTATCTGAGCACCAAGTTATGACCACCTAAATAGTTATATTCATTTGATGGGTTGAATTTTGGCAATTAGATAAATTTACTAATCAGTAAACACAGGAGGTACCATGTTGTAGAGCATGAAAATATTACAACATTTCAAAAGGGAATCGGTACAATATATTATCTGAGTACCAAGTTATGACCACCTGAATCGCTATTTTCATTAGATGGGTTGAATTTTGGAAATTAGATAAAGTTCTTAACCAGCAAACGCGTAAGGTATCATATTGTAGAGCATGAAAATATAAGAACTTTTGAAAAAGGAACCGGTAAAAAATATTATCTGAGCACCAAATTATGACCACCTAAATAGTTATTTTCATTTGATGGGGTGAATTTTGGAAATTAGATTAATTTACTAATCAGCAAACACGGAAGGTACCTCGTTGTTGAGCATGAAAATATAACCACTTTTCAAAAAGGAATCGGAACAAAATATTATTTCAGCATAATGTTATGACCACCTGAATCGTTATTTTCAGTTGATGGGTTGAATTTTGAAGATTAGATAAAGTTCTTAACCAGCAAACACGGAAGGTACCATGTTGTAGAGCATGAAAATATAACAACTTTTCAAAAAGGAATCGGTACAAAATATTATCTGAGCACCAAGTTATGACCACCTGAATCGTTATTTTCATTTGATGGGTTTAATTTTAGAAATTAGATAAAGTTCTTTACCAACAAACACGAAAGGTATCATATTGTAGAGCATGAAAATAGAAGAACTTTTGAAAAAGGAACCGGTAAAAAATATTATCTGAGCACCAAGCTATGACCACCTAAATAGTTATTTTCATTTGATGGGTTGAATTTTGGAAATTAGATAAATTTACTAATCAACAAACACGGAAGATACCATATTATAGAGAATGAAAATAAAAGAAATCTTCAAAAAGGAATTGGTACAAAATATTATCTGAGCACTAAGTTATGACCACCTGAATCGTTATTTTCATTTTATGGGTTGAATTTTGGAAATCAGACAAAGTTACTAATCAGCAAACACGGAAGGTACCATATTGTAGAGCATGAAAATATAACAACTTTTCAAAAAGGAATCGGTACAAAATATTATCTGAGCACCAAGTTATCACCACCTGAATAGTTATTTTCATTTGATAGGTTGAATTTTGGAAATAAGATAAAGTTCTTAACCAGCAAACGCGTAAGGTACCATATTGAAGAGCATGAAAATAAACTTTTGAAAAAGGAACTGGTATAAAATATTATCTGAGCACCAAGTTATGACCACATGAATCGTTATTTTCATTTTATGGGTTGAATTTTGGAAATCAGACAAAGTTACTAATCAGCAAACACAGAAGGTACCATATTGTAGAGCATGAAAATATAACAACTTTTCAAAAAGGAATCGGTACAAAATATTATCTGAGCACCAAGTTATAACCACATGAATCGTTATTTTCATTTGATGGGTTGAATTTTGGCCATTAGATCAAGGTCTTAACCAGCAAACACACAAAGTACCATATTGTAGAGTATGAAAATATAAGAACTTTTGAAAAAGGAACCGGTAAAAAATACTATCTGAGCACCAATTTATGACATCCTAAATAGTTATTTTCATTTGATGGATTGAATTTTGGAAATTAGATAAATTTACTAATCAACAAACACGGAAGATACCATATTATAGAGCATGAAAACAAAAGAACTCTTCAAAAATGAATCGGTTCAAAATATTATCTGAGCACCAAATTATGACCACCTGAATCGTTATTTTCATTTGATGGGTTGAATTTTGGCAATTATATTAAGTTCTTAACCAGCAAACACGTAAGGTACCATATTGTAGAGCATAAAAATATAAGAACTTTTGAAAAATTAACTGGTAAAAAATATTATCTGAGCACCAAGTTATGACCACCTAAATAGTTATTTTTATTTGATGGGTTGAATTTTGGAAATTAGATAAATTTACTATTCAACAAACACAGAAGATACTATATTATAGAGCATGAAAATAAAAGAACTCTTCAAAAAGGAATCGGTACAAAATATTATCTGAGCACAAGTTATGACCACCTGAATTGTTATTTTCATTTGATGGGTTGAATTTTGGCAATTAGATAAAGTTCTTAACCAGCAAACATGTAAGGTACCATATTGTAGAGCATAAAAATATAAGAACTTTTGAAAAAGGAACCGGTAAAAAATATTGTCTGAGCACCAAGTTATGACCACCTAAATAGTTATTTTCATTTGATGGTTGAATTTTGGAAATTAGATAAATTTACTAATCAACAAACACGGAAGATACCATATTATAGAGCATGAAAATAAAAGAACTTTTCAAAAAGGAATCGGTACAAACTGTTATCTGAGCACCAAGTTATGACCACCAGAATCGTTATTTTCATTTTATGGGTTGAATTTTGGAATTTAGATAATTATCTTAATCAGCAAACACATAAGGTACCATATTGTAGAGCATGAAAATAAAAGAACTCTTCAAAAAGGAATCGGTACAAACTGTTATCTGAGCACCAAGTTATGACCACCCGAATCGTTATTTTCATTTTATGAGTTGAATTTTGGAATTTTGATAATTATCTTAATCAGCAAACACATAAGGTACCATATTGTAGAGCATGAAAATATAAGAACTTTTCAAAAAGGAATTGGTAAAAAATATTATCTAAACACCAAGTTATGACCACCGGAATCATTCTTTTCATTTGATAGGTTGAATTTAGGATATTAGATAAAGTACTAAACCAGCAAACACGTAAGGTACCATATTGTAGAGCATGAAAATATAAGAACTTTTGAAATTGAATCGGTAAAAAATAATATCTGAGCACCAAGTTATGACCACCTAAATCGTTTTTTCATTAGATGGGTTGAATTTTGGAAATTACATAAAGTTACTAATCAGCAAACACGGAAGGTACCGTATTATTGAGCATGAAAATATAACAACTTTTAAAAAAGATATCGGTACAAAATATTATCTGAGCACCAAGTTATGACCACCTGAATCGTTATTTTCATTTGATGGGTTGAATTTTGGAAATTAGATAAATTTACTAATATGGAAACATGGAAGGTACTATATTGTAGAGAATGAAAATATAACAACTTTTCAAAAAGAAATCGGAACAAAATATTATCTGAGCACCAAGTTATGACCATTTGAATCTTTATTTTCATTTTATGGGTTGAATTTTGGAAATCAGACAAAGTTACTAATCAACAAACACGGAAGGTACCATATTGTAGAGCATGAAAATATAACAACTTTTCAAAAAGGAATCGGTACAAAATATTATCTGAGCACCAAGTTATGACCACCTGAATCGTTATTTTCATTTGATGGGTTTAATTTTAGAAATTAGATAAAGTTCTTAACCAACAAACACGAAAGGTATCATATTGTAGAGCATGAAAATAGAAGAACTTTTGAAAAAGGAACCGGTAAAAAATATTATCTGAGCACCAAGTTATGACCACCTAAATAGTTATTTTCATTTGATGGGTTGAATTTTGGAAATTAGATAAATTTACTAATCAACAAACATGGAAGATACCATTTTATAGAGAATGAAAATAAAAGAAATCTTCAAAAAGGAATTGGTACAAAATATTATCTGAGCACTAAGTTATGACCACCTGAATCGTTATTTTCATTTTATGGGTTGAATTTTGGAAATCAGACAAAGTTACTAATCAACAAACACGGAAGGTACCATATTGTAGAGCATGAAAATATAACAACTTTTCAAAAAGGAATCGGTACAAAATATTATCTGAGCACCAAGTTATGACCACCTGAATCGTTATTTTCATTTGATGGGTTTAATTTTAGAAATTAGATAAAGTTCTTAACCAACAAACAGGAAAGGTATCATATTGTAGAGCATTAAAATATAAGAACTTTTGAAAAAGGAACCGGTAAAAAATATTATCTCAGCACCAAGTTATGACCACCTAAATAGTTATTTTCATTTGATGGGGTGAATTTTGGAAATTAGATTAATTTACTAATCAGCAAACACGGAAGGTACCCCGTTGTTGAGCATGAAAATATAACCACTTTTCAAAAAGGAATCGGAACAAAATATTATTTCAGCATCATGTTATGACCACCAGAATCGTTATTTTCAGTTGAGGGGTTGAATTTTGAAGATTAGATAAAGTTCTTAACCAGCAAACACGGAAGGTACCATGTTGTAGAGCATGAAAATATAACAACTTTTCAAAAAGGAATCGGTACAAAATATATCTGAGCACCAAGTTATGACCACCTGAATCGTTATTTTCATTTGATGGGTTTAATTTTAGAAATTAGATAAAGTTCTTAACCAACAAACACGAAAGGTATCATACTGTAGAGCATGAAAATAGAAGAACTTTTGAAAAAGGAACCGGTAAAAAATATTATCTGAGCACCAAGTTATGACCACCTAAATAGTTATTTTCATTTGATGATTTGAATTTTTGGAAATTAGATAAATTTACTAATCAACAAACACGGAAGATACCATATTATAGAGAATGAAAGTAAAAGAACTCCGGAAAAAGGAATGGTACAAAATATTATCTGAGCACTAAGTTATGACCACCAGAATCGTTATTTTCATTTTATGGGTTGAATTTTGGAAATCAGATAAAGTTACTAATCAGTAAACATGGAAGATACCATAATGTAGAGCATGAAAATATAACAACTTTTCAAAAAGGAATCGTTACAAAATATTATTTGAGCACCAAGTTATGACCACCTGAATTGTTATTTTCATTTAATGGGTTGAATTTTATAAACTAGATAAAGTTCTTAACCAGCAAATGCGTAAGGTACCATATTGTAGAGCATGAAAATATAAGAACTTTTGAAAAAGGAACCGGTAAAAAATATTATCTGAGCATCAAGTTATGACCACCTAAATAGTTATTTTCATTTGATGGGTTGAATTTTGGCAGTTAGATAAATTTAGTAACCAGCAAACACGGAAGACACCATATTATAGAGCTTGAAAATAAAAGAACTCTTAAAAAAGGAATCGATACAAAATATTATCTGAGCATCAAGTTATGACCTTCTGAATCGCTATTTTCATTTTATGGGTTGAATATTGGAAATCAGACAAAGTTACTAATCAACAAACACGGAAGGTACCATATTGTAGAGCATGAAAATATAACAACTTTTCAAAAAGGAATCGGTACAAAATATTATCTGAGCACCAAGTTATGACCACCTGAATCGTTATTTTCATTTGATGGGTTTAATTTTAGAAATTAGATAAAGTTCTTAACCAACAAACACGAAAGGTATCATACTGTAGAGCATGAAAATAGAAGAACTTTTGGAAAAGGAACCGGTAAAAAATATTATCTGAGCACCAAGTTATGACCACCTAAATAGTTATTTTCATTTGATGGGGTGAATTTTGGAAATTAGATAAATTTACTAATCAGCAAACACGGAAGGTACCCCGTTGTTGAGCATGAAAATATAACCACTTTTCAAAAAGGAATCGGAACAAAATATTATTTCAGCATCATGTTATGACCACCAGAATCGTTATTTTCAGTTGAGGGGTTGAATTTTGAAGATTAGATAAAGTTCTTAACCAGCAAACACGGAAGGTACCATGTTGTAGAGCATGAAAATATAACAACTTTTCAAAAAGGAATCGGTACAAAATATATCTGAGCACCAAGTTATGACCACCTGAATCGTTATTTTCATTTGATGGGTTCAATTTTAGAAATTAGATAAAGTTCTTAACCAACAAACACGAAAGGTATCATACTGTAGAGCATGAAAATAGAAGAACTTTTGAAAAAGGAACCGGTAAAAAATATTATCTGAGCACCAAGTTATGACCACCTAAATAGTTATTTTCATTTGATGGGGTGAATTTTGGAAATTAGATAAATTTACTAATCAGCAAACACGGAAGGTACCCCGTTGTTGAGCATGAAAATATAACCACTTTTCAAAAAGGAATCGGAACAAAATATTATTTCAGCATCATGTTATGACCACCAGAATCGTTATTTTCAGTTGAGGGGTTGAATTTTGAAGATTAGATAAAGTTCTTAACCAGCAAACACGGAAGGTACCATGTTGTAGAGCATGAAAATATAACAACTTTTCAAAAAGGAATCGGTACAAAATATATCTGAGCACCAAGTTATGACCACCTGAATCGTTATTTTCATTTGATGGGTTCAATTTTAGAAATTAGAGAAAGTTCTTAACCAACAAACACGAAAGGTATCATACTGTAGAGCATGAAAATAGAAGAACTTTTGAAAAAGGAACCGGTAAAAAATATTATCTGAGCACCAAGTTATGACCACCTAAATAGTTATTTCCATTTGATGATTTGAATTTTTGGAAATTAGATAAATTTACTAATCAACAAACACGGAAGATACCATATTATAGAGAATGAAAATAAAAGAACTCCGGAAAAAGGAATTGGTACAAAATATTATCTGAGCACTAAGTTATGACCACTAGAATCGTTATTTTCATTTTATGGGTTGAATTTTGGAAATCAGATAAAGTTACTAATCAGTAAACATGGAAGGTACCATAATGTAGAGCATGAAAATATAACAACTTTTCAAAAAGGAATCGTTACAAAATATTATTTGAGCACCAAGTTATGACCACCTGAATTGTTATTTTCATTTAATGGGTTGAATTTTATAAACTAGATAAAGTTCTTAACCAGCAAATGCGTAAGGTACCATATTGTAGAGCTTGAAAATATAAGAACTTTTGAAAAAGGAACCAGTAAAAAATATTATCTGAGCATCAAGTTATGACCACCTAAATAGTTATTTTCATTTGATGGGTTGAATTTTGGCAGTTAGATAAATTTAGTAACCAGCAAACACGGAAGACACCATATTATAGAGCATGAAAATAAAAGAACTCTTAAAAAAGGAATCGATACAAAATATTATCTGAGCATCAAGTTATGACCTTCTGAATCGCTATTTTCATTTTATGGGTTGAATATTGGAAATCAGACAAAGTTACTAATCAAAAAACACGGAAGGTACCATATTGTAGAGCATGAAAATATAACAACTTTTCAAAAAGGAATCGGTACAAAATATTATCTGAGCACCAAGTTATGACCACCTGAATCGTTATTTTCATTTGATGGGTTTAATTTTAGAAATTCGATAAAGTTCTTAACCAACAAACACAAAAGGTATCATACTGTAGAGCATGAAAATAGAAGAACTTTTGAAAAAGGAACCGGTAAAAAATATTATCTGAGCACCAAGTTATGACCACCTAAATAGTTATTTTCATTTGATGGGGTGAATTTTGGAAATTAGATAAATTTACTAATCAACAAACATGGAAGATATCATATTATAGAGAATGAAAATAAAAGAACTCTTCAAAAAGGAATCGGTACAAAATATTATCTGAGCACCAAGTTATGACCATCTGAATCGTTATTTTCATTTGATGGGTTGAATTTTGGAAATTAGATAAAGTTCTTAACCAGCAAACGCGTAAGGTATCATATTGTAGAGCATTAAAATATAAGAACTTTTGAAAAAGGAACTGGTAAAAAATATTATCTGAGCACCAAGTTATGACCACCTAAATAGTTATTTTCATTTGATGGGGTGAATTATGGAAATTAGATTAATTTACTTATCAGCAAACACGGAAGGTACCCCGTTGTTGAGCATGAAAATATAACCACTTTTCAAAAAGGAATCGGAACAAAATATTATTTTAGCATCATGTTATGACCACCAGAATTGTTATTTTCAGTTGAGGGGTTGAATTTTGAAGATTAGATAAAGTTCTTAACCAGCAAACACGGAAGGTACCATGTTGTAGAGCATGAAAATATAACAACTTTTCAAAAAGGAATCGGTACAAAATATATCTGAGCACCAAGTTATGACCACCTGAATCGTTATTTTCATTTGATGGGTTGAATTTTGGAAATTAGATAAAGTTCTTAACCAGCAAACGCGTAAGGTATCATATTGTAGAGCATTAAAATATAAGAACTTTTGAAAAAGGAACCGGTAAAAAATATTATCTGAGCACCAAGTTATGACCACCAAAATAGTTATTTTCATTTGATGGGGTGAATTTTGGAAATTAGATTAATTACTAATCAGCAAACACGGAAGGTACCCCGTTGTTGAGCATGAAAATATAACCACTTTTCAAAAAGGAATCGGAACAAAATATTATTTCAGCATCATGTTATGACCACCAGAATCGTTATTTTCAGTTGAGGGGTTGAATTTTGAAGATTAGATAAAGTTCTTAACCAGCAAACACGGAAGGTACCATGTTGTAGAGCATGAAAATATAACAACTTTTCAAAAAGGAATCGGTACAAAATATATCTGAGCACCAAGTTATGACCACCTGAATCGTTATTTTCATTTGATGGGTTTAATTTTAGAAATTAGATAAAGTTCTTAACCAACAAACACGAAAGGTATCATACCGTAGAGCATGAAAATAGAAGAACTTTTGAAAAAGGAACCGGTAAAAAATATTATCTGAGCACCAAGTTATGACCACTTAAATAGTTATTTTCATTTGATGATTTGAATTTTTGGAAATTAGATAAATTTACTAATCAACAAACACGGAAGATACCATATTATAGAGAATGAAAATAAAAGAACTCCGGAAAAAGGAATTGGTACAAAATATTATCTGAGCACTAAGTTATGACCACCAGAATCGTTATTTTCATTTTATGGGTTGAATTTTGGAAATCAGATAAAGTTACTAATCAGTAAACATGGAAGATACCATAATGTAGAGCATGAAAATATAACAACTTTTCAAAAAGGAATCGTTACAAAATATTATTTGAGCACCAAGTTATGACCACCTGAATTGTTATTTTCATTTAATGGGTTGAATTTTATAAACTAGATAAAGTTCTTAACCAGCAAATGCGTAAGGTACCATATTGTAGAGCATGAAAATATAAGAACTTTTGAAAAAGGAACCGGTAAAAAATATTATCTGAGCATCAAGTTATGACCACCTAAATAGTTATTTTCATTTGATGGGTTGAATTTTGGCAGTTAGATAAATTTAGTAACCAGCAAACACGGAAGACACCATATTATAGAGCATGAAAATAAAAGAACTCTTAAAAAAGGAATCGATACAAAATATTATCTGAGCATCAAGTTATGACCTTCTGAATCGCTATTTTCATTTTATGGGTTGAATATTGGAAATCAGACAAAGTTACTAATCAACAAACACGGAAGGTACCATATTGTAGAGCATGAAAATATAACAACTTTTCAAAAAGGAATCGGTACAAAATATTATCTGAGCACCAAGTTATGACCACCTGAATCGTTATTTTCATTTGATGGGTTTAATTTTAGAAATTAGATAAAGTTCTTAACCAACAAACACGAAAGGTATCATACTGTAGAGCATGAAAATAGAAGAACTTTTGGAAAAGGAACCGGTAAAAAATATTATCTGAGCACCAAGTTATGACCACCTAAATAGTTATTTTCATTTGATGGGGTGAATTTTGGAAATTAGATAAATTTACTAATCAGCAAACACGGAAGGTACCCCGTTGTTGAGCATGAAAATATAACCACTTTTCAAAAAGGAATCGGAACAAAATATTATTTCAGCATCATGTTATGACCACCAGAATCGTTATTTTCAGTTGAGGGGTTGAATTTTGAAGATTAGATAAAGTTCTTAACCAGCAAACACGGAAGGTACCATGTTGTAGAGCATGAAAATATAACAACTTTTCAAAAAGGAATCGGTACAAAATATATCTGAGCACCAAGTTATGACCACCTGAATCGTTATTTTCATTTGATGGGTTCAATTTTAGAAATTAGATAAAGTTCTTAACCAACAAACACGAAAGGTATCATACTGTAGAGCATGAAAATAGAAGAACTTTTGAAAAAGGAACCGGTAAAAAATATTATCTGAGCACCAAGTTATGACCACCTAAATAGTTATTTCCATTTGATGATTTGAATTTTTGGAAATTAGATAAATTTACTAATCAACAAACACGGAAGATACCATATTATAGAGAATGAAAATAAAAGAACTCCGGAAAAAGGAATTGGTACAAAATATTATCTGAGCACTAAGTTATGACCACTAGAATCGTTATTTTCATTTTATGGGTTGAATTTTGGAAATCAGATAAAGTTACTAATCAGTAAACATGGAAGGTACCATAATGTAGAGCATGAAAATATAACAACTTTTCAAAAAGGAATCGTTACAAAATATTATTTGAGCACCAAGTTATGACCACCTGAATTGTTATTTTCATTTAATGGGTTGAATTTTATAAACTAGATAAAGTTCTTAACCAGCAAATGCGTAAGGTACCATATTGTAGAGCTTGAAAATATAAGAACTTTTGAAAAAGGAACCAGTAAAAAATATTATCTGAGCATCAAGTTATGACCACCTAAATAGTTATTTTCATTTGATGGGTTGAATTTTGGCAGTTAGATAAATTTAGTAACCAGCAAACACGGAAGACACCATATTATAGAGCATGAAAATAAAAGAACTCTTAAAAAAGGAATCGATACAAAATATTATCTGAGCATCAAGTTATGACCTTCTGAATCGCTATTTTCATTTTATGGGTTGAATATTGGAAATCAGACAAAGTTACTAATCAAAAAACACGGAAGGTACCATATTGTAGAGCATGAAAATATAACAACTTTTCAAAAAGGAATCGGTACAAAATATTATCTGAGCACCAAGTTATGACCACCTGAATCGTTATTTTCATTTGATGGGTTTAATTTTAGAAATTCGATAAAGTTCTTAACCAACAAACACAAAAGGTATCATACTGTAGAGCATGAAAATAGAAGAACTTTTGAAAAAGGAACCGGTAAAAAATATTATCTGAGCACCAAGTTATGACCACCTAAATAGTTATTTTCATTTGATGGGGTGAATTTTGGAAATTAGATAAATTTACTAATCAACAAACATGGAAGATATCATATTATAGAGAATGAAAATAAAAGAACTCTTCAAAAAGGAATCGGTACAAAATATTATCTGAGCACCAAGTTATGACCATCTGAATCGTTATTTTCATTTGATGGGTTGAATTTTGGAAATTAGATAAAGTTCTTAACCAGCAAACGCGTAAGGTATCATATTGTAGAGCATTAAAATATAAGAACTTTTGAAAAAGGAACTGGTAAAAAATATTATCTGAGCACCAAGTTATGACCACCTAAATAGTTATTTTCATTTGATGGGGTGAATTATGGAAATTAGATTAATTTACTTATCAGCAAACACGGAAGGTACCCCGTTGTTGAGCATGAAAATATAACCACTTTTCAAAAAGGAATCGGAACAAAATATTATTTTAGCATCATGTTATGACCACCAGAATTGTTATTTTCAGTTGAGGGGTTGAATTTTGAAGATTAGATAAAGTTCTTAACCAGCAAACACGGAAGGTACCATGTTGTAGAGCATGAAAATATAACAACTTTTCAAAAAGGAATCGGTACAAAATATATCTGAGCACCAAGTTATGACCACCTGAATCGTTATTTTCATTTGATGGGTTGAATTTTGGAAATTAGATAAAGTTCTTAACCAGCAAACGCGTAAGGTATCATATTGTAGAGCATTAAAATATAAGAACTTTTGAAAAAGGAACCGGTAAAAAATATTATCTGAGCACCAAGTTATGACCACCTAAATAGTTATTTTCATTTGATGGGGTGAATTTTGGAAATTAGATTAATTACTAATCAGCAAACACGGAAGGTACCCCGTTGTTGAGCATGAAAATATAACCACTTTTCAAAAAGGAATCGGAACAAAATATTATTTCAGCATCATGTTATGACCACCAGAATCGTTATTTTCAGTTGAGGGGTTGAATTTTGAAGATTAGATAAAGTTCTTAACCAGCAAACACGGAAGGTACCATGTTGTAGAGCATGAAAATATAACAACTTTTCAAAAAGGAATCGGTACAAAATATATCTGAGCACCAAGTTATGACCACCTGAATCGTTATTTTCATTTGATGGGTTTAATTTTAGAAATTAGATAAAGTTCTTAACCAACAAACACGAAAGGTATCATACCGTAGAGCATGAAAATAGAAGAACTTTTGAAAAAGGAACCGGTAAAAAATATTATCTGAGCACCAAGTTATGACCACTTAAATAGTTATTTTCATTTGATGATTTGAATTTTTGGAAATTAGATAAATTTACTAATCAACAAACACGGAAGATACCATATTATAGAGAATGAAAATAAAAGAACTCCGGAAAAAGGAATTGGTACAAAATATTATCTGAGCACTAAGTTATGACCACCAGAATCGTTATTTTCATTTTATGGGTTGAATTTTGGAAATCAGATAAAGTTACTAATCAGTAAACATGGAAGATACCATAATGTAGAGCATGAAAATATAACAACTTTTCAAAAAGGAATCGTTACAAAATATTATTTGAGCACCAAGTTATGACCACCTGAATTGTTATTTTCATTTAATGGGTTGAATTTTATAAACTAGATAAAGTTCTTAACCAGCAAATGCGTAAGGTACCATATTGTAGAGCATGAAAATATAAGAACTTTTGAAAAAGGAACCGGTAAAAAATATTATCTGAGCATCAAGTTATGACCACCTAAATAGTTATTTTCATTTGATGGGTTGAATTTTGGCAGTTAGATAAATTTAGTAACCAGCAAACACGGAAGACACCATATTATAGAGCATGAAAATAAAAGAACTCTTAAAAAAGGAATCGATACAAAATATTATCTGAGCATCAAGTTATGACCTTCTGAATCGCTATTTTCATTTTATGGGTTGAATATTGGAAATCAGACAAAGTTACTAATCAACAAACACGGAAGGTACCATATTGTAGAGCATGAAAATATAACAACTTTTCAAAAAGGAATCGGTACAAAATATTATCTGAGCACCAAGTTATGACCACCTGAATCGTTATTTTCATTTGATGGGTTTAATTTTAGAAATTCGTTAAAGTTCTTAACCAACAAACACAAAAGGTATCATACTGTAGAGCATGAAAATAGAAGAACTTTTGAAAAAGGAACCGGTAAAAAATATTATCTGAGCACCAAGTTATGACCACCTAAATAGTTATTTTCATTTGATGGGGTGAATTTTGGAAATTAGATAAATTTACTAATCAACAAACATGGAAGATATCATATTATAGAGAATGAAAATAAAAGAACTCTTCAAAAAGGAATCGGTACAAAATATTATCTGAGCACCAAGTTATGACCATCTGAATCGTTATTTTCATTTGATGGGTTGAATTTTGGAAATTAGATAAAGTTCTTAACCAGCAAACGCGTAAGGTATCATATTGTAGAGCATTAAAATATAAGAACTTTTGAAAAAGGAACTGGTAAAAAATATTATCTGAGCACCAAGTTATGACCACCTAAATAGTTATTTTTATTTGATGGGGTGAATTATGGAAATTAGATTAATTTACTAATCAGTAAACACGGAAGGTACCCCGTTGTTGAGCATGAAAATATAACCACTTTTCAAAAAGGAATCGGAACAAAATATTATTTCAGCATCATGTTATGACCACCAGAATTGTTATTTTCAGTTGAGGGGTTGAATTTTGAAGATTAGATAAAGTTCTTAACCAGCAAACACGGAAGGTACCATGTTGTAGAGCATGAAAATATAACAACTTTTCAAAAAGGAATCGGTACAAAATATATCTGAGCACCAAGTTATGACCACCTGAATCGTTATTTTCATTTGATGGGTTGAATTTTGGAAATTAGATAAAGTTCTTAACCAGCAAACGCGTAAGGTATCATATTGTAGAGCATTAAAATATAAGAACTTTTGAAAAAGGAACCGGTAAAAAATATTATCTGAGCACCAAGTTATGACCACCTAAATAGTTATTTTCATTTGATGGGGTGAATTTTGGAAATTAGATTAATTTACTAATCAGCAAACACGGAAGGTACCCCGTTGTTGAGCATGAAAATATAACCACTTTTCAAAAAGGAATCGGAACAAAATATTATTTCAGCATCATGTTATGACCACCAGAATCGTTATTTTCAGTTGAGGGGTTGAATTTTGAAGATTAGATAAAGTTCTTAACCAGCAAACACGGAAGGTACCATGTTGTAGAGCATGAAAATATAACAACTTTTCAAAAAGGAATCGGTACAAAATATATCTGAGCACCAAGTTATGACCACCTGAATCGTTATTTTCATTTGATGGGTTTAATTTTAGAAAGTAGAGAAAGTTCTTAACCAACAAACACGAAAGGTATCATACCATAGAGCATGAAAATAGAAGAACTTTTTAAAAAGGAACCGGTAAAAAATATTATCTGAGCACCAAGTTATGACCACCTAAATAGTTATTTTCATTTGATGATTTGAATTTTTGGAAATTAGATAAATTTACTAATCAACAAACACGGAAGATACCATATTATAGAGAATGAAAATAAAAGAACTCCGGAAAAAGGAATTGGTACAAAATATTATCTGAGCACTAAGTTATGACCACCAGAATCGTTATTTTCATTTTATGGGTTGAATTTTGGAAATCAGATAAAGTTACTAATCAGTAAACATGGAAGATACCATAATGTAGAGCATGAAAATATAACAACTTTTCAAAAAGGAATCGTTACAAAATATTATTTGAGCACCAAGTTATGACCACCTGAATTGTTATTTTCATTTAATGGGTTGAATTTTATAAACTAGATAAAGTTCTTAACCAGCAAATGCGTAAGGTACCATATTGTAGAGCATGAAAATATAAGAACTTTTGAAAAAGGAACCGGTAAAAAATATTATCTGAGCATCAAGTTATGACCACCTAAATAGTTATTTTCATTTGATGGGTTGAATTTTGGCAGTTAGATAAATTTAGTAACCAGCAAACACGGAAGACACCATATTATAGAGCATGAAAATAAAAGAACTCTTAAAAAAGGAATCGATACAAAATATTATCTGAGCATCAAGTTATGACCTTCTGAATCGCTATTTTCATTTTATGGGTTGAATATTGGAAATCAGACAAAGTTACTAATCAACAAACACGGAAGGTACCATATTGTAGAGCATGAAAATATAACAACTTTTCAAAAAGGAATCGGTACAAAATATTATCTGAGCACCAAGTTATGACCACCTGAATCGTTATTTTCATTTGATGGGTTTAATTTTAGAAATTAGATAAAATTCTTAACCAACAAACACGAAAGGTATCATACTGTAGAGCATGAAAATAGAAGAACTTTTGGAAAAGGAACTGGTAAAAAATATTATCTGAGCACCAAGTTATGACCACCTAAATAGTTATTTTCATTTGATGGGGTGAATTTTGGAAATTAGATAAATTTACTAATCAGCAAACACGGAAGGTACCCCGTTGTTGAGCATGAAAATATAACCACTTTTCAAAAAGGAATCGGAACAAAATATTATTTCAGCATCATGTTATGACCACCAGAATCGTTATTTTCAGTTGAGGGGTTGAATTTTGAAGATTAGATAAAGTTCTTAACCAGCAAACACGGAAGGTACCATGTTGTAGAGCATGAAAATATAACAACTTTTCAAAAAGGAATCGGTACAAAATATATCTGAGCACCAAGTTATGACCACCTGAATCGTTATTTTCATTTGATGGGTTTAATTTTAGAAATTAGATAAAGTTCTTAACCAACAAACACGAAAGGTATCATACTGTAGAGCATGAAAATAGAAGAACTTTTGAAAAAGGAACCGGTAAAAAATATTATCTGAGCACCAAGTTATGACCACCTAAATAGTTATTTTCATTTGATGATTTGAATTTTTGGAAATTAGATAAATTTACTAATCAACAAACACGGAAGATACCATATTATAGAGAATGAAAGTAAAAGAACTTCGGAAAAATGAATTGGTACAAAATATTATCTGAGCACTAAGTTATGACCACCAGAATCGTTATTTTCATTTTATGGGTTGAATTTTGGAAATCAGATAAAGTTACTAATCAGTAAATATGGAAGATACCATAATGTAGAGCATGAAAATATAACAACTTTTCAAAAAGGAATTGTTACAAAATATTATTTGAGCGCCAAGTTATGACCACCTGAATTGTTATTTTCATTTAATGGGTTGAATTTTATAAACTAGATAAAGTTCTTAACCAGCAAATGCGTAAGGTACCATATTGTAGAGCATGAAAATATAAGAACTTTTGAAAAAGGAACCGGTAAAAAATATTATCTGAGCATCAAGTTATGACCACCTAAATAGTTATTTTCATTTGATGGGTTGAATTTTGGCAGTTAGATAAATTTAGTAACCAGCAAACACGGAAGACACCATATTATAGAGCATGAAAATAAAAGAACTCTTAAAAAAGGAATCGATACAAAATATTATCTGAGCATCAAGTTATGACCTTCTGAATCGCTATTTTCATTTTATGGGTTGAATATTGGAAATCAGACAAAGTTACTAATCAACAAGCACGGAAGGTACCATATTGTAGAGCATGAAAATATAACAACTTTTCAAAAAGGAATCGGTACAAAATATTATCTGAGCACCAAGTTATGACCACCTGAATCGTTATTTTCATTTGATGGGTTTAATTTTAGAAATTCGTTAAAGTTCTTAACCAACAAACACAAAAGGTATCATACTGTAGAGCATGAAAATAGAAGAACTTTTGAAAAAGGAACCGGTAAAAAATATTATCTGAGCACCAAGTTATGACCACCTAAATAGTTATTTTCATTTGATGGGGTGAATTTTGGAAATTAGATAAATTTACTAATCAACAAACATGGAAGATATCATATTATAGAGAATGAAAATAAAAGAACTCTTCAAAAAGGAATCGGTACAAAATATTATCTGAGCACCAAGTTATGACCATCTGAATCGTTATTTTCATTTGATGGGTTGAATTTTGGAAATTAGATAAAGTTCTTAACCAGCAAACGCGTAAGGTATCATATTGTAGAGCATTAAAATATAAGAACTTTTGAAAAAGGAACTGGTAAAAAATATTATCTGAGCACCAAGTTATGACCACCTAAATAGTTATTTTTATTTGATGGGGTGAATTATGGAAATTAGATTAATTTACTAATCAGTAAACACGGAAGGTACCCCGTTGTTGAGCATGAAAATATAACCACTTTTCAAAAAGGAATCGGAACAAAATATTATTTCAGCATCATGTTATGACCACCAGAATTGTTATTTTCAGTTGAGGGGTTGAATTTTGAAGATTAGATAAAGTTCTTAACCAGCAAACACGGAAGGTACCATGTTGTAGAGCATGAAAATATAACAACTTTTCAAAAAGGAATCGGTACAAAATATATCTGAGCACCAAGTTATGACCACCTGAATCGTTATTTTCATTTGATGGGTTGAATTTTGGAAATTAGATAAAGTTCTTAACCAGCAAACGCGTAAGGTATCATATTGTAGAGCATTAAAATATAAGAACTTTTGAAAAAGGAACCGGTAAAAAATATTATCTGAGCACCAAGTTATGACCACCTAAATAGTTATTTTCATTTGATGGGGTGAATTTTGGAAATTAGATTAATTTACTAATCAGCAAACACGGAAGGTACCCCGTTGTTGAGCATGAAAATATAACCACTTTTCAAAAAGGAATCGGAACAAAATATTATTTCAGCATCATGTTATGACCACCAGAATCGTTATTTTCAGTTGAGGGGTTGAATTTTGAAGATTAGATAAAGTTCTTAACCAGCAAACACGGAAGGTACCATGTTGTAGAGCATGAAAATATAACAAGTTTTCAAAAAGGAATCGGTACAAAATATATCTGAGCACCAAGTTATGACCACCTGAATCGTTATTTTCATTTGATGGGTTTAATTTTAGAAAGTAGAGAAAGTTCTTAACCAACAAACACGAAAGGTATCATACCATAGAGCATGAAAATAGAAGAACTTTTTAAAAAGGAACCGGTAAAAAATATTATCTGAGCACCAAGTTATGACCACCTAAATAGTTATTTTCATTTGATGATTTGAATTTTTGGAAATTAGATAAATTTACTAATCAACAAACACGGAAGATACCATATTATAGAGAATGAAAATAAAAGAACTCCGGAAAAAGGAATTGGTACAAAATATTATCTGAGCACTAAGTTATGACCACCAGAATCGTTATTTTCATTTTATGGGTTGAATTTTGGAAATCAGATAAAGTTACTAATCAGTAAACATGGAAGATACCATAATGTAGAGCATGAAAATATAACAACTTTTCAAAAAGGAATCGTTACAAAATATTATTTGAGCACCAAGTTATGACCACCTGAATTGTTATTTTCATTTAATGGGTTGAATTTTATAAACTAGATAAAGTTCTTAACCAGCAAATGCGTAAGGTACCATATTGTAGAGCATGAAAATATAAGAACTTTTGAAAAAGGAACCGGTAAAAAATATTATCTGAGCATCAAGTTATGACCACCTAAATAGTTATTTTCATTTGATGGGTTGAATTTTGGCAGTTAGATAAATTTAGTAACCAGCAAACACGGAAGACACCATATTATAGAGCATGAAAATAAAAGAACTCTTAAAAAAGGAATCGATACAAAATATTATCTGAGCATCAAGTTATGACCTTCTGAATCGCTATTTTCATTTTATGGGTTGAATATTGGAAATCAGACAAAGTTACTAATCAACAAACACGGAAGGTACCATATTGTAGAGCATGAAAATATAACAACTTTTCAAAAAGGAATCGGTACAAAATATTATCTGAGCATCAAGTTATGACCACCTGAATCGTTATTTTCATTTGATGGGTTTAATTTTAGAAATTAGATAAAGTTCTTAACCAACAAACACGAAAGGTATCATACTGTAGAGCATGAAAATAGAAGAACTTTTGGAAAAGGAACTGGTAAAAAATATTATCTGAGCACCAAGTTATGACCACCTAAATAGTTATTTTCATTTGATGGGGTGAATTTTGGAAATTAGATAAATTTACTAATCAGCAAACACGGAAGGTACCCCGTTGTTGAGCATGAAAATATAACCACTTTTCAAAAAGGAATCGGAACAAAATATTATTTCAGCATCATGTTATGACCACCAGAATCGTTATTTTCAGTTGAGGGGTTGAATTTTGAAGATTAGATAAAGTTCTTAACCAGCAAACACGGAAGGTACCATGTTGTAGAGCATGAAAATATAACAACTTTTCAAAAAGGAATCGGTACAAAATATATCTGAGCACCAAGTTATGACCACCTGAATCGTTATTTTCATTTGATGGGTTTAATTTTAGAAATTAGATAAAGTTCTTAACCAACAAACACGAAAGGTATCATACTGTAGAGCATGAAAATAGAAGAACTTTTGAAAAAGGAACCGGTAAAAAATATTATCTGAGCACCAAGTTATGACCACCTAAATAGTTATTTTCATTTGATGATTTGAATTTTTGGAAATTAGATAAATTTACTAATCAACAAACACGGAAGATACCATATTATAGAGAATGAAAGTAAAAGAACTCCGGAAAAAGGAATTGGTACAAAATATTATCTGAGCACTAAGTTATGACCACCAGAATCGTTATTTTCATTTTATGGGTTGAATTTTGGAAATCAGATAAAGTTACTAATCAGTAAACATGGAAGATACCAAAATGTAGAGCATGAAAATATAACAACTTTTCAAAAAGGAATCGTCACAAAATATTATTTGAGCGCCAAGTTATGACCACCTGAATTGTTATTTTCATTTAATGGGTTGAATTTTATAAACTAGATAAAGTTCTTAACCAGCAAATGCGTAAGGTACCATATTGTAGAGCATGAAAATATAAGAACTTTTGAAAAAGGAACCGGTAAAAAATATTATCTGAGCATCAAGTTATGACCACCTAAATAGTTATTTTCATTTGATGGGTTGAATTTTGGCAGTTAGATAAATTTAGTAACCAGCAAACACGGAAGACACCATATTATAGAGCATGAAAATAAAAGAACTCTTAAAAAAGGAATCGATACAAAATATTATCTGAGCATCAAGTTATGACCTTCTGAATCGCTATTTTCATTTTATGGGTTGAATATTGGAAATCAGACAAAGTTACTAATCAACAAACACGGAAGGTACCATATTGTAGAGCATGAAAATATAACAACTTTTCAAAAAGGAATCGGTACAAAATATTATCGGAGCACCAAGTTATGACCACCAGAATCGTTATTTTCATTTGATGGGTTTAATTTTAGAAATTAGATAAAGTTCTTAACCAACAAACACGAAAGGTTTCATACTGTAGAGCATGAAAATAGAAGAACTTTTGGAAAAGGAACCGGTAAAAAATATTATCTGAGCACCAAGTTATGACCACCTAAATAGTTATTTTCATTTGATGGGGTGAATTTTGGAAATTATATAAATTTACTAATCAACAAACATGGAAGATATCATATTATAGAGAATGAAAATAAAATAACTCTTCAAAAAGGAATCGGTACAAAATATTATCTGAGCACCAAGTTATGACCATCTGAATCGTTATTTTCATTTGATGGTTTGAATTTTGGAAATTAGATAAAGTTCTTAACCAGCAAACGCGTAAGGTATCATATTGTAGAGCATTAAAATATAAGAACTTTTGAAAAAGGAACCGGTAAAAAATATTATCTGAGCACCAAGTTATGACCACCTAAATAGTTATTTTCATTTGATGGGGTGAATTATGGAAATTAGATTAATTTACTAATCAGCAAACACGGAAGGTACCCCGTTGTTGAGCATGAAAATATAACCACTTTTCAAAAAGGAATCGGAACAAAATATTATTTCAGCATCATGTTATGACCACCAGAATTGTTACTTTCAGTTGAGGGGTTGAATTTTGAAGATTAGATAAAGTTCTTAACCAGCAAACACGGAAGGTACCATGTTGTAGAGAATGAAAATATAACAACTTTTCAAAAAGGAATCGGTACAAAATATATCTGAGCACCAAGTTATGACCACCTGAATCGTTATTTTCATTTGATGGGTTGAATTTTGGAAATTAGATAAAGTTCTTAACCAGCAAACGCGTAAGGTATCATATTGTAGAGCATTAAAATATAAGAACTTTTGAAAAAGGAACCGGTAAAAAATATTATCTGAGCACCAAGTTATGACCACCTAAATAGTTATTTTCATTTGATGGGGTGAATTTTGGAAATTAGATTAATTTACTAATCAGCAAACACGGAAGGTACCCCGTTGTTGAGCATGAAAATATAACCACTTTTCAAAAAGGAATCGGAACAAAATATTATTTCAGCATCATGTTATGACCACCAGAATCGTTATTTTCAGTTGAGGGGTTGAATTTTGAAGATTAGATAAAGTTCTTAACCAGCAAACACGGAAGGTACCATGTTGTAGAGCATGAAAATATAACAACTTTTCAAAAAGGAATCGGTACAAAATATATCTGAGCACCAAGTTATGACCACCTGAATCGTTATTTTCATTTGATGGGTTTAATTTTAGAAATTAGATAAAGTTCTTAACCAACAAACACGAAAGGTATCATACTGTAGAGCATGAAAATAGAAGAACTTTTGAAAAAGGAACCGGTAAAAAATATTATCTGAGCACCAAGTTATGACCACCTAAATAGTTATTTTCATTTGATGATTTGAATTTTTGGAAATTAGATAAATTTACTAATCAACAAACACGGAAGATACCATATTATAGAGAATGAAAATAAAAGAACTCCGGAAAAAGGAATTGGTACAAAATATTATCTGAGCACTAAGTTATGACCACCAGAATCGTTATTTTCATTTTATGGGTTGAATTTTGGAAATCAGATAAAGTTACTAATCAGTAAACATGGAAGGTACCATAATGTAGAGCATGAAAATATAACAACTTTTCAAAAAGGAATCGTTACAAAATATTATTTGAGCGCCAAGTTATGACCACCTGAATTGTTATTTTCATTTAATGGGTTGAATTTTATAAACTAGATAAAGTTCTTAACCAGCAAATGCGTAAGGTACCATATTGTAGAGCATGAAAATATAAGAACTTTTGAAAAAGGAACCGGTAAAAAATATTATCTGAGCATCAAGTTATGACCACCTAAATAGTTATTTTCATTTGATGGGTTGAATTTTGGCAGTTAGATAAATTTAGTAACCAGCAAACACGGAAGACACCATATTATAGAGCATGAAAATAAAAGAACTCTTAAAAAAGGAATCGATACAAAATATTATCTGAGCATCAAGTTATGACCTTCTGAATCGCTATTTTCATTTTATGGGTTGAATATTGGAAATCAGACAAAGTTACTAATCAACAAACACGGAAGGTACCATATTGTAGAGCATGAAAATATAACAACTTTTCAAAAAGGAATCGGTACAAAATATTATCGGAGCACCAAGTTATGACCACCTGAATCGTTATTTTCATTTGATGGGTTTAATTTTAGAAATTAGATAAAGTTCTTAACCAACAAACACGAAAGGTTTCATACTGTAGAGCATGAAAATAGAAGAACTTTTGGAAAAGGAACCGGTAAAAAATATTATCTGAGCACCAAGTTATGACCACCTAAATAGTTATTTTCATTTGATGGGGTGAATTTTGGAAATTATATAAATTTACTAATCAACAAACATGGAAGATATCATATTATAGAGAATGAAAATAAAATAACTCTTCAAAAAGGAATCGGTACAAAATATTATCTGAGCACCAAGTTATGACCATCTGAATCGTTATTTTCATTTGATGGTTTGAATTTTGGAAATTAGATAAAGTTCTTAACCAGCAAACGCGTAAGGTATCATATTGTAGAGCATTAAAATATAAGAACTTTTGAAAAAGGAACCGGTAAAAAATATTATCTGAGCACCAAGTTATGACCACCTAAATAGTTATTTTCATTTGATGGGGTGAATTATGGAAATTAGATTAATTTACTAATCAGCAAACACGGAAGGTACCCCGTTGTTGAGCATGAAAATATAACCACTTTTCAAAAAGGAATCGGAACAAAATATTATTTCAGCATCATGTTATGACCACCAGAATTGTTACTTTCAGTTGAGGGGTTGAATTTTGAAGATTAGATAAAGTTCTTAACCAGCAAACACGGAAGGTACCATGTTGTAGAGAATGAAAATATAACAACTTTTCAAAAAGGAATCGGTACAAAATATATCTGAGCACCAAGTTATGACCACCTGAATCGTTATTTTCATTTGATGGGTTGAATTTTGGAAATTAGATAAAGTTCTTAACCAGCAAACGCGTAAGGTATCATATTGTAGAGCATTAAAATATAAGAACTTTTGAAAAAGGAACCGGTAAAAAATATTATCTGAGCACCAAGTTATGACCACCTAAATAGTTATTTTCATTTGATGGGGTGAATTTTGGAAATTAGATTAATTTACTAATCAGCAAACACGGAAGGTACCCCGTTGTTGAGCATGAAAATATAACCACTTTTCAAAAAGGAATCGGAACAAAATATTATTTCAGCATCATGTTATGACCACCAGAATCGTTATTTTCAGTTGAGGGGTTGAATTTTGAAGATTAGATAAAGTTCTTAACCAGCAAACACGGAAGGTACCATGTTGTAGAGCATGAAAATATAACAACTTTTCAAAAAGGAATCGGTACAAAATATATCTGAGCACCAAGTTATGACCACCTGAATCGTTATTTTCATTTGATGGGTTTAATTTTAGAAATTAGATAAAGTTCTTAACCAACAAACACGAAAGGTATCATACTGTAGAGCATGAAAATAGAAGAACTTTTGAAAAAGGAACCGGTAAAAAATATTATCTGAGCACCAAGTTATGACCACCTAAATAGTTATTTTCATTTGATGATTTGAATTTTTGGAAATTAGATAAATTTACTAATCAACAAACACGGAAGATACCATATTATAGAGAATGAAAATAAAAGAACTCCGGAAAAAGGAATTGGTACAAAATATTATCTGAGCACTAAGTTATGACCACCAGAATCGTTATTTTCATTTTATGGGTTGAATTTTGGAAATCAGATAAAGTTACTAATCAGTAAACATGGAAGGTACCATAATGTAGAGCATGAAAATATAACAACTTTTCAAAAAGGAATCGTTACAAAATATTATTTGAGCACCAAGTTATGACCACCTGAATTGTTATTTTCATTTAATGGGTTGAATTTTATAAACTAGATAAAGTTCTTAACCAGCAAATGCGTAAGGTACCATATTGTAGAGTTTGAAAATATAAGAACTTTTGAAAAAGGAACCGGTAAAAAATATTATCTGAGCATCAAGTTATGACCACCTAAATAGTTATTTTCATTTGATGGGTTGAATTTTGGCAGTTAGATAAATTTAGTAACCAGCAAACACGGAAGACACCATATTATAGAGCATGAAAATAAAAGAACTCTTAAAAAAGGAATCGATAAAAAATATTATCTGAGCATCAAGTTATGACCTTCTGAATCGCTATTTTCATTTTATGGGTTGAATATTGGAAATCAGACAATGTTACTAATCAACAAACACGGAAGGTACCATATTGTAGAGCATGAAAATATAACAACTTTTCAAAAAGGAATCGGTACAAAATATTATCTGAACACCAAGTTATGACCACCTGAATCGTTATTTTCATTTGATGGGTTTAATTTTAGAAATTCGATAAAGTTCTTAACCAACAAACACAAAAGGTATCATACTGTAGAGCATGAAAATAGAAGAACTTTTGAAAAAGGAACCGGTAAAAAATATTATCTGAGCACCAAGTTATGACCACCTAAATAGTTATTTTCATTTGATGGGGTGAATTTTGGAAATTAGATAAATTTACTAATCAACAAACATGGAAGATATCATATTATAGAGAATGAAAATAAAAGAACTCTTCAAAAAGGAATCGGTACAAAATATTATCTGAGCACCAAGTTATGACCATCTGAATCGTTATTTTCATTTGATGGGTTGAATTTTGGAAATTAGATAAAGTTCTTAACCAGCAAACGCGTAAGGTATCATATTGTAGAGCATTAAAATATAAGAACTTTTGAAAAAGGAACCGGTAAAAAATATTATCTGAGCACCAAGTTATGACCACCTAAATAGTTATTTTCATTTGATGGGGTGAATTTTGGAAATTAGATTAATTTACTAATCAGCAAACACGGAAGGTACCCCGTTGTCGAGCATGAAAATATAACCACTTTTCAAAAAGGAATCGGAACAAAATATTATTTCAGCATCATGTTATGACCACCAGAATTGTTATTTTCAGTTGAGGGGTTGAATTTTGAAGATTAGATAAAGTTCTTAACCAGCAAACACGGAAGGTACCATGTTGTAGAGCATGAAAATATAACAACTTTTCAAAAAGGAATCGGTACAAAATATATCTGAGCACCAAGTTATGACCACCTGAATCGTTATTTTCATTTGATGGGTTTAATTTTAGAAATTAGATAAAGTTCTTAACCAACAAACATGAAAGGTATCATACTGTAGAGCATGAAAATAGAAGAACTTTTGAAAAAGGAACCGGTAAAAAATATTATCTGAGCACCAAGTTATGACCACCTAAATAGTTATTTTCATTTCATGATTTGAATTTTTGGAAATTAGATAAATTTACTAATCAACAAACACGAAAGATACCATATTATAGAGAAAGAAAAATAAAAGAACTCCGGAAAAAGGAATTGGTACAAAATATTATCTGAGCACTAAGTTATGACCACCAGAATCGTTATTTTCATTTTATGGGTTGAATTTTGGAAATCAGATAAAGTTACTAATCAGTAAACATGGAAGGTACCATAATGTAGAGCATGAAAATATAACAACTTTTCAAAAAGGAATCGTTACAAAATATTATTTGAGCACCAAGTTATTACCACCTGAATTGTTATTTTCATTTAATGGGTTGAATTTTATAAACTAGATAAAGTTCTTAACCAGCAAATGTGTAAGGTACCATATTGTAGAGCATGAAAACATAAGAACTTTTGAAAAAGGAACCGGTAAAAAATATTATCTGAGCATCAAGTTATGACCACCTAAATAGTTATTTTCATTTGATGGGTTGAATTTTGGCAGTTAGATAAATTTAGTAACCAGCAAACACGGAAGACACCATATTATAGAGCATGAAAATAAAAGAACTCTTAAAAAAGGAATCGATAAAAAATATTATCTGAGCATCAAGTTATGACCTTCTGAATCGCTATTTTCATTTTATGGGTTGAATATTGGAAATCAGACAAAGTTACTAATCAACAAACACGGAAGGTACCATATTGTAGAGCATGAAAATATAACAACTTTTCAAAAATGAATCGGTACAAAATATTATCTCAGCACCAACTTATGACCACCTGAATCGTTATTTTTATTTGATTGGTTGAATTTTAGAAATTAGTTAAAGTTCCTAACCTGCAAACGTGCAAGGTGCCATATTGTAGAGCATGAAAATATAAGAACTTTTGAAAAAGGAACCAGTAAAAAATATTATATGAGTACCAAATTAAGACCACCTAAATAGTTATTTTCATTTGATGGGTTGAATTTTGGCAATTAGATAAATTTACTAATCAGCAAACACAGGAGGTACCATGCTGTGGAGCATGAAAATATAACAACTTTTCACAAGGGAATCGGTACAAAATTTTATCTGAGTACCAAGTTATGACCACCTGAATTGTATTTTCATTTGATGGGTTCAATTTTGGAAATTAGATAAAGTTCTTAACCAGTAAACGCGTAAGGTGCCATATTGTAGAGCATGAAAATATAAGAACTTTTGAAAAAGGAACCGGTAAAAAATATTATCTGAGCACCAAGTTGTGACCACCTAAATAGTTATTTTCATTTGATGGGTTGAATTTTGGCAATTAGATAAATTTACTAATCAACAAACACGGAAGATACCATATTATAGAGCATGAAAATAAAAGAACTCTTCAAAAAGGAATCGGTACAAAATATTATCTGATCACCAAGTTATGACCATCTGAATCTTTATTTTCATTTTATGGGTTGAATTTTGGAAATCAGACAAAGCTACTAATCAACAAACACGAAAGGTACCATATTGTGGAGCATGAAAATATAACAACTTTTCAAAAAGGAATCGGTACAAAATATTATCTGAGCACCAAGTTATGACCATCTGAATCGTTATTTTCATTTGATGGGTTGAATTTTGGAAATTAGATAAAGTTGTTAACCAGCAAACGCGTAAGGTATCATATTGTAGAGCATTAAAATATAAGAACTTTTGAAAAAGGAACCGGTAAAAAATATTATCTGAGCACCAAGTTATGACCACCTAAATAGTTATTTTCATTTGATGGGGTGAATTTTGGAAATTAGATTAATTTACTAATCAGCAAACACGGAAGGTACCCCGTTGTTGAGCATGAAAATATAACCACTTTTCAAAAAGGAATCGGAACAAAATATTATTTCAGCATCATGTTATATGACCACCTGAATCGTTATTTTCAGTTGATGGGTTGAATTTTGAAGATTAGATAAAGTTCTTAACCAGCAAACACGGAAGGTACCATGTTGTAGAGCATGAAAATATAACAACTTTTCAAAAAGGAATCGGTACAAAATATTATCTGAGCACCAAGTTATCACCACCTGAATCGTTATTTTCATTTGATAGGTTGAATTTTGGAAATAAGATAAAGTTCTTAACCAGCAAACGCGTAAGGTACCATATTGAAGAGCATGAAAATAAACTTTTGAAAAAGGAACTGGTATAAAATATTATCTGAGCACCAAGTTATGACCACCTAAATAGTTATTTTCATTTGATGGGTTAAATTTTGGCAATTAGATAAATTTACTAACCAGTAAATGCGTAAGGTACCATATGGTAGAGCATGAAAATATAAGAACTTTTGAAAAAGGAACCGGTAAAAAATATTATCTGAGCACCAAGTTATGGCCACCTAAATAGTTATTTTCATTTGATAGGTTGAATTTTGGAAATTAAATAAATTAACTAATCAACAAACACGGAAGATACCATATCATAGAGCATGAAAATAAAAGAACTTTTCAAAAAGGAATCGGTTCAAAATATTATCTGAGCACCAAGTTATGACCACCTGAATTGTTATTTTCATTTGATGGGTTGAATTTTGGCAATTAGATAAAGTTCTTAACCAGCAAATGCACAAAGTACCACATTGTAGAGTATGAAAATATAAGAACTTTTGAAAAAGGACCGGTAAAAAATATTATCTGAGCACCATGTCATAACCACCTAAATAGTTATTTTCATTTGATGGGTTGAATTTTGGAAATTAGATAAATTTACTAATAAACAAACACGGAAGATACCATATTATAGAGCATGAAAATAAAAGAACTCTTCAAAAAGGAATCGGTACAAAATATTATCTGAGCACCAAGTTATAACCACATGAATCGTTATTTTCATTTGATGGGTTGAATTTTGGCCATTAGATCAAGGTCTTAACCAGCAAACACACAAGGTACCATATTGTAGAGTATGAAAATATAAGAACTTTTGAAAAAGGAACCGGTAAAAAATACTATCTGAGCACCAAGTTATGACATCCTAAATAGTTATTTTCATTTGATGGATTGAATTTTGGAAATTAGATAAATTTACTAATCAACAAACACGGAAGATACCATATTATAGAGCATTAAAATAAAAGAACTCTTCAAAAAGGAATCGGTTCAAAATATTATCTGAGCACCAAATTATGACCACCTGAATCGTTATTTTCATTTGATGGGTTGAATTTTGGCAATTATATTAAGTTCTTAACCAGCAAACACGTAAGGTACCATATTGTAGAGCATAAAAATATAAGAACTTTTGAAAAATTAACTGGTAAAAAATATTATCTGAGCACCAAGTTATGACCACCTAAATAGTTATTTTTATTTGATGGGTTGAATTTTGGAAATTAGATAAATTTACTATTCAACAAACACAGAACATACTATAATATAGAGCATGAAAATAAAAGAACTCTTCAAAAAGGAATCGGTACAAAATATTATCTGAGCACCAAGTTATGACCACCTGAATTGTTATTTTCATTTGATGGGTTGAATTTTGGAAATTAGATAAATTTACTAATCAACAAACACGGAAGATACCATATTATAGAGCATGAAAATAAAAGAACTTTTCAAAAAGGAATCGGTACAAACTGTTATCTGAGCACCAAGTTATGACCACCTGAATTGTTATTTTCATTTGATGGGTTGAATTTTGGCAATTAGATAAAGTTCTTAACCAGCAAACATGTAAGGTACCATATTGTAGAGCATAAAAATATAAGAACTTTTGAAAAAACGAACCGGTAAAAAATATTGTCTGAGCACCAAGTTATACCCCCTAAATAGTTATTTTCATTTGATGGGTTGAATTTTTGGAAATTAGATAAATTTACTAATCAACAAACACGGAAGATACCATATTATAGAGCATGAAAATAAAAGAACTTTTCAAAAAGGAATCGGAACAAACTGTTATCTGAGCACCAAGTTATGACCACCTGAATTGTTATTTTCATTTGATGGGTTGAATTTTGGCAATTAGATAAAGTTCTTAACCAGCAAACATGTAAGGTACCATATTGTAGAGCATAAAAATATAAGAACTTTTGAAAAAAGGAACCGGTAAAAAATATTGTCTGAGCACCAAGTTATACCACCTAAATAGTTATTTTCATTTGATGGGTTGAATTTTGGAAATTAGATAAATTTACTAATCAACAAACACGGAAGATACCATATTATAGAGCATGAAAATAAAAGAACTTTTCAAAAAGGAATCGGTACAAACTGTTATCTGAGCACCAAGTTATGACCACCCGAATCATTATTTTCATTTTATGGGTTGAATTTTGGAATTTAGATAATTATCTTAATCAGCAAACACATAAGGTACCATATTGTAGAGCATGAAAATAAAAGAACTCTTCAAAAAGGAATCGGTACAAACTGTTATCTGAGCACCAAGTTATGACCACCCGAATCGTTATTTTCATTTTATGGGTTGAATTTTGGAATTTTGATAATTATCTTAATCAGCAAACACATAAGGTACCATATTGTAGAGCATGAAAATATAAGAACTTTTCAAAAAGGAATTGGTAAAAAATATTATCTGAACACCAAGTTATGACCACCGGAATCGTTCTTTTCATTTGATAGGTTGAATTTAGGATATTAGATAAAGTTCTAAACTAGCAAATACGTAAGGTACCATATTGTAGAGCATGAAAATATAAGAACTTTTGAAATTGAATCGGTAAAAAATAATATCTGAGCACCAAGTTATGACCACCTAAATCGTTTTTTCATTAGATGGGTTGAATTTTGGAAATTACATAAAGTTACTAATCAGCAAACACGGAAGGTACCATATTGTTGAGCATGAAAATATAACAACTTTTAAAAAAGGAATCGGTACAAAATATTATCTGAGCACCAAGTTATGACCACCTGAATCGTTATTTTCATTTGATGGGTTGAATTTTGGAAATTAGATAAATTTACTAATATGGAAACATGGAAGGTACTATATTGTAGAGAATGAAAATATAACAACTTTTCAAAAAGAAATCGGTACAAAATATTATCTGAGCACCAAGTTATGACTATTTGAATCTTTATTTTCATTTTATGGGTTGAATTTTGGAAATCAGACAAAGTTACTAATCAACAAACACGGAAGTTACCATATTGTAGAGCATGAAAATATAACAACTTTTCAAAAAGGAATCGGTACAAAATATTATCTGAGCACCAAGTTATGACCACTTGAATCGTTATTTTCATTTGATGGGTTGAATTTTGAAAATTAGATAAAGTTCTTAACCAGCAAACGCATAAGGTATCATATTGTAGAGCATGAAAATATAAGAACTTTTGAAAAAGGAACCGGTAAAAAATATTATCTGAGCACCAAGTTATGACCACCTAAATAGTTATTTTCATTTGACGGGGTGAATTTTGGAAATTAGATAAATTTACTAATCAACAAACATGGAAGATATCATATTATAGAGAATGAAAATAAAAGAACTCTTCAAAAAGGAATCGGTACAAAATATTATCTGAGCACAAAGTTATGACCACCAGAATCGTTATTTTCATGTTATGGGTTGAATTTTGAAAATAAGATAAAGTAACTAATCAGCAAACACTGAAGGTACCATATTGTTGAGCATGAAACTATAACAACTTTTCAAAAAGGAATCGGTACAAAATATTATCTCAGCACTAAGTTATGACCACCTGAATCGTTATTTTTATTTGATAGGTTGAATTTTGGAAATTAGATAAAGTTCTTAACCTGCAAACACATAAGGTACCATATTGTAGAGCATGAAAATATAAGAACTTTTGAAAAAGGAACCGGTAAAAAATATTATCTGAGCACCAAATTATGACCACCTAAATAGTTATATTCGTTTGATGGGTTGAATTTTTGCAATTAGATAAATTTACTAATCAGCAAACACAGGTGGTACCATGTTGTAGAGCATGAAAATATTACAACTTTTCAAAAGGGAATCGGTAAAAAATATTATCCGAGTACCAAGTTATGACCACCTGAATCGTTATTTTCATTTGATGGGTTCAATTTGGGAAATTAGATAAAGTTCTTAACCAACAAACTCGTAAGGTACCATATTGTAGATCATGAAAATATAAGAACTTTTGAAAAAGGAACCGGTAAAAAATATTATCTGAGCACCAAGTTATGACCACCTAAATAGTTATTTTCATTTGATGCGTTGAATTTTGAAAATTAGATAAAGTTACTAATCTTCAAACACAGAAGGTACCATATTGTAGAGCATGACAATATAACAACTTTTCAAAAAGGAATTGGTACAAAATATTATCTTAGCACCAAGTTATGACCACCTGAGTCATTATTTTCATTTTATAGGTTGAATTTTGAAAATCAGACAAAGTAACTAATCAGCAAACACGGAAGGTACCATGTTGTAGAGCATGAAAATATATCAACTTTTCAAAAAGGAATCGGTACAAAATATTATCTGAGCACCAAGTTATGACCACCTGAATCGTTATTTTTATTTGATGGGTCGAATTGTGGAAATTAGATAAAGTTCTTAACCAGCAAACGCACAAGGTACCATATTGTAAAGTATGAAAATATAAGAACTTTTGAAAAAGAAACCGGTAAAAAATATTATCTGATCACCAAGTTATGATCACCTAAATAGTTATTTTCATTTGATAGGTTGAATTTTGGAAATTAAATAAATTAACTAATCAACAAACACAAAAGATACCATATCATAGAGCATAAAAATAAAAGAACTCTTCAAAAAGGAATCGGTACAAAATATTATCTGAGCACCAAGTTATGACCACCTGAATTGTTATTTTCATTTGATGGGTTGAATTTTGGCAATTAGATAAAGTTTTTAACCAGCAAATGCACAAGGTACCATATTGTAGAGTATGAAAATATAAGAACTTTTGAAAAAGGAACCGGTAAAAAATATTATCTTAGTACCAAGTTATAACCACCTAAATAGTTATTTTCATTTGATGGGTTGAATTTTTGAAATTAGATAAATTGACTAATCAACAAACACGGAAGATACCATATTATAGAGCATGAAAATAAGAGAACTCTTCAAAAAGGAATCGGTACAAAATATTATCTAAGCACCAAGTTATGACCACATGAATCGTTATTTTCATTTGATGGGTTGAATTTTGGCCATTAGATAAAGGTCTTAACCAGCAAACGCACAAGGTACCATATTGTAGAGTATGAAAATATAAGAACTTTTGAAAAAGGAACCGGTAAAAAAATATTATCTGAACACCAAGTTATGACCACCTGAATAGTTATTTTCATTTTATAGGTTGAATTTTGGAAATTAAATAAATTAACTAATCAACAAACACGAAAGATACCATATCATAGAGCATGAAAATATATCAACTTTTCAAAAAGGAATCGGTACAAAATATTATCTGAGCACCAAGTTATGACCACCTGAATCGTTATTTTCATTTGATGGGTTGAATTGTGGAAATTAGATAAAGTTCTTAACCAGCAAACGCACAAGGTACCATATTGTAGAGTATGAAAATAAAAGAACTTTTGAAAAAGGAACCGGTAAAAAATATTATCTGAGCACCAAGTTATGACCACCTAAATAGTTATTTTCATTTGATAGGTTGAATTTTGGAAATTAAATAAATTAACTAATCAACAAACACGAAAGATACCATATCATAGAGCATGAAAATAAAAGAACTCTTCAAAAAGGAATCGGTACAAAATATTATCTGAGCACCAAGTTATGACCACCTGAATCGTTATTTTCATTTTATGGGTTGAATTGTGGAAATTAGATAAAGTTCTTAACCAGCAAACGCACAAGGTACCATATTGTAGAGTATGAAAATATAAGAACTTTTGAAAAAGGAACCGGTAAAAAATATTATCTTAGCACCAAGTTATGACCACCTAAATAGTTATTTTCATTTGATGGGTTGAATTTTGGAAATTAGATAAATTTACTAATCAACAAACACGGAAGATACCATATTATAGAGCATGAAAATAAAAGAACTCTTCAAAAAGGAATCGGTACAAAATATTATCTAAGCACCAAGTTATGACCACATGAATCGTTATTTTCATTTGATGGGTTGAATTTTGGCCATTAGACAAAGGTTTTAACCAGCAAACGCACAAGGTACCATATTGTAGAGTATGAAAATATAAGAACTTTTGAAAAAGGAACCGGTAAAAAAATGTTATCTGAACACCAAGTTATGACCACCTGAATAGTTATTTTCATTTTATAGGTTGAATTTTGGAAATTAAATAAATTAACTAATCAACAAACACGGAAGATACCATATCATAGAGCATGAAAATAAAAGAACTTTTCAAAAAGGAATCGGTTCAAAATATTATCTGAGCACCAAATAATGACCACCTAATTGTTATTTTCATTTGATGGGTTGAATTTTGGCAATTAGATAAAGTTCTTAACCAGGAAACGCACAAGATACCATATTGTAGAGTATGAAAATATAAGAACTTTTGTAAAAGGAACCGGTAAAAAAATATTATCTGAGCACCAAGTTATGACCACCTAAATAGTTATTTTCATTTTATAGGTTGAATTTTGGAAATTAAATAAATTAACTAATCAACAAACACGGAAGATACCATATCATAGAGCATGAAAATAAAATAAATCTTCAAAAAGGAATCGGTAGAAAATATTATCTGAGCACCAAGTTATGACCACCTGAATTGTTATTTTCATTTGATGGGTTGAATTTTGGCAATTAGATAAAGTTCTTAACCAGCAAAGGCACAAGGTACCATATTGTAGAGTTTGAAAATATAAGAACTTTTGAAAAAGGAACCGAAAAAAAAATTATCTGAGTACCAAGTTATGACCACCTAAATAGTTATTTTCATTTGATGGGTTGAATTTTGGAAATTAGATAAATTTACTAATCAACAAACACTGAAGATACCATATTATAGAGCATGAAAATAAAAGAACTCTTCAAAAAGGAATCGGTACAAAATATTATCTAAGCACCAAGTTATGACCACGTGAATCGTTATTTTCATTTGATGATTGAATTTTGGCCATTAGATAAAGGTCTTAACCAGCAAACGCACAAGGTACCATATTGTAGAGTATGAAAATATAAGAACTTTTGAAAAAAGAACCGGTAAAAAATATTGTCTGAGCATCAAGTTATGACCACCTAAATAGTTATTTTCATTTGATAGGTTGAATTTTGGACATTAAATAAATTAACTAATCAACAAACACGAAAGATACCATATCATAGAGCATGAAAATATATCAACTTTTCAAAAAGGAATCGGTACAAAATATTATCTGAGCACCAAGTTATGACCACCTGAATCGTTATTTTCATTTGATGGGTTGAATTTTGGCAATTAGATAAAGTTCTTAACCAGCAAACGCACAAGATACCATATTGTAGAGTATGAAAATATAAGAACTTTTGAAAAAGGAACCGGTAAAAAATATTATCTGAGCACCAAGTTATGATCACCTGAATAGTTATTTTCATTTTATAGGTTGAATTTTGGAAATTAAATAAATTAACTAATCAACAAACACGGAAGATACCATATCATAGAGCACGAAAATAAAAGAAATCTTCAAAAAGGAATCGGTACAAAATATTATCTGAGCACCAAGTTATGACCACCTGAATTGTTATTTTCATTTGATGGGTTGAATTTTGGCAATTAGATAAAGTTCTTAACCAGCAAATGCACAAGGTACCATATTGTAGAGTTTGAAAATATAAGAACTTTTGAAAAAGGAACCGGTAAAAAATATTATTTGGGCACCAAGTTATGACCACCTAAATAGTTATTTTCATTTGATGGGTTGAATTTTTGAAATTAGATAAATTTACTAATCAACAAACACGGAAGATACCATATTATAGAGCATGAAAATAAAAGAACTCTTCAAAAAGGAATAGGTTCAAAATATTATCTGAGCACCAAGTTATGACCACATGAATCGTTATTTTCATTTGATGGGTTGAATTTTGGCCATTACATAAAGGTCTTAACCAGCAAACGCACAAGGTACCATATTGTAGAGTAAGAAAATCTAAGAACTTTTGAAAAAGGAACCGGTAAAAAATATTATCTGAGTACCAAGTTATGACCACCTAAATAGTTATTTTCATTTGATAGGTTGAATTTTGGAAATTAAATAAATTAACTAATCAACAAACACGGAAGATACCATATCATAGAGTATGAAAATAAAAGAACTTTTCAAAAAGGAATCGGTTCAAAATAATATCTGAGCACTAAGTTATGACCACCTGAATTGTTATTTTCATTTGATGGGTTGAATTTTGGCAATTAGATAAAGTTCTTAACCAGCAAATGCACAAGGTACCATATTGTAGAGTATGAAAATATAAGAACTTTTGAAAAAGGAACCGGTAAAAAATATTATCTGAGTACCAAGTTATGACCACCTAAATAGTTATTTTCATTTGATGGGTTGAATTTTTGAAATTAGATAAATTTACTAATCAACAAACACGGAAGATACCATATTATAGAGCATGAAAATAAAAGAACTCTTCAAAAAGGAATCGGTTCAAAATATTATCTAAGCACCAAGTTATGACCACATGAATCGTTATTTTCATTTGATGGGTTGAATTTTGGCCATTAGATAAAGGTCTTAACCAGCAAACGCACATGGTACCATATTGTAGAGTATGAAAATATAAGAACTTTTGAAAAAGGAACCGGTAAAAAAATATTATCTGAACACCAAGTTATGACCACCTGAATAGTTATTTTCATTTTATAGGTTGAATTTTGGAAATTAAATAAATTAACTAATCAACAAACACGAAAGATACCATATCATAGAGCATGAAAATATATCAACTTTTCAAAAAGGAATCGGTACAAAATATTATCTGAGCACCAAGTTATGACCACCTGAATCGTTATTTTCATTTGATGGGTTGAATTTTGGCAATTAGATAAAGTTCTTAACCAGGAAACGCACAAGATACCATATTGTAGAGTATGAAAATATAAGAACTTTTGTAAAAGGAACCGGTAAAAAAATATTATCTGAGCACCAAGTTATGACCACCTAAATAGTCATTTTCATTTTATAGGTTGAATTTTGGAAATTAAATAAATTAACTAATCAACAAACACGGAAGATACCATATCATAGAGCATGAAAATAAAATAAATCTTCAAAAAGGAATCGGTACAAAATATTATCTGAGCACCAAGTTATGACCACCTGAATTGTTATTTTCATTTGATGGGTTGAATTTTGGCAATTAGATAAAGTTCTTAACCAGCAAAGGCACAAGGTACCATATTGTAGAGTTTGAAAATATAAGAACTTTTGAAAAAGGAACCGGTAAAAAATATTATCTGAGTACCAAGTTATGACCACCTAAATAGTTATTTTCATTTGATGGGTTGAATTTTGGAAATTAGATAAATTTACTAATCAACAAACACGGAAGATACCATATTATAGAGCATGAAAATAAAAGAACTCTTCAAAAAGGAATCGGTACAAAATATTATCTAAGCACCAAGTTATGACTACGTGAATCGTTATTTTCATTTGATGGATTGAATTTTGGCCATTAGATAAAGGTCTTAACCAGCAAACGCACAAGGTACCATATTGTAGAGTATGAAAATATAAGAACTTTTGAAAAAAGAACCGGTAAAAAATATTGTCTGAGCACCAAGTTATGACCACCTAAATAGTTATTTTCATTTGATAGGTTGAATTTTGGACATTAAATAAATTAACTAATCAACAAACACGAAAGATACCATATCATAGAGCATGAAAATATATCAACTTTTCAAAAAGGAATCGGTACAAAATATTATCTGAGCACCAAGTTATGACCACCTGAATCGTTATTTTCATTTGATGGGTTGAATTTTGGCAATTAGATAAAGTTCTTAACCAGGAAACGCACAAGATACCATATTGTAGAGTATGAAAATATAAGAACTTTTGTAAAAGGAACCGGTAAAAAAATATTATCTGAGCACCAAGTTATGACCACCTAAATAGTTATTTTCATTTTATAGGTTGAATTTTGGAAATTAAATAAATTAACTAATCAACAAACACGGAAGATACCATATCATAGAGCATGAAAATAAAATAAATCTTCAAAAAGGAATCGGTACAAAATATTATCTGAGCACCAAGTTATGACCACCTGAATTGTTATTTTTATTTGATGGGTTGAATTTTGGCAATTAGATAAAGTTCTTAACCAGCAAAGGCACAAGGTACCATATTGTAGAGTTTGAAAATATAAGAACTTTTGAAAAAGGAACCGGTAAAAAATATTATCTGAGTACCAAGTTATGACCACCTAAATAGTTATTTTCATTTGATGGGTTGAATTTTGGAAATTAGATAAATTTACTAATCAACAAACACGGAAGATACCATATTATAGAGCATGAAAATAAAAGAACTCTTCAAAAAGGAATCGGTACAAAATATTATCTAAGCACCAAGTTATGACCACGTGAATCGTTATTTTCATTTGATGGATTGAATTTTGGCCATTAGATAAAGGTCTTAACCAGCAAACGCACAAGGTACCATATTGTAGAGTATGAAAATATAAGAACTTTTGAAAAAAGAACCGGTAAAAAATATTGTCTGAGCACCAAGTTGTGACCACCTAAATAGTTATTTTCATTTGATAGGTTGAATTTTGGACATTAAATAAATTAACTAATCAACAAACACGAAAGATACCATATCATAGAGCATGAAAATATATCAACTTTTCAAAAAGGAATCGGTACAAAATATTATCTGAGCACCAAGTTATGACCACCTGAATTGTTATTTTCATTTGATGGGTTGAATTTTGGTAATTAGATGAAGTTCTTAACCAGCAAATGCTACCATATTGTAGAGTATGAAAATATAAGAAATTTTGAAAAAGGAACCGGTAAAAAATATTATCTGAGCACCAAGTTATGACCACATAAATAGTTATTTTCATTTAATGAGTTGAATTTTTTAAATTAGATAAACTTACTAATCAACAAACACGGAAGATACCATATTATAGAGCATGAAAATAAAAGAACTCTTCAAAAAGGAATCGGTACAAAATATTATCTAAGCACCAAGTTATGACCATATGAATCGTTATTTTCATTTGATGGGTTGAATTTTGGCCATTCGATAAAGGTCTTAACCAGCAAACGCACAAGGTACCATATTGTAGAGTATGAAAATATAAGAACTTTTGAAAAGGGAACCGGTAAAAAATATTATCTGAGCACCAAGTTATGACTACCTAAATTGTTATTTTCATTTGATAGGTTGAATTTTGGAAATTAAATAAATTAACTAATCAACAAACACGAAAGATACCATATCATAGAGCATGAAAATATATCAACTTTTCAAAAGGAATCGGTACAAAATATTATCTGAGTACCAAGTTATGACCACCTGAATCGTTATTTTCATTTGATGGGTTGAATTGTGTAAATTAGATAAAGTTCTTAACCAGCAAATGTACAAGGTACCATATTGTAGAGTATGAAAATATAAGAACTTTTGAAAAAGGAACCGGTAAAAAATATTATCTGACACCAAGTTATGACCACCTAAATAGTTATTTTCATTTGATGGGTTGAATTTTTGAAATTAGATAAATTTACTAATCAACAAACACAGAAGATACCATATTATAGAGCATTAAAATAAAAGAACTCTTCAAAAGGAATCGGTACAAAATATTATCTGAGCACCAAGTTATGACCACATGAATCGTTATTTTCATTTGATGGGTTGAATTTTGCCATTAGATAAAGGTCTTAACCAGCAAACACACAAGGTACCATATTGTAGAGTAAGAAAATCTAAGAACTTTTGAAAAAGGAACCGGTAAAAAATATTATCTGAGCACCAAGTTATGACCACCTAAATAGTTATTTTCATTTGATAGGTTGAATTTTGGAAATTAAATAAATTAACTAATCAACAAATGCGGAAGATACCATATCATAGAGCATGAAAATAAAAGAACTCTTCAAAAAGGAATCGGTACAAAATATTATCTGAGCACCAAGTTATGACCACCTGAATTGTTATTTTCATTTGATGGGTTGAATTTTGGAAATTAGATAAATTTACTAATCAACAAACACGGAAGATACCATATTATAGAGCATGAAAATAAAAGAACTCTTCAAAAAGGAATCGGTACAAAATATTATCTAAGCACCAAGTTATGACCATATGAATCGTTATTTTCATTTGATGGGTTGAATTTTGGCCATTCGATAAAGGTCTTAACCAGCAAACGCACAAGGTACCATATTGTAGAGTATGAAAATATAAGAACTTTTGAAAAGGGAACCGGTAAAAAATATTATCTGAGCACCAAGTTATGACTACCTAAATTGTTATTTTCATTTGATAGGTTGAATTTTGAAATTAAATAAATTAACTAATCAACAAACACGAAAGATACCATATCATAGAGCATGAAAATATATCAACTTTTCAAAAAGGAATCGGTACAAAATATTATCTGAGCACCAAGTTATGACCACCTGAATCGTTATTTTCATTTGATGGGTTGAATTGTGTAAATTAGATAAAGTTCTTAACCAGCAAATGTACAAGGTACCATATTGTAGAGTATGAAAATATAAGAACTTTTGAAAAAGGAACCGGTAAAAAATATTATCTGACACCAAGTTATGACCACCTAAATAGTTATTTTCATTTGATGGGTTGAATTTTTGAAATTAGATAAATTTACTAATCAACAAACACAGAAGATACCATATTATAGAGCATTAAAATAAAAGAACTCTTCAAAAAGGAATCGGTACAAAATATTATCTGAGCACCAAGTTATGATCACATGAATCGTTATTTTCATTTGATGGGTTGAATTTTGGCCATTAGATAAAGGTCTTAACCAGCAAACACACAAGGTACCATATTGTAGAGTAAGAAAATCTAAGAACTTTTGAAAAAGGAACCGGTAAAAAATATTATCTGAGCACCAAGTTATGACCACCTAAATAGTTATTTTCATTTGATAGGTTGAATTTTGGAAATTAAATAAATTAACTAATCAACAAATGTGGAAGATACCATATCATAGAGCATGAAAATAAAAGAACTCTTCAAAAAGGAATCGGTACAAAATATTATCTGAGCACCAAGTTATGACCACCTGAATTGTTATTTTCATT